>JBCNJP010000025.1:89379971-89453775 GCA_039602395.1 Deinandra increscens subsp. villosa
CACTTTTATCATTCGATTTGCAAGGTTTACTTTTTGGGCTGCTAAGTCATTTTATTACAAATATACACAATGGAAAAAGGAAAAGAGATGTATAGAAAACCAATAATTTTCTAAAAAACCAAAAAATCAACCTTTTTTTTTCTATAACTTCTTCGTATATTAATAATTTTTAAAAAGAATTTCACCAAAAATTCTATAATTTTATTAGCTTTATTTATGGGGAAAAAATTTTAAAAAATAAAAAGTTTAGTGATTTTTTTATTAGTGCATCATGCAATAGTACTAATAGTATTGCATAATGCATTATAATTAAAACTACTTAAAAATAAGAAACTTAACTTAAATATGAATGTGATTTATGCGAATAATATAAAAAACAAAGAATTGACATTCATTAGACAATTTTATATTATTGTTGCATAGTGCATTATTAATTTGGAAAATTGGATTTAAATAATCCAAAGTTTTGAGGGTTGGCCGAGAATAATCTCACTTTTAATAATAACTCCCAGTGGTCCCAACTTTCAACATATTTATTTTTAATGGTCCCGTCGTTAAAAAACTTAACACCGTTAAGTTTATTGCTGACGTGGCACCTTACTTGGATATTTATTTATTTATTTATTTTAGTTTTTAATCAATGCCATGTCATATTAACTCAGAAAAAACCTAGCCAAACACTCCCTCTTTGTCTTTGTCTTTTTGGGGTGCCGAGAGAAACAAACAAGGAGAAAACCAGTCATGGCAGGTGATCATCTGGCGACCGCTAACCACCTGGCGACCATCTGGCACGAAATCGGAGACCTTTGTGGTCGTTCCTGGTCTCGAACCACCGGAACAGTGGCAACAGCCACGTCTCTCCAGCGACCATCCGTCAACCAGCAACCATCCGGCGCGAAATCGGAGACCTTTGCGTTCGTTCCTGGTCTCAAATCACCGGAACAGTGGCAACAACCATGTCTCTCCAGCCTCCGGCCACATCGCCGTCCGGTGGGTGCCCACCGTCTCCCATCGTTCTCCGCTTCTTCTCCTCCGTCGACGTCACAATTCCCCAATCTTCGATCAATTGATGTTCGATCGATACAACATTATTAACTAAGCGAAGAAAATTTTAAATGCTATGCTTTCAGTGATATTTAATATTGTTAGTTCTCATTATGGGAGCAAAGATGTGGATACGCCGCCACACCGGATCTCCTTGCTCTGTTTCTCTACACATAGTCACACACACACAAAAAGGGCTTCTGTTTCTCTACACACAGTCACACAGTCATACACACACAAACAAATAAAGGGAGTGTTTGGCTAGATTAATAGGCTAATATGATGTGGCATTGATTAAAAACTAAAATAAATAAATAAATATCCAAGTAAGGTGCCACGTCAGCAATAAACTTAACGGTGTTAAGTTTTTTAACGGCGGGACCATTAAAAATAAATATGTTGAAAGTTGGGACCACTGGGAGTTACTATTAAAAGTGGGATTATTATCAGTCAACCCTCAAAACTTTGGATTATTTAAATCCAATTTTCCTATTAATGTTAAGCTAAAATCCGAATTTTATTTTATTTTTTAAAAAAAACTCGAAAATGTTTTTAAAGTTTTTTCTTTTTCTAGTATTCTTAAAATTATGAAAGAAACATATAAAAAAAGTTTAAAAATAATAATTTTTTTCTTGGTTTTTGGTTTTTTACAAAATATTAGTTTTCTATAGAACCCAACCCTATACACAATGTCTAAATTTTAATTACATATATAAATTACATATTTACCTAATTTATTTAAAATAACATATTAAAAGACTATTATACCCTTATTAATATTTTCATATTTCCCCCTTTTAATATGATTAATTACAAATTTATGTAAAAAAGTATAGATTATATATTTCACCTTTTATATTACATATTTATATTTTTCACCTTCTATTTTTATTAATTGCATATGAGTTTCATGAAAAATATAATTTAAATATTTCACCTATATTATATATAAATGTTGAAAGACTTGAACAAATTACTATACATTGCTACTAATATGAACAAAGAATGTTACAATTATATTATTGTTCGATGCTAAGGTTTCAAGTACGATGCAAAGAATAAATTCATTTTTTTTAAACGGCAATAATAACAAGGACGATTGCTACTGTTCGATGCGCGCACTATGATACTAGGAATTGTATACACTATAATTTAAGATACATTTATCTATTAAATCGAGAGCTTTGGGTTTAAAATTTCTATATTCTTTGTCAGAGGTCATATACACAAGAATTTTGGCCACAATTTGCTATAATTCCAAACCAGGCTCCACTAATACCAAGATTTAAACTTCAGATTTAAAAAAAAACCACAGAAGCACACTCAGATCATAGCCCGGAGCAACCAAAAAATAAACCACATCAACCAGGTTCCTAAACCTAATGTACATAGGATAAAATCGGGCCTCGAAACTTGCATAGAAGAAGTAACATACCAGTCGCCGCCATCAAAGGTCTTCGTCGGAGAATAGGTTTGCGCCGATGGTCTTGAAGAGGAGGTTTACGTCGCATAAATGAGGGTGTTTGGAGAAGGGAACGTCTCGCTCGCCTGATGGAATTCGTCACGTAAAGGGATTTTTATGGCTCATCACATAAAGGGATTTTTATGGCAATTTTCTTTTAAAAGTTAGAAGGGTAGATCGGTAATTTTATGAAAAATGGGTATATATGTAATTAAAGTTTAGCATTGGGTATATATGTAATAAATGAGTTTAGTAAGGGGATATATGTAAAAATCTCTTACTTTCTTTATTTCTTTTTCAATTTTGTTTCAAGTGGTTTATCAGTTGGGCGCACGTTACAACTATGTTAAACTATGTTAACGTAAATATGTAAAACTGTAAATAAATGGAATCTAATATGATTTGGTCTAAAATCAAATGTACAACGTAAATTATAAACCATAGACCTTAAACCATATAAAAATAACATAAATACAAAGAAAATGTTAAAAATGACAAATGAAATTTATCGTGTACCATCATTCTATAGCGGGAGAAGAGCCAAAAAATACCAAGAAAAAAAACCTAATAATTTTTTTTGTAAATATTGTACAAAGCAAAAGGAAGAGAAGAGAATTCGAAGCGTAGTCTCTGAAATGAAGTGGTGAATTACCACTTGGCATTGGTGATTTCTTTAATACAAATTCTTAACCTGAAATTTATTTACCTTGAACCTTTTCTCAAGCGGAGGAGGCACGCAAACTTTCACATATGCGCTTGTAGCTACTTTGCTATAAAATCCTAAAACAAAACTCATATAACAACATATTTTTTAACGGCTACTTGTTTACACACTAGAAAAGTATGTTGATGATTCCTTCCGTTAAAACGTTTATAAATAACTATACTTTTACCCATCAACTCGTTTAAAGATGGTTAAATAAATAGGTCATGATCTAGTAAAACGATTTCAAGCATGTACACATTATGATTATGCTTTAACAAAAATAACAATATAGATCATACACACTCCCCATCTCCCAACCTGTTTGAGACCTTTACACATTTATGAATAAATAAATTTTACATTTCAAGGCAACTTGAATTGCATATATCAATCTTTCTTATAATAAAAAAATATATATATTTCACCATGTATCATCACCACATTTATTTTCACTATAATTTCTCACATTTTTTCTATTAATACTAATTTTTTCGCCTATTTAACACTAATGATTTTTAAATAATTAAATTATATAATTAATTGTCGTAAACATAAATATATTATATTTTATTCTAATAATTATAAAAACTTAATAAATCATAAGAAGATTTTAATTATATATTATCTTAAAAGATAGTTTTATAATTCTTAAATTCTTATTTTTTAGTTATATATAATGTTTAAATATAAATTATTTTATTTTATTAGGAAAATGAATTTTAATAATATAAGTTTTTCTTGTTGGCGGATAACAATACGAGTTTTGTAGGTATTGGATTGTAATGATACACCGTTAGTTTTTTACTAACGGTGTTAGTGGTTTGCTGAGGTGGCATATAATGAGGGACTGATTTATAATTTTATAAAATATAGGGGTTGTTATGTAAGTTCTATTAAAATCCAGTTTATTAAAATCCTCGCCTCCCCCCACCGGTTTCCTCCGGCAAGCCTGGATCCTGTCCCACCCCAATTCCTCCCACCCTCTCCAGTGACGAGCCCTCAAAACGGGTGCAGGCCCATCAGCGGCGCTGGTGCCCAGAGCAACAACAACGACCGATGTTAGCGGTTAAGGTGGAGCTGGAACTCCCCCTTCTTCTCCTTGTCGGCAACCTCCACCACCACTGTCAAAAATTATCAATCCATTGAACCTTCAATCCATCATATCATATCACCCGGTCAAGATTGAATAGCTAGAAACTATATACAATTTCATTAAAATCCAAACTACGAACACACAAGAAAACCCCTAATTTATTTTTAATATTAATATTGAAACTTTCATTGATTCAACAAAAACCCCACGTACATACCCCCAAATTACCAATTCCGTTAATTAGATTTACATCTACCTGCCTACACCAATCGGCCACAAAACCTTAGTCTCACCGTCACTATCCATCGAATCGGACACCCCACCGGCGTCGAATCGGATCCGTGTCCTCCACCAGTGGAGATTAGTTGCACCGACGACGACAAGGGACTAACGGAGTCCCTTTCTGATGGGGTCTTTTGATGACAGATTAGTTGCACCGCCGTGTTGTCCAGTGACAGCGCGAGAGGTAGCAAGTGGTTCGTAAGGTAGCCGGGGCTGGAGAACGGGAGGTGTGTGCGTGTGGGGTAGCCGGTCCCCGTTCTTCTTCTTTTCTTTTTTTCTAACTTTAAAGATATAATGTATATAAATTACATAAATAGTCCCTCTATTTTAATTATTTTGTTAAAAGAAACATATAGTATGTCACACCAGCAAAAACCAACACCGTTAGTAAAAAACTAACGGTGTATCATTACAATCCAATACCTACAAAACTCGTATTATTGTGAGGAAGTTTTAAAACTCGTATTATTATCCACCAACAAGGCCAAACTTGTATTATTAAAATCCATTTTTCCATTTTATTAACGGCAAATAACTTTTAACATAGAAAGCTTAATAGAAACCATTGTATATAACATGTTACATTTATTCAACTCATTTAATACATGGATTTCTATCCTAATATTAACTTCTTCATCCTCATTCACATTTTGCTAAAAAAAACAAGTTTATCACTAAAATTTAGTGTTTTACAAAAAACCTTCACAACTCATTCTCCATCTCTACATGCATATTTATGTATATTTACCCTTAGCTTCTTTACTTTTGCATATTTTCTTTAGATTTTCATAAATAAACTATATTTTGGAAAACCTGCTAGAGTCTAAATTTTTTTTTTCTTCAAATGCATAACCTGACGTGGGTGCTTATATGTACTAACAAAAAGCCAACTTGCATATGTGAGTGAATTGTTTATTGAACAGTGCAAATTCACTGATCAACCCACTGCGGTAGCGGTTTCGATTGTCGATGGCAAATTCAACTGCCCAACCCAATGCAGTAGCGGTTTCGATTGTCGATGGTGTAAACAGAACATCAACAGTTAATATTTAGCCAATATAAATCAGATTTGGCTTGAAATAATTCCACCGATCTGTGGAGCGCCTTATCATTTTTTTCTTTTTCTTATTCTTTGTTGCTTTGTTGGTATGTGCTCGGTTAGATAGAAATCGATACACAAACACACCACAACATTATCGATAACAAAGGTCCTCAACGTCATGTGAAGGAGATAAAGAAACGTGTAGATTAGTTTTTTTTAACGACAATTTTGGAACACTAACAGACCATTGACCCACCCGATCATCTCCATTCCTCGAGTACAAGATCTGAAGACCACCCTCAGGAGGTAGTCCACCATAAGTGAGAACCCTGATCCAACCTGAAAGCCCTCTTTTTTTTTATCATATATAGAACCTTAACCCAAAACCTCTATGTTTTAATGTCTTTGAGTGGTGAATAATTGTCTTGATAAATTGTTTTCGGTTTGTTTTTAAGGCTTTGGTTATTTTTTTTACTTTTAAATTACCACGAGTAAATCGACCCGCGCCTTGCGGCGGGTCGAAAGTATTCGACACGGGTGTTGCTACAGGAAATTCTATACATAATCGAGAATTGCTTGAGTTGTGTATTCGTAGGTCGTTCGATTATTTTTTTATCAAAACATTTTTATACATGAAAAAAAAAGATGGGTGATTAAAGAGACTTCCAGCTTTTTATGAAATGCAAACCTACTACATAAAAGTAGAAAGATAAAATATTGAGGAAACCAACAATCTTACATTTAAAATATTCAACAAATAATCAATTTTTAAATTAAACAGTCAAGTAAGAAACTGAAACTAAACCGAAACTAAGATTTGATGTTCGCCTTTCAATAGATCAACATTCTAGTTTGTGTTCTGTGCAATCGATTATTAACTTAGTATGCTTGAACCAACAGTATGTGTGTATATATGCCTGTACCTAAACTATATATGTATTAAGTATTTGATTAAAGAAGCCATAAGAAAAAAGCAATTTAGAGTTTTGAGTTTTGGAAACGTAAGGCTTTGATAAAAAGGTCGTAATCCAGTAACACAGCTGCAAAAATATAGATACTTGCCCCGTTAAATACTCAGCTTCTATACATAGTTTATTAATCATCAAAGCCTTTTCCTAAGAATCAAAAATTATAAAATAGAATACTTCTTAAGCATAGAGATCATCGAAAGATCTCGAGAAAGCCAAAAATAAGCCATGTTCCACTGTCCACCAACATTAATGCTAAGTAGAAACTGAATTTGTCTACGGAATCATCAAATCCACCCAAGAGAATAATCAAAGAAAACAAAACAAACATTAGGGCTTTTGTCCCAAGCAAAGTAATTAAAGGTCCACCACAGCCAAAAAGAACAACAAATCAAACATTACGATCTCACCACTTCCATCCACATCAGAAAAAACCCAACATAGAACTTCACAGCCGTAAAGGCTCAAGCTGGCTCGGATCCTAACGGTTCTTCACAGCCAAAGACGACAATCAATTAGAGATTAGACCATCACCGCCGTAAAGGCTCAGAAGAACAGAATGCTCAAATAGTCATCGCAATTCAAAGATAGCAAAAACCCTAGACTTAAACGCATAATAATGCAGATCTCCGGCAAAACACCGGAGAACAATCACAGATAACAAATCCCGGCCACAATACAGATTGGTCGGCGTCAAACGCCACCAGATCCGGAATGAACATTGTAAGCCACATCATCGCTCCAAGGTCAAATCAGAGGTAGCGAAGTCGGTGACGAAGCCACGTCGATTAGAAGAGAGCAGCGGAGCAACCGTACAGATAACGGCTTCATCGTCGCTCCAACATCTAACCGACAGTATCGCTCAAAATTCAAACCGGAGGTAGCACCGGAAGTTGGAGACGAAGAAACCGTACAATAATTCGCTCCAACATCCGACATTCCGACCGGCAGTATTAACTGATGATCACAGACGAAGATGAAGAGAGAGAAGGCTTAGAGAAAGAAAGTGAAAAACCTTAGAAAGAGAATGAGCTAATCGTTAATATTAAAGAAAGAGAATAGGTGCCACTTCAATTACTACAGAAATCTCTAGAAAGCCAAAAGCCAAGCCACGTTTCCACCGCCATTGAAGACCAATTAGAAAACTAAAATTTGACAATGTGGCAAACACAGTGACATGCTAGTGAACACGTCACCAATTCAAAATGTTATATAAATAATACTACAATTGACACATATATAAATTGTTAAGTGATAGTGTGGGTTACAGCCTGTAGGGTTGAAGAAGCTTTGCTTTCTTTGACCTCAGAGTTGATAGAAATTTTTACGCATGTGCATACAAACTTGCTTCTTGTAAACACGAATTATCATTCAGATTTCAAAATCTGTGTTTCAAAAGTTGTTAAAAACTGTGATACAGGAATTGCCAAATAGGACCATTTATAATGGTTTCATGGTTCGTTCCATGGTTACAACCACAAAAGCAAAACAACTCCCCATGGGCAATTTGAGGCATCGTAGTTGTAATGTGGATGATTTTTTTTTCACCGCTCACGCTCAGATAATTACACATTTTCAGGAATTCATCTATTCTGGTAAGCTTCTTAAAAAGGTTAATGCCACTCTTGTTTCTGTTATACCTAAGGATGTTAGTCCTTCTGGGGTGAATCAGTTTCGGCGATAACTTGCTGCAATACTACTTATAAATGCACTAGTAAGGTCCTTTGTAATAGAATGAAGAATTGCTTGGATCTGATTGTTAACAAGTCTCAAAGTGAATTTGTCCCAGGAAGATTGATAAAAATATTATACGGTCAGGTTTTTTAAACCATTTTGTTAGACCGAGATTTTGGGTTGAGGTCCTTAAGGTATGTCCAAGACTCTAGATGTTATTAGGCTGTATATATCTTTATCAATAAAATTTTACCGTGATACTGTCCCCATTAATAAAAATAATAATAATTACACTTTTAAATAAAATCCAAGGTCATCAACACACATCCAAAACCCCTAGACACAAAATAATTTTGGGAAACCACATAACCCGATAATACTTTTTTAGCTTTTGGGAAACCATATAACCCGATAATACTTTTTAGCTAAGTCGTAAAAGAGTTGATGCATCTAATTACCAGATAACACGCTTTACCTATCAACAATCCAAAATACACCTACGGATCTTTAACAAAAAAGTATTAAAGTAATTAAAAACCAAAATAAAATAAGAAAACAAAAGAGTTTGATGATTGATTGAAATGAAGAGAGTGAGGCTCAGATCTGTAAGTAATTTGAAGATCAGACAAAGGGGTGGGCGGACAACGCCATGGCTGCATCACCGGTTGCACGTTAAAAAACATACCATCCGGGTTGCCCCGCCAAGATACGGGCCGAATTTAACCCAATGCCCGATTATGATGTTCGGAAAACTATCTATACAGACAGAAATTCATATCATCGCCATCTCCAATTATCATCTTTCAACATCATAACTCTCGCATACACATACAAACACACACAGTTCTCAAAACCAAATAGTTTTCAAATGATCCTCACCTATATATATATATATAGAGAGAGAGAGAGAGAGGGATACATAGTGGACAGGATCGGATCGGATCAGATCATGTAACCAAAGTATCAAACCACAGGGACGAAAATCGTAATTAACTCTTTATTTATTTTTTATTTTTCTGAAGGGTTGTTGATTTTGAGCGAAAAATCGAGGACGAACTCACCGGCTCAACACGATCAGAACAGATCGGATCATGTAGTGGCGTGAGAGGGGCAACAACCCTTTGAAAACTCCCCGTCTCTCTCGCCGGAGCCTCGTTCTTTTTATTCCGAACATCTTCTCTTCTCAGATCCCCAATTTTGGTTTGCTTGATTTCTGTAACTGTGTGCTTATAGTGGCGCCTATTTACATTTACGTCCTTCATCGTACAGAAATTTACAGATTCGGATTTCGGGCTTGACCTGAGAATATATCAAGGCCCACGACGCAGCATATACTGGGCCTATTCACCCAGTTTGAAAAATTTTCAATTAGGCCTACGCAGATTTGCAGTTGTCTCGACATGCAACCAACATATTATATTATATATATACAATCAAATTCTAGATGAATAGTATTGTTTTTGATTTTTGAAAATTGACCACAACACTTTGTTTTTCTTGACAAGTTTAGTCCTTCACTTTACGGTCCAATAGTATTTGAGCAACTCACTTTACCGTCCAATAGTATTTGGGTTCCTGCTGACTAATGTACTCTACTTTCCTGCCACCATAACACGTGTAGACTCTATTTTGCTGCTTCATGTCACGCGTACACTACATTTCGCTGCTACATATAACAAATGTCATGACCCATCCCACCTACTTTCTTTCCCTCTCTCTCTCTAAAAGGGTTGTATCATCAATTCCTCCGTGTCACGGTTCCTGCAATACATTTTCTATTGAGGTAAGAGATAAACCTTCAAAGACACTATCAAATAATATTTAGATCTCATCTTTCTCTCTCTTTAATTGTCCCGACGATCTTTCTCTCTCTAAAACACAAATCTCCGGTGGCGGATGAAAACGCCGGTAAACAAGAACCAGATCTAACCTGTTAGAGTCACGTTCAAATTGGTTTTGAGATGCGAGATTTATTTGGTGCTCGGTGGATGTGGTAGTTCGATCCCCAGTGGCCATGGCAGCCGGTGGTTTCACTCGCTGCTCAACGATCGTTATAGTGTTCATCTTTATTTTAATTGAAGGTTTTTCTTCTTTCGATTGCAAATAAATAACAAGTTTGATGGAATTGAAGGTTCAAGAACTTTTTGGCTACAAATTTCAATGGTAAGCTTCCGATGTGGCGTTTGATGGAATTGATGCTATGGTAAATTTATTTCTCTCCAACAGCTGTACTCCACCCATTCCTTCATGAAGCCAATGTGGTTTCTTACTTTCTTTCATTGTATTAAGTTGTTTGCAGTATAAAAGTTTAGGAATCTGCAATACCACCCTACTTTGGCACATGGTTTTATAATTTTACTTTTATTTTGAATTGTTTTATTTGGATTTAAAAAGAGGTATAGAATATGACTTCAAATCTACAATTGAAATCTACAATATCACTTGAGCACATGAGTTTGTAATTTTGTTTGTTTATTTTTTAGTTTATTTTCTTTAAATTTAAAAGGAGGTATAGAAGTACACGTTTAATTGGATTGTATAATGTGAATTCCAAGTTTAGTTGTATTGTATAACGTAAATTTCAAAATATTTGAGAAATTTACTAAATAAGGTTTCTATGTTATCATGATCATTAATAGACAAGAACGAGGGTGTTTGTGTTTCTTTGTGCGGCAAACATTTACATGAATGAATGAATTTACATATGATCTCAAAGAGGTGATTTCGTCTCAGGTAAACTTCGTTTTAAGTAAATGCCAAATCAGTTTGATAACGTCTAAAGTAAATGCAAAACCAGTTTCTATAACCAACTATTTAATGTTAAATTGAAGAAACTATATAAAGGTGGCCCGCCGCAACGCGCGGGCGGGTCACCATCTCGTTTGTATTTAATGCTCAATTTTCTTTAACGCCTACATGTTCAACCGAAATACATGAGTTAAATACTATTTGCGTCTTTCGCATTTGTCATTTCTAACACAATTTGAGTATATTTTTTAGATTATTAACAAATTTTTTCTGATGTATAATTTTTGTTGTCACTTTAGTCTCTAATACTAACGGGGTTAGATTTTTTTTTTTATTTCTAAAGATATATTAGTCATTTTACATGCTAATTATTTTAATTAATAAACTTGACTAATAGCAGGCGCTATTTTGTAATTTATATAAAATAATTATAACTTTAAAATTGCAAGAAAAAAAAACCCCTCATTTGTTCCACCGAGAGAAAGAGATCGAGAGGGGCAGGGGAAGGCCGAAGCTCCAGCGTCATCGCCGGCACCACCAATGGACCGATCATCCATCCACCACCAAATTATCATTTGTTTTATACAAGTGATTCCGTAATCGATAAGTCAGTATTTTCAAGTCTTAAACACCGATGGACTGGAGCGTCTCTGCTGCAATTCTTTGTCGACGCGGATTGTCGTGGATTCTGATGACACGGATTGTCGTAGCAACTGCAACTCTTTGTCAACGGTTGTGGATGATATCTCCAACGATGTTGCATCGTTGTCGCATAAAACGTTGTCGTTCGATCTAAATCTTCCTCCGCCAGTGAAAGAAATCTAGTTCTGCTTGAAGTCTGACAATTTGTTGACCACGTTTTGCTTATGAGTCTTCACGGGAGAGTTATTAAATGTGTAAACTGTGGTACTCTCCACAACACGTAATATAGTGTCGTTGGTGGGTGGTGTACGGTGGCGATGAGTTATGTTTGGTGGTGGACGAGTTTGATAAGTTATAACGTTTTTCTTTTTAATTATATAAATTACAATATAGCCCTTAAAAGTAATAGAGTTGGCAAATAATTTCTAATTTATTTCATAACTAGTCCCTGATCCGTAATTCTACTTAACATAAAAATATAGTTCTGTATGTCTCAGTGACTCATATGGCAACAAATATATAAACATCAGCTCAGGATGACAAGAGAATACAAACCTCATACGAGATTTGTTAATAATTTCTAATATGAGCTTAAATAGTTAAAAACGACAAATCTTAGAGACATAAATTGTATCTAACTCTAAATACATCATATCTATATTTTCAACATTTAAACCTTCTAACAATTTAGTTATAAGATTAACACCTTACAATCATGATAAATAGATATCACCTTGGGACATTTCATGTTACTTTGAGGATTAACATATACCATAACTTTTAGTGGGGCATTTTATCAAACTAGGGTAGGGTTATCGGCGTTGGAAATGACAATCTCTATTTAAGTATTAAAGTTTTAGCCTCATCATAAAAGCCGAGGGAATGTTCAGGATTTACATCAAAATAATTATATACGCGAGAGTTTCTTTCTTTAATTCTTTGGTGTGCATATATTCACTTCAAGGACCAACTTGTTTTTCAAGATTGATTTAAGGTTCGATATAACCAATTGAAGGTGGCAGATGACGTTCCTTAAACGTTATGGTCATTATGAATTCACAATTATGCCTTTAAGCTTAACAAATGCTCTTGCAACCTTTATGGACCTTATGAACTGGGTTTGTAGACTCTTTTTTAACCACTCGGTTATTGTCTTTGGAAGTGAGAGATAATTACGATGAATTTTATTACCAAATGACTTGAAGAAGGAAATGTATGACACATAGTGGCGAACCTAGAAAATAATTTCATGAGAGTCGGGAATTTTGATATCTAGACATCTTGTTATCTATCACCTGATCAGGGTAATTTTTGTGTGTGACTAAAAAATAATAAATATACCCTTATTTTTGTATATATTTTTTGTACAACTAAAAGATAATAAAAAAAAAACAACAAATATATAAAATGGTTTAATTTAAAATAGAAATGTACTAATTTCTAAGTCTATAGTGTAGGGACTTGTCAAATTTTGTGTACTTGACGTTGCACGTTTTCTAAGAAGTGATAAAAAGTTGATGTGTTGATGACTAAAACTATTTGTAGTGATGGTCCTCACCAGCGTTAAAATTATTTGTAAGTTTATCAGAGTATTCGTAATGGGCTTTAAATGGGCTTAAAAGAGCGGTAGCGCCCCTCGCGCCCAGTCCCACTACGTTGGGACGTTAAAATCGAAAAAATGGGTTGAGGCGTTGGATATTTCACGGCTCAAATTGGAAGAGAAAAGTCAAATATATCCGTTGAACGGATATATATTTGACCGTTGGTAACTAAATTTTTTTTTCCACCTAAAATCATTAATTCTAGGAGAAATGGGGAGCAGAGACCGGTGGAGGACGGAGTTGAGGGATGGGAGCTGTAGAGCGAGCAGATGAACGGTGGAAGCGGTGGACGGCCAATATACTTTGCTCGGCTCCAAGTTTTAACCGTCAATTTGCTTTACGAAATTTGGACATAATCTGGTTTTGGGACCAGAGCTCATGTGAAATTTTGACATAATCTGGTTTTGGGATTACTTCATTCGTCGTTCATGAAGGTTATCTTATGAGTTTGGATTTAGAAGATTATCACATGAATTTGGTCCACCATCATTTGGTTTCTATCGATCTTCGTTTTTTTTAACAAGGTTACTCTGCAATTGAGAAGACAAGATGGTGACCCGTCCGCGCTTCGCGGCGGGCCACCCATTTTCCAAAACGCCGTGGCCAAAGTCGAAAACTCTAAAAGTGATTTAAAAGTTGACCACTTGCGCTTAAGTCTGAAAAAAATACCACATGTACATGACACGCGACCTAACACCCATTTTTTAAAACGCTGTGAGCAAAGTCAAAAACTCTAAAAGTGGTCTGAAAGTTGACCACCGCGCGTTGCGACGGGTCACCTTTTAACGACTATAAAGGATGACGTAAGTCGAAAACTCTAAAAGTATACTAAAAACGAAAGTAAAAAAGTTAAGGGCTATGAAACGTAAAATTAAAAAAAAAACATGACACGTGTCATTTAATTATTGGGTGGAAAACATGTATTGGTTAGACATGACACGTGTCATGCTATTAGTGGTTAGGCATGACACGTGTCATGCCCTCATTGGTCAACATATGAATAGTGTTTTTGTAGTGTATGACAACCAATTATTTTTGTAAATATATATAATTATTCATTCGTCGTCAATTTGCTTCGCTAGTCTTCTATTTGTTTCCGGTGAAGGCGGTCGGTGGCAGTGGAGATCTGCTGGACGGAGATTCGAAACAGGGAGAATCGGAACAGTTTTCTCAAAGGTTTGGTCCAAAATTCGAAATAAGGGACGAAAATGGTGGAGGTGGTGCAGGTGTTTCTGACTTCTTAAATGCCAATGGTAGTGGTGGTGGTGGTGGCGGTGGACGAAAATGGTGGCGGCGGTGACAAAGATGGTGCTGGGGAAGAGTTTTCGTTTTACATTTTTATTCTTTTTTATTAAAAGAGGGGTAAAAGTGTCATTTTAAAAAAATTAACAGAATTTTTTAACGCCCATCCATCTTAGGGATGATATCCGCAACCGTTTGGCTAACGTTTGGGACCATATCCGTAATAAAGGAAACGTAAGGACTATATGTGAAATGTGTGCAAACAACAGGGATGAAATCCGTAATTTACTCTTTTATTTACTAATTTATTTGAAAATTTTTAAAAATATATATATGTAATGATGACAATGGGCTTGAAAGGGTTTGACCATTACTCTCATTTTACTTTCAAGCCCACATGCCACGTCACTGTCCACATGGCGGTTCATACGCTTGGGTGGGGCTTGAAAGGGCTTGACGCACTACGAATAGCCTAATAATGATGGTCCTCAGTAGCGTTGTGAATGATCTTAATTCTTAAGCTCTATTAAATATCATATATTAAACATAAAAAAAGCTTATATTAAACCTTCTTTGTTGATACATAACAATCTCTCTCCCATCCACACACAATATATTTACATGAGTGTTTTTCTTTTGTGGATGACTTCTCCAATCTACTACCCTTCCCTGACTCATATTTAAGGAGATTGATGAACAGGCTCAGATCATAATTTGGGGATCGGGACAAAGAAGACGCGGGTTGCATAGAGACAGAATATCAAATTCTTCACTATGCCATCCGGATCCTACCACACCAAGATACGCCTCCAATCTTCGATGTCCCCTATTTTTTCTCCGATCATCACAGCCTTTAACAAATGTACTTGGTGTTACTGCTACAACAGAAACAGTCCAACCACCACCACCACCATAGTAGCGATGTAAAGAGTTGAGATATTAAAGTGAATAAACAGACATTCGCAGATCATAGAACAAAAGTTGGATCTGTTTCAATCAAGCGTGGATCTGCCTAAACCCACCATGGCTGCAATCACAGTTGCAATTGAATATCAAAACTCTCCAAAGATAACAATTGCCATCTGGATTGCCCCGCCAAGACACAGATAAGTTCTACAAACTCTATCCTCATGAGTTCTACAAACTCTATCACCTCCACCTAGTACTTTTAAAGAAATAGCAGTGGCAGCAGCACCACCATAAACAAGTTAATCACTCCAAAACATTCAGTTGAATAGTCATTGAAATCATCACTCATTGTTGATCAAAAGATCTTATGGCAAGAGGGAAGTTACTCTAAGAAACCTCATCACTCTCGCCCAAGCCTCATCTGATTGAGCAAAACACAACATAAGGCTTTTATACCAAAAGTTCCATGAGGATTACCTTTACTTTTAGGGTGTGTGTTCACCGCGAAAAAAGCATCAGCATTTCACAAGAATTGCATTAGAGGCTGTATAGAGAAGATTTTTGAGGCTTTGTAATCAGAATTTGTTGTCGAAACCACCGGCCATGGCTGCAATCAAAGTGGCATGTGTCCAATTCAGAGCATTATTTTGTCTGTAGAAACAAACACATACTCACAAACTGCCTAGCCAAGATACCGATCAGATCCATAAATTATTCTGATTTTGCTCAAACAAATCCAACTGTCAAGACCCCTTTAAATCCAACAACAACAATATCATCATCATTTCCGTTCTCATAAAGGAGAGAGTTTAATAAAACATTTCAGTGGAAGAAATCATCGGCTCATATTCAATCAGTTGATCAAATGGCAAGAGATCGGCAAGTCTCTCCGAGGAAACCTAGATCTCTCTCGCCGGAGCTTCATTCTATGTAGAAACATCGTTGCGCTTGGTACACTTGCAAACAATTTTTTTGAGAAGACAAAACCCTAGATCTAAGAGTTGTAGCAATCGTAAAAAATCAAACTAAAATACGGAAAAGAAGCAAAATTGAGAGTTCGAGGCTCAGATCTGTTAATAATAATCGGAGCAAAGAGGAATAAACCGCCATGGCTGCAACATCACGGCTGCTTCAACGGCAGATTTCTACCAGGAAGCCTCCGGAAGTTACCCCGCCAAGATACGGTAAGTTTCAAGCTTCGCTCGATTTACTCAGACAACAACAAGAAATTCATCATCATCGCCTCTAATCATATCATGGATGTTTCAGCTAAGGATTTTGATAGTTGTGTGTTTGGGATGCAGTATGTGTTGTGCTTTTTAGTTAAAGTTTCTTTCCTGACCTTCAACTTTTACTTTTATGAAGATGAAGTGGTAACTTTGTGCCAGATGAGTTGTGACATGTGAATTAGGGCTAAATGTTACATTTGGATCCTTCAAATTTAACTTTAGCTTTGAAATCCAACTTCATCCCCTTTAAAAATACTCTTAACAGCTTATTAAATTTCCACGCATGTCCTGATAGTTTCAAAGGGATAATCGCCCTTTCAATTTACGTGTAATGTGGGAAGATTTCTATCTGGTAGGAGTCAATACTAAAGGCGATTTTTTTGTGACTATGGATAACGCTATACAAGTATACATTACATACGTTTGGTCGGATTTGTAGGTGTATTTGAGTGGAAATTGCATGACTGGCACTACTTTGATATCTGCAATGGTGGAAAGACAATCTATAGTGTTTAGATGACTTTAGGTGGCTTTCAAAATTCAAACCACTCGACCTGTCACGCGTCCATCTGAATAGTCATGCCTTGCACATTCATAAGTTTGTTTTAATTATTTTCAAGGTGTAACCGACCAAATGAACATTTCTATTCCCAAACACTTCTCCAACGCTTGTGTATATGTTATTATGTCTATTTTTAGCTATCTAGATGTCCTTAAACATCCCGATTTCACAACTCATTTCTCAAACTCACATTTTCAAATAAACAAGTGGAGAGATATCTATCAATGAGAAAATATGTGACATTTGTCAAGCCCCAACTCCACAAGCTACAAGTGCTACCCTGCCTTCACGCTCGGCACACATCCTATTCTTTTGAATTGTTATTTTTTAAGGACAAACAAAGTCTGCATATTCTATACCAAAATTCCCCCTAATATCAAAGCTTAAATTCACACTTTATTTATTTATGGAAATAAGTAATCAGCTTCCAATCGTTACTTCGATTACACCGCCTGCCATCTCAGTTTCATCTACATTGATAACCTGATTTCCCAAAACACCCGCTCCTCAACATTAACGACAGTCTAAACTCAATTAAATCAAACAAACGATCGAAATATATTTTTCAGATCAAGAATTGTGAAACCCATGATTATGATACTGTAATATTTGACCTTAGAATCACAAACAGAAAACAAAATATCAAGAATTCTCGAAAAAAGAAAATCAAATAAGATTGGCAACACAGTTACTAAACACAAGTTTTAGAGAAATAAAAAGAGGCTCAGATCTGTTTACAAACGGAACAAGAGGATTATCCGCCATGGCTGCAATAACAGAGGTTGCGATGCGGAGAATGAAAACAGAGGATGATAATCACTCTCGCACATCACCGTCCTCTGATTTTACCCCGCCAAGCTACGGATAAACCCTAAACTCGTCCGAATTCGAACTTAGATCAGATTATTCATCGTCATTGCCTCGAAGGGTTGTTTGGAATTGCTTATTTAAAAAAAAGTTATCCGATAAGCAGCTTATCGGAAACTGCAGAATGATGGTGATGGTAGGATGAATGGGTGAGGATGATGATGATGAAGATGAAGATGAAAATGAAACTCTCAGGGCGCTTGTTCAACCCCGACTCGTTTCAATATAGTAGCGTATCAGTGAGGGTTGTTGATTTGGAGCAAGAAGAGGAAATCACCGGCCGGAGAGGGGGCAACCACCCTCAGAAACCTTAATCTTCCTCTCGCCGGCCTCATCCGATGATCTAAGTTCGGTAACCCTAGTTTTACCCCCAATTCTCGTTTTATAGCATTCAGAAACGATATAAACGAAAAATTACCATTATAAATATATACTTGTTATTTAATAAAATGAAAAAAGGTACCTTAACTATCTTTTATTCGAAATTAAGTTTAGATCAGTATTTACAAGGCATCTAAAACTCATTTTCTTTTACTATTTTGTAATTTAACTACGTAATACCATTTTTTTTATAAATTTATTATTTAAAGTTTAAAAAATAAGATACATATTTCATGTCTTTATCCATATTAACTAAATAAATTTCTTTATTTTTTTTGAAATTATTTTTCTCTTTTTACCACTCACATACTATGATTTTTTAAGGGATCGGGATTTGTATTTTCCGTGCTATGTTAATTACAAAGTTTACATATGCTTATACATACTAAATGGAAGTAAATCTTGAGCCAAGAATTAGGGAGTAAATCTTGGATAGTGATTAACGAGTTTAACTTTGACTCCATGACATACATTTACTATAAATATAAAATAACGACTATAAAGTTGAATGATTGAATGATGTAAAGAAAAAACAACTTAAAAAGAAAGAACAAATATTATTTAACTGAAGAGAGATAATGACAGAGAATTAGATGTATAATATTTCTTAAAATATGAGTGATGAATCTATAAAATAATATTTTTGAATTAAATTATATAGATAGAGAATGAGTTATGAATGCCCTAATAAAATTTTTACGAATCTTTTTTTCAATGTTTACTTATATTTTCAACTAGATGAATGAAAACAAAATTTAGAGTGTCGTTGGTCATATCATGAGTATTAGTTATTATCATCCAATTAATTATAATTTAAATTATTAAAATACAATTCGGCCACTTTAGTTTAAAGATCATGTTTGTGTTAACATGCGAATATTCATGTTGAATATAGATTTATGAGTCTAAAGTTCGGCTCCAATTTTTAACTTTGAGTTGGATTCAACCCAAGAACACGGTTAGTTTAGCATCCCAAATGACTATTGAAGGCAAATAGAGCAAGCAACCAAGTTTAAAGATTTAGAGGTAAGATTTTCGCTGGAAATATTTGCTATTTGAAGCAATCTCAAGTTTCACATGAACGGTCTAGTTGCGGTCTATTACCTGTTCAGCTCAGTCAACTGACTGCTATTTGTTTAGGATCAGATTATAACAATGTGAGCCCAATGATCAATATAGAGGTATAAACAGAAGGGTGAAAACAAATACATTGAAAAAGTTGGAAAATCAGTCTCCTATTGTGCCCATGTTTCATATAGAGGTATAAACAGAAGGCAACTTATTATGTAATGGTATAAGGGCTAAAAAAAACTTTAACTAATGAGATTTATAAACCCAGTAGCCCTGCTCCAAGATCACTCTGAACAGGTGATTAAAATCCATCTGATTTTAACATAATAATACTATTAAGAAACCACGTAATTCAAAAAACCAAAATTAAAGAATAAGCATTTGATAACTAAGAGAGTGAGGCTCAGATCTGTAATTTGAAGATCAGACAAAGGGGACGGATACCGCCATGGCTGCATCACCGGTTGCACGTTAAGAGACATACCATCCGGGTTGCCCCGCCAAGATACGGGCCGAATTTAACCCAATGCCCGATTACGATGTTCGGAAAACTATCCATACAGAAATTCATATCATCGCCATCTCCGTATATCATGTTGGAAAGAAAAAAGAAAAAAAAAACCGGTTTTGTACACATGTAGCTCAGTTAGTTATAAGCACTTTCGAAAGGTTGTTGATTTTGAGCGAAAATTGGGGACGAACTCATCGACTCAACATGATACGATCATGCAGTGGCATGAGAGGGGCAACCACCCTTTAAAAAAACTCCCCGTCTCTCTCGCCGGAGCCTCGTTCTTTTTATTCCGAACATCTTTTCTCAGATCCCCAATTTTGGTTTGCTGTAACAAGGTCCTCAGCTTTTCGTAAATTTACATGTACTGATTTGGGCCTTGGGCTGCATCGTTGTTGACAGTCCAACGGCCCAACGGGTATTATTTGGATATAATTCACAATTTCATGAGTATGCATATAGACGTGTACAATTCGTTTTCCAATGCCGTTCAGGTTTTAAACTGAACATGTTTGTAAAAAAAGAAAAAAAGTTCTAATCAGATTTTGAGTGAAATCGGTTGGGGTTCTAACCGATGTTCAAAATTTTTAATCTTATTAAGTGGGATTGAAACGGTTTCGTTCCAAATAGGACCGACATTTGACCACTTTAATAACAAACGTTTAACCTGACTTATTCAACATAAGCAAAAAAACTATGTTATACTCACGTGAGTCATCATCTCCAAAGACATGATTGTTTAAAAATATGAGAACAATCTAAGAAAGATTTACTTTTAGTATTTGAAAACTTACATATTAATATTAACTTAACTTGTGATGCTTAGTTACTTTTGTATGGTTCACTAGGTTTGTACATTTTCGTTACCGCTAATTGTTTAAACCTCCAACAAGTGAAAGTAAATTATTTTCAAGTTTAAAAAAAAGTGTTACATATATTCCACTATTCGAGGTATATAATGTCCCTTGAATAGTAGAACTAATTTTTTTTGGCCTTAATGATGTTTAAGTACTGTAATTAAATTAGTTATTGTGACCTTAGGTCCTTAGCAACCGTAAGTTATCTACTAATTTATGCTCATGTTTGTTGTTTTAAGGAAAATTGGAATTAAATAATCCAAGTTATTGGGTATTGGCGGATAATAATTCAAGTTCCAATATTGGCCTACAATAATCCCAATTATTTGGGTCTTGGAATTCATTGGGCCGCCGTTAATTTTTCACTAACTCCGCTAGTACTTGCTGACGTGGCAGATGATGTGGCATCATTTTTGCTGACGTGGCAGGTGATGTGGCATCATACTTGCTGACATGGCATGTGCCACGTCAGCACACAACTAACGGAGTTAGTGAAAAATTAACGGCGGGCCAATGAATTCCAAGACCCAAATAATTGGGATTATTGTAGGCCAATATTGGAACTCGGATTATTATCCGCCAATACCCAATAACTTGGATTATTTAATTTCAATTTTCCTTGTTTTAAGGATATTTTAATTATTGGTGAAATTTGTTTATTTTTGACATTTTTATGATTAGATTCTTTCTTACAACGTTACATGGTTCTACATTTAGACATATTTCTTGTCATTTTAGTGTGCAAAGTCTTACATAAGATTCTTATGGGTAACAAAATCTCATTTCATGGAAAAACAAAGTTTTAGTATTTTTTGTTTGCTTGGTTCATGCTTGAATTGAAGTACTTGCATCAGCCACTTCATCTTTAATTTATCAGTCCAAAAGGAAACCTTTTATATTTTGGAAAATCCCTCGAAGTCAGGATAGATCTATAACCGATTTAGGCATATTTCTAATCCTTTTTATTGTGTTACATTATATTATACTATAATACATTACACAACATGTTGTACCATTTTTAATGCTCAAGTTACAACTTCTTATGCACATGTAGGTTACCCCTTTTGATGCTAAGTTTACAAGTGTATAATGCATCTTATTTGATTGGTGGATCTGATGTACTATATATGTCCCTTCTTTTCATCCATACAATCACACGCATACATTAATGTATCTCTCCCTTCCCTTTCACCCATTCATTCATGCAAACAATATTCTCTCTCTAATTTTCTCACTCTAAATCTCTCTCTAATTTTTTCCCATGAGTCTCTGCTTCGGATTCTTTCCGTTGAAGACGATTTAAGGATGTCTACGGTGATCCATGATGGTCGTGATTTGCTGATGTGTTGGTGGTTCTTGCCGTCGTTGCTCCGCCTATGGCGTGGAAGCGGCGACGGTTAGCCCGTGTTTGTGTGTGTTGGTTGTTCTCGCCGCATATGCTCCGTCTATGGCATGAAAGCGGCGAAGGTTAGCCTGTTTTGTGAATTTGAACCCAGATTGTTCTTCTCTGTTCCAGATCTTAAATGGGTTTTGTTCTCTGTTCAAGATCTTAACAATTCAGATTCGGCGATGATATGAAAACCTTTAAGGTTTGAGCCGGATCCTTTTTGGGTTTTTGTACTTTTTCCATTGTCTGTTTGACCCTGTTGGATTATATGAGCATTTAGGGGTTGACCCGGATCGATTGTGGGGTTTTTTTGTCACTGTTTCTTCTGTTTGGATCTCATAAATTGTTGAAGCTTAAAGCTTCAAATGGTTATAAAGAATCTATGTTGGTCCAGATTCGACAATGATAAGAACCTTTAGGGTTTGAGCAGTTACAATTTTGGCTTTTTGAATCTGGTGAATTACTGAAGCTTAAAAAGCTTAGATGTTCGTAAAGAAGCTATATGTTGGTCTAGAAATGGTGATGATTTGAACATAAGGGTTTGAGGTTGTGGCTATGATGATTTAATTTAGGGTTTCTACAACCCTAATCTGAGCCTAATGAATTATTGAAGCTTAAAAGCTTCATATGTTTGCAAAGAAACTATGTTGATGGTTTAATTTTGAGTTTACTTGGAATACATTACTGACCCTCACAGGATGTTTGTCGTTCTTGCGTATGTTTGATTTATCATATGGCTAGGCTACCACTATCTGATCATGTTTATTGCTGCTTCTGTTTGGCGATGATGATTTTTGTTCAAATGAGTGTTGTTTGTGATGGTTTAACATGGCGGTTGCTTACGAGGATGCTTGATGCTTTGTTTGGCTTGATTTATCGGATGACTGGGTTTCTTATGAGGATGCTCGATGCTTTGTTTAGCTTGACTTATTGGATGGCTGGCTACCGCTGTCTGATTATGTTTATTGCTACTTCTGTTTTTTTTTCTTCAAGTTTCTATGGCAGTGATGATTTTTGTTCAAATGACTATTTGTTGTGATGATTTGATATGGTGGTTTACGGTGAGGCGGGGCCGATGTCCATGGCAGCCGCCATCTACTGTTGCCCGAGCCTTCAATGACTATTCCGTCTATTTGGTAGCTTCATTTGTTAAAATCTGAGCCATGATTAATGTTTTTCCAATGTTTTCTTTCTCATTTTTCTGTTTTTTTTGTGTGTGTGTTTTTGTCCATTTACTGTTTTAGTTTTATGATGTTTTTATTCTCATTTTTCTGTTTTTATTTCTCTTTTTATGTTATTTTAAGATCCTTCTAATTATTTTTATAAATGTTCTTTAAAATTGACATTTTTATACCTATGACATGGTTTGTTAATGAGGGTTTAAAAAGTTTGACTAAATAAGAAAATGTTTTGTTGATGAAAAAATAAACACGTTTAAGAAGAGTTAATTACAATCGATGGTTATTGGATATTCTATCGGGATTTAGGCATATTTCTCTGTCAATTTTAGTGTGTAAAGTCTTGCATAAGATTCTTACATGTAACAATATCTTAATTCATGGAGAAATAGAATTTTAATCTTTTCTTTTAAACTGAACAATCGAATGGCTAGTATGTTCTTAAAGAGAAGCTCATACATCATCACTCCACCTTTAATTTACTAGTATAAAAGGAAACTCATCACTATGGGAAATTCCCCAAAATCAAGATAGAACATATAACTTTAAAAGACTCCAAACTAGCCATTGTTCTTCGGGCCATTCTAGTTTCCTACGTTAAAATTTAAGTTTTTTCATAGGGTAAATCACATAAATGACCATTCTAACCCTAATTTTTACCAATATGATGACAAAAATCTTGATCACATCATAACTAGTAACCAAAAGGGACCAATCAAACAACATCACCACATAGGCTCAGTCGACTAAGAATGCAAGGTCAGAGCCACCGTGCCTAATCATTAGAAATTCACTGGCCTCATATGTCAACAAATCAAAAGTTGTACCAACTTACCGATTTACAAGTTGCCGGTGATAGGGGGTATGGTTGCCAATCACTTGCGGAAAAAAAAAAAAAACCTTGCCGATTGTTTTTGCCGACCCATACCCCCGGCCTTATAGATGATTATAAACATAAAAAGTACCTGAAGCGATGTAGTGTGCAAATTTTGATGCCGTCTCGTCGGTTTTACATTTTATATGGTTTGTAAAGTGAGCTCTTATAGCATTTTTGAAATTAGGTTTAAATAAATATCACACATCTTGCATCAAACTCTTCATGTACCTCTACCATTTGACAACTTACATAAGTCATAATTTTTATAAATATCAAAACAAATTGTCAGTATAATGTTCACCAGAGTTCCGTTTTTATAATTTGCCATTTGAGAGCGTTTTTTATTGTTTATGAGACTAGATAGTGTTTCAAATTGTTATAATGTAACCAAAATATCCACCGCCTGTTTATACCATGTTAAGAAAAAATTACACTAAAAAAAGTCTCCCAACAAGTTTAACGGTAATAGAAATAGGTAGGCGTCAACACGGAATTAGTTCAGAAGCAGTTTTGCTAATCGGCTAAGTGAGCAAGTGGAACCGTTAAAGGATCTGCAGTTCTGTTACCGAACCCGGTTTGAATCTAGGTTCAGAGCCATTTCGAAAACAATTCAACTTAATAAACCGGCATTATGCCTGCCTCTATTTGATAAGGTTTACTATAAACACATTATTTGTGTACGTTTAGCCGTTCAAAAAAAAAATCGTGTACGTTTATATGCGCTGCGTGTATGTTTATAAAAGCAATTACAGTAAAGAGTTGCTGAATCAAAGTTATTAGGTGATTAAATCACCAGACGGTTTATCGGATCGGCAATCATCGCCTAGAAAACCTAGATCTCTTTCGCCGGAGCAAAAACACAGATGAATCGCACCTTTAGCCTATTTCATTTGGGTTTTTTGCGTATTGCCAAGTTTTAACTTATTTATGATCAACATATGAAAACTTTAGAAAGCTTATTGCAATACCTATTGTTAATTAAACCTTTAACCGGATATTTTTTTTTTGATCTAAAGTCAAAACCCCAAATTGTTTGAAAAGTAAAAAAAAATCGAGGCAAATTATGGAAGATAAAAAAAGAATTCAGAGGCTCAGATCTGTTAATAATCGTAGCAAAGAGGAACAAACCGCCATGGCTGCAAACATCACGGCTGATTCAACGGTAGAAACCTCAATTTCTACCACGAAACCACCGGAAATTACCCCGCCAAGATACGGCGAGTCTCAAGCTTCGCCCGATCGACTCAGACAACGAGAAAATCATCATCATCATCGCCTCTAATCAAGATACTTGTATGCATGGCAAAAGGTAGCATCGATATGTTTTCATCGTATCCAGCAAAAAGAAAGGTAACAGAATGAAAGAATAGATAAGCAGTTCCAGAAACAAAAGTGTAGTTTGGTCCTACTCAATACGTTTATTTGTTGGTGTTGAATTTTGGGGGGAGATCATGGGCTACAGAGGGGGCAACACCAAACCTTCCCTCTGCTGCCTCCTCTTCTCTGTTGTCTGAGCCTTTGAATCCCCCAAACCCTGATTTTTGCATTGGCTCGCATTTTATTGCTGGTTTTTAGGTCAAAGTTACTGTTTTGACCTCCAACTTTTAAAGAGTTGTGAATTGGGGCCTACTAAATTTTGCATTCGGATCCTTCAACATATACAAATGTAGCAAAATGCGTAAGGTTAGTTTGGTAAACAGGTCATATACACCTTAAAATGGATCCTTTTAAGAATGGGTCAATTAGGTAATTACCATAGATGCGTTTGTTGATGGAGTTTAACAGCAAGTTGAAGAGGTATAGATAGCTAACAACTAGTCCATAGTTTCTTCTTCCACATCTCACAAGTTCTGATTATTTGAATATACTTTGGACTTGGCAATATACAGAGTAGTTTGAAATATGTCACAAGAAAGAACAAGTTATTTGATGATCAAAAACACATTGAGTGCATCCAATTGTTCAAGTTGGTTAAGTCTAAACACATATTACTTCAATTTCTAGTAAACCGACCTGTAGTGCAACCAGGGGCGGATTTGTCATGGGCCCGGGGGTCCCCGTGGACTCCCTCAACCTCGTACGCGAAGTGTAAATTATATGTTCGGTTTTCAAGTATTTTTTTTCTATGATGGAGAGTCATTAAATAAGTTCTAGATAAAATATAGCAAGTTAATACCTTTGTCCTAGTGGTTATTCTAAATCATGTTTAGTGCCTCTTTTTTTTGTTTGAGTCACCAGGGTTCAAACCCTGCTTACTACATTTTATTTTATTTTTAGTCAAATCAGGATTGACTAATAGTCTTCAAAGCACCCAGGCCCAATAAACTAAAACATTACTAAGTTTAGTTTAGCCAAATCTAAATGTAATCTACAAATTAATTATCAATACTTTAACATTGATGCAATATTACAAAAAAATATTGATCATCCTCATTTCATCTATGATATTTTTTATTGAGTTTTTGCATCATCCTTATTTTTTTATATTATTTAAATATTAATGAGGGTATTTCTTTTATTATTCTGTCGTGTTTATCTTATGTGACCAACCCGATCCGGACCAAACTTTTTTATGTGTGTTTCTATGAAACTAAAAAACAATGACTCCGCAAAAAAGAAAATTGTGGACCTCCTAAGATTTTTTTCTAGTTCCGTCCCTGAGTGCAACCTTTGTGGACCACAATATGTAATACCAGCGGCCGGCTGGTGTGTTATAGAAGATGGTTTCCACATTTGACTCTAACTCAAAAGAGTAAGATACAACACCACCATAGATGGTATAAAAGCATACTCATTGTGAGAATCAACTCAAAGAAAAGCTATTGAACATTTTTATGTAAGCAAATCCAAGTATCGGACCATTAGGATATGGGGAATATACAAAAACATTTATTCTTGGTAGTTGGTATCACCTGCTTGTTCATTAATGTAATGCTGGTTTTAAGAAATTCACGGTTCCTTTCTCACATGCACGAGCTATTCTCGAAGCTCTTGAGGTGCATGTTGAACTGTTCTTGTATCATATTACAAGAGTTGATGGTAAATGATATGATTTTCATATAAAAGAAGTTTTAAGTCACCAAATCAACCTAAAGGAAAAGTCAGTAGTCCTGGTGTAGTAATGGTATGTTTTCCAAACAAAAAGGTTTTCAAATATTGTGCTTTTAATAAAAACTTAAAAAGAAAATTCTACCAGTAGTGTAGTCGGTGTTGTTCAAAATAAAAAACCTAATCATCTTTTCAAGCTGAATTGGTGCAGTTCTTCAGTTGGATTATAATTGATAATTGATAAAACATAATTCTTGAAGCCCTGCTAGTGAGTTATTGTGATTATGTGCCAAAAGATATCATCAAAGATCATTTAAGCATAAAATGAAATCAAATGTCTACTTTAGGGTATTAAATTAAATCGAAGGAGATAAACGCATAGGCTCAGATCTGTAAATTGGGGATCGGGACAACGAAGACACGGGTTACGCCATGGCTGCAAAATCACACGGTTGCATAGTAACAGAATATCATAGTCTTCTTTACTATACCATCCGGATCTTGCCCCGCCAAGATACGAGTCGGATCTTCGATGCCCATTTTATAATTTTCGCTCAGATCATCACGGCCTTTAAATAGATGTACAAAATGAAACTGTTACAACCACCACCACCACCACCACCAGCATTACCGTCGCCGCCACCGCCATATTAGCGATGACTATGAAGAAGAAGAAGAAGAAGAAGAGGAGGAAGGTCAAGCAAAGGAAAAGGGTTGTTGGATTTGAAGGGATGAAATCATCGGCTCAATATGAATAAATACAATGATTGATTCATATTGTGGCAAGAGACGGGCAACCACCCTTTGTGAAATTCCCAGATCTCTCTCGCCGGAACCTCCTTCAATTCGAGCGATCCCCAATTCTCGTGATTCTAATCGGACCCTATTCAATATTTATTTAGTCCCCTTGACAGTTTTGCCCCTCACTGATTCTTCCTCCTATAAAATTTAGTAAAAAGCCGTTCCCGGGCCTTGTACACACCGCCCGTCACACTCCCTATGAAGACTCGCTTTCGCTACGGCTCCGGTGGGTTCCCTTAACCAAGCCACTGCCTATGAGTCGCCGGCTCATTCTTCAACAGGCACGCGGTCAGAGCCCCGGGCTCCTCCCACTGCTTGGGAGCTTACGGTTTCATGTTCTATTTCACTCCCCGATGGGGGTTCTTTTCACCCTTCCCTCACGGTACTACTTCGCTATCGGTCACCCAGGAGTATTTAGCCTTGCAAGGTGGTCCTTGCGGATTCACACGGGATTCCAGCGTGCCCCATGCTAACGAATAGTTGGGATAGCTCAGTTGGTAGAGCAGAGGACTGAAAATCCTCGTGTCAACCAGTTCAAATCTGGTTCCTGGAATAAGAGTTTAATAAAATTTTCAGAACTGCCTAATACACTTATAAATCTATATATTCTCTGTACCTCTATATACTTTTTTCCTGTATTTTCCACGAACCAAATAAATGGTCAATACATAGGATATTTTACCAAAAAAAAAATATTATACTGAAAGTGCTTTGATACGGAGACGTTCTATTCCAAACGACATGTTGATTTTAAATATGGGATGTAATACAGATATTAAGTGCACTGATACGAACAATTAAAGACTTGAATATATGAAACGTAACAATTGGATTTATTTTATGAGAGAGAGGATTTTATACAAAAGTTATATAACATAGAATAAGAGGTTAATGAAAGTTTCAGAATTGTTCAATACAATTATTAACATATCTAATTAACACAGATAGAATATGATAAAATACTGTTTTCGATTAACACGAGATCTAATTACCGAAAAAAAGGTAAAAATGCGCAATGAACATTTTTAAAACCCAGGAGTAACCAACAGTTTCTGAGCAGATCGACCGCGCGTTGCTGTGGTAGTCGGGAAAGATTAAAAAAATGTGAATAAAATAAAGAGACCTCAATTCACACATCAATGACTCTTAATCATTTGGTATTTCTCCTCAATTCACACATCAATGACTCTTAATATATATACAATAGAGAAGTGAACTTATGAGTTCGTGCCAACAAAATATATTTTATTCTACCATTTGGATCCGGATCTCCTAATCGACGGCTCCCCAAAATCGCCACCGCTAAATCCGGGCGACGATAAGAGGATGAACAACGACGGCCAAAAAATCACCAACGCCAACAGAGCTTCTTCCAAAAACCCTTCTTCTACAACTACAACCAGACATGGCGAATTCAGCAGCAACAGGTCTGTGGTATTTGGTTTTCTTTTGCCGATGGTCGTCGTCGATGACCGTCATTGCCATCTTCATCGTCTGCCATAGCTCATCGCCGCCTCGAGAGCTCTGGATCAGGCGGGTTTCTGAACTTCAAATCTGAGAGGCAGTGGCGGCGATTGATGGTTGTGGTGGTGTTTGGTATTTTATTTAGGGTTTCAGTACGATTTCTTAATTATTGATCATTAGTGCCGCTGGAAGTGACTAGATTGAAACTTCGGAGCATGCTCTCTCTTCATTGCCCCATTATGAAAAAGGTTTGGCTGATGATTCTTGAATCCGATAATAATGTTCCTCTTTTGATTCATATTTTTGTTATTTTGGTTGACGTAGAGGAGGATTGGGCAGTTGGTCAGATCTAGTATGGATCGTACATGGACGGTAGTTGAAGCCCGGCGGCTCTCCTAGGGTTCCCTTGTCGGGGCTGTGTTTGAATTTCTGAACGAGATGACGGTGAAATTTTCGGTTCGGGTCAGGTTGGCCGGGTCGATAATTATAATAAAACAAGATTGATCAACAGAAAATACATTGTCATTCGAAAATACATTTGATCTGATCCATTCTCAGAGGTCAAATCCTGAACCCGGTAGATCGTTCCTTTTTCCGGTATATGAAATAGGTGACTTCGCTAAGTTGATTGGCCGGTTGTGGGCGAGGAGGGTTTGGACCCCGACACCGTGGTTCGTAGCTGGTGTCAATTTTTTGTCAAACTCTTTTCAGAACGGGTCAAAATGTTCTAACCTTGCTAACTGAACAAATTACCTAAAAGTCCTAGCTTTTCAATAAAAAATCAATCCTTTAGAGCTCGGATTTCTAGCTCATTCTATTTTGGTAGTTCGACCGTGGAATTTCCTTTAAGCTTCATGATTCTTTTTATATTGAAGCCAATAGTTTATAGGTTCGAAATCTTATTTTCCATCTTATGTGTTACTCTATAGTAAATTAATTTTATATTGTTCCAACTTCAGATTATTTAATAGTATAGAAAATGCATTCATTTCCTCTGCATTGACGCAATCTATGCACACATATCGTAGTGAAAAAAGGGTACTATTTGCAGATTTGTGGACATTAGTTTTCACTTGCAACCATTATTCTTACATGGTTTTGTATATGTTGCAATTTTTTCTGTATTTATTTCTATCTTCTTGGTATGCTTTGCTTTTGATATTCTTTAGTATGCACGATTTGTGTTTGATGAAATGTCTACGCGATTTTTGTTGATTTGTTTCTGGATATATATGATCCTTTATTTGGTTTAGGGTGTAAGAGGAGTATTAAAATGATCTGTTTGGTTTCCTTAGTTATTTTGCTGTTTCATAATTACCTCATTTGAGCCCATTGTGCTAGAACGAAATATTTAGTTAAATGTTGAGGAATTTTTTTTTGTTTATGCATCAAAAAGATATTGTTGTGGCAAGTTCTATTATTTATACACAAATCATCTCTTAAAAGTACGGTATATGATTTATATTATTTTTTTATGTTTGTGCATGAAACGGATATTGTTGTGGAAGTTTTATTATACATACACAAATCATCTGTTAAAACTTAAAAGTATGGTTTATGATTTATATTATCTTCCTGTTAGTTATCTACTCTTTGTATTTCTTCTTAATAATATTTCTCCTTCATGTTTTATGCTATTTGTTATCATGGTCAATTGGATATATCTCCTTCATATTATTTTCATGTTTGTTTGCCTGCTGATGTAACCAATTTTAGTGTTCAGTTATACACTTCTTCAGTCACTCATCCATATCAAGCTCATTCAAATGGAACTCTTGATGCTATCATTTATGATGTTGATCCGAATGCTAAGGACTTACGTTATATTTGTGCATGTTTTTACTATTTCTTCTGCTCTGTAAATTGTTTTTGGAATTTGTTTCTGGCAGCCTTTTTGTTCATCCATTGCAATTCTTTGATTTCGTTTTTCAGGTTTCCTTATTCCATCTGCTATTTCTAAGTGGAGGTCCGAACCGACTGATGTTGAAGAATCAGCGGATGAGTTGTGGTTAGGGGTGAAATGCCACTCGAACCCAGAGCTAGCTGGTTCTCCCCGAAATGCGTTGAGGCGCAGCAGTTGACTGGACATCTAGGGTCTTTTTTCTAAAATACATATAAAGTAGCATCGGGATTTAACTATCGAATCTTAGATACCGTCTAAAAGTTTATAGGGGGATTTAAAGAGTTTGAAATTCAAGATTTTGAAGGTGCATGAAATTAGAAGATTTGAGTAGTTAGGCTAAATGTAGTAGGCATTAAATACCCAAAATGACGCCCAAAAGAGCGTTAACCCCCCCTGAACAATTAAAGGTTAAAGATATGGAATGTAATATCTAGAATTTAAGAGAGAGGTGTTTATACAAAAGTTATATAACATGGAATAAGAGTTTAATAAAATTTTCAGAACTGCCTAATACACTTATAAATCTATATATTCTCTACCTCATATACTTTTTTCCTGTATTTTCCATGAACCAAATAAATGGTCAATACATAGGATATTTTATTCACTTCTTTTTTTCTGTTTCTTTTTCCTGATCCTCCAAAAGTATTCATATTTCTGTACCGTTCCGTTTTAATTTATTCATTACAAAAGTTTAAGATTTTTCTTTGTATTCTTTTTTCTAAAATACATATAAAGTAGCATCGGGATTTAACTATCGAATCTTAGATACCGTCTAAAAATAGACAAAGGAACTTATGGAACTGTGCCACTTTGGAATTCAAAAAAAGTATATTATATATATACAGCTTTGTTGGGAAAATAATCAGATGCCTATGTGGCCCAGTTGGTGAGAGCTGTGTATGTTTTTTGGGCATACCCGGGATCGAAACACGAACAGAGCCCCCTTTTTTTTTTAACAACGCCTTTGTTACTTTCAAATCGCAAACCATTTCAAACTGATTCCGATTCACATCTTCAAGATCTCTCCGATTCAACCCTCAGATCTGTTAAAAAAGGTAAGCTTTTATCCATCTTTAGATCTTCAATCTTGATTATTTCTTCAATCAGCTGATAAAGATTGAGTTTCTTGATTTTTTCTTTTCTGGGTCAGATTAAAGATAGGTCAAAATTGCACTACGGGTCATAAGCTAACAATGTCAACGGTTCCCGTTTACGATCGTTGAAGCAGCATCTTGACTCGCCGTCTCTGTCGTGGTTGAAAATCGTATCGTTCTTTGAGATGATGCTATCAAGTTGAAACTGATCGAACACTACTTGAAAACGGCTCTTCTGCTCAGAAACGAAATGTTCCAAATGTTCCTGGAAATTCTTGCCCCCAGTGGACCATTTGTATCTATATGCATCAGGATCCCGATTCATGGATCTCTCGGTTCGAGAAAAAAAAATAAGAGGATCGAACCATCTCTTCTGACTCTTTTTCAAATTCGATAAATGTTGGTTGATCGTGGCCCACTATCGGCCAAACCACCTGGGCACTAGGCCCAATGTGAGTCGGGTCGCTCAGCCATGCTTCATAATTGGAAAAACGAGCACCGTGGAAATACATGCCACTCAGCCAAAGGAATCTGAAAAAAACCAGAGGTTATTTGTATTCCTCGGAAGCCCCCGCCCACATCACCATTCAATATTTCTTGGCCCACTATCGGCCAAACCACCTGGGCACTAGGCCCAATGTGAGTCGGGTCGCTCAGCCATGCTTCATAATTGGAAAAACGAGCACCGTGGAAATACATGCCACTCAGCCAAAGGAAGATGATGGAGAGTTGACCGAAATGCGCACTAAAGACTTTTCGAGAGATCTCCTCCAAATCACTGGTATGGCTATCAAAATCGTGAGCATCAGCATGTAGGTTCCAGATCACATGGCGCATAATGCCCACAAGGGGCTCCATCCACTACACTTAGCCTAAGTAAATTTTTTGGCCACCTAGCTGAAGATCAAATATTGTTATTTGTTCAATTTAGATTTAAATCTAACTACTAAGAGAGTTTTTGTTTTTTTTTTATAAACCTTAATGTTTTCATATCTAATTTTATAAAGAAAAATCATGTTAATAAATAATATTTTCACAAGAAAATTCAGTTTTATATGAACGTATATGGAATAAAATAAAATGTAACTTTCAAAAAACAATGACTCAAATATATTTATATATATTGACTTAGAAATGACTAGTTGTACTATTGTAGGGCCCCATGTCACCACACAGGCGGCATGAGGACGTAAAAAGGGGGATCCTATCAACTTGTTCCGACCTGAGATAATAAGCTCATGAGCTTGGTCTTACTTCACTGTCGAGAAACGAAAGAAGACTTCCATCTCCAAGTTTAACTCAGACGTAGCTCCCTTCTTTTTGGGTGTGAAGCAGTGTCAAACCAAAATACCCAACAAGCATTCTAATATAACCCATTCTGTAGAAATCGAGGAACATGCTAAAACTATTAATAAAAGAGATGACAGACAGTGGCGGAGCCAGGAATTATTACCTATGGTGTCGGTTTTCTGTGTTTGAATTTCTAACGAGATGACGGTGAAATTTTCGGTTCGGGTCAGGTTGGCCGGGTTGATAATTATAATAAAACAAGATTGATCAACAGAAAATACATTGTCATTAGAAAATACAAATACAAGATCACACCTTTATATTACATCAAACTCAATTAATATTAATCTCCAATTATCGAAAGTAGCAACTAAAAGGCCAATCATCGTTTTTTTCCTGGAGAAAAAAAGGCCGGCTTGATTAGGCTGCAGAAGACCTATCTGGTTCTGAGTGTCACTAACCTCAATTGCAGCAGCATCACTATGCCTTTACATGAAAATCTGTTAACAACATAATCATGAATAACATGAGCCTATGTAAATCAGTAGATAGTTACAGTTGATCCAATAGTGTTCCGTTAGATAGGAACAGATTTGATAAATACTGATAACTCTCGGATAGAGTATTAGAACGGAAAGATCCATTAGATAATGAACGATTGGTTCTAAGCCATCTCTGGCGATTAATCAACAATTCGAAGTGCTTTTCTTGCGTCTTCTTGATAAACCAGCGTTTATATAGAGATGTAGGAGGATTTGTTTGGGGAGTAAGAAGCCCCTTTGACATCTCTTCATCTGCAAATAATTCTCGATGTGAAAACACAGAGACAAAGGGCTGAGCTTTGAATAGGAAAAAGAGTGGATCTGCAGGGTCCCAAATGAATTGGCTTATTCGAAAAAGGCCTTGTTCTTTGGAAGATCTATCTCGTGTCTGGTACTGCACGGTTCCACTCTGCAAGAACTCCGAATCATTCTCTTGAAGCTCATCCTCTTCATCATAAATGATCCGCTTGCCCCGAAATGACCTGGACCAATAGAGAAAAAATAAAATTATGAATAGGTGAGCTGGAGAACATTAAAAATATATGTGAATTTGATATTAACCATAACATGTTGTGTTGTTTAGGGCTCAGGGGCTATCACGGTGGTGGCCCAGACTGGTTTCTTTGGTTGCTTTCTATAAGAGAGGAGCTTATACTTAATCATCCATCCATCGTAGTTTATACACCTTAAATGTAACTTTACTACATTATTCTGCTAAAATCATCACAATGATAACGCAAATTAAATGCAATCGAAGTTCGTAGTTACTTCGACTGTATGAATCGTAGCAATGGAATAATTACGTCATAGTTCATTGGTTGAATGTATCATTAACCATTTTTTTTTTGGTACGAGGAACTTAGTGATTGTCGTGGGCCCTTCACTTTCATTACATCGATGTGGATTGCCTCGCGAAATTGCAATAGAACGTAGCCAATATCTTATTACGAATAATTCCGACAACTTCAGGAGAAAAAGAGGCATTTACCTATTACAGAGATGGTGCGATTTGATTTTTTTTTATTACTCTCAGTCTTACTAGAAATACACATGATTGTCTGTAGCCGCCACTTTCGCGGTTCGCTCCAAGGTAGGATAAGACTCTCTAACCGCAATCTTGTAGATTGGATGGAGAATGCTAGTCATCTTGAGCTACAGTGTCTATGATCACTTTTGATGTGCTCTTTCTCTTCTGTCAGGTGCTGCCTTTGCAGGTGATTGGAATATTGGAGGGGTTCTTGCTTTGCTTTACATTACAGTTGCTGGTGATATGCTTATTATGTAATTATATTATTGGCTGCCCCTATAAATCTACTTTGGTCAAATATACACATCCATATAACTATTGCTCAACCACCATTCAAATAATATAAATAAACCCATAAAATTAGTATACCCATAGGTACTCTTGACTTTGGCATAGTCAAACATTAGAAGACTACTGGCCATAATAAAGAACGCCATATTATGATTAGGAACAAGAAAATTGACATATAAACATATATTTGATAAAACTTGTCATAAACCTAACTTTTGTGCTCGAGCCCTCGCTTCCGTCTCCTTCAACCGGATTTCTTCTCCACGCCGATTCACGTTCATCATCTGCCTCAATCGAATCCGCGCTTGAATCAGGTTTGTTTACTAGATGAAATTTCCCTCCTCACGCAAGCTTACCTACGCGCATCGTCCTTCTCCCAGACCATGCCTGCCATCAGCTCCATCTACAGTGCATGCTAAATCTCTCAATCTCTCTGATTTTAGGAATTCTAATTTCATTTGATTTGTATTTGAATTTTGTGTGGATTGTAGAACCAGGAGATCCTCGGCCGCCGATGGTGTTTGAATTAGGGTTCCGATGAGGACACACATGCTTCATTCATGGTGTCGATCTCTCTCTTTGCGGATTCATGACATAATAAGGGCAGATTATTTTACCGGAGAAGGAAATCGATGTCATCAAATATAGGTTACTATCACATGATAAGGATCTTTACATAATTGAGGGGCGTAAAGATCCTTATCATGTGATAGTAATTAACACATGATATGTGAGAATCCATATCATGTTCATTTTTTATTTAATGATGCCATGTGAATCGCTAGAAACATGTGAAGTGTATGGCTAACCCAATAACGAAAGTTTCGTAAGGGGACTGGAGCAGGCTACCATGAGACAAAAGATCTTCTTTCTAAAGAGATTCGATTCGGAACTATTATATGTCCAAGGTTCAATATTGAAAAAATTTCAGAGGTTTTCCCTGACTTTGTCCGTGTCAACAAACAATTCGAAATACCTCGACTTTTTAGAACAGGTCCGAGTCAAATAGCAATGATTTGAAGCACTTCTTTTTACACTATTTCGGTAAAATAAGAACAGCCCCCACATTCAAACCCCCTTTTTTACCATTAGCAAGAACTTGTTTCAGTTGCGTATCATAAGGAATTCGAACAACTGCTTCAAAAGCACAGCGGCTGCTCAAGTAAGAAAATCTGGATAACAAATTAGAAGAATTAAAATCAATACGATAGAAAACAAATTCCAAACAGAAACCCTAATCTACAAAGCAAGGATCTGCAATCCTCTCTCCGATCTCATTTATATCATCCGAACAGTGTATCATCGGCGATTGGATCATCGCCACTGTTCTAAACCAGGTTCGATTATTTATTTCTGATCTTGATTAGTTTTCCATCCGCTGCTGTAAGATTCGTCGCGGACTTTATCTTTTGCTGAACAGATTTGTCTTCATCTTTTATCGTGATCTTAATCGACAACGATTCACATGTTTGATTAGTAACCCTAATTCTCTCAATTGAAAAGATAATTTCTTATGTTCTTAATTTTCTGATGAGCAATACTTCAATTTTTGTATGAAAATCTTATCTATAAACTTTCAGTTCAGTGATTCTCCTAATTGAATTCAATTTACAGGATGAAGCATTTGGTATGAAAGTATCAATTGCTATTTGATGAAGTGATTTATCGATTTCTATAACCCCCATTCGCTTTCTGTTTAGTATTTTTATAAAATGATTTACTTATATTAGTGTAGGGTAATTTATACATATTCAGTTTCCTTTTTATCTTCATTTGATTTGGCGAACAATATATAAAATATATTAGGGTTTTATTGCAGGTAGAGAAATGTATGAATGTTGATCGAATGATTTGGTGATCTTCATTTTTGTTTTGAGTTTTGATTTCTACAGGAGACTGTTTAGATTGAGGAGGTAATTGAACCACTCAAATGTTCAAGAAATGGATTGACGATTGAAGAATTATTTTTCCTTAACAAGTTTGAAGAAGAAAAAAAGGTAAATCAGTAACTTTAAATTATTGTTAATTCATGATATTATTCTTTTTACACTCATCTTCATGGAACTGATGTAATTACAATCAAAGATTTTCGATGTTAATGATTTTGTATAAAGTTGATTTTATTTGATCTATGTCAAGTGGCTGGTAATTGCAGTTTCAATCCTTCTAGATATACAAGCTCCATTTTGCAGCTCATTCTCAAAAGAGAAAATTTATCAGGTCATAATTTTTTTTTCAATCCTTCTAGAAGTAATTGTATTCATATCTTAACAATCAGATATGAATCGTGGATGAAGATGATCATTTTATGTTTTGTGATTATTTGTCTGTCAATGTTGTTTAATTGAAACGTGTTTTGAGATCATAAGTTTGACTTTTTTAAAACTTTGATAGGAGGATGTTATTTATCGATCAGAATTCTGATGGATCCCAAGTTCTTGAGGAATAAGTATCAATAAATTGAGTCCAGTACAAATCAATCTCAAGTTTAGATTACAGGTTACATTTTACCCGGTACAAATGTTTTTAATAACGGGTAATTAATTCTTTGAATTTGCAGATTGAATAATATTTACACAAACAAAGACACGCATTAATTCTTTTTTTAGTAGGAAATTGAATTAATCTATGAAAGTTATTAAGGCATCCGGTGTAACATTGAAGGCTGTTGCTATGTTAATTAACACATGATATGTGTTAATTAGATCTGTGTTAATCGAAAACAGTACTTGATACTCGAACAATCAAATTCGGTACGTGAACTTGAGCTCCAAGACTTCAATTTAGCAATTTGTTTTGCTTCCTGATTACTCTTTCGCTCTGCATTGCTTCAATGGGCTTACCTATATACACGTGGAGATGAGATAATTTTACTTTATATATTTTGTTTAAATTTTGAATTCTACATAAAAACTAAATTTACCAATTAAATGATGTCAGTTCCATAACTTTAAATAAATTGTTTATCTACTGAACAATAATATAATTTAATAGTTATTAGTGAATAATCGATATTAAAGGTATATAATTGTTTATCTATTAGAAAGTTATTATTCAGTTTGTTTAATATTTCTTGAAGGAATATAATATAAAAAATATATTAGTAAAATACAATACGGTTATCATAAAAATAATTTGTTTAAAAATATACTATATTTGAGCTCTAAATATTATTATATTGTACAATTAAGTATATCTATATGTCACCAAAAATATTAAAGACAGTCAAACATAACTACAGTGACATAGCAATAACCTATACCACAAAATGCAAAATCCACGAAGCACAAAATACAAAATGCAATAAATGTCAGCGAAAACTACTAACAATATCAACCTTAATAATACCTCATGTAGATGAACTGGCTTATTGTATACCTGAGGTACAATTCAATCACATAACAACTTTTGGAAAACCAGGGACAAATGATGGTTGTTAAAATCCAATTTGATTATGCAGTGACAACTATATGAACATATAACACGGTTAACTGAATCTATTCCACAGTATATCCAATCACTCCCTTACATTCCTAAATACTTGTTATAAATCATTTAGTGAAATTATTACAAAAAATAAGTTCTCATATTAGATCATCCTATTATTCTAAGGCCTTGTTATTTTTAACCTGATTTTCAAAATGGTATGATCATTAGTGTATATATTCAATGTTAGTTGATTTATCAATGTTTTTTGCTGGATCAGCCTCAGAACTCCCATTTATCAGTAGCCTGGTAGATTTATTGTCTACTGGCATCAATTATATAAAAAGCAACAATAAGTAATCAGACAGCCATCTATATAAATCACCCACAGAAAGATTTGTTAAAATAATTACTAAACATGTGAAGCCTAACCTTTTGTTGAGAAAAGCTGTATGTGCTACCTCTGAGTCTCAAAATAGATATTAGTGAGTCAAAGCCTATAGTCTCCCTCAGCAACACCTATAGCATCATTAAAAGCAACATGATATATACAAACCTTTAACCTGCGTAAACAGCGCCAGAAACAGTAAGGCCATAATGATATTAAGAACCAAAAGGGTTGATACTTCGCCCCTCAAAAATGAACTAAACACCACTTTGCCTCCATTAAATAATACTGAAAATAATATACAAAGAATCGCCAAGGTCTCTTATACACGCACTGCATGATAGCGACTCAATCAACCATGAGCAACCTCTCACCATATACCTCCAGGTTGGGCTAAACCCATAAACCTTCATAAAAATTATCAAGTCAAATTTACTTGACACTTCTTTCAGAGGCTAGTCTTTTCTGAAAACGCTAATGTCAAGGGATAAAAAATGTCCTATTCTACACCCACCTTAATTCTACAACTGCCAACATTTTATATTTTAACTACTGACGGGAACAGTAAATACTTTGACCTGGCATGCCATGATGGCGCAAGGCCAAAGGTATGTAGCTATAGGTGTAGAAAGATCATAACAACAGATGGATATAAGAAAGCAAAAAAAAAATATACTTAAGGATCAAGATTTGCAAAATCAGCAAATATATCAGGTTATTAGCTTCTGTCTAAAGAATAAGTTGTACAAAATGACTCTTGCTAGAACTATTTACCTTCCATATCGACTAAATATGTCCTCTAAGTCACGTGATCGGGTCCACGAAGACATGTGGCCAACATAGAGACGTGTAGTGCCATAGCGATCATCATGACGTGACATAATCCCTGAACCAAAAACATATATATTAGTAAACACCACCACTTTTTCGACAAAAAGATAATATAACTATTGCATGTATGCATCCTATAGAAGTCTAGTAAGCTCACCTAGTTAACACAAGCATGGTGCACAAAACACCTTTAAAACATTGTCATACACCAAAAACAAAAGAAAAATGTAAAATCAGGGGAAAAGGGATGAGTGATCCAAAAATTCAACCACTTTCTTCAAACAGTATAGTTCCTTCTTTTCTGTTTAAATAAATTGTGTATTATATAGATTGATATAAGTTACCTTACTAACTCCATGTGTTTGTGATGCAAAATATTATTATTTTTTAATTTATTTTTGGGTAGATTATGCTAACTCATGCCTTTTTTGATATGAAGTAAGTAAATTAGATAAAAAAAATTACAGTAAAATGTGATGCAAGAGTTATTTGATATGCAGTAACTAAATTAGATCCAAAAAATTACAGCAAAATGTGATGCAAGAGTTCGTAACATCAATTCTAAAGCAACAACAAACCTAAAAAAAATGTAACTTCCTTCCTATACGCTTAAATGTTAATGAGATAGCAAACCTAAGAAAAAGTAATTAACTTCCTTCCTATATGCTTACTTGTCTGATCAGAAACAACCTGGAAATAAAACTGGCTGACCAATAATAATTTGGAAAGAATTAATCTAACTTGTAACTAAATGTAATATCACAGGAATATTTACTTCTGAAACTTATCAGAAAGCATACAAATAAATTACATCTCATTAGGAAATAAAGGAATTTATGACAGTAAATTTAACAATTTTTAGTTAACCTTAGACAACAAAAATTAGGAATCATATACAAAAGGTTGAAGTTTGCACTGTTCATATATGTGAGATACCAATTAATGAAATGTGAAATCATATACAAACCATGAATCCATGATTAACCTGCCAATAACGAAATGCTAGTCTAAATGAAACTGGAGAGTCCTTACCAAATCCTGTATACTAATAGTTTGGCCTATACACTACAACAGTAGGTTGATTTTTTCACTTGATATATAGCAGATATGTAGTCATATGTGAATAAGGACTAATCAGAGTGGATTGCCACATAAAATACACATGTACTAATCAATTCTTATAATATTTACAGAAAGTTCAAATAAAACCACAAAAAGTTGAAAATACATGCTCCTATATATTTAGCCATAGTGGATTGCATGAACTAATCACTTATGTTTTTTACATATCATGAACACACATAGCCAGCTTCACACCACAAATAAAGAAGAAATTATATAAAATTTCAATGGTCACTACCTATAACACCTATTTAACCATCCGTGTCTTGCTAACTTGGTAGAATTTCCACTTTTTAGACTTTCAAAGTCCGAAAATTAGTAAGGAAATATGTATTGGTTAAGATATTTGTTTGATTCAAATAAAAGATGTCCAAGAACTACGCTTTACTACAGCTTAAAAATTGAAATGCCAAATACCAACTACAAAAGAACAACAATAATAAACTCAACTGAAAACTCTTACTATACCTCATTAAGAAAATAAAGATAAAATCATCAATATTGTTTTTCAAGAACCTAGAGTGACTAAAAGTCAAAAGCTTAAAAAACAACAAACAGACTAAGGTAAGAAAAAATCAGCTGCACTTATTCAAGCTCATCTATACTCTGTGAAACCTAAAAATGCTTTAAAACAATCTCAAATTAAGCATCTATCAAGTTAAATAAGTCAAGAAAAAAGAAAATGCACATATCTAAAACATGTTAAAAGTATGTAGGAGACTTATCCCTTTTAATGACTAATTGAAAACCTAAGTGATAAAATAACTGAACAAAATTGTATCAAAGTAAAACATGTTAAAAGCTTAACCGATGAAATAAGAAAGCAATTTTTTTTTACCAATTTAGTCAAATTTGGAGAACTATTATAAATAAGTCAAATACCTAAATAAAATGGCACATGCAAAAAGTCAAAAAGACAATTTACCAAACCACGAAGTAATGGAGAGAACTGAGATACAGGAATTAGACCAATTCGAAAATCCTTTCCAAATAAGTCAACTAATTATATAAAACGTCAGAGGCAGAGAGAAGGCACCAGAAATGAAAAGGAACATACCTTTGATTGCCGCACCTTCCAGTACTATGATTATCAATTTCATTCAAACTAAGTAACAGTGATAGCAACAAATGGAAAAAACAATGGTGAGATGACGTACCAGTTGAAATTCGATGAAGAAATCAAAAGCCCCAAACATAAGCGATACCATTAATCGATCTACAATTCAATATTCCAATTTGTGGAGCATAAGGGACAAAATAGAACATTAAAGTCGGTAAAGATTCGACAGGGATACATAAATCCCAAACACAAAATCGAAATCATGTACCTGCGATTTGAGAGAGTAGTATTTGACAGCGCAACCACCTTTAAGATTCGACAGGGACACCATCACCCTCACCGTCACCCACCATCGCCCGCCTGAAATCGCGTGAAACAACCGGACGGAAAAAGAAAAGGAAGACGATGTCGGAGTCGGAGTCGGAGTCGGAGTCGCCGTCGCCCGATCCGTCGCCGTGGTGCTTTTGTTCTCTAGTTTTGAGTTAGGGTTTCTGGCATATGATGAGGGTTAAAAAGGAAATCAGCGGTTCATACTATGGGTCGGATCTAAAATGGGTTGGAGGGCACAATTCCATAAGTATCGCTTGTCTATTGTATATATATACAATTAACTCTTAAGTTGGAATAAATTAATTTTATGAAGATTTATTCATTTTATATCGATTCCATTTCTAAGGAGGATAGAGATCAATTGTATCTTTTGGGTTTTTCGTGGATCGGGTCAACCCACTACTTGTCAAGCTGGCAAGTGTGGTTCACATCCACGTTCGTCGTATATATATACAATTAACTCTTAAGTTGGAATAAATTAATTTTATGAAGATTTATTCATTTTATATCGATTCCATTTCTAAGGAGGATAGAGATCAATTGTATCTTTTGGGTTTTTCGTGGATCGGGTCAACCCACTACTTGTCAAGCTGGCAAGTGTGGTTCACATCCACGTTCGTCATTAAATGATAATTTTGGGAGAGGGCCCATAAATAACAGACAACCGATTTGCATATGATCATCTACCAATCAGATTTCCCTTTACAATAGAAATGTTCTCACCTGGTGGTTGGTTCATGCGTCGTGACCCTAATTGGCAAAATATCATTCTACCGCTATGTCATCACTGGTACACAAGCCCTAGTTCAAATTCTATAAATACTGGCACAAGAGCTACCATTATTCTTTAGGGTCTCACTCTTTCTAAACACCATAATCACACACGCTCTCTACTAAGAGTTACTATTCTCACAGCGGAGGGTTGTTGTAGGGACCCTTCTCTCTCCCTATAATGCCCTAACGGTTTGTTCAGTGTGTAAGTTTCCGAGTGCAATCTCCATCTTAGTTCGTCAAGATCCAATCCCGACAGTAGTCGTCCGAAGTGCTTATTAGATTTTCGGTGTGATCAGTCAGGTCTGATCATCTTTGATTTCTACACTTTTAAATTTGCGTATTATAATAAATAAATGGGTTGAGCTCTATAAGTTATACATAACGATTGTATCATAAAGTTGTAAGTTACTATTCTCCTATAGTACATTTAGGAAATTAAATGAAGAATATGTATGTCTTCTTTGACTTCCAAATTGTTATGTTGTATACAATATTTTCGTACTACTCTACCAAACTTGTAACAAGTGTAATGGTAAGGTCTCCGCTATTGGGATTGAACCAGTCATTGCGTCACACCCTAACTGACGGTGGAATATGTCAGATCACAAACAATGTCAAGATGCTTATAACAACTAAATAAAGTTGCAATATACTCAATGTTATAGAAAGCGTTAGACGGTAGCTAGGTGGTCGAGTACCGCCTAGCACTTAATCGGGATTAATCGAGATTAATCAATTTGTAATTTTTTTTATTTATATATATATATATATATATATATATATATATATACACACGAGTTGAATATTATGTTCATAAGATGAGATCAATACAAAAAAAAAATGATTAACATGTTTGAAAATTATGAATGACATAATTCGTTATCAATTTTGATTGTTAAACCATAGTTGAGTTCGTTCAAATTTAATAACTATGGCAATATGAATTTTATTTTTGATGTTGTAGTTTAGGTTAGATAGTCGACATTTTACTGAGCAATGTTGCCATGTTTCTATTTTTGGCTTTATAAAACAGCAGGACTACCGACATGATCATTTTAACTATTAAAGCATATCAATTAGTTATCTTACAGTTGCTAACTAAAATGAATGATTTGTTGACCATTAGAATAATTAATTGTATAGTTGATAATAGATAATATTTTTAAATAGAACAAAATAATACACAATATTAAGAACTTCAACAATGACAACTTTCTTAGATAATTAATATATTAATCATAATGCATATCAAACGAAATAATAAATATATATATAAATGTAAAATACAAAAGAAACATTGTAAAGACATCAAGAAAACCTAATCAAAATAAAAATTAAGTAACATAACAATATAAAAAAAGTAAATTGTTTACAACGATTATTGCTCATATGAAGGACAATTATTTTTATTGATTTTGTATAAATATTCATTTGTTAACTTGAAATAAAGTATTTAATTTTGTATTAAATGTAATTTGAATTGTACATTTGGAAAGTTTTATTTATTAAATATAGAGTTGAATTGTATTTTTGGAATGTAGTAATAATTTTTTGATATTCATTGTGGTGTTGACAAGTGGAATGGTGACGTGGATGATTATGTGGAGTCCCTAGAAAAAGAGACATGTGGACACCACTTTATTGCTTTATTAGAATGAAAGATTTATATGAAAACAATACTTCCAAATCCACATTAATACTTCATAATTCATAGAATTTAAATATATATATATATACATATAATGTTATTTTTATACTTTTTATGTATAAATTTATGAGTTCAAGACCAAATGTAAACTAGTGAAAATAGAGGGGGTTGAATGTTAAAATACTTAAACTAATTTTATGTAAAAGATAACAAGTTTAAGGATGAAATATAAACTATTAAAAGATGTAGGGGGTTTAATGTAAAATATTTAAGGTTATTTAAACCTAAAAAAACCTAAACTCAAACACAGCCGCCTCTTCTACATCAGCAGCCGGCGACTTCATCTTCTCCGGCGAATCCGGCGACTTCGTCTTCATTTCCGGCCATGAAGGCCAAAAAAAGAACATCGGCGCCTCTGTTCCTTCTTCCTCCCTTCTTCCTCTGTTCCTTCTTCCTTCCTTCTTCCTGATTTCCGGCGAGAATGACATCACCGGCGCCGGAATACGTAAATCCGGCTGATATTTGCCACCGCCTTGACCGACTAGCCGGAAATTTCACGTAAAAGTTTCGATTAGCGCCTAGGCGCCGATTAATTCCGCGTTTTACAACCATAAATATACTTAAACATGTCTTTTTAATAATTTATTTGAGAATAATTTATAAACATAAAACATAACTGAACAACATAAATTGATTAAAGTCTATAACTAGAAATTCCTTGCAATATTATAAGATAAAATGTTAACTACAAAAGTAGTTATTAAATAAACTTAGGTTAGTGTATATCATTAGTATAAAGCATGCGATCTATGTGTTAAATAAATATTCATAGAGTATGATAAACAAGTAATAAAATTGACGAAAAATTACAAAACTGAATTTAGTAGTGATCAAATTAGTTGTGAGGTGCAATGCCCAAGATGCATGTATGTACATCCTTGTGTGAAAAACTGTTTAAGGGTTTAAGTTAAGAAAAAAAACTCATTGACTTATTTACTTTCCCGTCACAAAAACTAATTCAAACATGATAAAAAGTAATAAACTAATAAACACTTTGGTCAAAAAACACTTATCCACTAACATAAGCAATCTCAAACATGCCCTTACAAAGGAATTCCATCTAACATACTTAAGATCATCTCTATGCTTGCAACTTCATTTTGACTTTTGATAGTTTTCTCCCGGTTTGTGATCTTGAGTTTACTAGGGATTCACAAAGATTCTGACCCATATACATCCTTTTTACTCACAATGACTAAAAAAAATTTGTTGAATTAGCCTATTAATCAATAACTCTACGAGCAAAGTACACAATGACTAAAAGAACTAAATTGCAGAAAACTAATTGGCTTTTACGTAAGAAGTGAAACAAGTTTTCGACCAAATTGAATTGTCAACAAGATTCTTAAAATTGACATTAACTCTGTGATAACGATTAAAAGAGAGATGTATGATCAAACTTATTAGGACACGAAATCCCATCGGTTCATAATAAACCGGTCAATCAAATGGCCGGAGCCTCATTCTCCAGAGAAAAATCCATATTGTTAAAGTGGAAAACAACTTGTCAAAACTAAAAGTTATACGAACAGTAAATGAAGTCTAACCAAATTAGGGGAAAATATATTCAGTGAGGCTCAGATCTGTTAATAATAATCAGAACAAAGAGGAACAAACCGCCATGGCTGCAACATCACGGCTGCTTCAACGGCAGATTTCTACCGCAAAACCTCCGGAAGTTACCCCGCCAAGATACAGTAAGTTTCAAGCTTCGCTCGATTTACTCAGACAACAAGAAATTCATCATCATAGCCTCTAATCATCTATGTGTTTCATAGGGATTTGGATCCAAGGTATGTTGATTTGCCGTTAAAAAAAAAAAAAAAAAAAGATATATAATCAACAACGATCTGAAGCGAAGTGATTTAGCAGTAAACTCGGGAACGAAAGCGAAGTTTACTCGTATCTGTAAGACAGATCAGACTGAAGATCCATTAACAGAAAATAGGTGTTGAATTGTGGGGGAGATCATGGGCTACGGAGGGGGCAACACCCAACCTTCCCTCCGCCGCCTCCTTCTCTGTTGTCTGAGTTTAGTTTCCCCCAACCCTAATTTGAGCATTGGAAATCTGGTTTTATGGGTGATGATGAGATGTGCTTTTTTTTTTTTTTTAAATAAAGTTACGGTTTGGACCCTTAACTTCTCTTTTGTTTTAGGAAAATTGGAATTAAATAATCCAAATTATTGGGTATTGACGGATAATAATCAGAGTTTCAATATTGGCCTCAATACATCCAATTATTTGGCTCTTGGAATTCATTGGGCCGCCGTTAATTTTTCACTAACTCCGTTAGTTGTGTGCTGACGTGGCACATGCCACGTCAGCAAAAATGACGTCACATCACCTGCCACGTCAACAAGTACTAGCGGAGTTAGTGAAAAATTAACGTCGGCCCAATGAATTCCAAGACCTAAATAATTGGGATTATTGTAGGCCAATATTGAAACTCGAATTATTATCCGCCAATACCCAATAACTTGAATTATTTAATTCCAATTTTTCTTTGTTTTATGAGGGAACAAAAACAATGATATTTTGGTAAAATACCGGGGTGAGTATAATACATGCATTCACATCCAATTCCTTATAATGATGTGAGGGTAAACCTTAAAATTTAAGGTGTAGTTTTGAGTGGTTGTGAGTAGAGGAGAGAGAAATATTTAAGAAAAAATCTGGTGAATCCTTATATTTGAGGAAAAATGAGAAAAATCTGGTAAATCTTTAAAATTTAAGGTTTGAAGAGAGAGAAAAAGGTAATGATAAAATTATAAAAAAGTATTATTTAATTGTGGTTGTGAGTGGAAGAGAGAGAAAAAATAATAATAAATACATAAATTATAGGGATAAAGATAATGAATGGGCTGTGAATTAGAGCATTTACGACAGATTCCCTAAAAAATATATGACTGTAAATCTGTAAAATTTGAGGTTTGTTGTGAGTGTTGTGAGTAAAGAAAAGAGAAAAACTTTAGCAAATCTGCATATTTGACAAAAAAACTGATGATTTGCTAAAATTTGGTGATTGGAAAAGATAATGATAAAGGTATAATAAATATTATTTAATAATGATTGTGAGTGAAAGAGAGAAAAAAATATAATAATAAAAGTATATAAAATATAGGGATGAAGATGAAGAACTTAATGTGAATGCTCTTAATGAAATCATTAAAAGTTTTATATAGGTGAATAGAAAAGAATGCGACGTTTGAGTATTTAGCATTAAGAGGTACTACTTAACCATTCAACATTTTTAAACCTTTTAATGGTTAAGAGTCATTACATCATGAAAAATAAACATTTTAATAACATTAAAAGACATTAAGAGGATACCAAACAACCTCTAGTATAATAGATGGGTTTCCCTAGGATGTGAAATTTGGTTTCATCTGCTTAACTTGGTCAGAGTTTAAAACTTTGTGGCTCCAGGATTAATTACAGTAAATCGACCTTTTACACATGGTAAATTTCGGTTCTTTTTGGTTTTTACCAAGTCAGTACCTTCTTATTACAGTCTTATTACGGTTGGGATGATTTTATAAAATATTAAGTTATAAATTTTTCCAAGTGATGTCACGATGGTTGGATCTAATGACCCATCAGCACATCACAAACTGCAAACGAAGTTTTAGAGTGCAACAACTTTCCTACAATTTCAAACCACGGGTTTTTGTAATATATTTTTCTTTAAACGGCAACATATATTAAAAACACAAACTAGCAAGAAGCTAGCGAAATACAAACATTTAGAATTACAATAAAAAGAAACACGGCGCAACACAACCGTCTTAAATTACCTATCACAAAACAGACCCAAAAACAACACTAAAACAAAGATTCCAACTGCATATCTATTTGAAACCCCATGAAGCCCAAACCAAGAAAAAAGCACCCTTGAAGACTTTTAAATTAACTACCAATGATTCCACCAACTAAAAACCACGTTAACAAAAACAGCAGCACCTTAGCTTCTAAGCCACCCTAGATACTCAGTCCAGAACAAAGAAGACATTCGAACACCCCAAGGTACAGGGGCGGATCCAGAATTTTTTTCCACTGGGTTCACTATTTTTTTTGTGGTTAGAATTCTAATAACCATAAATCAAAATTTTCAGTTAGGTCGGGTCGGATAAGATAGATAACACAATAACATACGAATATACGCTACAAAATCACTTTGATGACTATGATTGTAGTCACAAAATCACTACAAATTTATCTCCTTGTTCATGGGAGCTCATGGCAACAAAAAAAAGACTTCATAGTCTTAGATTTGTTAAAATAAAGAATTGTTTTCCTCTCGGAAAACTCACGGCAAACCCTCATCAACAAAATGGTTAGTCGTTTTACCTTTTTTTATTTGATAACTTAAAACTTCAAGTCATTATATGAAGTTTTCTACTGATCCATCCATTAGGGAGCAAGATCAATCATGTAGATTCAACTTACTTTTTGGATAAAAGTACCATGACCCATTTTCCCTACTCATTAGATTCAAAGGTACATGGATGAAGAGATGAAGCTAGTGGTGGCTGCATGTGGAGCGAGCGAGAGGACTGGGAGAATGGGAGTTGTATTTGAAAAACTAGAAAACAACTAAATAAAAAATGGGCAGAAAGGGAATCGAACCCAGGATCTGTTTGTTTGAAGTACAATGCGCAAACCACTTGAGCTAGAAGTCTATTCTTTAAAAGATTCACTCCTAATCATATATATATGGATTCACTCCTAGTATTATATATATATTTACACTAAAAATTCGAAAGTCACTGGGTTCCGGTGGATAGTTCCTAGATCCACCCCTGCCAAGGAAATATAAACCTTGCAAGCATTACCATACAAAACTTTAACCATTCATAAGAACCCACCAACATCCCTGACGAACTGTTCCGAAGAAGCCTTACCGGATTTTTGTAATTAGAGTTAACTGCAAAAGCAACTCTGGTTTATCCAAATTGTAGTTTCCATTCTCAACTTCCATAAACTGTTCTTTAAATACTAAAATACTCTTAAGACTCAATAGTTTTGTTTGTTTTTTCCCTTTCTATCATGTAGGGCTGTTCAAAATAAAAGACTCAATAGTTTTGTTTGTTTTTCCCTTTCTATCATGTAGGGCTGTTCAAAATAAGCGAAAAATACCGATATCCAAATCGTATCCGTAACCGAAAAAACCGTAACCATATTGAAATTTTTGTTTTCGGTTTTGTTTGTAACCGTAACTGACTTCTATGTTTGGTTTTTGGTTCGGTTTACGGATAGATGTTTTTTAAAAAATTCGGTTTATTCGGTTTAATCGAATAAACCGAGATTAATGTTATATATTCTAATATTTTTATAATTATTAGTTTAATATCATTTACATTGAGTCATTTAGACATTAAAGTAAAACTCAAACATACATAACCCTAAAACCCCTCTTCACAGTTCACGCCGTAAATCACTAAATCGTAGCGCCTTCCATTCCGTCGCCAACCTTCACACCGACCAGCCACCACCATTGTCGTCGCCACCCTTCCCATCGCCTCCTAAATCGACGTCACCACCATTGCGGATTATCAAGTAAATCCAAGAGCAAACGAATCTGGTTTATTTCCTAAATCATTACTGAATACTGAATCTGGCTTATTTACGAAGTTCGGTTTTCTGTAAATGTATTATTTCATATATGAGTTTTCTATATTATTTCCTAAATCGTTAGTCATTACTACAATCTGGTTGTTTATGTTGGATTGTTTCCTAAATCGTTAGTGAATCTGGTTGTTTATGTTGGATTATTTTAGATACGAATTCCTAAATCATATACGAAGTTTTCCTCGAATCTGATTGCTCATTTGGCTAGAAGCCTAGAATCAGATTGTTCATTTGATTAATTTTGTATGATTTACAACTCATTTGATTAATTTTGGTTAAACTGGAATGAATTTCGGTTAGTATGCGTTAATTTGGTTCTAATCGTAAGCGTAACCGAATTAAATTCAGTTCAGTTTCGGTTAATAATATTTGAAATTCCGTTTGGTTTTCGGTTAGAATATTTTTTTTCAAAACCGAACTAACCGATTAAAATAAACCGTCTAGAATCTTGCTTGGTGTTCTTTGTTTAATTTGTTGTTCGCCTTTCAAAAAAATAAATAAATAACATCTCATTCCAGCCAACTTTTATCTTAATTTAGATCAAAGATTTGATCCATTTCCTTCAACCATTTGATGGTTTACAATACACCTTTAACCATTTAATAATATCAGTTTCAAGAGACTTAATAACATCTCCTATACCAAACTTCTATATTAACGTCGATCAAAGATTTGGTCCATTTGAAGACTGATGCTATACAGGTTACTCCCAAAAACAAACCCAAGTTCTCTTTAAAAAATAATATTATACGCAAACTAGTTATCCGCATAGGAACAACGAGGTTGGCTTAGTTGGTCGGCTAGCCAGACTAGTTTACTCGATCAATGATTTTACTGTTCGGTTTGGGGATTAAACCGGTCAAACTCACGTTAAAACTACCTGTTGTGTTTCAAGCCGATCAAAACCATCAAAACAACCCCCATTAAAAACAAATCCCGTAAATCTCATACCCGAATACTAAAACACAATGGGGGCAAACTGCTTAAATTGCGTTACACAAACCGGTTTCAGATTTGATTCAAACAATTCCTTTCCACACAAATTACATTTAGACCTATTTTTTCTTGAAGAAGAATTGTTTCATCTAAAAAGAAAACAATTTTGTGGTTAAAAAGATATTAAAAAAACTAAAAACAACTTAAATAAAAGAAAAGGAAAAACGATCAGATCTAAGAAAAACATCTAAAAAAAATCTGGAAAAAAATGAGGCTCAGATCTGTAAATGTATCAGAACAAAGAGAATTAAACCGCCATGGCTGCATTAATCTCGGCAGAAACCGCCGGAAAAACGCCCCGCCAAGATGCGATAAATCTCAACTTTGCCCGATTTACTCAGACAATTCGAAATTCATCATCACAGCCTCCGTTGCGTGTTTGATTCTGCAAAAGATACGAGTAAATCACATAAAAGTGAGGTAAATGGTTAGCGCATACAATGATCGTAAAGCATAACCAGACACCCCCTTTTTGTTTTGTTTTTTTTTTTTTTTGAACAGCAAAATCCTGGATTCCTCCAGGTATAGTAGTATATATCATCCATCTCACCACTCCACCATCCAATCAACGATAAGCTCGAGATTTGGTTGTGTTTGTGTGAGTAGAGGTGCACAGTACAGTTATAACCGGCAGAAGGGCTGTTGAAATCGGGGTAAAATGGAAAATCATTAGCGGGTGAGGGGGGCAACCACCCTTACGAAACCTAATCCCCTCCGCCGCTTCATTTCAAGATTGTCTGAGTTTTTTTCTTTGTTTTACCCCAACCCTAGATACAAAGATGAAGGTTTGCTTTTATAGTGGATTTACAATATAGAAGTTTTATCTTATATTTATTTATAATTTAAAATGAAACATCTTAATTCTAATAAAGCAATAAAATGGCTTTCACATGTTTTCTTTTTAAGATGTTCACATCAGCACTGTCACATGTTAAAACCAGATTCAATTATCAATTTAGTAAATTACCAATTAAAACTGATTATCATATTAAATTTTCATTTTAAAAAAAATGGCAAACATAATATAAATATAATAAATTACTCAATAATTTGAGTATTTTTAAGGAAACAAATCAAGAATTTGTCATCTTCAAAGTGTTTAAATTATCAATTAATTTCAAAAAAAATATTTTATAATGAATTATGTCATTTATAATTTCTAAATTTTCTTAATCGTTTTTTTATATTTAGTTAATATTATAAACCTAAATTCAACCCGTGTAGTACACGGGTTACTAACCTAGTATAAGATATACAAGTGGTATATATCAATTTATAATTTTTATTTTAAATATGAGGGATCAATAAGACGATAAATATATCAATCTAAGGTTATGTTCAAATGAAAAAACTTTTTGTTTTGAGAACTTTTGAGAACTAACTCTCAACCACAAATTTCAGGGAGGACCACTACAATTCATGGGAGAGGAGATACATGTAAATAAACTTGTGGCTCAAATTAGTTCTTTTTAGTTCTCAAATCAAATTGGTTCTCAAATAATCGTCTTACCTATCAATCTATTATAAAATATCAGTTTTCTTATTTCAGGATAAGGAATTTTATATTAGTGTTTTCTAAAAGTTTTTAAATTTTACGGTTAGATATGTTTTTTTTAAAAAAAACTATACAAGTAAAGATAAATAACCTCCTATGAGTGCTCTAAGGTAAACTATTTATTTTCTTTTTGAACGAACAAGCTTCGTTAAAAAACAAACAAAGAGCATCAAGCTATGACATTACAAGGGATAATTATGAATCAAAAATTTTACCCATAGTTGGAATGCACGTCACAATGTGCGTGTCCAGCTAACAAAACTCATTGCGCTATAGCCCATAATGACACAAATCGTTATGAAACGCAAACATCAGGCCACATATTGTAAAAAAAAGGTTGATACTAAACTAGTTAAACCTAACAAACGTCATACATTATTCACCAAGTTAGTAAATGTAAGCTTTTTTTCATTTTATTTTTTAGAAGCACCACAAGAATTAAAAAGCTCCTAGCAAGAAGCTAGGAGTAAATGTTACAAATTATGAAATGGAAAAGTACACCAAGAATGCCAAGTGATACCGGTAAGCTTCCCTCTATTTCTAATCCAAAGGAAGGAGAGCACCTTAAAATTCACCATGATAGCAACCGTGCCCTCGATCTTTGCTCTAAAAAAACGATTGTTCGACGCTTTCCAAATACACCACATCGAAGCAAGGGCAATCCCCATAAATTACCTTCTTCTCCTTTTTCGTTCCTTGCCAAGAAGAAGTCGCATGGATCATCTCATTCACCATAGCCCACAATGACACAAATCATTAAGAAGCACAAACATAAGTAAACAAGTTTTTTCTCCATCCCACTTAGCGGAAACGATACTCACTTAGCGGAAACGATACTGTGAACAAAAAAAATTAAACAAACAGACGTTACCGTCAAAAATCACAAATATTTTTTTTTACCAATTACTAATGTATTTTTAGTAAATATGACAGAGAAAAAATATATTACTAACTAATGTAAAAATACATTACTAACTAATGTAAAAATACATCAGTATAAAGTAAATGTTTAAAATTAGAAAAGAAATAAACATCAAAATATTGTTCCGCAATGAGGAACGTTATTCTTAAAAGAAACAAAGGAAAAGAAACCCAAAACAAATAAAAATGAAAAAAAAATTAAACCAAGATAAAAAAAAACAAGCAAGGAGAGGGGAATAGTATTTGAATCAGAGCCAATGATACAGGGAGCGAACTACTTACAACCCATACAAATGGGTGCCAAAAGAAAATGTCATACACAGAATCTATTTAACGAATAAGTTGTTGTGTACAGATAAGTAAAATAGTAAATCACTTAGCTGGAGCAAAGGAAATAATGGTAGTTAGCTAGTCTCGAACCCGGGTTAGGCGTAGATGCCGCGTACGTCCTACTACCAAGCGGTGTTCATTGCCATCTCATGTAGATCACCATCCACCACCGACTTCTTTTCCTCTTCTCCCTCCGACGATTACGTTATCATTTACGAAATCCGTAAACACTTCAATTAGGGCAAAGTATATGGATCTTCTTAATAAATTTGAGAATTGAGACGTGTCACCTAATGAACTAGTGCAATTAGTTGCGGGGAGACACCATGGATGTGGTCGGAAAAACCGGTGCGATTTAAGGATTTGAATGGATTGAACAACTTTTTATTATCAATTCTTTTACGACTCTTGTTTTCAAGAAACTCAATGATGATAATTGATGTTAGTAGTGACTAGGAGTGACAATCTCAACTCGCATATGTAAATTCAAATTTGTTCAAGAACGTGATTCACAGAATATTGTTCTTGGTTGTCTTCAACGTATTAATGCTCGATTCCTCAATACATCATGAAACAACATTATAATTGGTTTCGATTTGGAATGTAACGGTGTCTTTAATTTTGTGATTCATGTGGATTTGATAGAGATTCACTCAATTCAAAGTTTGGTTCCGAAGATAGGTTCATTCTTTAATATGTATTTTTTTTACCTTTTCTATCAAGGTATTTACGTAATTGTAAAGAGTCAACAGGAAATGATATGCATTCACGGTTAAGTATGAAACATATTAATTTGTACAAGCAATGATGAAGTGAATCACAAAGAGTAGTAACCAAATGAGATTATAGAAGGAATCGAATGATTACAACTGGAAAATCAAGCTAAATCAGAAACAACACATAGAAGGGGATGAGAAATCAGATGAGAAGAAGCCATTACACTTTTCATTCTTTCTTAACCCTACGATCTTCAAAGCACCGACTTGACGACTTATATCACCCTTACCATCTTTATGGGCCTATTGGACTGGGCTGGCATATTAAGTCCACAACTTAGGGCTATGGGATTCATAACAAATGACCAATTGTTTTAAACTTTTAAGGGCAAAAAAAATTATTTTACAAATAACTTAACAAACTAGTGATTTTAATTAGTTCAAACACTAAGTGCAAAAGTGGAACTATAGACACGTATTTGAAGCAAACCTACGAAAACTACACTATACTATAATATACAAAACTACAATGTACTAGTAATCGTATCTATTTTATAGTATTTGATCATGTTGTGAACAATAATATTTGCTTTACTCAATGTGTTTCATGCTTTAAAAGATCCATTCGAACACCTAGTTCATGAGGCGAAAATCATATATAAGTCAAAGAACAATGAAAAAACTCAAAAGCACAATTCAAGAGATAGTAACACACACTTAGAGATCAATTACTAACCTTATATGGTTCAGATCAAACCCAACCCGACTTCTAGATCCAACCCATATGGTTGAGATCAATTACTGAGACCTTATATGTCAAACTCGGTTGGCCAGTTTTACCCTAACTAAACCCAATTCAACGACGGCTGAAACACATTTCCCTCACCAAAACCAGTTTCAACAATAACTGGTTTAGACCAAAAACTCAATTTGGATAACCTTTAGGCCATATATGTAACAATCATGGTCACATATCGTGGAGTGAAAGCCTCCATTCCTTTGCTCCAACATTCTCCACTTCTTTCTTTCATATTTTCATCATCCCCTCCCCTATTTAACTTAGCATTTTTTGGCCCATTTGTTGTGAAGTGGTATATTTTCTTTATGAGCTGGGCATGAATACATGATACTCTTAGTAACACTTCAACTAACTCAAATCCTTGGTTGATGTAGATATGACTTCAAACAACTATAGAGTATCATGAGTAGTTAAGGACATTCAACATGAAAAACAAGAGAATGAGGCTAAGATCTACCTTAAACTAACATATGACTCTTTAATAAAATGATACACACTATGTAATAGTTGAGTAGAGCTTTTTCAGGGGACCATTGTTTTCATTTTTCAAGCTACCAAATTTGGGCAAAAAGAGTTCCAAATTCATCAAAATCTTTCACAAAGCAAACCAGCCCATTGTTATCTAAATTCTGATTTCAAAATTATTTGGTAAAATTTAGGGTTAACAAACGATGGTTAGATACTTAGATGTGATTAGCAAGAAAAGACACATAATTAAAATAACTCTTTAACAAATTAATAATATAAATCAGTTAAAACATAAACAAAAAGGACAAAGAAGATTAGATCGGTGAAAACAGAATTGTTGAAGAGAGAATGAGGCTCAGATCTGTAAAAACAACAATCGGTGAGAATCGGATAGAACCTCCATGGCTGCAACAATCACGGCGGCATAAATCGTATCAGCCGCCGGAAAATCGCCCCGCCAAGATTCGGTACATCTCAAAAGACCACCGATTCACTCAGACAACTAGAAATTCATCATCATTGCCCCTTCTGCTGCAGTTATAAAGAGTTAATTACAAAAATCGTCCCTCAGGATAATATATTGTAGTTGGTGGTGGTGATGGTTGGTGTTGGTATGCATGCGTTTATATATATATATGTATAGATTGATAGATAGACAGATATAAATCTGAAGCAAAAGGGCGGTTGAAAAGTGGGGGCAAAATTGAAAATCATAGGCGACGGAGGGGGTCAACCACCCTTCGGAAACATCCCTTCCCTCCGTCGCCTCATTTCTTCGTTGTTGTCTGAGTTTTGCCGTTTGCCCCAAACCCTAGAGCAAACTCAACGATCTCCCTTTATAGTCCCCCTTTACTCTCTTGTACAACTAAATTCCCCGTTTTACCCTTGTCAACGCTTTTGTTACGAGTCTTAAAAGCGATCAAACTCAACTCATGATTTAAAATGTGATTTTTAGATATGAGAGCTCTAATTCCTTTAAAGAGCGATTTCATTAAAAACATATGAGAAAATCGACTAACAAGACGCTACAACGGCCCCAGTGCCCCACAAAACCATACAGCACAATTAGAAGACCATTAGAATTTAAATTTATATCATTCGTTTCACTCAATCCTTCACTTCTTAGCCCTACCTATTAACCCAAAAAAAAAACTTAAAGATTTGATTTCAGAGACTAACCCATCACCGAAGCTCTCCTCCCAATGAAAATCGAGTTAATTTTAAATTTCAAAACAATCGAAACAGTGACTACTAATAACTACATCCAGAAGCACATTTTTGGTTTTTAAAGTCAGCTCTCCTCCAAGTTTAAAACCAAATCACTAGCAGAGAAGAAATCTCCTCGTCATTACAATGCCAATTTGGTCCTCTTCAACTAAGGTTACCACATCTGGAAACACATTATATCGGTGGTCTACAACTAATCGTAACGTTCAAAATCCTCCGATGAGGGTTCTAACTTCCTCATCAACCATAAAATTACTAAGATCTTTTAAGAAGTTATTCACATGGGAGGGAGAGAATTCATATACCCACATTGCACAACTGATCATAAGGGGTGTTCTTTTTAATTTAAGGGATGTCAGCACTTTCGACGCAATCAGTAAGAAATTCAATGATACCATCGAATCATCAGACTTTTCATTGTCGGAAGACCACATCACAACTGGTACATGTTATGTTCTCACTAAAAGACTCGATAGACTCGAAGATAGACTCGAAGAACAAATCACCCTTTGTTAGAATGAAAAACGGTTCTACATCTGGGTTTGTGAGTCTACTCATTTGTGGTCTCCACCGTTCAATCTCTCTTCGGCATCTACTTGCTCGTCGTGTGCTTCGCTATATGACGACAGTGACGGAAATGGTCACTGTTTTTAGCCTTGTTCTATTTTTTCATTCAGCTTGACCATTTTGTTCTCTAATTACTTATTTATCAGCTCTAGAGGTTTAGGTGCTAGCAAACGGGAATGGATCAAGAGGCTCAAAGCATTTAAAAATATCAATTTCATCGCTATTCAAGAATCACAAATGTAAATGTGCAACTCCACAACCGTTAACCTTCATTCGTTGTGAGGCAGATTCATCTTTGATTTTGAGATAGTCGATGGTACGAGCAGGTGGGGTGGTTTGATTTGCATCTGGGATCCCAGTAAATTCTAAAAAACCCTCGTCATCAAGAATAGAAATGTCTTTCTCATAGTCGGTAACCTTGTCGGGTACCATCAAAAACTTCTCGCTGATAAAGAAATGGTGGAAGCAAAATAATAACAATTTTTGAAGCACAATAAGAGAGAAAACGGTGAAGATAAACGTGATAAAAGGAGTAAGTTAAAAACGTCTAGAAAAAGACGTGGTGCGGTGATATGTGGTTTGGTTAAGAGTTGAAAGTCCTCACAGAAATGTTTCATAACTCTCCAAATCAAAGCATCAAATATATAAAAATCCACATATTCAGAGCATAACCAGCATTAATCACAGATCTGTAAACAATCGAAACTAGAAGAATAATCTAAAATGGACCAATTTTACAAAGAAAACAAAAATTATGTGACAAAGATTAAAGAAGAGGCTCAGATATATAAACAATCAGATCAAAGAGGATAACACCGCCATGGCTGCAACTACCTCGGTTATATCAACGGCGGAAACAGAACCTATTTCCACCACGATACAGCCGGAGAATCGCCCCGCCAAGCTACGGAGAATCTCAAACTTTGCTGATTTACTCATACAACACCAATTTCATCATCACAGCCTCCGATTATTATTATTATTATTATTATTACTGGTATTGTTGATAGAAACATTGGCAGTCGTACTTCTGTTTGTTTATAAGAGAAGAAAGTAGAACATAAAAGTTCAGAGCGCTGGCGTTAACAACAAAGAAACAGCAGAACTACTTTCTTCTGCTTATCGTATATACATACACACACAAAAAGGGTATGTTTGGTTGTATACGAGAAGGGTTGTCGATTTTGAGGGCAAATCGGAAGTCATCGGCGGCGTAGGGCGGCGACCACCCTTCAGAAAACCTTCCCTCCGCCGCCTCGTTTCTGTGTTGTATGAGTTTTTACTGATTGCCCCAAACCCTAGTGTTATACAGAAAGGACTTTTTTGTAGATGAGTTTTTTCCCCTTTTGAGTAATTTACCGTTTTGACCTCTTACGAAGGGTATGTTTTAACCAAGGGAAGGGTGATATAGTAATTTGGCGGACATCTTGTTTTTATCGATCCGTCATATTACCTTCGTTCGTAACGTATTTGTTACTTTTCTTTTTTGAATGCCACAACTTTATTTGTTACCGGTAGGTAAAAGGCACTTTAATAATTATTAGATTTGATAACTTGTGTGTTGTCGTCAGGATAACACGGATATATAAAATAGTTGAATTGTTATAAAGTTATATAAAGAAGATGGAATGAAAAAAACGTGTAACGACCAAAACGCGTTAAAGAAAAAGCTTTGTTACACCAACCATTTCCAAACTTATTCGGATAAACAAAAACAATACATATTAAAAAAAACAATTAACTTGTTCATTTTGAAGAAGAAAAAAAAACTAAAATTGCTAAAATATAAAAGCAATTAAAACTAAATTTGCTAAAATAATGTCATATGAATATTATAATAAAATAAATTAGATAAGCACTATTATAATCATATTTATTCTTTACAACTTGTATTTTGTTTCGTAGGTCAATAAATCAAAATTCTTGTGAAATGTAAGGTTTAGAAAAAAATAAAAAATGTTGTAAAAAGGCATCTTTAACGCGACATCTTAGAAGCAAGTAAGATAGTTTTAATCAATTCTATTATGCAATTAGAGACACTCTCCAATTATCCTTACCAACAAGTCACGCTTTATACGACGGACGTGTCTGAAGTTCAATGAGGTGCGACTCCTACTTAAATTTCCCGGACATGGACCCAAGTAGTTGTTGTTGGGCTTGATAGCTTCATATGGGATTCACGGTCTATTATCACAAGGGGTCATGGTGTTGATACGGAGTATGTGAAAGCAATGAGTGAGTTTACCATGTTCATGGTTAGCCAAAGCTAGGGAAGGAGACGGAAAACTGAACAATATGTGATCCAACACAACACTTTTAATGCTACTATTGGAATTAGTTATGTTTTGGTTGCTAGTTATGGTGCTCACAAAGAGACTTAAGTGGTTACTTGTCAAAGCCCCACAGATGACGCCATTGTTGAAGAATGAATCGAACAAGTATGGGTTCTAGAATAATGATCCACATGTATCAAGCTAGGCCAATATGGGCGACCAAAATCTTCTTGTACAAGAGAACATTGTTAGTCTTGTTACAGTGAGATGAGATTCCTTCCTAGAACCAACCTCGGACATGAGAACAAGTATTTATCTAGGAAGGAATAGGTAAATGCACGATTCTCTGGTTTAACCTTTTTTTCCTTAGTATTGTTAGGCTTTTACATTGTCCTCTAGGGCTCGACATGCCTTTCAAATCTATTAAGTAACTGCTAATACTGACATGTAACTGCCACATCATGTTGTTACTAGGTGTTATTTGGTCACGTCTTCTACGAACTCATCAAGCCCGATAAGTCGGTGCATAATGGTTCAGATCTGGATATGGTACTCAGGATCGGGTGTCGTTAATATTTGGAAGCATATTACTCCGTCAATCAAGAGAAGACAATTGGAAGCATATTCCTTAATGTTGCCACTGACCAATCTTTTTTCCTTATTAACAGATCCCATCATCAAAACCTCTTTTGTATTGTTGTAAAGGATGATTAAAATCTTCACGAACCGACACAAATAACAACAAAAATATCACATTTTCATGTTTCGTGTGAAATGGAACAAGAATATCACTACACATGATAAAACAAACCCAATAGGCCAACGCTTCCTATCACACCATGTAGAGGTGTACAAACCGGTTTCTTGCCCTAACCGGTTTGGACGGGATCAACCAAAGTCAAAACCGGTTTTTATGGGGGAAAAAGTGAGATTTAACTGCTTGGGGACTATTAGCTCATTACAATTACAGCATTTCATCATACCCAACTAACCATCTATATTTTCCATTTTACAAAAATAAATCCAACAATCTTGAAAATGCCACAATAAATCAAGAATCTACACTCTGCAAATAAATGAAATGTCTCTCTCTCTCTCTCTTTTCTTTTGAACTGGTAAACACACCATTAAAATTCACCAATTACCCACTTTGTGAGATTTTGAGTGATGAATAAACACCGAGTACTGTTGGGCTAAATGCCCTTTGGTGAAATGTCTCCACATTAACAGATGACTTTCTAGTTGGGAAAAATGATAACAGTAGGCTAAACACATTCATAGATGATGTACCCCTTGGTCAATGAATTGCAATTGAATCTTCTAGATAACAACAATGTTATACAACTATACGATTCACAAATTACATCGTATCTCTGCCTCGTTGCCTCACTGTAGATTCATAAATGATATCCCCTTTGAAACCAACACCATAAGTTGTCTGTTCAATAAGTTGAGAAACTTATAAGTTTGATGGTTGAATGAGAAGCTAAAACACCTCAAAATGTAAAGAAAAAGATTCTTAAAAGTTGAATTTTCATCTTCAAACCAGAAAAAGAATTACTAAATAGAGCTCCAAACTTAAATGGTGAATTTCAGAGAATAAAAACAAACAAAAATATGTTTTTGATTTTTAAAGAAAATAAACGCGAACTCACAATTTCAAGCGGGCTGACTCTATGAAGAAGTAACATATTTACCATTTCCCTGCACAAAAAAAAAAACAAAAGAAGAAATGAGGGTTGATGCTTGTTTTTATACATGAATATTAGATTTATATCTACTCACTTGGGTGGATATGATCCTTGACTTATAGCAGTCAAATAAGGTCCTCCTATACGAGCTTCATCATCACACGACCGTCCACTCAGGTAAGCATCCTGAAAAAAGTAGGGTGTATGTGGGTATTCTAAATATTTGACAAAAATATCATAACCTTATAAACCATGTGGGAATTTTAGCATTTGGAACATAAATCAAATATTTTACTTGACTGCTTTTCTTGAATCTGTAAAGGACAAAGCTTGGAAAACGGACAAAGGCATAAAAGAAAAATGTACCACTCCATGTTTTAGTAATGTTTGATGTAGAAAGTCGTTTCTTTTTGCTTCCGTTTGCTCCGAACTCTTATTGCAGCACAATGGATGAGATACAACAGCAATACGCCTAAAGTCTCAAAGAAGTCACATAATGCAATTAGTGATTAAAAACTTGGAAAAACAAAGAAAGAATCAGTGGGTTTTGATTAGTACCAGTTGCTGTTGCTCAAGTCAAGTTTTCTTGACAACTGCTTTAGTTGAAGTTCCTCTAGGCCACTCGAAGAATCCTGAATTAAAAGTTTTAGTTTACAACTGCTTAAGCAGATATTGCCACAGTAAAAATATAGACATTAAAATATTTTAACCTGTATATCTTTGAGTATTTAAAGCTACAATATCCAATGTTCTTCCGCTCGAAATATTGAACTGTTTGAAAAAATAATCTGGCCCATCCCCATTTAGGGCTATGGTGGTGTACCTACAATTTCAGGATGACCAACTGAAGAAAGATTGAAGGAAAGGAAGTCATAAGCCTGTTTAGTGTTCACTACTACAACTACCAAATGTTTTACAGAGCTTGCTATGTTGATTTGTGCCCAATAAACTGAAAAGATGAACTGTAATAATCTAACAAGATGAAAATGCAAAAGATCACAAAAAAGTTTGAAAATTGAAAAAAAATATGGCTGATTATTGCAAGAGATGTTACATACCAGGGAGCCTTCCTTGAATTGAAATATTGTGTTGCCTGTAAAAATGATAAAAGAGAAACATGATCGAAAATTGGCCTTGCTTCAAAGGAATTTGATGTTTAGAGTAATCGTTTTTAGTGAAATGGAAGTGAGATCTTACATTCTGTAAAAGTGGATCATCTTCACCAAGCTCACTGATGTTGATCACAAATTCCACATTATATGCATATATCATCTTCTCTATCTTCATCACAAACATAACCAATAAGATCCCACTCGAAATAGTAGAGTTGGGGACATTCAGATGAGGGAAAACCTTATCTCTATCCTATGGGATAAAGAGGTTGCTCCCACAGAGCCTCGTAAAAAAAACTCCTTTTTTTTTTAAAGGAAAATATTTGTTGCAGAGTTAGTGATATTAGAAAGTATAAGGGGGTAATATGTCATTTTGCAATACTTGTAAAAGTTAGGCAGAATATGATTAGATGAAATAGTTCGAGGGTTCAAGTTGTAACATTGTCAAACTATATAACCGGGTCGGAAACGATATTACCGGTCATGAAATGAAATCAACAAACTTTCCCTCTCTTTTCTAGTTTACCTAATTCAGTTGCGATTAGCTCAATTCCGAAACTCTTTCTTCAATTCGAGAGTTTCCGATCGCTAATCTTTCCAACCTAAGACCATTCAAGATGCATATGGTTTAGCTAAATTGCAAGAGGCTGCTGCCAAGTTTGCTAAACCAAAATCAGGTACTTCTTCTTTATTACCAACCCCTGGTTCCAAATCTGTAGTTCCTTTTTATAAAGGAGGAACCAAAGAGATCACCAAGAAACCCATGCATTTTAAGAAGACTCTAACACAGGAAGAAATGAATGATAAAAGAAGTAAGGGTTTATGCTATTTTTGTGATGAAAAGTATAGTAGAGATCATGTTTGTAAGGGTAAGAAACCACAGCTGTACCATATTGAGGTAGAATATATTGAGTGTGAAATGGATGAAAATGAGGAGGTTGAGATAGAAACTTTAGAGTGTGCCCAAATTTCAGTAAATGCCATGGAAGGTAGTGATGTTTATCAGGCATTACGGGTTACTGGTCACTGTAGGAAGATGGAATTGCAAGTATTAATGGATACAGGAAGTTCTCATAACTTTGTTGATGTTAATGTGGTAAACAAATTGGGGTGTAAGTTGGTCCAAAGACCTGCCATGTTAGTTAAAGTTGCAAATGGCAATACTATTGTTTGTGATAAAATGGTGGTTGGCTTTGAGTGGAGAATGCAGGCCATAACCTTCAAAGCTGATTTGTATGTTATGCCATTAGGGGGTTGTGACATTGTGTTGGGGGTGCAGTGGTTCACTACTTTGGGGTGCATCAAAATGAATTACAAGGATAGGACTATTGAGTTCAAAATGGAGGGACAGAAAGTGATATTAAGGGGCCAGCAACCGAAACAGTTAGCTGTTGTGGGAAAGAATGGGTTGAAGAAAGTGGGTCAGCATGGGGCAGAGTTGACTATGATTCAAGTCATGTCTATAGAGGGCACTTCCACTGTTACTAATGTGATTTTACAAGATTCTATGAAGGACTGGAAACAACAACAGGAATTGGATAGAGTTCTTTCTGATTTTGAAGTAGTGTTCAAAGATTTGCATGGATTGCCTCCCTTGAGAGATTATTTTGATCACAGGATTCCTTTGAAGCAAGGGACTGAAGGTATCAACCTCAAGCCTTACAGATACCCTACCATGCAAAAAGATGTTGTGGAAACTATGACTAATGAATTGTTAAATCAAGGAGTCATAAGGTACAGTAACAGTTCATTTGCTTCTCCAGTTGTTTTGGTAAAAAAGAAGGATAACAGTTGGAGAATGTGTATAGATTACAGGAAACTCAATCAGGCTACTATTCCTGATAGATTTCCTATACCATTGGTGGAAGAATTGTGTAGATGAGTTACATGGCACAAGATATTTTTCTAAATTGGATCTTAAGTCTGGCTATCACCAAATTAGAATGGCTCCTGCTGATGTACATAAAACTGCTTTCAGAACACATAATGGCCACTATGAATTTTTGGTCATGCCATTTGGCTTGACCAATGCACCCTCTACCTTTCAAGGGTTGATGAACCACATTTTTAGATCATATCTGAGGAAATTTGTATTGGTTTTCTTTGATGACATTTTGATTTACAGTCCTAGTTGGGAAGATCATCTAAGTCATTTGAGGCAAGTATTTGTATTACTAAGAGAAAACCAACTGGTAGCTAAGAAAAGCAAATGTTCTTTTGGAGCTCAGGAAATTGAATATTTGGGGCATATTATTGGAATTAATGGGGTATCCACTGATCCACAAAAAATTAAAGCCATTCAAGACTGGCCAAGGCCAACAACTTTGAAAGCTCTGAGGGGTTTTTTGGGATTGACTGGGTATTATAGAAGATTTGTTAAAGACTATGGGAAGTTAGCAAGACCATTAAATGATTTGACAAAAAAGGATGCTTTTCTGTGGTCTACTGCAGCTGAGGCAGCCTTTCAGGCTTTGAAAGTGGCTATGCTTACCCCTCCTGTACTTGCTTTGCCAAATTTCAAGGAACCTTTTATTATAGAAACTGATGCTTCTGGGTTTGGCATTGGGGCTGTGCTGATGCAACAGGGCCATCCTATTGCTTTTTTAAGCAGAGCCTTGTCTCCCAAAAATCTTCTGTTATCTACTTATGAGAGAGAAATGTTAGCTATAATTCAAGCTGTTACTAAATGGCAACATTATTTGATGCATGCTCCATTTGTGATAAGGACTGATCAGCAGAGTTTGAAGTTTATGATGGATAGCAAGATCTCTACTCCCTTTCAACAGAAATGGATTGCTAAATTGATGGGCTTTCAATTTGATATTGTGTATAAGGAAGGGTCTGCCAACAAAGCAGCAGATGCATTATCCAGGGTAACTCATGGGGAAATTTTGCAAACAGTGGCTTCCAGTGTTCATTCTGACCTATGGCAGGCTATTAAAGCTTCCTGGGTTTCTGACCAAACTGTGGCTAACATGATTAAGGAGTTAGAGGCTGACCCCTCTTCTCACTCTCAGTTTGTTTGGTGTAATGAGGAGTTAAGAAGGAGGGGCAAATTGGTAATTGGCAATGATCCAGTTCTTAAAAATAGTATTTTGCATTGGTTACATGATTCTGCGATGGGTGGTCATTCAGGGGCACATGTTACTGCAGAAAGGGTAGCTAGGCTCTTTTATTGGCCTAAAATGAGGAAAGAAGTTGCTGATTATGTCAAAATCTGTCAAGTATGTCAGCAATGTAAATATGATGCTGCTGCATATCCAGGGTTTACTACAGCCTTTACCAATTCCTAAGGGTGTGTGGGAGGATATTAGTATGGATTTTATTGAGGGTCTTCCCATGTCATTTCATAAGAATGTCATTTTGGTGGTTGTGGATAGATTTAGCAAAGCTGCTCACTTTATGGCTCTTAAACACCCTTTTACTGCAATTGAGGTAGCTCAACTGTTTATGGATAATGTTTTCAAGTTACATGGTTCTCCCAAGTCTATTGTCTCTGATAGAGATAAAATCTTTGTTAGTCATTTTTGGCAGCAGTTAATGATTTTGCAGGGTGTTGATTTGAAGCTATCAAGTTCCTTCCACCCTCAAACTGATGGTCAAACTGAGATTGTCAATAAATGTTTAGAAGGCTACTTGAGATGCATGTGTTGGGATAAGCCCAAGGATTGGTCTAAGTGGTTAGCTTTGGCAGAGTTTTGGTATAATACATCTTATCACACAGCTATAAAGTGTTCCCCTTTTGAAGTGGTTTATGGTCAATCTCCTCCATTACATATTCCATATCTGCCAGGAGAAAGTTTAAATGAAACTGTTGATAGGAGCTTATTAGCCAGGGAGGAGGTTATTCAGATTTTGAAGTTTAACTTGCATCAAGCTCAGAATCGAATGAAACAGCAGGCAGACCAGCATCGATCAGAAAGAGAGTTTGCAGTTGGGGATTGGGTTTTTCTCAAACTAATTCCTTACAGGCAACAGTCTGTCGTTTCCAGGGAGAATCAGAAATTGGCAGCTAAGTATTATGGCCCTTATACGGTGGTTGCAAGAGTTGGGTCGGTAGCTTATACCCTGCAGTTGCCACCAGGGTCTATGATTCATCCAACTGTGCATGTTTCAATGCTTAAAAAGTATCATGGTCCTATACCTCCAAATTTTTCTACTGAGCTCAGTGGGTCAGCCTCAGTTAGCTCAGCGTGCCTGAATATGTCATTGATAAGCGAGTTTCTAAGCGTAACAATCGAATGGTGGTGCATTGGCTTGGTTAAGTGGACGCATGCTGCAGTGGAGGATTCTACTTGGGAAGAAGCCGCTGTGCTAATGGAGAGGTTTCCTACATTTTGATCCTTGGGGACAAGGATCCTCTTAAGGAGGGGGTATTGTTGCAGAGTTAGTGATATTAGAAAGTATAAGGGGGTAATATGTCATTTTGCAATACTTGTAAAAGTTAGGCAGAATATGATTAGATGAAATAGTTCGAGGGTTCAAGTTGTAACATTGTCAAACTATATAACCGGGTCGGAAACGATATTACCGGTCATGAAATGAAATCAACAAACTTTCCCTCTCTTTTCTAGTTTACCTAATTCAGTTGCGATTAGCTCAATTCCGAAACTCTTTCTTCAATTCGAGAGTTTCCGATCGCTAATCTAGCTCGATCATACGTGTATCTCGGGCTAATTGTACCAATTCGCATCAATATTACATACAAAAAATACAATAAGCATACAAGGAACGGACAATATTATACCATAAATTTTAAAAGCAAAATATAAAGGGACACACAAGCATAAAATCTTTAAGGCTAGAGTGGCTAAGACCAGAGTTGTCGAAGGCGCACAGGGTGAGCCTTGTACCTAGTCGCAAGACTCCTAAAAAATGAGGGCTCTTTTAAGCGAGATGCATAGTATAAAAAATCATTATTTTGTGGTTTTAGACGTGTTTTAGGCTTGTTTGGGGGCTAGTTTAGGTTGATCCGTTTGGGGGCTAGTTTAGGCTGATTTCAGGTTTGTTGAGGGCTAATGTTATTGTTTCAGACATGTTTGGTTGTTTTCTGGCCAGAGTTTGGCATGAAAATGTGTGTGAGGGCAAGGCAACAAGCCTGCACATGAGCGCCTAGGTGCGCGCCTTGTGGGCTATTGACAACAGAGCTTATGACAAACCTAAGGCGAAAACTAAAACTAAAACTAAAACTAAAGCTAAAGGCAAACTTGAAAAAGCTAAACTTGTGACTAAAGCAACTAATATTATGCAACCCTATAAAGTAACTAACAACTCTATCACAAGGGAAGTTAAATTCAAAATGTTAGAACATAAAGTATAAACCATAAAATGCAAATGCTCAACCAATTTTCAATGGAAGTTCAACACCCATCTAAGTTTCAATAGATTTGAGACAGAAACTGCTAATTACTCTTTTGAACATGTTCAGTAAAAGATCAAGGAGGATTGAAATTGACTTGATCAAGACAATTATAAACTGAAAGATAGACAGATCCCAAATCACAAACTAACACCTAAACTAAAACCCATCTAAATTCCGATGAAATTCACCCTAAAAACCTGGTGCTATTTGAATTATAATTACCCCAATAATAATATAGAGCATGAAATTGATTAGCCCTATCTATCAGCTGAAAATTACCTGTTTAAGAAGACGGGTTTGCTGTTTGAGTGGTCTAAATCCCCCTCGAACAGAAACGAAGTAAATCTCGTTGGGTTGAATTCCATTGCGATAAGTGGGTGTTTGAGGCTCACCCATGTTGATAACGCAGTACAGAGCAAAGCAGAGAGCGAGCTGTATGATCAGAGTACAAACCCATGATTTTTTCTCCATTTTTTGTGTGTTTCCTTGGGGGTGGGGGTAGAAGATGCTGAGGTTGAAATCATAGATTTGTAGATTGGAAATGTCATGGTCGATTGAAGTTGTTTTCAAGTAGAACGTTCTCCCATGTGGAGACTGACAATTTATTTTTGTAAATATACTTTTTCAGACGTACAGAATTAATCGAGTTTTTATTAATTTCTTTTTTAGTTTTGTTAAAGTCGATTGATTTTTTATAATCTAAAAATCACTCGAGTTTCGTAGTTATTCATTATTTATTTTTAAAATAATTATGTGAATTATTTAGACAGTGATGGTTTTTTCAATCTAATTATAATCTCAAGACTAAAATTCCACCTACTAAACGAGAAAATGATGAAGGTTCTTGTGGGGTAGTGTAAGTGGGGTGGTGGTGGTGATAGAAATTTTAGGATTGATAATCTTGACCGTCTTAAGTATTTTTTGGTGAAGGGCGTAAGGGGTGTACTTATCCCGAGTTTATTGCTTGTAAACCATAAATATATTCAAAGGTGATCAAGGTGTAATCGAACAGCCGAAATGGTTCAATGGAATGGAATCGGTTTGGGAAATTAGTGATTGTGTTGAAGAGGACATGGTTACATTTGTTGCTCAACCCTTTAAAGATGAAACCCACATTTATTGGAAATCTATTATTATACATACTAAGGGTCGTGAAGCCATTCACGTTCTAAGGGGATTCATTGAGGTTTGCATATTGATGAACTCGTTTGTCATCGGTAGGGGTGTTCAATGAATCGAATTTCGAATACTCGACTTAATCGAATCGGATTATTCGAATTTCAAATTTTAAAACCTGAATTCGAATTCGATTCTAATTCGAAGTAGAATCGAACAACTCGATTCGACCCATTCGAATTCGAAATAGAAATCCCATTCGAATTCGATTAGATTCGAATTCAGTTTTTGAATTCGAATTGAATCCGAATCGAATTCGAATTCAATTCGAATTGAACAAAACAATATTTTTATCTTATTTTCAAAACTAATAAACACCTAAATAACTTTTAGTAAAATAAAATACGAATTGAACAAAACAATATGCCTAACATACCTCACGGTTGCCCGAACACTATCTACTGATCCACTAAGTTCTTTGATTCCATCTTGAACTACCAAATTTAAAACGTGTGCCATACATCGAACATGATACCATTTAGCATCTAAGACACAAAGATTACCCCATTGTACAAACTTACCTTTTAAGTACTCTATAGCCGTATCGCTACTACTAGCATTGTCAACTGTTACAGTATAAACATTAATTTTAAATTTCGAGCCGAATTTCGAACGACTCATTTTCGAATCGAATCGAATTTTCGAATTATTCGAGCCGGATTCGAAAACTGAACAACCCTAGCCATCGGAAATTGTAAAGGTTTGTATATTGAAGAAGTCATATGCCGTCACAAATTATAAATTGAAAGTAGGAGTTTACCGATGGTGATAATGTCGTCACAAAGAAACTAATTTCATTTTCCGGAAAACAGAAGTCGTAGCTGGTGGAGGGAATGTGTTGTATTTTGTCGGAAACACATAAGTCGTGGCAGGTGTGAGGAATTGATTGCATTTCGTCCCTTGAAGGGGTTTTTATTGGTGGATGGTGTCTGGGGACCTTAGTGGGTAAAATAGTCATTCACACCCGTTTAACTAAAGAATTTAACGGACATCCAACTCAGGAACATTAGGTGTTACAGATTGACAAACCTTTGGACTTTAGGTGTAATTTTTTAAATATAGGGATAAACAGTAAAATTTGTGTAAACCAAAGGGTCGGTTGCGGTAAATTTAAAAAAAAAACTTATTTGTTTGGTTCTCAAACTAGAATAGTTAGATTTCAATATTGAAAGATGAGACTATCATAATGAAAAAATATAAACCAAACAAACACATTCATGATCATAAAGACCTCAAAAATTAAATCATTGTTTTCATCAAATTTCAGAAAACAAACCAACATTTTCATTGATGTTCCAGAAAAAGGTACACATATCTATCATCACAAAAAGTATTGTTTAACCAACGTTCTCATCACCGACTATACTTGGTGTATCAAATTTTTTTACGACTATACTTTTGTCTAGCCTCTTCATTTTTTTAAATGATTTAGACATGCGGAAATCAACTGCTATGTACATTGTTGCCAACAAATAATATGCATAAGAATGATACTATCAATTAGCATGAATATCAAGCCATTCCATCACAAACAAAAAATTATATGCCATAAGAATGATACTGTCTAGTGGGATTTCGGGTTTGGAGCCGAAGGTTGAATAACAAAAAAAACCACTGTCCATTCAGGCCCGCCCATATGTCTGGGCGACTGGGCCCATTCTAGCCCAACTCGTTTTAGTTTGGTTTACTCTGAATGAATAGAGGGACGGATCGATCTATGACCCATCTAGACACCTACTCAAATTGTAAAATTTATGGATAATACTTTGAACAAATGATTAAGGCACACAAAAGTATTTTTTTAGACACCCAAAGTTTATGAAAATGACTTCTTTAACTGTTATCCTAAGGTTTGTGAAAATGGTTTTTTTTACCTGTTTTTAACACTCAAGACACCAAACGAAAGTTATCAAATTCTTGGATAGAAATAACTCATCTTAATACTTTATTTATTTATTTATTTATTTTTTACTATTTTTTTGACACCCATTAAACAAATTTTCTAGATCCGCCACTGCAACTGTTAAAACTCAAAATTAGATGAAAATGAAACAACCCCTCCGGATCTTTGAGCCTGAAATGAGAATGTGTACACGAAATAGAACTATCTTGCAAATAGTATTTATTTAGAACAAGATATTGACCCGTCTGCGCTTCCCGGTTGGCCACTTGTTTATCTGTCAGTTTAAGTAAGGAATGTTTTTATGTGGTCAAAATATAAAAACTATAAAAAAGTCATGGCCAAGGTCGAAAACTATAAAAGTGTAATAATAAAAGAAAAGTAAAAAAAGTCAGGGGGTATAAAACATAAAAGTCTAAAAGTTTGTGGTGAAAGTATAAAACTATAAAAGTATACAAAAAAAAACGGAAGTAGAAAAGTTAAAGGGGTACAAACGTAAAAGTCTAATAAAACTATAATAATGTCATGGTAAAGTCGAAAACTCTAACTTAAATAAAAATAAATTAAAAAACAAAGTTTAGAAGTTAGAGGGTAGAAAATGTAAAAGTATCAAACTTTTGTGGTCAAAGTTTAAAAACCAAAAAGTTCCCTAACGTAAAATTATAAAAGTTATGTGACCAAAGTAAAAGACGACAAAACTTAAAACAAAAGAAAGTATTAAAAGTTTTAGGGTAGAAAATGTAAAAGTATTAAACTTTTGTGGTCAAAGTTTAAAACGAAAAAGACTATATGCCTTTCCAATTGAAATTGTTATATTTATAAATGAGCAACATTAGTAAATAGTTTGACAGATCCCTTTAGAAAATAATAAGAAAATAAACTTCAACAAAAGACGTCAAGAATCATCAAGAAAGGATGTGGAGAGCGCGCTTTTGGTGTGCTTCAAGCTAGGTGATGAATGATATAAGGTGATATAATGTTGGCATGTTTTATTCTAAATAATATAATTGTAGAGGATGAAGATGATAACGTACGTAATTGGTCCCGTGAAGAGCAAAAAACTGACCCACCAAATTACAATAAGGGAGCACTGAAATAACTTCAATCACAACTTTAGAGATTCAAAGATTTACGTAGCCAAAAAGTTCACAAAGCACTACGAAACGATCTTGTAGAACATCAATTTGGGCGAATAGGCAACACTATTATGAGATTGTTGTTTTTATTTTTATTTTTAGTTTGATTATGTAATTTTATTTTGATTTATTGGATTTTAATAATCGAAGTTATGCCTCTTTGACCGATATTAATTTTAATTACGTATATTCCCGACAGTAATCCAGTTTCTGAAGGTATTGGATTCCATTGTATCGTCGTTAACTTGTATCTAACATCGTTATTTTTGCTGAGTGAGCATATAATGTGACATCCTACTTTTTTTTAGTGAGTATTTTAAGAATAAGGGACTGTTTTTGTAATGTCTTTAAACACAAGGACGAAGTTATTAAAAAACGATAAATATCACCCAAAAAAACATTACACTATCCATCTCTTATATATTGGTAGTGCTTCTTCTAAAATGTTTTGTTACATAAAGGCCTCCATCCTTTTGTAGTGTTTACAACCCAGGTTTTAACTTTAAACTA
>JBCNJP010000025.1:89454275-89473686 GCA_039602395.1 Deinandra increscens subsp. villosa
TGGATGGTGTTGGTGGCCGTCGACGTTTTTGATGGATGGAGTTTGGTTGCCAGGTGATCGTCGTCGGTGTCGGTGGTGGACGCTGTAGCGCATTTCCGGGTTGATATCTTGATAAAATATCATCTTTTAAATAGTGAGGTTTCTAGGTTTTTAATTTTTGACACAACATATTTTTATATTTGGTCCCTGCCTAAATATAAAATATCATCTTTTAAATAGTGAGGTTTCTAGGTTTTTAATTTTTGACACAACATATTTTCATATTTGGTCCCTGGTTATTTGGTAGGAGTAAAGATATGTTCACCAGAAAATCAGGAGAAAATCAAGGAGCTGCTCAAACACGCAAAGTCGATCGGACTCTTTCTTCTCTCCCTCATCCTTCTCACTCTCAGACGAAGAAAACCACCAGGTTCTCATCTTGACACCACCACCGGAAAACCAACAGCCGACTGCTACCATCTGAAAATCACGGCGAAGGGTTTCTGTACTGCGAGATCTGAAACCATCCGATTGTTTTAATTAGATATACAAAAATCGTTCAGATCATCTTCGATCGTCGCTTCAACAGTCATCGTTTAACCCCAGTTCATCGTCTCCTACATCGCTTAACAGGTTGGTGTTTTTTACCCTAATGTTGTTTCACTGGATTTCGTCTCCGTTTCTATATTTATAACCGTTGGCTGCGATTTTTTATATTCTTAGGTTCTTTTGGTTCTTTTGGAGAAGCCAGTTCGCATTTTGGTTGTTTTTTCCCCCTTCGTCCTTTGATTTAGCATCAAGAAGCCCTAACGACTTTTTTTCTCGATTTTTGTTGTTGTTTATGTTGCAGGTGGATGGTGTTGGTGGCCGTCGACGTTTTTGATGGATGGAGTTTGGTTGCCAGGTGATCGTCGTCGGTGTCGGTGGTGGACGCTGTAGCGCATTTCCGGGTTGATATCTTGATAAAATATCATCTTTTAAATAGTGAGGTTTCTAGGTTTTTAATTTTTGACACAACATATTTTTATATTTGGTCCCTGCCTAAATATAAAATATCATCTTTTAAATAGTGAGGTTTCTAGGTTTTTAATTTTTGACACAACATATTTTCATATTTGGTCCCTGGTTATTTGGTAGGAGTAAAGATATGTTCACCAGAAAATCAGGAGAAAATCAAGGAGCTGCTCAAACACGCAAAGTCGATCGGACTCTTTCTTCTCTCCCTCATCCTTCTCACTCTCAGACGAAGAAAACCACCAGGTTCTCATCTTGACACCACCACCGGAAAACCAACAGCCGACTGCTACCATCTGAAAATCACGGCGAAGGGTTTCTGTACTGCGAGATCTGAAACCATCCGATTGTTTTAATTAGATATACAAAAATCGTTCAGATCATCTTCGATCGTCGCTTCAACAGTCATCGTTTAACCCCAGTTCATCGTCTCCTACATCGCTTAACAGGTTGGTGTTTTTTACCCTAATGTTGTTTCACTGGATTTCGTCTCCGTTTCTATATTTATAACCGTTGGCTGCGATTTTTTATATTCTTAGGTTCTTTTGGTTCTTTTGGAGAAGCCAGTTCGCATTTTGGTTGTTTTTTCCCCCTTCGTCCTTTGATTTAGCATCAAGAAGCCCTAACGACTTTTTTTCTCGATTTTTGTTGTTGTTTATGTTGCAGGTGGATGGTGTTGGTGGCCGTCGACGTTTTTAATGGATGGAGTTTGGTTGCCAGGTGATCGTCGTCGGTGTCGGTGGTGGACGCTGTAGCGCATTTCCGGGTTGATATCTTGATAAAATATCATCTTTTAAATAGTGAGGTTTCTAGGTTTTTAATTTTTGACACAACATATTTTCATATTTGGTCCCTGCCTAAATATAAAATATCATCTTTTAAATAGTGAGGTTTCTAGGTTTTTAATTTTTGACACAACATATTTTCATATTTGGTCCCTGGTTATTTGGTAGGAGTAAAGATATGTTCACCAGAAAATCAGGAGAAAATCAAGGAGCTGCTCAAACACGCAAAGTCGATCGGACTCTTTCTTCTCTCCCTCATCCTTCTCTCTCTCAGACGAAGAAAACCACCAGGTTCTCATCTTGACACCACCACCGGAAAACCAACAGCCGACTGCTACCATCTGAAAATCACGGCGAAGGGTTTCTGTACTGCGAGATCTGAAACCATCCGATTGTTTTAATTAGATATACAAAAATCGTTCAGATCATCTACAAAAATCGTTCAGATCATCTTCGATCGTCGCTTCAACAGTCATCGTTTAACCCCAGTTCAGCGTCTCCTACATCGCTTAATAGGTTGGTGTTTTTTACCCTAATGTTGTTTCACTGGATTTCGTCTCCGTTTCTATATTTATAACCGTTGGCTGCGATTTTTTATATTCTTAGGTTCTTTTGGTTTTTTTGGAGAAGCCAGTTCGCATTTTGGTTGTTTTTTCCCCTTCGTCCTTTGATTTAGCATCAAGAAGCCCTAACGACTTTTTTTCTCGATTTTTGTTGTTGTTTATGTTACAGGTAAAGAGTATTGATTGTTCTTAACGGACATTTTAGGAACACACAAACAGATGGCTTTATAGAGAACTCAACTTTCAAGAGGGTTTCTTTGACTTGCGGCTACAGGTAACATCGTGCTCACACAAATCCCTCATTATATTGCCTGTTTGTATTCACTTATTGACCCAATTCTTATGTGTCATATGTGAAATCAGTCTTCAATGGTTTTGATGTTATGACAGATACTTATTAACTGCTGTCATTTCTCATGAACTTTGCGTTTGAGCCATGAGATCAATGTAACAAATGCATTTGCATGTTTGATTTGCTTGGGTGAGGAGTGGAACAAATAAGGCGAGCCTGGAATGGCTTTTCTACTGCACTATCATGAAACATGTGTACCCTCCATGTTGTAATCAAATAGGAAAAAGTTCTTGATCTTTTTTTTTCAGTTTCTATCAGATTTTTTAAAAGGATTGGTCTGAGTAATGGGTCAATTTTTTCTGAGTTCAAACAGGCCAAGTCTATCAAAAAAATGTGTTTTCTGATTAATAATATGGTTGTACAGGTTTGTTAGTTTCGTAAACATTGACAACAGGTCCTTGACAGTTATAGGTATGCTCCATAATTAAACTCTATTCCATAAACTAAAAGAGATCCATTTTTTATATTGTGGTGTGTAAACCTAATATGTCAAATTTGCATTTTATTCGATGTGTTTGATTTGTTTTTTGTAGCTGGAGATTCCTTTTTTTAGGTATACATGCTCCCTTTTTGAATTTATTTGGGTTGTTTCATTATTTTTTGCTGTTCGGTTAGGTACTATTGGTATTTCTACTTTGTATAATGGGCATTGTCATGGTTTATGTTTGTGTTTAGGTATCCAAGTCTTCTTTCTAAATATCTGGTTATTTGCAGGTGCAGATATTGATTTAAATACGGGTGTTGTCTACAATGGGTAGTTACACTCGATCTGCGATCGTTTTGAAGAGGTTGCTTCGGTATTATTAAATGTTTGCCCATTGTTCTTTCTTTGGGGTATGCGAGTCAATTTTCTTTGGGTATGTATGTTTATCTTTTTATTTGGTTTAGTGTTAGTCTGTTTATGTGTTTTTATTTGGTGCTTGGAGTTTTATTACTTTATTTTTCTTGCAATACCAATAGTGCCTTCCCTGCTTTCATCATCTTAGGTTTGTGTTGGGATATATATTTAAGAAATCTGATTTATGAATGCCGCTTGCCTATTTAGATTGGGAATGTCATTAGCATAGCCCACGAAAAACAATGGGTTGATTTTTTGGGTCCAAGTTTCTTACTGTCCTTTTGCTATCATGTAATTTTGTGACAACTGTACCCATTTGTCCAAAAACAGCCAATCTTTGTTTATCTCAACTCATTTTTTAAAAGCATCAAACGTATGGAGGAGACTTGCTTACCATGTATTAATGGGTGATCAAATCTATGACATTTGGATGTGTTTTAGAGAGGTTATATCGTGTCTTAATGATCAGATGGGAAAAATAGTGTGTTCCTGCTTCAAAACACTTTTATCATGTTCTGATGATTGGTGTTGTTATATTATATATGGTTAATTCATATGGGGTTTTAATTTATTTAGTTCTCGATGCAGGCCGTGTCTTAGGCTGCTCTTCGTTTGCAGGTGCTTATTTGCTTATCTTTGGTTGCGATTTTATTGATTAGTATGGTTGTATGGGTGTTTAATTAAGGTTGGTTTGCAGGTAATTAAGGCTGGTACCAACCAACCGCATGGGTACTACATCGCATGGCCCAGGTGCTTAACCACCATCACATGCGCATCAGATGGCACATTTGATGCACTTAAACACATGTGAGCATTAAATTTATTGTGCCTTTCTATTTACATTGCTAAATAGAAAGGCACAATATATTTGAATGTTACTTGATGTCATTTTCTCATTTATGCATTTAAACTTATTATATGCTACATGATATACATGTATACGTGTTAGTATGCTTTAGCTGCTGTTGATGAAACATTTTCTCCATATAGTCACACATGCTTGCAACTTTAATAGTTTTTTAGATTCTTTATAATTAAAGTTATATAAATTTCATTCACTTTTTTGGAAGAGATGTTTAGTCCTTCATATGTTTTTATGTGTTGTTCATATGAAATTCGTCCTCTATGGCCCGTATGATGCGATCATTCATTGTTTAAGATGTTTCATGTTGCCTTTTCTTTTTTGTTTCAGGTTGAAGGTTTGGACGTACGCATGTGTATCACTCACCTTCCGCTCAGGTACCTTTAACCGTTTGATTTTGAGTTAATTTTTCTCTAATTTGAAGTCCTTTGTTGCGATATCTGAGGTCGGAACTGAATACGAATACTTTTGGCTTTGGATACATGCTTTGTCGTTTGATGTTGGCTTTTAGCTCCTAACTTATGTGGTTGCTTTCATCTTGCTCGATGAAATGTCTGATCATTTTTTTTGTTTGATTTGATTCACATTTTTAGCCTCTAGATTTTCGTTAATGTTTGAGCTATTGCTTTTCTTTTATATCAATATACTGTGTCACCCCATATCAATTGCTATTTGACAATAAAATGTAGATCAATTGCTCGACAAAATGTCTGATAATTTTTTTGTTTGATTTGCTTCATATTTTGAGCCTTTTTTGTTGGCTTTCTTTAAATGCAATGTGTCTTTGTTATTTGAATCTCATATGAGTGACTTATTTAATTTCTTCTGATATTGAAATGTTTTCTTTGTTGCAACCTTCAAGCGGTTCTATAAAGACTTGTACATGTTTTTTGTCTATTTTCCTGCTGAGTGGTTTTTAGGTTGGATGGTTAACTTTTTTTTGGTTTTGTTTGCAGAAACACAAGTAGATGCTGGTGAAAGTTAAAGAAACACAAGAGGTATATGTAAAATGTGCAAAAACATTATGCATGCTTTAATTGTTATGTTCACTTTGTAGTTTCATTCTTTATGATACTCCTTCTTGGTTTCCTTTATCGAAGTCCTTTTTGTTCTTTTCTACAGTGATCAGATTGTTCTTTTTGTTTGACCAGATGTTTCTTTTGTTTCTGATGACTATTACAACTTGATTTTTTTTCTTATTAAAGTGTTGTTCATATACATATTTTCTTTGATGGATGTGTGCTATGAATGGATGGTTTCTCATAGTTTCATTCTTTATGATACTCCTTGATTTTCTTTATAGAAATCTTTTATTTTTCTTTTCTATAGTGATCAGATTCGTTTTTTTTTTGTTTGACCATCTTTTTTTTTGTTTATGATGACTATTACAAATTGATTTTTTTTTTCCTATAAAACTGTTCATATATAGATTTTCTTTAATTAATGTGTGTTGTCAATGGATCTTTAATTGTCACTGAATATTTGTTCATTATATGGTTTTAGTATTTTTAGGTCCTTTGAATGTATTGTTTCTCATGGCTATGTAAGCTTACTTTGAATGCAGAACTTTTTAAAATAATACTTCCTTCTAACTGTCAGTTTTCTATTGTTGCTTTGCATGCCTTCGTTATCTCGCTTTCAAATGAAGGTTCGGTTTCTTTATTCTTACTTTGTTTTCGATGCTTATAGCATTGATTTTGGTGTATTATTTTGCATATCAGACTTTAGAAAATTCAATTGAACGTTGCTTGGTCTGTAGGTTTAAAAAATAACACAAGTAGAAGCGGTAAAGAGGAGTCAACTTATGTCAAACAAGAGAATCACCAAGTTTCTGATAAGTTTGGAGGTGTACTACTAGAGGAAGAAAGGGGTATGTCTCATCATCTCTGTTCATTCCTTAATGAATTTCTTTAAGTTATTTTTTCTTTCATTTATCTGATTTTGATTTCGGCGAGTCTCAGTTTTTCTATGAATGGTTTATTTGTAATGTGATTCTTTCTTTGAAGCTCTAATTGGTTTTAGTCATCTTGGATCATGATTGCTCACAGTTCCTTCGGTTTGCATAAAATTGTCCTTTGACGCTAAATAATATTATGTTATTTATATCAACATGAAAATGTTTGCATTCACAATTCTATCTCACACAAATTCTCAGATTACATCAGGATCCTACAAAGAAAAGAATTTCGCCCTACAAAGACAGGAACCCATGTTTCAACTAACCATCTCTGATTCAAGGTAACTTTTATACATGGATAACTAGCTTCAAAAACAACATGATAAAGGCCAAAGGCTGGTTTATTGTTTTGGTTTCCTTATAACTGATTAAAATTTTAATTTGTTACTGTACTATTTTCTTTATTTGAAACAAGATTAGCATTCTTATATATGTAGACTTGCACAATTATCGTTTGTGTGAAGACGTAATGGGTTTGCATTCGAGAGCTTAACATCACATGGTGTCAATGCTTGAGTAGTTTTTTGAGTTTCACATAACAATCTGATGTTCATAGATACAAAATGGTTGAGTCGACATGTGATACAAAAATGGTGAGACCGCCGCAACGCGCGACGGGTCACCCACTAGTACATCTCATATACCAAACTTCTATATTAACTTCGATCAAAGATTTGGTCCATTTGAAGACCGATGCTATACAGGTTACTCCAAAAAAACAAACCCAAGTTCTCTTTAAAAAATAAATATTATACGCAAACTAGTTATCCGCATAGGAACAACGAGGTTGGCTTTCTTAGTTGGTCGGCTAGCCAGACTAGTTTACTCGATCAATGATTTAACTGTTCGGTTTGGGGATTAAACCGGTCAAACTCAGGTTAAAACAACCTGTTGTGTTTCAAGCCGATCAAAACCATAAAAACCTCATACCCGAATACTAAAACACCATGGGGGCAAACTGCTTAAATTGCGTTACATAAACTGGTATCAGATTTGATTCAAACAATTCCTTTTCACACAAATGACATTAAGACCTTTTTTTTAAAGAAGAATGGTTTAATCTAATAAGAAAACAATTTTGTAGTTAAAAAGATATACAAAAACTAAAAACAAATGAAATAAAAGAAAAGGAGAAACGATCAGATCTAAAAAAAAACATCAAAAAAAAAATCTGGAAAAAAATGAGGCTCAGATCTGTAAATGCATCAGAACAAAGAGAATTAAACCGCCATGGCTGCATTAATCTCGGCAGAAACCGCCGGAAAAACGCCCCGCCAAGATGCGATAAATCTCAACTTTGCCCGATTTACTCAGACAATTCGAAATCCATCATCACAGCCTCAGTTGCGTGTTTGATTCTGCAAAAGATACGAGTAAATCACATAAAAGTGAGGGAGATGGTTAGCGCATACAATGATCGTAAAGCATAACCAGACACCCCCTTTTTTTTTTTTTTTTTGAACAGCAAATCCTGGATTCCTCCAGGTATAGTAGTATATATCAACCATCCACCATCCACCATCCAATCAACGATAAGCTCGAGATTTGGTTGTGTTTGTGTGAGTAGAGGTGCACAGTACAGTTATAACCGCAGAAGGGCTGTTGAAATCGGGGTAAAATGGAAAATCATGAGCGGGTGAGGGGGGCAACCACCCTTACGAAACCTAATCCCCTCCGCCGCTTCATTTCAAGATTGTCTGAGTTTTTTTCTTTGTTTTACCCCAACCCTAAATACAAAGATGAAGGTTTGCTTTTATAATGGATTTACAATATAGAAGTTTTATCTTATATTTATTTATAATTTAAAATGAAACATATAAGATATAAGTATCAGTTTTCTTTTTAAGGATAAGGAATTTTATATTAGTTTTCTAAAAGTTTTTAAATTTTATGGTTAGGTATGTTTTTTTTTTAAAACTATACAAGAAAAGATAAATAACCTCCTATGAGTGCTCTAGGTAAACTATTTATTTTCTTTTTGAACGAACAAGCTTCGTTAAAAAACAAACAAAGAGCATCAAGCTATGACATTACAAGGGATAATTATGAATGGAAAATTTTACCCTTAGTTGGAATGCACGTCACAATGTGCATGTCCAGCTAACAAAACTCATTGCGTCACAGCCCACAATGACACAAATCGTTATGAAACGCAAACATCAGGCCACATATTGTAAAAAAAATGTTGATACTCAACTAGTTAAACCTAACAAACGTCATACATTATTCACCAAGTTAGTAAATGTAAGTTTTTTATTTTATTTTATTTTTTAGAAGCACCCCAATAATTAAAAAGCTCCTAGCATGGGGCTAGGAGTACATGTTACAAATTATGAAATGGAAAAGTACACCAACAATTAGGGGTGTGCAAGAATCCAAAAAACCCGACTCGAAACCAAAATAACCGAAAAAAACCAAACCGAAAAAACCGAATCCAAATAGAAACCGACGGATTTGGATTGAACTTTTTTAAAATCCGAAATTTCGGATCGGTTTCGGTTTTAGCTAAAAAGAAAATCGAAAAAAACCGAACCGATCCATTTAATCATTGAAGGGTTTCAAATTATAATTTTATTTATAATTATTAGGATCTATGAGTCTTTGTGATTAGATCATTATGCAAATTTAATTTTTGTTTGAATGTCGTTTGAGTGTTTGAGATTAGATCTTTAAGGATTTGTTTGATTTTGGATTGTTATGCAACATTATGGATCCTTGAGTATTTGATATTAAATCGTTAAAGATTTGTTTGAATGTATTTGTTTGAGATTGGGTCAGTTTGCAACGTTATGAATTTTAAAGTTTTATTTTGAATACTATTAGTAGTCAGTTAATCTACAATTAAAAAATAAGTAGACCAAAATTTAATAATATTAGTTTTTTTTTCAGCACAAAAGTTCAAATGGATTTGAATCCGAAAAAACCGAATCCAAACCGTAAAGAACCGAAATCCGAAATCCATGAAACCGAAAAAACCGAATCCGAATGGATTTGAAAATTGTAAAAACTGAAGTTCGGTTTTGGATTCGGTTTTAGCCAAAATCCGATCCAAACCGATCCATGCACACCCCTACCAACAATGCCAAGTGATATCCATAAGCTTCCCCCTATTTCTAATCCAAAGGAAGGAGAGCACCTTAAAATTCACCATGATAGCAACCGAGCCCTCGATCTTTGCTCTAAAAAAAAGATTGTTCGACGCTTTCCAAATACACCACATCGAAGCAAGGGCAATCCCCATAATTACCTTCTTCTCCTTTTTCGTTCCTTGCCAAGAAGAAGTCGCATGGATCATCTCATTCACCATAGCCCACAATGACACAAATCGTTAAGAAGCACAAACATAGGTAAACAAGTTTTTTCTCCATCCCACTTAGCGGAAACGATACTGTGAACAAAAAAATTAAACAAACAAACGTCAAAAATCACAATTTTTTTTACCAATTACTAATGTATTTTTAGTAAATATGACAGAGAATAAATACATTACTAACTAATGTAAAAATACATCAGTATAAAAGTAAATGTTTAAAACTAGAAAAGAAATAAACATCACAATGTTGTTCCGCAATGAGGAACGTTATTCTTAAAAGAAACAAAGGAAAAGAAACCCAAAACAAATAAAAATGAAAAAAAAATTAAGCAAGATAAAAAAAACAAGCAAGGAGAGGGGAATAGTATTTGAACCGGAGCCAATGATACAGGGAGCGAACTACTTACAACCCATACAAATGGGTGCCAAAAGAAAATGTCATACACAGAATCTATTTAACGAATAAGTTGTTGTGTACAGATAAGTAAAATAGTAAATCACTTAGCTGAAGCAAAGGAAATAATGGTAGTTAGCTAGTCTCGAACCCGGGTTAGGCGTAGATGCAGCGTACATCCTACTACCAAGCGGTGTTCATTGCCATCTCATGGAGATCACCATCCACCACCGACTTCTTTTCCTCTTCTCCCTCCGATGATTCCGTTATCATTTACGAAATCCCTAAACCCTTCAATTAGGGCAAAGTATATGGATCTTCTTAATAAATTTGAGAATTGAGACGTGTCACCTAATGAACTAGTGCAATTAGTTGCGGGGAGACACCATGGATGTGGTCGTAAAAACCAGTGCGATTTAAAGATTTGATTGGATTGAACAATTTTTTATCATCAATATTTTTACAAAGACTCTTGTTTTCAAGAAACTCAATGATTTTAGTAGTGACTAGGAGTGGCAATCTCAACTCGCATATATAGATTCAAATTTGTTCAAGGTCGTGATTCACAGAACATTGTTCTTGGTTGTCTTCACCGTATTAATGCTCGATTCCTCAAAACATCATGAAACAACATCATTATTGGTTTTTGTCAAATTTCAGAGATCTAATATCGATGATACCTAAATCAAAACTTTATTTACCCACAAACATCTATTACAAACTGTAAACATAAAGATAACACTTGCAACGGATCTGAAGACCTCTCAAGAAACTAAAGAACACTCAAGACACACGAACTTTACGATCTATCGGGTTAATTCTTCAATATGCTGAATAAGAAACGAAACCCTAGATCAAAGAACGTTAGTAAAAATGAAGAGGAATAGAGTATCGAGACACATATGGCTCCTCAGGAAAGTCTCCAATCAATCTTTTAAGCTCTATCAGATTCTTCTATATAGGAAAAGCAATCGCTTAACTTTCAGCCCACTTTACCACAAGCCCATTTCAGCTACAAGCCCATTCCTCATGAACACATGAAATGAAAAAGAAATAAATCACAATTATTAACCATGAACCAATGTTTAATGTTTGAATTAATAATAAAAATGAGTACTCGTTTTTAACATCCCCCTTAATTCAAACCTTTAAAACATCAACCATCTTTAACAGTTTGCAAAACTCATGTTGTGACAGCAAAAAAGAAAACCTTTTTGTGAAGATGACAACCAATAGATTTTAAAAACTAACACCTAAAATTTTGACATCACCACAAAGAACTTTCCCTTAAGAATGAAAAAATAAGGAGTAAATTACGGATTTAGTCCCTGTGGTTTACACGAATTTCAGGTTTAGTCCTTAGGTTTCATTTATTACGGATATGGTCCCAAATGTTTGTCAAACCGTATCGGATTTAGTCCCCGAGCCTTAACGCCGTTAGAAAATTTTGTTAAGTGAGTGTGAATTGACACTTATACCCCTCTCTTTAAATATAAAAAATAAACCCTAAAAACATAAAACAAAAAAATTAAACCCTAAAAAAACACAAAACGGGAGAAGCTCCATCACCGACGCTTCCGATTTCGCCGAGCTCCGTCTCCGACACTTCGCCGAATTCATGACCGAAACCACTGGTCGACTTCTCGAGGGTCACATCCGCCGCCGCCAAGGGCGCACGACGGAACCCTAGCCGTCGCACAGAAGGTAATTTTGGAGGTCTGTTACAAAGATGATAATCAATTGCAGTTCATAAAGAAACCATGAAGTTCACCCCTTTATGCCGAGGAATGGTGATGCTTTTACGGGGGTAATAGTGGTGCCGGATTTAATCGAGGTGGCGGTGAGGGTGGGTTACGGTTGTGAGGGAAAAGAAACGTGTAGCAATTGATTACTAATTTAATTCAAATCTTTCATTTACACCCTCAATCATGATGCAAATTACAAAATCGACATTACCGCCTTCTTCCGATGCAAACGACGACATCAAATCGCCTGCGAACTCGGGTGTAGATCGAGTGTTTTCCGGCCGGAATCGCCATTTATTCCGGTGATGTCAGTCAGATTTGAGTGTAATTTAGGATTGGAGAGACGTCTCCATGGAGATACCGGCAAGAGACCATCGCCGTTACTTTAACAAAAACCAGTCTTCGCCATGGATTGGTCGGTGACATTCAATTATGAATCGGAGCAAGAGGGGTTGGGGTTAAGAGCTAACAAGGGTTGGGGACTTGGGGTGGTGTTTTGGGGTGGGGGGGGGGGGGCGGTGGGGTGGGGTGGGGGTGTTATATTTTTTTTCTTTTTTATTTAAAGAAGGGGTAAAATTGTAATTTTAAAAAGATTAACAGAAAAAATTAACGACCGTTAGACGTAGGGACTAAATCCGATACGGTTTGGCAAACGTTTGGGACCATATCCGTAATAAATGAAACCTAAGGACTAAACCCGAAATTCATGCAAACCACAGGGACTAAGGGCATGTTTGGGATTGCTTATAAAAACTGCTTATGGCTTTTGGAGGAGGTAAAAAGACAAAAATACCCCTCCAAAAGCAGCAAAAAGCCACAATGTTATGACTTATTAGCTTTTGGAGGGGTATTTTGTGTCTTTTTGCCTCCTCCAAAAGCCATAAGCAGTTTTTATAAGCAATCCCAAACATGCCCTAAATCCATAATTTACTCAAAAATAAGTACACCCCAATGTGTTCCATCCATCCATGCGGTCATAAAAAATGAGATGATAGTGATTTCAGTTGTAGAGCTACATCCACAATGTAGACCAACAGGAAGAGGAACACTGACCTTTAATTCTTATAGTAGGTTTATGAACCACATGGCTTCATAGGTGATAGCACACACTGCCCTATATAGTGACACACTTTGACTTGGCTGTATACTTGGCGAAACGAGCTACTGATTTCCATGTGACCAGGCTGATCCAGTTAGCTCAACTTGACCAACTAGCAGGCAACCTATCATTGCCCTTTGTGCCCAAACTCCAGCAAATTCACAACATATATAAAAAATAAAAACAATATGGATATTAGAACAACCTTAGACTGACTATCATATAAAGTTTTACATCCACACAAGGTTATGGTAAAAAGTTTAAAAACTTTTAACAGTTCCGAAAATATAAACAGATTAACAAACAAATATATCTGATCAGGAGACATATTCTGATGCTCACATACTCACATGATTTAACATTCAAACCATCTTATTAGAGTTTTAATATGACAGTGAATATTAGATCGAGTACAGAAACAAGAATACACATATGATGAAACATTGAACAATTATCTGCAACAAAACAAGTTCGATAAAGAAAATAAATCTGATTCGTATCTGATCAGACAACATAGAATCACAAAATCCCACACTATCAGAAATATATCTGATAAATCAGATTCATATCTGATCATACAACCACACAAACACATTCCGTGTATACAATACCAAAAACATATCTGAAAACAATCTCAGAATAAGTAAAGGACCACTTGATTTTTTCTAATAGTATTTGAGGAACATGTCTCACAAAAACAAATCAGATTAATGTTTGATCAACAACAAAGAATCACAAGATTCGACAAACAGAAACATTACATATCTGTTAAAAAACCAAAGAGTTACAAAACTTGATGTAACCACATAACAAGATTCAAGGCACATGTTTGACAATATGAAACACAAGATTCACATAACAATATCACAAACATACGTGACAGAACCAAGAGTCACAAAACTCTACATAATTTGGAACAACATCTGATAAACCATATGTCATAGGCCATAAAAACAAGGAACCTTCTATAAAAGAGAAGAAGCCAAGAAAGACCACATATACGGCTTAAAAAAGAATCACACGATTCTATCACGATATCAGATACTTATCTGATTAAAAAAAACAGAAAAAAAAGTCACATGACTTTTATACTTCAGACCATGTCCGAAAAATAATTGGATCAATATACAAACAAGTTGTAAAGAACATAATGACTCCTTTGATTTTTATCAAAAGAAATTTTACAACTTCACAAAATATTGAACCATCAAAATTTGAATCACAAGATTCAAAATACATGTCTGACAAAAATGGAAACACGTGAAACTTTGTAAAGAATTCAAAGACTAATTTGATTTTTCTCAAAACCTTTATGACTTTACAAGATCACAAACCAAACAGACACAATCAAAAAAGTTTAACACAAGTCTGACAATACAAGATCACATGATCCTGTCAGACAACAAATCACAGCCCAAAAAAGCTTCTAATTGTATTACAATCACATGATTCAACAACAGAAGACTACAAACAAGACTGTCTAAAAATTCAAGAACAATCTTGAAAAAACACAACAAGCATCCATAGTAGCAATCAATTTAAAAAAACCAAGTATATTACACACATACTTCATCAGAGATTTCTAGCACTAACACAATTAAACAAAATCCAGAAATTCAAATCTTATGAATAATAGACTACCTCTGCAGGAGACAAACCACATGTGATGCACAAACGGAAATATGATGCAAATAAAAACAAGATTTGAAAAAACTAGTAGCAATCTTTATTTATTAAAACAAAGAGTAATGTAATTGCGAAAACAAGACCCAGGAAAAAGAGGAAGAGATATTACCAGATAGAGCCCAAGTTGTTTGTAAAATAGCGCATGAATCATGGGCACCAGCAGGGAAACACAAATCCAGCCAATCATGATTTATCATCTAAGGCTCCATAGCAGTTAATAGCTTATGCAACTCTTCACCTTCAATAATCCTTCCAAAACCAAGCAAAAAACTATATGCCATCAACGGTTTAAACCTGTTGATCTGAACCTATAGGGGTTTGCTTCTGAATTCTGAACAGAGCGTGGAAGGTCAACATTGCAAGTGGCAGGTGGACTTGTAAGATCAGAAAGCTTTGATTAAGAGACCAACGAGTCTATTTGCAATAACAATCAGCCTTCATATTTTCAACCAAAACATCTTCATTATTTCCTTCATCTCTTGCTTCTACAATCTGCTCTTCACATGAAGGCTCCAATTCCTCATCAGTTTTCTCACAAACGCTTGATTTATCTTCAACTTCGTTCGAATCATGCAACAAATCATCATAATCCACTTGCCTAGATGCGAATTCAACAACACCTAAATCTCTGCTACGATCGCCATATCTGCCATCGCCGGAACCATTGGTGCTCGAAAACTCGCCAATCGGTTGTTGGATAATTAGTGTCGCAGAGAGGATCGATCCAAATACGATTATCTGAATCGACAGAAACTTGATCAGAAACGTCTGGAACATCAGTTGTGGAATAGTTGAGAGAATCGAAGGAGAAGTGATCAGATCTCATTATCCATTCGTTTGATTCCGTCCAAATAGGTGGTGTTCTGAAGGGAATTGGAGTCATCTAGCACCTCCCAATCGTGTAATTCGACATCCATGATCGAATTGAGAACCTCCACACGAAACATGTTATCATACTTCAGTTCTTCAAGAACTTGTGGATCAACGAAACCAATACCAAATAAGACTTCCTCAATTGATCAATCAAGATATGAACCACCACTAGTACATGTGTGAAACACAAGAATCTTCATGAACGAATTCAATCTTCAACAACGACCATACCTCTCAATCAACATAAAAGCATCTAATTCCGTTGCGAGCTTAAAATAACCCCAAATTGGAGTGCAAAATCCCGAACATAATTAAGAAGTTACTTCAATCTTCAATGACTCCTTTGATTGTTTTTCCAGATCACGTATAAAAACCCAAGGTTATACCCTTAATGATCAGTATTGCAACGGATACCCCAAGAACTTGGTCGCAAAGAACTCATCAAACCAGCCGACCTCAAATCGATAAACCCTAGAAATTAAGAAATCGATCCAAATTGAAGAATTATTAAGAGCCTAATGCTCTGATACCATGTCAAATTTCAGAGATCTAATATCGATGATACCTAAATCAAAACTTTATTTACCCACAAACATCTATTACAAACTGTAAACATAAAGATAACACTTGCAACGGATCTGAAGACCTCTCAAGAAACTAAAGAACACTCAAGACACACGAACTTTACGATCTATCGGGTTAATTCTTCAATATGCTGAATAAGAAACGAAACGCTAGATCAAAGAACGTTAGTAAAAATGAAGAGGAATAGAGTATCGAGACACATATGGCTCCTCAGGAAAGTCTCCAATCAATCTTTTAAGCTCTATCAGATTCTTCTATATAGGAAAAGCAATCGCTTAACTTTCAGCCCACTTTACCACAAGCTCATTTCAGCTACAAGCCCATTCCTCATGAACACATGAAATGAAAAAGAAATAAATCACAATTATTAACCATGAACCAATGTTTAATGTTTGAATTAATAATAAAAATGAGTACTCGTTTTTAACAGTTTTAGATTTCGAATGTAATGGTGTCTTTAACTTTGTGATTCATGTGGACTTGATAGAGATTCACTCGATTCAAAGTTTGGTTCCGAAGATAGGTTCATTCTTTAATTTGTATTTTTTTACCTTTTCTATCAAGGTATTTACATATTTGTAAAGAGTCAACAGGAAATGATATGCGTTCACGGTGAAATATGAAACATATTAAATTGTACAAGCAATGATGAAGTGAATCACAAAGAGTAGTAACCAAATGAGATTATAGAAGGAACTGAATGATTACAACTGGAAAATCAAGCTAAATCAGAAACAACACATAGAAGGGGATGAGACGTTGTAACCGACTTGGCGACTTATATCACCCTTACCATCTTTATGGGGCAATTGGACTGGGCTGGCATATTAGGTCCACAACTTAGGGCTATTGGATTCATAACAAATGACCAATTGTTTTAAACTTTTAAGGGCAAAAAAAATTATTTTACAAATAACTTAACAAACTAGTGATTTTAATTAGTTCAAACACTAAGTTCAAAAGTGGAACTATAGACACGTATTTGAAGCAAACTTACGAAAACTACACTATACTATAATATACAAAACTTCAATGTACTAGTAATCGTATCTATTTTATAGTATTTGATCATGTTGTGAACAATAATATTTGCTTTACTCAATGTGTTTCATGCTATAAAAGATCCATTCGAACACCTAGTTCATGAAGCGAAAATCATATATAAGTCAAAGAACACTGAAAAAACTCAAAAGCACAATTCAAGAGATAGTAGCACACACTTAGAGATCAATTACTAACCTTATAGGCTTATATGGTTCAGATCAAACCCAACCCGACTTCTAGATCCAACCCATATGGTTGAGATCAATTACTGACCTTATATGTCTCGGTTGGCCAGTTTTACCCTAACTAAACCCAATTCAACGAGGCTGAAACACATTTCCCTCACCAAAACCAGTTTCAACAATAACTGGTTTAGTTGTTTGAAGTCATTCTACATAACCAAGGATTTGAGTTGGTTGAAGTGTTACTAAGAGTATCATGTATTCATGCCCAGCTCATAAAGAAAATATACCACTTCACAACAAATGGGCCAAAAAATGCTAAGTTAAATAGGGGAGGCGATGATGAAAATATGAAAGAAGGAAGTGGAGAATGTTGGAGCAAAGGACATTTAACATGAAAAACAAGAGAATGAGGCTAAGATCTACCTTAAACTAACATATGACTCTTTAATAAAATGATACATAATAGTTGAGTAGAGCTTTTTCAGGGGACCATTGTTTTCATTTTTCAAGCTACCAAATTTGGGCAAAAAGAGTTCCAAATTCATCAAAATCTTTCACGAAGCAAACTAGGCCCATTGTTATCTAAATTCGGATTTCAAAATTATTTGGTAAAATTTAGGGTTAACAAACGATGGTTAGATACTTAGATGTGATTAGCAAGAAAAGACACATAATTAAAATAACTCTTTAACAAATTAATAATATAAATCAGTTAAAACATAAACAAAAAGGATAAAGAAGATTAGATCGGTGAAAACAGAATTATTGAAGAGAGAATGAGGCTCAGATCTGTAAAAACAACAATCGGTGAGAATCGGATAGAACCTCCATGGCTGCAACAATCACGGCGGCATAAATCGTATCAGCCGCCGGAAAATCGCCCCGCCAAGATTCGGTACATCTCAAAAGACCACCGATTCACTCAGACAACTAGAAATTCATCATCATTGCCCCTTCTGCTGCAGTTATAAAGAGTTAATTACAAAAATCGTCCCTCAGGATAATATATTGTAGTTGGTGGTGGTGATGGTTGGTGTTGGTATGCATGCGTTTATATATATATATGTATAGATTGATAGATAGACAGATATAAATCTAAAGCAAAAGGGCGGTTGAAAAGTGGGGGCAAAATTGAAAATCATAGGCGACGGAGGGGGTCAACCACCCTTCGGAAACATCCCTTCCCTCCGGCGCCTCATTTCTTCGTTGTTGTCTGAGTTTTGCCGTTTGCCCCAAACCCTAGAGCAAATTCAACGATCTCCCTTTATAGTCCCCCTTTACTCTCTTGTACAACTAAATTCCCCGTCTTACCCTTGTCAACGCTTTTGTTACGAGTCTTAAAACTTTAAAAGCAATCAAACTTTTTTTTTTCTTAACGGCCAACGAATGTCACGAAAAACCCAAGACTATTACACCAGTTCAGCTCACTTCAAGAAAAATTCACCTTCGTGAGCGACCGGGTGGTAAAACTTGGGAGCTCAGGGATCGAACTTGTCAACCCTTCAGACCCAAGTCTCCCCTCATCGCCAATGCCCCTTCCAAAGTGTTGCTCGTAAGAATCGAACTTTTGTCTCAAATAGAGAACACAGACTTCCTACCACTACACCACAATGGAAGTTGCAACTCATGATTTAAAATGTGATTTAAGCTCTCCTCACAATGAAAATCGAGTTATTTGTACATTTCAAAACAATCAAAATAGTGAATCTAATAACTACATCCAGAAGCACATTTTTGGTTTTCAATGTCAGCTCTCCTCTAAGTTTAAAACCAGATCACTAGCAGAGAAGAAAACTCCTCGTCGCTGCATGCCACACCACACCACTAATAAATAATGATGTTGATAAAAGAAAAGTCAAATTAAAAGAAAAAAAAAGCAACCAACTCCGCGTACTTTGTATTGAGTTTTATAATTTTAATGATGTCACGTTTTTTTTTAGTTTTATTTTTTCTTTATGCTACGTTTTAATAATATAATTTGTTTATATATTCACTTTATCCCATGGTAATATATGGATAGTAAAATAAATGTAAAACAATTAGATACCTAAACCTCTGGAATTATTCGTATTGATAAGCTCACCACTGGCTCAACAAGATGGGAAAATTTGGCATTGCTTGGCGAGGTGTTAAATGT
>JBCNJP010000025.1:89474186-89493284 GCA_039602395.1 Deinandra increscens subsp. villosa
AACATTGCGTTAACATCATACAATACGCAATTAGGTGAAATTGGAAGACGTAAAGGAGATTCTGACTGAATTAATTGGCTTAAGAGAATAAGGTGAGTTCTATGAACCCACTTTTAAATATTTTAAATGTTTTAATGTTTTCGGGCTGATATACATGCAATGATAAATATTCAACTGATTACTTGAAAAATACTTGAGATGCCTTTACTTGTTTTGTGTTGATACTTATAACTGCTTTTGAGTTATTATTACCTGTTATTACACTTTTCGGGAAGGTTATAATAAACGGGTAATGTAAAGGATGAAACTTTTATATAAAGCTTTGAGAATTGGAAAATGTGAATGTTTGGTCTAAGCCTGTGTATATGAATAAGTGTCGGGTAAAAATGATCTTATTAGCCTTGTTATGCAAGACCCATAACATTATATTTATGAAACGCTTATTTCCATATACGGGTGATGGACTGGTGTTGAAATGATTATGAGTCCAAATACAAGAGTTATTTAAATGGACTTTTGAAAAAGATGAAAAGGTTTAATAGGTTGAAAATGTGAAAAAGGTTGAAAATGTTTTAATCTAAGCAGATATTGTCTAGTGAAAAGGGAAAATGTGGTTGTATAACTAGAAGCGGGGAATGACGGTTCCCCGGGGTAACGACGGTTACTCTATGAAAGGTTTCGGGTGGCGACGGTTGCCTGAGGAGCTAACGTGGTTCCAATAGACAATGCTTAGTAAAATGGATAAATGGTTAAATGTTTTGGTATAATTCTGTTATGTTTTATACCTGATAAATGTTTAAGGGTTATGTTTTGGTATAATTCTGTTATGTTTTATACCTGATGAATGTTTATAAAAAGGGGGCCATTAGGCCCAAGCGTTGGAATAAACTTTCGAGAAAAGGTAACGCTTTTAGAAAAACTTAGAACTCACCAGCGAAAGCTGATCCTTTAAAATATGTATATCAGGTGATTTTAAGGATCCGAGTATAAAGGGGAAGGCTAAGGTTTGAGCAGGGTGAGGTGGGCAAGCTGTTCGTGTGAAGCTATAGGGCTGCTGGGATAAGCAATGTATATAGATGCATATCTAAATAATTGTTAGGTTTCGTAGTTATAGATAACCGTTGTAGAAATTTTATCTTACTTGTACTTGGCATTATAAATAAATAAAAGTTTTTAATTTCCGCTGCTTTAATTATCTCTGTTATACCTTGCGTTCATGAGTAAATCCGACACGTGACCCCTTCTAGAGCGAAGTCTGGAAGTGGGTGTCACATGTGTGTCAAGACTCAAGCATGGTGAAAGGGGGAGTTTGTTATATCTTTCACAAGTGGATCTTGAAGATCAAAGATGATTCAAGAGTGATCTAGCCATGCAAGCTCTATTTCTGACAAGATTTCAAGTCGAAGATCGGATGCAGCAATGTTAAAGATTGAAGACTGAAGTTTAGTTAGAATATAGATACACTACACGTTAAGGGGGAGTTTGTTAGAGCATATACCTATGCTATGATGTGTCTCGTGTATTGTATCTAGATTAGAGTGAGTCGGTGAGTTGTAGTGATAATGTCATTGGTGTCGTACCAAATGGTACGCCGGACCATATGGTACGCACGTATCAGATGGTGAACCATTTGGTACGCAGGTTGTTTGTCACTAACTATAAATAGGTTGTGTTAGAATGAGTTTGTAACACTTCTGTCATTTTCTACACCTTTACTGTGTGTTTTCTAGAGAGAGAAACTAGAGAGAGTTCATTGTAATCTTCAAGTGATTCAATACAAATCTCTTATATACATCCGTGTTTACTATGATTGATTGATACACACAGTAGTAAGATCGTATCTCGGTTTTACAAAAAAGTAGAGTGTGTATATATAGTAGTTTGTTAAAATTGTTAAAGAAATTTTTTTAAAAAAAAGGTAGCTAGCCGTTGGCTCCCAACGGTAACATGGCTGGCTTCTCCGTGCTTCCGGAAACCAAATTGAACCGCTCAAAGTGAGCCAGATGGTGGAACCGTGACACACGGTATGGAGAACCGGTTGGAGCCATGCGGCTCCCCTTAGAACCACTAGCCGGCTTCCCACCATACTGCCTCCCCTTACCAACTTTTATGTGTTTTGATCGCTACTAGCTAAGTTCCTATTTTGAATCTCATAATTACTTTTTCTCCTTTATTTAATTAATATTTTATCTTATATTTTTTTTAATTTCTAGTTTCTTCTTTTTTTTCATTGTGAATATTACGATATATATTTTTCTTTATGCAAAACTGTTAGGAATTTTTTATCTAACGTTTTTCTTTATACAAAAGCTAGTTTTGAACATATATGACATTATAATATGAAAAGTTTTCTTGACAAGGGAATAAGTTTATTTTGTTGGATATTTTAATTTGATTTACATCCATAACTATATAAGTAACAATAAGATTATAAAATGGGATTGAGTTCCCTTAAAAACTAGTTTTATGATTTTCTTTCTAAAAAAGCTTAGTTTTGAACATACATGATATTATAAAAGGAAAAGTTTTCTAAATCAGGAAATAATTTTATTTTGTTGGATATTTTCATTTGATTTGTGTCCATAACTATATAAGTAAGGCTTATTGGTTTAAATAATCTCAACTATCAATAATTGGCTCACAATAATCCCAACTCAAGAATTGGTTTCCAACAATCCGAACTTTAACACTATTGTCTTCTGATGAGCCAAAACTAACGAAAACTTAACTCCGTTAAGTTTTGATTACGTGGCATCCTAGTTGGCTTTAATTTATCTTTTTTTGTTTTTTTTATTAATTTTTTTGGTGACTTGGATTTGTATTCATATTAAATTAAAAAAAAAACACTAAATTACTTACCTACGTACGTATTAGATTAAAAAAAAAACAAACCCTAAATTACTTACCTACGTACGTATTATCCTAGTGCATCGTTCCCTCCAGTATCACCCACATCCCATCGTTCCCTCCCAAGTCAACCCCTTCGTGCAATTCTTCCCTGCGCTACCTCACCAAATCGATTTGGAGCTGTCAAATTTCAGAGATCTAATTATCGATGATACCTAAATCAAAACTTGATTTACCCACAAACATCTATTACAAACTGTAAACACAAAGATAACACTTGCAACGGATCTAAAGAACTCTCAAGAAACTAAAGAACACTCAAGACACACGAACTTTACGATCTATCGGGTTAATTCTTCAATATGTTGAATAAGAAACGAAACCCTAGATCAAAGAACGTTAGTAAAAAATGAAGAGGAATAGAGTATCGAGACACATATGGCTGCTCAGGAAAGTCTCCAATCAATCTTCTGAAGCTCTATCAAATTCTTCTATATAGGAGAAGCAATCGCTTAACTTTCAGCCCACTTTACCACAAGCCCATTTCAGCTACAAGCCCATTCCTCATAAACACATGAAATGAAAAAGAAATAAATCACAATTATTAACCATGAACCAATGTTTAATGTTTGAATTAATAATAAAAATGAGTACTCGTTTTTAACATCCCCCCTTAATTCAAACCTTAAAACATCAACCATCTTTAACAGTTTGCAAAACTCATGTTGTGACAACAAAAAAGAAAACCTTTTGTGAAGATGACAACCAATAGATTTTAAAAACTAACACCTAAAATTTTGACATCACGACAAAGAACTTTCCCTTAAGAATGAAAAAATAAGTACACCCCAATGTGTTCCACCCATCCATGCGGTCATAAAAAATGAGATGATAGTGATTTCAGTTGTAGAGCTACATCCACAATGTAGACCAACAGGAAGAGGAACACTTACCTTTAATTCTTATAGTAGGTTTATGAACCACATGGCCTCATAGGTGATAGCACACACTGCCCTATATAGTGACACACTTTGACTTGGTTGTATACTTGGCGAAACGAGCTACTGATTTCCATGTGACCAGGCTGATCCAGTTAGCACAACTTGACCAACTAGCAGGCAGCCTATCATTGCCCTTTGTGCCCAAACTCCAGCAAATTCACAACATATATAAAAAATAAAAACAATATGGATATTAGAACAACCTTAGACTGACTATCATAGAAAGTTTTACCTCCACACAAGGTTATGGTAAAAAGTTTAAAAACTTTTAATAGTTCCGAATATATAAACAGATTAACAAACAAATATATCTGATCAGGAAACATATTCTGATGCTCACATACTCACATGATTTAACATTCAAACCATCTTATTAGAGTTTTAATATGACAGTGAATATTAGATCGAGTACAGAAACAAGAATACACATATGATGAAACATTGAACAATTATCTGCAACAAAACAAGTTCGATAAAGAAAATAAATCAGATTCATATCTGATCAGACAACATAGAATCACAAAATCCCACACTATCAGAAATATATCCGATAAGACAACCACACAAACACAGTCCGTGTATACAATACCAAAAACATATCTGAAAACAGTCTCAGAATAAGTAAAGGACCACTTGATTTTTTTAATAGTATATGAGGAACATGTCTCACAAAAACAAGTCAGATTAATGTTTGATCAACAACAAAGAATCACAAGATTCGACAAACAGAAACATTACATATCTGTTAAAAACCAAAGAGTTACAAAACTTGATGTAACCACATAACAAGATTCAAGGCACATGTTTGACAATATGAAACACAAGATTCACATAACAATATCACAAACATACGTGACAAACAATATCACAAACATACGTGACAGAACCAAGAGTCACAAAACTCTACATAATTTGGAACAACATCTGATAAACCATATGTCATAGGCCATAAAAACAAGGAACCTTCTATAAAAGAGAAGAAGCCAAGAAAGACCACATATACGGCTTAAAAAAAATCACACGGTTCTATCACGATATCAGATACTTATCTGATAAAAAAACAGAAAAAAAAGTCACATGACTTTTATACTTCAGACCATGTCTGAAAAATAATTGGATCAATATACAAACAAGTTGTAAAGAACATAATGACTCATTTGATTTTTATCAAAAGAAATTTTACAACTTCACAAAATATTGAACCATCAAAATTTGAATCACAAGATTCAAAATACATGTCTGACAAAAATGGAAACACGTGAAACTTTGTAAAGAATTCAAAGACTAATTTGATTTTTCTCAAAACCTTTATGACTTTACAAGATCACAAACCAAACAGACACAATCAAAAAAGTTTAACACAAGTCTGACAATACAAGATCACATGATCCTGTCAGACAACAAATCACAGCCCAAAAAAGCTTCTAATTGTTTTACAATCACATGATTCAACAACAGAAGACTACAAACAAGGCTGTCTAAAAATTCAAGAACAATCTTGAAAATACACAACTAGTTACAAATACGAACCTCACGGGTCAGCAAACTAGAATACTAGCTAGTTACAAATACAAACCACACGGCTCAACAAGCTAGAATACAAATTTTCAGTCTAAAACCTGAAAGAAACCAGATCCTAAAATCATGACACAAAGACACGAGGACCAAATAGACAAAAGTACTGGTTAAATGCAAAATCACACGATCCACAACCAAAATCAACATCTCTCACACGAGAGGAGCAATAGACAAGGCTGTGAAAAATATTCAAGAACCACACAGTTCAATCAACGAAACAACAAGGCTATAGACCATATCACATACAAGCCATCACAAGAGCAAACATGGTAGTAATAAAGACATTTTCCTCGATGCTTCAACATATTAAGATGTTAAGTAAGAAAAACCAAATTTAATTCAATCTTGAAGGTGAAAATCATTTTAAAAAACTCTTAATCCTAGTTAGTGAGCTCATTTCAAACTAAATGAAGCATATAACAGATTTGGTATGAATATTTCTAACCAACCAGAGACAAGATATTCACATAGAATTAAATTTACCCAAGAACGTATCCCCCCTTTTTTGGAGACTGCATATATCATGATTTAGACAAAAAAAATATATCAGGTTCAACTTAACCTGAAATTTCATGCTTGAAGTGACAAAGGCAATGGAACCCAGATTTATTGTATGCACACTTAATCAAAAAAACATTTTAATATTCTCTTGATCGATTTGTCAAAATTTACCAAGGGTTAAGAAAAAAATGAGTCTTAGTAACTTGATCAATGTAAAACATAGTGTTGCTCACATTAAAAAACCTTGCTGTTGGTTTTAAAAAGATACTTAACTTCCTAGTACATAATATACCCAAAAACATTTGTAATTAGAGACAAAACATAAAATGGTCTGAACACAAAATCCGGACCAAAGAAAACAGTCATGAAATAGCAGGACCAAAAAAAAAATTAGTAGGGAAACCTTCTTTAGCAAGATTCTTATAAAATTACAAGTTGTTCCTTAACAAAAAATTCTTAAGCACAAATACAATTTCGGTCTTGCAAGCATTAAGAAATGAGGTTCTAGCTAAGAAAAACTATTGTATGATTATTCCATTTAACCAACAATGACCAACACAACAAGCATCCATAGTAGCAATCAATTTAAAAAACCAAGTATATTACACACATACTTCATCAGAGATTTCTAACACTAACACAATTAAACAAAATCCAGAAATTCAAATCTTATGAATAATAGACTACCTCTACAGGCCACAAACCACATGTGATGCACAAACGGAAATATGATGCAAATAAAAACAAGATTTGAAAAAACTAGTAGCAATCTTTATTTATTAAAACAAAGAGTAATGTAATTGTGAAAACAAGACACAGGAAAAAGAGGAAGAGATATTACCAGATAGAGCCCAAGTTGTTTGTAAAATAGCGCATGAATCATGGGCACCAGCAGGGAAACACAAATCCAGCCAACCATGATTTATCACCTAAGGCTCCATAGCAGTTAATAGCTTATGCAACTCTTCACCTTCAATAATCCTTCCAAAACCAAGCAAAAAACTATATGCCATCAACGGTTTAAACCTGTTGATCGGAACCTATAGGGGTTTGCTTCTGAATTCTGAACGGAGCGTGGAAGGTCAACATTGCAAGTGGCAGGTGGACTTGTAAGATCAGAAAGCTTTGATTAAGAGACCAACGAGTCTATTTGCAATAACGATCAACCTTCATTTTTTCAACCAAAACATCTTCATTATTTCCTTCATCTCTTGCTTCTACAATCTGCTCTTCACATGAAGGCTCCAATTCCTCATCAGTTTTCTCACAAACGCTTGATTTATCTTCAACTTTGTTCGAATCATGCAACAAATCATCATAATCCACTTGCCTAGATGCGAATTCAACAACACCTAAATCTCTGCTACGATCGCCACATCTGCCATCGCCGGAACCATTGGTGCTCGAAAACTCGCCAATCGGTTGTTGGATAATTAGTGTCACAGAGAGGATCGATCCAAATACGATTATCTGAATCGACAGAAACTTGATCAGAAACGTCTGGAACATCAGTTGTGGAATAGTTGAGAGAATCGAAGGAGAAGTGATCAGATCTTATTATCCCTTCGTTTGATTCCGTCCAAATAGGTGGTGTTCTGAAGGGAATTGGAGTCATCTAGCACCTCCCAATCGTGTAATTCGCCATCCATGATCGAATTGAGAACCTCCACACGAAACATGTTATCATACTTCAGTTCTTCAAGAACTTGTGGATCAACGAAACCAATACCAAATAAGACTTCCTCAATTGATCAATCGAGATATGAATCACCACTAGTACATGTGTGAAACACAAGAATCTTCATGAACGAATTCAATCTTCAACAACGACCATACCTCTCAATCAACATAAAAGCATCTAATTCCGTTGCGAGCTTAAAATAACCCCAAATTGGAGTGCAAAAACCCGAACATAATGTAAGAAGTTACTTCAATCTTCAATGACTCCTTTGATTGTTTTTCCAGATCACGTATAAAAACCCAAGGTTATACCCTTAATGATCAGTATTGCAACGGATACCCCCAAGAACTTGGTCGCAAAGAACTCATCAAACCAGCCGACCTCAAATCGATAAACCCTAGAAATTAAGAAATCGATCCAAATTGAAGAATTATAAAGAGCCTAATGCTCTGATACCATGTCAAATTTCAGAGATCTAATATCGATGATACCTAAATCAAAACTTGATTTACCCACAAACATCTATTACAAACTGTAAACACAAAGATAACACTTGCAACGGATCTGAAGAACTCTCAAGAAACTAAAGAACACTCAAGACACACGAACTTTACGATCTATCGGGTTAATTCTTCAATATGTTGAATAAGAAACGAAACCCTAGATCAAAGAACGTTAGTAAAAAATGAAGAGGAATAGAGTATCGAGACACATATGGCTGGTCAGGAAAGTCTCCAATCCATCTTTAAAGCTCTATCAAATTATATAAATATACAATACAAATTGAAGGTGAATAGGAAACTTTTTGTTTCTTAGAGTTTGACCACAAAACTTTGTGGTTTTGACACTTTATACCCCTTACAAACTTTTTGTTTCTTAGAGTTTGACCACAAAACTTTGTGGTTTTGACACTTTATACCCCTTACAACATGTATGTTGGTGGGATCCTTGAGACTTTTCCGTTAGATGTGTTTTTTCCTTATTTGTAGTTTTTGGCGGTGGATGATGACATATCTCAGTCTCTCTACACCTGTCTTTCTCCTACAAAACAACCGCCATGGCGGTGACGTTGATGTCGTGGGAACGATTTACACCTCTGGCTTTCTCTCTCTCTTCCAGATCCAACGCCACTGCCGGTGACGATGATGTTGCCGGACGCCGATTCACGTCGAAGCGGCTGCCGTTAAGGTGTTGCTCCGTTGAATCGGTGGCGATTTACTTTGCCGTTCGTTTGATCAGTGGTGGTCTTTGCACTCTGGTGGTCTGACATGGCTGATGATTGTGTTTTGTGATGAGTTCATCTGGTAGCGATGAATCCTTCATGAGTTAGGGTTTCTAAAAACCCCCAAATCTATGGATGGCAGAAAAATCTCACCGGATTCTTCTCCCTATTATCTTTCTACGCTCTGATTTCTCTGATTTGTGGGTCGATGATGTAGTTGCTCCGTCTCCGACGTTGAGGCGTTGAAGCGACTGTTGAGATCTAGAAAAAATGTTCCTATTTGTCTGATTTGTGGGTAAATGATGTAGTTGCTCCGTCGCCGATGTTGAGGCTCCGGTGACGTCGAAGCGACGACGACGTCGCTCCGTTGCCGTTGAGTTAACGACGTCTGTTCTAAACAAACTTTGAGATCACGATGTCGTAGATCTGATGATCTTCAAGGTACGATTTATATCTGTGATTGTTCCGATCCGTCGTGGGTAATTGGATTTCGCCGGATTCACGGCTGGAGGTCGATTCATCGACTTCTGTCTTCGCCGTTTACTTATGTTTACTTTATCTGTTGTTTGCTTTTGGGTTTTCAACAATTGCCCTAGATTCTGTCGGTTTTGGCTTGCACAAATGGGCTTTCAACAACCCGAGTCTGATACGAAACTGTGTTCTTGACCAGTGGGGTTATCATTTGGTTGGTACTTGAGTTTTCTAAAACCCGAAACTGAAATCTGAAATAGAGATTTTGTCGATTTTGGTTTGCATGTTGCGATTTGGTGTGTTATGCTTTGTGATGATCTTACCGGCAACGATGTACCGTTCGTCGTCTTCAATGCCGGTGTATGAGAAAAGTCCTTGGTGATATGGGTTAATTCAGATGTACTGTTGGAAGGAAGTGTATTGATCTAAAAGAGGATTTTTGGAGTTCTTAAGTGTTATGGGGCAATGATGATGCTTCTTTTGGCTGAAACCTTGCTTTTGTGTTTTTGAAGAACCCTGGCTATGATGATTTTCTAAAATATCTCTGTTCCCGACAGTGATGGTTATGGTGAGCCGGAGGCGCGAGAACTCTGTTTAACGCACCCCTCACCGAGACCCCTGCCGATTCTTTGATGCATAACTAAAAATCTGAGCCCTACATATCACTTTTCTCATACATGATGGCCTACCAGACATATATGATCAAAAGTGTTCTGCTAACAGGTATGACTACTGTGATTTACAAGACATTGTAAAAGACTAAGAGCCTTATTGTTGTCTCAATATCTTCTTGCTCTCTCTTTTCTCTCTGGATTTGAGTAAACTTTAATTTTTGCTCTCCGGTAGTGAACCTGAGATGTAAGCAGCGACGATTAACATTTATATAATATACAATACAAATTTGAAGTTGAATAGGAAACTTTTTGTTTCTTAGAGTTTGACCACAAAACTTTGTGGTTTTGACACTTTATACCCCTTACAACATGTATGTCGGTGGCATCCAGATTCCCTTTTTCTGTGTGATTCTCTTGATAATCTCTCAAAGCTGAAAAATCTCTACGTGTACTCACAAAATTTTAGTGCTGATGTTTTTGGTTTATCTTGCAGAGATAATTATCTTGGCGAGGCAAGATTTTTTCAGCCAGTGTAATAATCTCTCTGTGTTCCTCATCTCTTAGCTTCAGTTTTCTAATTGCTTATGTTGCTATGAGCCTATGATGCTTCGATTATAAGGCTGTGATGATTGTTCTGAGTTGAGGTTCAAGATGATTTTTGGTTTATTTTGGCATGGCAATAAGTTTTGCAGCCATAGAACCATAAACTTCTCTTATGAATCTCTATGATGATCTGAGCCTAGCAAGTTATTTATATGCATATCAAATCATTAACTTGGCTTTGATGTGTATGGTTTTTCATTGTATTGATTGGTTGGGTTAGTTACTCCTATGATGGTTCAATTCTGTTGCTTTGAGGCTGCTAAACTTCTCTGATTGCTTTCATGTCGCTATGATGGTTCGATTATAAGGATGTGACGATTACTTTGAGTAGGGGTTCAAAGTAAATTTTGGTTTATTTTGGCTTGGCAATATGTTTTAGAATGTGATGATTATTCCGAGTACGGGTTCAAAGTAAATTTTGGTTTATTTTGGCCTGGCAATACGTTTTGCAGCCATAGGACCATAAATTAAACTTCTCTTATAAACCTCTATGATGATCTGAGCCTATGCTTTTATTTTCTGTTTTGGTGCTAAGTGGAATGGGTAAGTTATCTAATCAAATATAATCTATGTATTTCTGGTCGTTGGTCATATAAATCTGCTTCATGGATTTATGTTTTTGCAGATACACTGGAAGAAATATCCAGAGTTTCAGCATATCATTCACTCTCAACCAGGTAATTGTGGATCGTGTGCCCCCATTTATTATAAACAAGGAAATTGACACTTTGACTTTTGATTCAAATGTACTAATGTGAGTGATATGGGCTTCATCAGCTTTCCTAATTTAAACTTTATAAGTGATTAGTGAAACAGAGATATGTAGCTATGTGAGAAAATTCATATGTTTTTGAATTTCAAAAACAATTTGTTTGACCATAACATGAGTATCATTATTAATTCTTTACGAGACGATTTACAGAGTAACCTTTGACTGTCCAGGAGAAACAGGAACAACAACAAGGTTTAGGAATCTCTATGACAAAGGGATTTGGCAAAATCTGAAGGAGTTCATTGAAGCCAAAGGGTAAGGTCATTTGTTTTGAAATTATTAGTTTCAATCTTTTCTCTGTTTTGATTTTGTAAGTGGTTTTGAATCTCTCATTTGGTTCATATTTCTTTTAGACATATGACTATCATTAGTAATCTTTCATATGATTTTTATATGAGGTATTGGTTGGTGTTTTCGAAATTCTTGAGTGTTCATTGGTTCTTTTTTTATATTTGTTAGCCATTTAAGGTTTGGTTGTTTTAAAGCTTCTTCAGTTTGTGATTTAAAAGGAACTAGAAAGATGTTGAAAAGCAAATTGGAAGTACAAAGAGTATAATTTTTTTTTTGTTCACTAAAGAGTATGATTTTGTTTTTCATTGGATACAGTAAAGAAAAAATTTCAGATGCGTAGTTTATTGAAATATTTGTTTCTGGTTTGTTAAGTATTGATTTACATGCTATTGACTTTCCGTCGCTTTAGTTATTGTATCGATGTCTGTTCATTTAGTAAGCCCCGCCGCAACGCGCGGGGGGGGTCTACGTCTCGTTCTTCTATATAGGAGAAGCAATCGCTTAACTTTCAGCCCACTTTACCACAAGCCCATTTCAGCTACAAGCCCATTCCACATAAACACATGAAATGAAAAAGAAATAAATCACAATTATTAACCATGAACCAATGTTTAATGTTTGAATTAATAATAAAAATGAGTACTCATTTTTAACAGGAGCAATCTTAATCTTTCAAGTCCGTAATTGCATATGGATAAATTCGTCTCATTCAAGATATTTCAAGAGTTTGGTCCAACCTATTAAATCTATTTTAAAGAGACTTTAATATTTGTTTTATTAAAATATTAATGTCATGCCTATATAATGAATCATTTGATTCATCTGTAGGTCATCTTGTGAGAGATATAGAGGTTCGGAAGCTCCGAATCGCATTGTGGTAGAGATTAAGAGAGGACTACTCTCATCTAGAGATTGTGTCTCTCTAGAGTTTTCTACCTCCATTTTTATCACGTAATGTCTAACACCATAGGAGAGGAGTACTCTCTTAAACACGAGATTGTGTATCTCTATTCTTTTACCTTAGTGGAACCTCAGGTGCGAGAACATCTCTGGCAGTATAATTATTGTTCCGGTTGTTGTACCCTGGGAGACAAACAGGTGCTCGCATGGAGACCCGCAATCTGTTTTAAGGGACCGGGTTTAACCCAAACCCCAACCACCGCTAACAATTAGTTTGTTATTTGTGTCAGCGCGGAGCTCTTCCTATGGAAGCATTAAGAGCTCGAGAACTGAAGATTAGATGATCTTGAAGACTCAAGAAATGAAGTTTAAGTTTCTTTCATTCAAGACCCTCATGTATAGTAAATTTACGATTATGTATTGTAGTTTTCTTTTATTTAATTTTTATTTGTAACGGTGTTTGTACTACGTTTTTCCATATATAATAACGAGTGTGTCATTATTATCATTTTATAAAATATTTTATTAATATTTTAATTAATTTATGACCTATGTCCCTACATCTTCTAGATATCTCCAAAAACTTAACTATGGATTTCATTATGAACCAGGAAATGACTCTGTTTGTGTATTTGTTGATACGTTGAGCAAATTTGCTTAGGTCTTTTAAATCAAAGAATCTTATAGCACGGAACGATTAACTAAGCTTTATGTTGATAAGATTGTCAGAAGACATGGCATATCATTATTGATAGCGTTTGATAGGAATAGTCACATTACTTCCCATTTCTTGTAGAGCTTTCAGCGAGCGATGAAAACTCGAGTGAACTAAGCATGACGTGCTAGTCACAACCAGATGGTAAAAGTGAGCGGACTATCGAAATGTCAATATGTAATTAGAGTTATGACACGAGCAATAAAGTTGCCCCTTTTAAAGTCTTGTATGTGACAAAATGTCAATACCCTGTATGTTGTTCACAAGTGTGGGAAGGGCAACTTTTAGGACCAAAATTGTAAGGGAAACAACAAAAAAGTTTATACAAATCCCTAGTAGATCAACAGATGCTAAGAATGTGTAGCAAATGTTACACCTACATAAGTAGGAACTTTTAAAATTTTAAGTTACTGATCAATTATGTAGAAAGTGTCACCCGAAAAAGGCCGAATTCATTTAGCTAAAAACACATTTTAACCCCCAATGTACAATGGCATGTTTGAAATCATCACAAAATTTAGAAGAGTAGCATGTCGTTTGAAGCTAGATAAGGAATCAAGTAGAATACACTATTTTTTCCACTATCTAAATTGCCGGGTGTAGCAAAGATGGGAGTCTAATTTTACCAGCAATTGGAATTTGGAACCATGTTTCACCTTTCAAAAGTCTAACACCCAAGCTTCTAGTTTTGGCCCAATTAAAAGTCAAATGGTTCTACTTGCCAATTATATCCATAAACATGAGAGATTGTAAAGATGTATTTATGCATACATATATGAGTAGCAGAAAGAATTTTTCATTCTAGTTTGACTCTTTTAAAGTCAAATACCTTACATAGCATCAATACATTTGCATACATATAAGCTATTACAGTTACATATTACATATGCACAGAAATATGAAAAAACATCATACAAAGCATATGAATTTTAGATGTAAAATTATGGTACCAAAAAAAACAATAGAAGTTGGTGCTATGCAGTTTGACTTGCTAAAAGTCGAACTGTTTGAGTTGGCTCTTAAAATGCCATAGCTTTACATGTGTAAAAGTGGGTTCATCTTTGACTTTATAAAAGCCAAATGGTTTAACATTGCAATTAGAAGCTGAAAGCTATAGACCCCATAAAGATTACCCTTAGCAAAAAGGTATTGGTTTTGCAGTTTGACTTTTTAGAAGTCAAACTGTTTGGCTTGGTACTTAAATGGCATATTCAACTCTTCAAAACTCATAACTTGACGGGGACACATTTCTAAACCGACCTCTTTAGAATACGTGTGTATTATGTGAATAACCAACGCCACCGCTTCAAGCGCGACCGACCCGAGGGAATGCGCACGCGTTGGAAAAACGCAAACAACGGCCGATGTAAAGGTATAACACACCAGTAGGCTAAAAGGAGACCTGCACAACAAATAAAACCACCAAACTATAAATTCTTTTGAAGTTAAAAGTATAACACAAAACATGATAAGGACAACTCAAAGAATTTCACAAGAAAAAAAAAAAAAAACTTACATGAACCCTGTATAAATGATTCAGCAGCTTCAGTTATAAGAAAAATGTAGGCATTTACATGATGATCAGAGAGGAGATACGAAATCAAAACAAATAACAAACTGCAAATAAAGCATCCAAAAACGATAGAAGAACCCAAAGGCGAACGATATTAACACAAACATCCGATGTGTGTGAAACAACCTAAAATCATTGTAAACTCTATTTTAGGACCTAAACCTACACTGGTTTGTGTAGACTAATTCATAAGTTTTAACCACTCAAAGAGCCATAACTGGTTACAAATTCTAATGTATAAGCCAGCAGAAACGGCTGAATAGAAAAGTAGCAAAGAACCTATAAGAAAAAGCACTTGACAGTATTATCATAGAGGAGCACACCAGCATACAAGTTTTTAATACTTTAACTAAAAAGTATATTGAACACAAACACTGAATCTCATAAAAAAGGAATGAAATTCAAATTCATTACCTACAGCTTTAAGAAGAGTAAATAAACTTAAACACTCACATATTAAAATTGTTCAAATGAGTGTTTTCTCAACTCACAACAAATACAATACCAATAGTTGTAAATTTAAACAACTGGAGCATACCTCATGATGATCGAAAGTGTAATTGGTTGCGAGATAACTTCTTTAGTTCAAACAATGAAGTCTGTAATAAAAACGATGAAAATGTTATAATCCAACTAAAAATGTAATCAGTTGCGAGATAATGCCTCAAGGACTCACAATAATTGTAGCCACATGCTTTAACAACGCCTACCAGTGGCTTGATACCAATTCCTACATCAGAAAGTTGTAATCCAAACTTAAAAAATGTAAATCCCAAATATGCATATCCAAGACATGTACAACCTGCATCATGAATAAAATATCAACATTTAATAGCAGAATTTATGTTCTTTGTATAATACCAGCAAATTAAACATTCAAGTCCAGTGAGAACTCAGGTGTTTCTAGCAACGATAACGGTAACGGAAATCAAAATTCGTTGATCGGTCAAAAAATAGTAGAGGATAAAAATCAAATTACAGCTATTCGAGATTGTGAGTTCTAAGAAACAAAGTGACGTGGAAAAGAAAGCAAATGAGGTAGGAGATGCCATTCCAGTTGAAATTTTATGCTCAAAAGACGTTGTTTCCGGATCAAAATACAGCCATACATAATTCTCCAAATACATACTGACTTCAAGAATCATGAATCTTTGCATTGATCTCACCAATTTGCAGCAGAACCCATGTTAAAAATTGACAAATACGCAAAACCAACATCAAATGCCGAAGAATAAATTAAGTAAAACTGGCTATATCAAGTAATATTAGGAATCAAACACTTTAAACAATTGAAGAACACTCAAATGATGACCTAAAATCAAAGAGAAGGTACCTCATGAGAACTAATCAGATGAATAAAAACCTCATGAGAACTAATCAGATGAATAAAAACCCAGCATAACATTAGGGATCTACAAACACACAGATTACCTAAAACTACAAGGAATAACGAATTAATTCTATATATACTTCAAATTAAATATACATAAACTTAAAAATTAAAACCACTTCAAAAAGTTACAAACTAACCTACGTTGTATCAAGATTAGATCTGGTTTACTTCAATTTCTTTCTTTAGTTGCTTTAGCTTTGGCGATAAACACAGTCTATGTCACCGGTAAGGTTAGTCGCCGCAATTTGTGTCACTGAAATTAGGGTTCATATCTAAACGAAGAGGAAACCCAAAACAGTAAGCTAGAAGAAAGACTTTCTTTTTATTTTTGAGAGACATACAACCCAAAATCAGAAAAGCAAGTTCAAATCAAAAGCATACATGTACCTTTTTTACGGCAGTCTCGATGTCGGACAGTGAATCGGAGGTACACCGGCGATCAGAGAGAGAGAGGGGAAACGTAGCGATCGTAGAGAGAGGAGGAAAGAGTCAAAGGAGGAAGCTTATGAGAGGAAGGCGCTACAATTATGTGAGGAGTTGTGAGAAGCTATGGGGAGAGCAGGTAGGGGAAATCACCTAATGAATGATGGTCTGATTTCAATCAAGAGCAGCTATTTGGTGAGCTGCTAGAGTGTAACTCATAAAAACAAAAGTAAAGTTCGTATTTAGTCCCCAACGTTTGCACATTTTAATATTTTTAGACCCAACTTTTCGAAAATCCCAATTTAGTGTCTCACGTTTCATTTTGTTTTCAATTTTGGTTACAATGTTAACAACCGTTTAAAAAGCGGTTAGACTACCCTCACATGGTCTCCACGTGAGGGTATTTTTGTTATTTCCGTTTGTTTTAAAGTATGTAGGTCCGAAATCAAACCAAGAACACGATATTTAATCGTAAATGAGTGCGGAATCCTCAAGAACGATTGATTCAAGAAACAAGTAGATGAAATAGATTAGATCTAAGGTAAAGATCTAATCTTGAATGAAGAACCCACTTGTGAAGCTGATCGTAAATGGAATTTAGAACAAGAAATCGTAAACCCTTGAATATGATTAGAAAAGCTTACATACAATGAAAGACAAGTGGGTTTATATAGCACCCATACAAAATCGTAAACACTAATAAGCCCACATGGCCCAATCATAAACATATTAAAAACCCACTAGATAAGCCCAAAAGCCCATTAACAACTAAGCCCATAACTAATGTTCATGCCTCTAAAATATATAGCCCTACAATCTTCCCCTAGGCATGAACCATTAGACCACTTCACGGCAGCAGCAAATCAAATCTGAATGAGGTTTGAACGTTGTTGAACCACCATCCCTTCTCTACAATCTTCTTAGCTGCTCCATCAAAGATGCCAACCCTTATAGCATTTAACATGTCAGTCTCGTCTCCAAGAATGGGTTGGGTGGCCAGAAGCTTGATATCTCTTTCACCAAATCTAAGTAGATCCACCGGGTCATAAAATCGGAATTGACGCATCGGCTTACAGAGAACCACCACCTCATGTGTTGTTGGATCGTAGTACCAGCAATCAAAGTTTCTTACCAGTGTTCCATCCTCGATCTCATCCAACATATTGATGACCCTTGTGCGCTTGGTCGGTGGCCTCCGTACTTCTCCAATCGGCTCCCCTGTCACAGAGTCAGTCCCGGTCTCTCTCCACCTGACCTCCTTTAGCTCAAAATCTCTGAAATCATTCTCCATGTGGCCTAGCAGATTATCTCTGATCTGATTACCTTCTGGTCCATTCCATCTGTTAATAAATGGAGCTCTCAGAAGTTTCCTTATCTCAGGCTCAGTCCAGGAGTGGAATTGAGCACGTGTTTGATAGTACTCCACTGGACTGTAACCGTCACGGATAACAGCAAAGATCTTCTTCTCCATGTCGTAGTGCCAACATAAGATTTCCTCACAACTCCCACGCTTATCAATTGAGCTTTTGCCAACGTCGATGGTGTATAGAATGGGAGCTGGTCCTTGGAAGAACTCTCTGAACCAGTTCTCGTGTCCTTCAGGGGCTTTGGAGATAACTCTGCCACTTCGGGCGTAATCTGGCATCTCCATATTCTCATCACCTTCGTCCGTCTCCATTGCAACAGCAGCTTGAGTTCCCTGAGATGAACTCTGACCAGGGGCACCAGTGTTGTTAGGCCCTGCACCATCTGTTAGTGCATTAACTTTCCTTCTCAGGTCCTTTATCAGCTTGAAGAGATATTCCATTCTTTCCTTGTCTGCCACCTCATACTCTCTCATATATTTGCTGTTTGCCTCCTCCTTCTCTCTCAAACGCTGATTTTCTTCCATGAGAGCCTTGATCTCATTTTGTCTCATCCTATTCTGAGAGATCAGGAAGTTAATCTGAGGATCAGCACTAATCCTCAAATCAACTGGAAGCTCAGCAGCCATCAAAGGGCGGAAACCTGGAGCTGCGAGTGGTTGGCTGGTCGCGGTAGAGAGGCTCACTCTAACCGGACTTGGAACAACGAAGGTGCTATCAACCTCCAGAAATTGCCTATCTTCACGTACAGGGCTTTGCACGTTCAGAATCGGACTAGCTTGCTGCACAGGGGCAGGTTGATCATCAGCATCTTCAGTCTGTGTGAGAGACGGTTGCTCTTGGAGTGCTTCAGTAACAGTTTCTTCTTGACCACTGGCACCCACAGAACTGGGTCCAGTTGGTTCTACAATCATTAGGCTCGAGCTAGTCTTGGTGAATTTGAACCGTATGCTCCTAGGATCAGTTTTCTTTCGTGGAGATGGTTCACGAGCAGGGACGGGTTCTTCTACAAAAGCTTCATCAACGGTTATATTCAGCTCAGGAGGTGTATCATCACTGCCAGACGACCCAATCATGTCATCCCTCGACCGTTTATGAGTGAGGGGCTCCAAATCTCCATAAATGTCCTCTTCAGAGATGTCCTGCCCA
>JBCNJP010000025.1:89493784-89606951 GCA_039602395.1 Deinandra increscens subsp. villosa
CTATGAATGAAGATTAGGATCTTTGTAGTCTATGATTCGATTGTAAGAGCGACCGAGTTTTACTACCAATGAGTCTTTGGCATGTGAGTTTTCCCCGAAACTGAAGATAACTTGGTGTACTTAGGGGCTCCGTGCGGCTAGGTTGGACCAGCTGGCGGTGACCTTTTGCCGTTGAATCACCCCGTACAGAATCCTGGACAATTCTATGTTTGTTAGCCGTTTAAAAAAAAAGGTTAGAAACCTTCGGGATGGTTTCGGTACAAATTACAAACCTCTTTAATTCTATAAATCGTATTAACAAACATCATAGTGTCATATGACTATATTTAAAATATAACAATATTATATTTAAAATATAACAATATTATACATATATTAATGATAAAAAATGTTTAATTTTATTGTATATTAATTTTAAAAAATATATATAAAGTATATAAAAGTTCATATGATTTTTATAAGGAAAAATGGACACTATTAATCACAACTATTCGATATTGGACAAAAATAATCCTACCTATTTTTTTGGACAATATTAGTCTTATAAATACACTATGTTTTTTCTAATAATCTTTTACGTTAAAATACTAACCCCGTTAGTTTGTGACTTGTTTCTATTAAAAAAAAAACCTGGGGATCAATCTTGTCATTTAATTAAACTTTATTTAAGAAAAAAAACAAAACACCCCGATTTTTCTTCTCTTTCGACGCCGGTTATAATCTGGACCGATTTCCGGTCGAACGCCGTTGACCAATCCGGTAGCCACGGCGGAGGGGGGTTGCCGTGAACCGGTGCCATCACCGCCTCTGCTCCCATTTGGGGCTGTCGTGAACCGGAAAACGAGAGGGGAGGTCGGAGGGTTCGATGGTTGCCAGGGGTTGGATGGGGCAGAGGAGGGTTGCGAGTGGAGTAGGTCTGCCGGAAGTTATGGAGGGGTTGGGTTGGGTACGAAAGGGGAGCCAAAGGGAGGGTCACCGGGGTTTAATCGGATGGAGGTGGGGGTGAAGGGTGGCTTTGCCGTAATTGACGTAGGGGGAGGGTGAAGGTCACCGGTCGTGAAGGATTCATCGCCAGAAAAATGGGAGGAGGAATGCTCATCACCGGAGAAGGAGAAGGGGATGAGAAGAAGAGGTCGGAACCCAAATCGTCGGTGGTGAACGACGGTGGCGGTCGCTGGTGAACGACGGCAGGAAGGGGAGGCCGGAGGTGGAAGGGTGGAGGCGGTGGTCGTCGGTTGTGGGTTTTGCCAGAGAAAGTGAAGGGTTTTTTTTTGTTTTTTTTTAATTTAAATAAAGTTTACATAATGACAAGATTGGCCCCCCATATTTTTTAAATAGAAATAAGTTTTAATAATGACAATATTGGTCATCCACGTCATCACAAACTAACGAGGTTAGTTTTTTAACGAAAAAGATTACTAGAAAAAACATGGTGTATTTATAGGACTAATATTGTCAAAAAAAATAGATAGGATTATTTTTGTCCAATATCGAATAGTTGGGATTAATAATGTCTATTTCTTCGTTTTATAATAAAGGAGATTTATATTTGATTATACATTTAAAAACCCATGTTAGTCAATATTCCTCACAAGTGTGGTATATAACAACAAAAGAAATACATGAGTGGATAAACATGGCTCATATTGACCGAATCACATCAAATTATCGTGTTTTTTTTTTCATAAGTGCAGTAAAAAAGACACAATGACGTATTAGAAAACATTAAGCGGTGTAAACATAATTATAATTATTTTTTTATATATATAGCAACAATGTACAGTTTTTAAATATAAAAAAAAATGTTTATTTTTTATGTGTAATTTAAACAAATCTCTTGATTAGGAAGCCATCACTTAAGCACCGATTATCTATTTGAAAAAAATTGATGGATTAGATGATTTTAATAGATTAAAAATTATAACAAAAGAATATAAAAAATAGGGCAACATCGATGAGAGAGGGATTTCTACAGTCCACTCCAAAGAAGTAGGCCAACTTGTTTTCTAATCCACTGAAGCATAGCATTTCAGTGTACATCTCCGTATCACAACTTTAAATGCACATGGCCCCCTTTTTATCATAACCCTAAATTGCCATCTTCCTCTTAATTTTTTTTGCTTTGTGTTATTTTATTTTATTTTTCGATTTTGTAATTCGTTATGATAAAGACTTTATTTAAAAACTGCTTTATACTATACCATCATGGGTAATTTAGTAAATTTAAAACATTAACAAATACACTAGTGGATATATATCAAGATTGTGTGGTTGTCTTCGAATGAGACTGATCATGATGTCATCTTTAAGGACACTGATGACATTTTTCATCTGTAATTCTTTGTTAGAATATTGGTATGTATATTTTGATATTTTAGAGTACCAAAACAAAAGGAACCAATTTTCATTCGGATTCTGTTTTAATGATTTAGAACTTTGCGTTGATTGGTGTGGATTAAAGATGAGATTGGACGAATATATGGATCGAATGAGATTCAAATTGGGAAGATTGTTGAATCTCTCAATAGTGACTATGATATGTCTTGAGTATTGAGAAAGAGATATGGATGAATTTTTAGAAGAGCCATTTCTAGAGTCCTTTTTGCATGTAACATGTAACATTGTGAAAATAATTCCCTAAGCTAGTAATGTACCCAAGCAATGTATTGATTTTTTTTCACGTCATAAGAGATACCAGCTATTTCACAATATTATAATAATAATCTAGACTTTGTTACTCAAGATTAAAATATGAGAAAGTGAATAAGAGCGTTTAAAATAGAGTATTCATTTCTATCGTTATAATATAATTAAATGCTATAATTAAAAAAAGCTAAATTTTATTTTTCTAAGATCGATACCAGAGTATTAGTCAAACACACGATTTAGAAAAATCACTCAAAATCTTTCATTGATTTGTCATAAACATAGTAAGAGGCTATATCATCTTTGGTGGAGACTTAATTTAAAATTTGGGAGCGGTGTAAATAAGTGTTTTAGATGTTAAAAAAAAGTTGATAGGTTATAAAAATTAGATTATATGGGTCTGAAAGAGATTCAAAAAGAAGTTGCTAGGTTATAAAAATTAGGTTGGTCTTCACTAATTTTTTGGTGGTCGGGATTAGGTTGGTCTTCACTATAAAAAAGAAGAGGCTATATCATCTTTGGTGGAGACTTAATTTAAAATTTGGGAGCGGTGTAAATAAGTGTTTTAGATGTTAAAAAAAAGTTGATAGGTTATAAAAATTAGATTATATGGGTCTGAAAGAGATTCAAAAAGAAGTTGCTAGGTTATAAAAATTAGGTTGGTCTTCACTAATTTTTTGGTGGTCGGGATTTTAACAACTAAATATAAAAATTTTTGATTTGATCGGTTCAGGTTGGTTAAGGTTGATAACACAATAACAACACGAATATACGCTACAATAATTAGAGAAAACATTGTCAATATGTGTTCAATATATATTTCACAACTATATAAATATATATACATGTATATGTATATATTTAATGAGATTGATAACTGAACGATAAATAATATGATTAATCTTTTAATTTTCAAACGAGTATACACCCAGCCAAGTGATATAGTATAATAGTTAACAATTTAGGTTGGTCTTCACCAATTTATCATTACTTTTTATCTCTTTTCCATTCACAACCACAATTAAATAATACTTTTTAATACATTTATCATTACCTTTTCCCTCTTTCAAACCTCAAATTTTACAAATTTACTAAATTTTTCTTTAAATATAAGGATTCACCAAATTTTTCCTCAAATATTTCTCTCACTCTATTCACAACCACTCACAACTACACCTCAAATTTTACAGTTTACACTCACATTAACTATAGGGAATGGACTGTGAATGCTCTTATAAAATGCGTTTTGATTGTTGTAAATGGTTCCCAACGTATGGGATAATTTAAAGTGTTTTACAACACTTTAAGTCAAGAAAAACTTGGGTGTAGGCTTGGAAACAAGCGGAAGAGAAAACGAAAATAAGTAAAACGGCTGGCAATAAGGATTGAAACGACAACCTCCATGGTACGGGCACAAAGTTTTAACCACTGGTTTTCAAGTTCTTTAACCAAAACACGGCTGATTCATTTCCAAACAAAGTCCTAAAATATGCTAAAAAAACAGAATAAAGAAAAAAAGTGGTAAACACAGGAATCGAACCTGGAACGTGAACTTAGATAAACAAGGCGTGAATCAGTTGAACTAGAAGGGTTTTTGTTAAGGGGAGGCGGTATCGATGAGGAGCCGGCACCCGGTTCCAAAGGGAGTCGGGTGGCTTCCACCGGCTAACGATACCGCGTGATGCGGTTCCCCCTCTTCTCAGTTCTCCACGGTTCGCACAAGCCAGGGTAAGCCGGCCTCCTTTCTCCTCTCTTGACCGTTGGGAAGTCGACCGTTGGTAGCTAACAACGGCTAGCAAACTTTTTTTTTCTTTTTCTTTAACATTTATAAACACACACTATAAATACTCATTCATTTTTTTATAAAACACACATCTTTTTCTCTACAAACATTTTCTTCATCTCTTTCACTCTACAAAAATGAGTCTTTACGATGAAGAAGACTTTTTTCCACCACCCGAGATTCCGACATCGTCAAGTAGCTCCGATGGTTCGTACCAGAACGCGATGCAGTACTTTAGCCTATGTCTTAACGTCATCGAACAAGAAGAACAAGAAGAGGCTTCCGCTCCTAAACGGAGGAAACGTATTTACCGTGATCGTGAAAACGGTCACCAACGATTGGTGGAACTATATTTCACCGAAAATCCCCGTTACCACGAGGGAATTTTTAAAGAGCGGTTTTGTATGTCTAAACGTTTATTATTTTTAATGAATGTTGTTTAAGTTTGCTAGTGTATTTATTTTAATGAATATTGTTTACTTTTATTATTAGTTTTTATTTTATTAAGTTGTTTAAATTAAAATAAAAAATGAGGTGGAACACGGCTTGGTTTGAAGCCACACCACCACCATACCATGTGGTGTGGCTTCACATGGCTTCATTTTGGAGTCATTTGAGGTGTCCAAATTTGATTGGTTGGTGAGCATGGCTTCTCCAAGCCATGCCACCACCATACCTCCTCCCCTTAATAGGATTCACTCTCCTTATATATATGGATTCACACCTAGTATTATATATATATATATTTAAACTAAAAATTCAAAAGTCACTGGGTTCCTGTAAACCCGGTGGACACACTCTAGGTCCGCCCCTTGGTTAGTGGGTTGACTTAGTTTCACTAAACAAGTTGATATGTCAATCTTTTAATTAACTAGGTGAACCCGAATTTACTCGTGTGAATTCTTAGTCTAGTGGTTAAGGGAAATGTAGTAAGACTTTATCTTACTTAGAGTTCCCGTGTTTTATTCCAGAAATAGATTAGAGTTAAATAGATTAGTGTTAACTATTAAAAAAAAACAAAATACAAATCCGTTTAATTAAACCACTCAATCAAACCCATTTTTATATACGACATATATAATATCAATACAAAGGGTGAAATGCTGTAATTTTTTTATGAGGCAATTATAAAAAATACAGGGTTGGTGGGTGTTTACCGGTGATTTTAACGAGGTTAGATACAAGGAGGAACGGAGGTTCTCTTCGTTTAATAGCAAAGGGGCTCAGGATTTTAACAATTTTATCGAAGAGGCTGGGCTGGGGGAGTATAATATGGGTGGCGAGAGGTTCACTTATATGGAAGGGCTGGGTCGGAGCTTTAGCAAACTGGATCGTTTCCTGGTTTGTGATCAAGTGAGACAAAAATGGCCGGAAGGATCGGTTACGGCTCTTCCGAGAAGGTGCTCGGATCACTGTCCCATCCTTCTTAAGTTATCTAAGGATGATTTTGGTCCTTGTCCGTTTAAACTCTACTCTTCGTGGTTGCGCCATCCGGATTTCGAAGCTGTGATCCAAAACAGTGTTGATGGTTTTTCGTGTGAGGAGAACTGTAGGCCGGATTCCAGATTGTTGAAAAAGCTTCAGAAGATCAAAGTTGATGTTAAAGCTTGGAGGAACACTGTGGTTAAGGAGACAAATGATCAAAAGGCTAAGGCTATGGATGTTTGCAAACACTATGAGTCTTTGGCTGCTATTTTCCCTATCTCTGAGGTCGAATCCAAGTCATGGGAGGAGGCCAAACTTTGTTTGAAAAGGATAGAGGAGGACCGGGTGGAGGATTTAAAGCAGAAGAGTAGAGTCAAGTGGGCTATTGATGGGGATGCCAACTCTAGTTTCTTTCACGGTATGGTTAACTCTAACATTACGGCAAGTAGAATAAATGGGTTGATGGTTGAGAACAGGTGGGTCACGAACCCAGATTGTATCAAGAAGGAGGCCTTCATGTACTTTAAGAAGAAATTCCAGGACTCGAGGGGTTGGAGGCCGGCGATGGTTTGTGAGGGTATTAATAAACTCTCTGAGGAGGATAAGGAGACCTTGGTGGTCCCGTTCTCGAAGGCTGAAATTAAAGGGGCTGTTTGGGATTGCGGGAGCGACAAAGCTCCTGGGCCGGATGGATTTACCTTTGCCTTTGTGAAAAAGTTTTGGCATCTTTTTGAAGAGGATTTTGGAGATATTTTTGACGCTTTCTTCCGGGATGGTGTGATTAGCAAAGGTTGTGGGTCGGCCTTTATTCATCTCATTGCCAAGACCAAGGATCCCAAATACCTTGCCGACTTTCGTCCGATTAGTTTAGTTGGGATCATCCCCAAGGTCATTTCGAAGGTTCTTGCTAATAGGGCCAAAGGACCTCTATCGAGTATTATTTCGGAATCTCAAATGGCTTTCTTGGCGGGTAGAAGTATTTTGGATGGGGCGCTTATTGTTAATGAGACGGTGTCTTGGGTGAAGAAAATGAATATTCCGTCTCTTTTGTTCAAGATTGACTTTGAAAAGGCTTATGATACGGTCGATTGGCTCTTCCTTGATTCAATTATGGATCAAATGAATTTTCCTAGAAAGTGGAGAGATTGGACAAAAGGTTGCTTGAAGGCTTCTAGGTCGTCGGTTCTTGTGAATGGTTCTCCGACATGGGAATTTCATTGTGAAAAAGGGGTTAGGCAAGGGGATCCCCTTTCCCCTTTTCTTTTCCTTATAGTTATGGAAGTGTTTAATTGGATGATCACTAAAGCTTCGGATGGGGGTTTCTTTTACGGATTACATGTTCCTAATGGGGGGCCTCGGATTACCCATATCCTTTTTGCGGATGACGCAATTGTTCTAGGTCATTGGTCTCATGAGAACGTAACCAATCTCGTCCGGCTTCTCCGCATCTTCGGTATGTCTTCTGGGCTTCGCATAAACATTTCGAAGTGTGCTCTTTTCGGATTGAACGTGGACAGTAGGGACTTGGAGGTTAAGGCTGGAGTTCTTAACTGCAAAAGTGGTGTTTTTCCCTTCAAATATCTCGGGCTTGCGGTGGGAGCTAATATGAATCGGGTCAAAAGTTGGGATGATGTGTTGAAAGTTATCGAAAACAGGCTCTCTAGGTGGAAGGCTCTTTCGCTCTCCATTGGTGGTAGATTGGTTCTCGCCAAATCGGTTCTTGAAAGTATTCCGACGTACTTTTTTTCCCTTTATAAAGCGCCGGCTAAAGTCATCCAGGAAGATGGAAGGAATCAGATCCAGATTTCTGTGGGGTTTTAAAGATGGGGATCATAAATCGATACATTGGGTTTCTAGGGCGGAGGTGGCCAAGCCGATCGAGGAGGGAGGCCTCGGTTTGGTCCCTTTTTGTGTTTCAAACAAGTGCATGCTCGCTAAGTGGTTTTGGAGGTACTTAAACGAGCCTAATAGCTTATGGAGGAAGGTTATCAAAGGTATTCACGAGAGGAGGAATGTTATCAGCATCGTGCCAAGGAGAAAGGAGATTGGAGGGGTCTGGAACAGCATTATCGGTGCCTGTGAGTCGCTGAAATTCGAGGGTGTTGATTTGCTCCGGTTAATCGATGGCAGCAGCGGCCAGATCAGGTGGGTTGGGGATGCTTCGGGTATCTTCAGTGTGGCTAGTGTCCGGCGACTTATGAATTGGTTTCCTCGGACAAACGGCTTGATTATGCCGTGGAATAAACTGGTTCCCAACAAGGTTAACATCCTTTTCTGGAGGATTCTGAAGGACAGGGTTGCTACTAAGGAGGCTCTTGCTAAAAGGAAGGTCACCATTCCTGACCCGTGTTGTCAACTTTGTTTGGATGGGAATGAAACCATTTTCCACTTAATGATGGGTTGTCGCATGGCAGCGGGGGTTTGGGATTTGGTGTCTTGTTGGTGCAAAGTCCCTCCGATTTTCATTATGGAGTTGGAGGATTTTCTCCTTTTGGTGGAAGATTCGCGTTTTGATAGAAAAGGGAAGATGATTTTTTATGCGGTTATCTTGACTACATGTTGGGTTATCTGGAACGCTAGGAATAAAGCTACGTTTGAAGACTCGAAGACTTGTATTTCGGTTTTGTTTAAAGATATTAAATGTTTTAGCTTTCTTTGGGTCAAAAATAGGGGGAAGTGGTCGTCCCTAAAGTGGGAGGATTGGGACAACTTTTCGATGTAATCCGTTTTTGATGTTGTTTTTCTTGCCTTTTCTGGCGCCTTGCTAGGTTAGGTTTGGTTGTGTTAATGGATTTCGCTGTTCAAAAAAAAAGGTTGTAGTGGTGATGACGGCAGTATTTTGTGATCTTTATTGTTCCTCGATTAATGCACCGCTGAACTTTCAAAGTCCAACTTCCCGGCGCCAACGCAGACGGTGGACCCGCCACATCTACGGACTACAGTCACCACCGGAAACTACGCTATCATCTCATATCCCTCACCCACTAGTCTTCTGACACGTAGCCACTTATACCCTAAACCTACCAATACCCTCTCGACACACAAATCCCATGTCCCAATCAGTCTTTTCTCCGTCTTAGTAGCCTAATCTCGAGATTAATTCCAAAAGAAACCACCACGACCGTTCCTTCCTTAATCTTGATCCCCCACCACATGATTTCTTGATGATTAATTATGGCCGGTATCAGAACATAGAAAGGACAACTAACAAGTGGAAAAGATAGGAATGATGATCAAATTCAATCCCTTTTTCTAGTTTATAAATTGGATCACAAACAAGCCACTCTTGGGAAGATTTTCTTGAACCAGTTTCTTTATTCATTCAGGGTGGTAAATCTTTATTGTGTGTTAACTAATTAGTTTACATGCTTCTTATGATCCATCATGTTGGTGCAAATTATAATAACTGGTGAAAGAGAGTTTGGTTGAGATTGACAGAAGAGAGTGAGCACACGCAGCCAATTGTATAGAGAGACTATATTCTTGTTGTGTGTGCTCACTTCTCTTGCTGTCAGCCCCTATTCTTTCTTTCTTTTTCTTCTTTCTTCTTCTGTTTGTTTGTTGTATTCTATGTGTATTCTTTTATGTTTATTGGAACATGGAAGCATGGAAAACTGGGTTAATTGATTTAAAAATATGGCACTTTGGCTACTTGTTCTTATCCTCAATTCAGATAACACCAACACACCACTGTTGGCACTGAAAAAAGCTGCAGCTCTATGATGACTAGGTGTCTAGTTGCACCACCCCACACCACATCTCAAAATCTTTTATTGCAACTTCACACAGACTCAAAATGGGGAAATCTTAGTGATGAAGAGAAGGAGAGGGTACAAATAATATATATACAGTAATACAGATTGCATCACCTCAATGTTCTTTTCCTATTGCAAGATCTGTATAGTACTTGTGATTTTTTTTCCCTCAATTTTTTTCCCTCAATTTTTTTCTTGTTATTATAATAATATATATTCAGCTTGGGAGTTCCAAAATCTGTACTTATTGTTAATGGATAGGACGAAATGGGGGGAGATTCTCTTGAAATCATTAACAAGGTACTTCATCATCATCATCTCCTATTACTCATGATTTATTGTTATTCTCTTAACTACACTTTAATTGTTTCTGTTTTCTCTTACCCCAAAAATGTTTCAAAATTTAATTTTTAGGGTTTTCTTGTGACATTTCTCAATATTTCTTCTGGTTTCTACTAGTTATCATGATTCAGATTTTTAGTTTTTAGAAATGGGTTTGTTATTCCAACACCAAGCGGTCCAAATTAGGGTTTGATGGAAATGGGGCTCTTTACTTTGAACCACCGTTTAATTATGTGTCTAATTTAACAAGGATAGTGTGAGATCATATTTTTGGTACGCCAATAGCAAGATCCTTTTAGCAAAAAGGAAACTTGAAGCATAATATATCATTAATCAGGTTTTTTCTTTCGTATAAAGTATCTTACATTTTGCAGGTACACACACTTGAAACAAAAGATAACGATAGATGGTGTGTTATAATATTATATATATAAATAAATATAAATTTGGGCTTCATTTTCTACATGTCAAAGGCAAGTGGAACATCTTTCTTTGGGATGGAGGAATGATGGTGAATAGTTTCCATGGAAGATGCATGCAAGCAAAAATATTGAAGGTTTCGCTTTCCATACTTTCCAAAAGGCATCAAATCAAAGATAAAATTTCAGGTAAGATGGTATTATATGTTTTCTTAAGTTGTTTATTTATCCCCTTGGAGTATAACTTAGGTTTTTGTGTCAAAAATACAAAATCTAAGTTAACATTTCATTCTACAGATATTGCTGCTTGGTGTTTGGGGGATAAGATTGCAGCTTCTTTGGAGAACTAGCTTGATATCCCAGCTACGGATTTTATGTGGTTAGTTATGGATTCTATTTAAACATAACTTTGCATTGAAGCATGCTGATAAATGTCTGCATTTTTAGTTTATTGTTTCATATATTTGCAGTTATATTTGTTTGATGACTTAGACTATAGTGGATTGTCTGTTAATTGTTCATGCTAGAAAAACTTTGGGATCAAAAGTCAGTTAGTATCATTGGGTTCACTTGGAGGAAGTTGAGACTCTTTATGATGTGGCTAACTACTTACTGATTTTATGGCCCTAATGCAATTAGTTGATTTCATGTTCTTATAAGGTAGCATATATACTCAAATGTTTTGTTGTAATTTTGATACAGCCACCGAAACAAGCATCCGAAGTTTGTTCTATTGATTTTTCTAGGCATACATTACTCAATCTATAATTAATCAAGTTGCAACAGATACAGATTACACACTAGCAAGGTGAACTAGTTGGTGTATTTAAGTGTTTCCTTTTGGCAATAGCACACCATCAACGTTTGAACCCCTGGACAGTGTAGGAATGGCAACAGCCTTGGCAAAACATTTAAATTTTCAGTAACATCCCAATAATCTGCTGGGCTTTTGAATCCAACAGACACATAGACTAGTTTAGTTATCACATTTGATTTTAAGTTCATTAGTCTATTTGGTAGTTGATGGCTGTTTCTTGTCAAGTCTTAATTATTATTCCTTGGTTTATAAGTGAGGACTGGGGACAGAAGTTTGGGGGCATAGATAACTCATTGAACAGTTTGGAGATGACAACCATCTTAGACTGCTGTTGACTTTCAGCTTGTCACTATTCTGGTTACAAAGATCTTCATTAAGCAATTCAATAATTAGTTTTTGTCTATATGAATGTATTACCAGCGGGCCGGGGATATAGATCAGCGAAGAGTCGACTTACATCATATATATTAGACTACTAGCTAGGTAACTAAAACGAAAATGTGGAATCGCCATGATTAACCCAAATGCGAAAAATTTGTTTCAAGTTTATAAATGTATACAGGTATATAATGTTGTTTGATTGTTAGGAAATATAAAAACTCCACACCCATAATTATGTAGGATTTTATAAAAAAATTCACTTATATGTGAAAATTATAGTATGGAGATTTGGAAAAGGTTCAATATCTATATATATGCTATTTTGGATTCTACGAGGTAAATCTTTTAGAATATATTTATCTGAATTTGGTCGTTTCTTTCCAACTTGATTTGCAAAATCTTTTAGAAGATATTTATCTGAATTTGGTCGTTTCTTTCCAACTTGATTTGCAAGTGGTCTCCCCCGCTCCTCAAACACTCTACCCCACCAAGGTTCAAGCTATTATATTACATTCTGAAAGCTAGGAGAATCTGTTAAATATGGATAAGGTATATGAGGAAATGGCTATCTATGGAAAGCAAACATGATGATTTCTGGTTGGTCAACCTTGGCCAATGAGGATGGATAACCTTGAGAATATATGTGGCCATTAATTTTCGTTTTGTGAAATATCCTTAATTTTTCTGCACTTAGAATATAAGTTTATAGCTCCAAGTTTAGTATAATTCAATTTTCTAGTTCATGGACATAACATTAATATATAACTTTTTCTGAGCTATTTAGCTGCAGAAAATTTCAACATATCATGAAGTGAAAATTTGAAGATTGGTGTGTATTAAGTGGAAAGTGCAATACAATCTATATATATAGCTACTATAGATATAAGGATTAAGATTTTGATGACGATTTTATTTAATTGACTACTATTCCAAATGACCACAATAGTAAGAGATTAAACAAAACAAGAAGAGATTCACTTAAACATTTAAGATGTAGTTATTTTTAGTTATGTATAAATATAAGAATTAAGATTGGCCTTGTTACTCTATTGATACAATCACTCAACTAGGGGTGTTTAATAAATCGAATTTCAAATACTCGAATCCAATTATTTCGACTTTAGTTGTTTTTTTTTACCCTGGATTCAAATTAGATTAAGGGGAATCAAATCGAATTCGAAATCTAAATTTGAGGTCCAATGAAGTCAAGGTTAGAATCCATTAATAAGAACAATACATGGAAACTAACCAACCTACCCGATAGGTTCACTAAAATCGTTGCCAATATCGAACAATGTTTCGAACTTACTCTAGACGAAACAATAAGACGCTTGAAGACTTTCGAGGAAAGAATCAAACTAAAGAGATGAGGACTTACAGAAGGTGAAGATAAACTTCTGTTTGCACGTCAAGACAATCGGTTCAATCGTGGAAAAGGATCTCGGAACAATGGATTAGGAAAATTCAAGTCATCCCATAAACGGTGGGAAAACAAGAAGTTTAGACAGAATAACAACAAAGATATTTCATTCCAGAAGTCACGCGAGAATAACTACCATAGAGGAAATAGACCTAAGAAGGACCTAAGCAAACAAAAGTGTTACAATTGCAATAAGTTGGGACACTATGCTAATGATTGTTGTTAGAAAGATCAGAAAACCAAGCAATCTAGTCTTGTCGAAGAGGATTTGGAACCAACACTATTGACGGCCTTCGATGAAGAAATTACAGAAGATGATGAAGTTTTCCTTAATGAGAAGGAAGTTCATCCCAAGAATTACTCGTCCACCAACGAGAGTCTGTGGTACTTAGACAACGGTGCAAGTACCCATATGACTAGAACTCGAACACATTTCACTGAAATAGACGAGAAGGTCTTAGGAAATGTTCATTTTGGAGATAGGTCACTAACTATCAAAGGAAAAGGGTCTATTTTGCTACATATGCAAAAATCAGGAACAACGGATCATATCTCAAGTTTACTAAATCCCTAGCCTAATAAGAAATATCCTAAGTTTAGGACAATTGACAGAGATCAATTGCAAAGTCATCATGGAAAATGATACCATGTTTCTCTACGACCCAAGTAGGGTACTCTATAAAGGTCAAACAATCGAGAAATCGACTCTATAATATCTACCTAAAGATCAGTTTACCAACCTTCCTACTGTCAAGTTTGGAAGATAAGGCATGGTTGTGGCATGCAAGATTGGGACATCTCAACTTTGAAGCAATCAAGACAATGAATCTGAAAGAATTGGTACAGGGGATACCAAAGATCAGTCACACAACGCAGATATGTGGATGCATGCTTATTAGGAAAGCACAAAAGATCAGTTCCCACAAAAGGCTAAGTTCAAGTCAGAAGAACCTTTAGACTTAGTTTATGGTGATCTGTGTTGTCTAATATCGCCACAAACACCCTCAGGCAAGAGATACATATTCGTTCTAGTAGACGACTGTACAAGGTATATGTGAGTCTATTTTCTTAAGTCCAAAGACGAGCCTTTTGAGACTTTCATGGAATTCAAGGTTATGGTGAATAGTTTCTGATGATGTGGCATCCGATCTGCATCTGATGTGCATCCCTTTTAGTTACCACGTTGACCATCATCCAGTCTGCAGCTGATGTGTATCCCTTTTAGTTACCACATGGACCATCATCCAGTCAGCAGCTCACTTGGCATCCCCCACCCGTCATTTTCACCCCATTGCCCCCACCATCCTCCACCGGTCAACCACAGTCCACCACTCCATCTCCAGTCACCATCGCCATCCACCCGACACTTCGCTACCATCTCCATGAACCACTAAACACTACCGCCATCATCTCCTCAGCCGCTCACCCCACCATCTGTAACCACACTGGAACACCTCCATCACTAGTCGCCCACCATCCATCAACCGTCGAGCACCACCAAATCACCATCCTCAGCCTTTCTAACAACCGTCAACGCCACCAAAGCCTCTAATCCGGCCATTCATCACCATCAAACGTCATCCCACCACCACCAAACCAGACCCCCTTACTGTCGCTACCACCATCGGAATTCACAGGCCACCTTGTGCTGCCATCTAATGAGCTCGGATCGAACCCTATGCGGGTTTTGAAGCCGTCACAGATGAGGAGAAAAGAGGAAACGAGGATCGGGTGTTCGATTGAGCATGGGAGAGGGAAGGTTGGAACATAAAATCGCGAAGAAGCACATCGCCAACGATGGCCGGAGTTCGTTGGAGCTTTCAGTTGCTCTTCCCATTAGTTGTCTCTCTTCTCTGGAGTGCTTGGCGGGTGTTTGGCCTTTTCTTAAAACAAATGAGGGTGTTTGGGGGTGTTTTAGCCACATCATCTGCTGACGGGGATAAAAATTGACACACAATCATCCATGTCATCGGTCTTTAAGGTGGTTAGAATTATTGACGGAAAGATTATTAGAAAAAATGGTGTATATTTATAAGAGTGTTCTATTACAAAAATGAAGTTAGGATTAATATCGGCCAATAGGCCATATTTGAGAGTATTTAAATGTACTTTTCCATTTGCTAACCAGGAATTAGTTAACACCTACCCCATCATAATCTGTTGTAATCTCTATATACTATACGTGAGTCTTGAGTTGAAACATGTTAATTGCTTGAAATTTCACTCTTTGGTTGTAGTTGGTTGTAGTTTCTCACCTTTAAAAATTGGCCTTCCAAGTGATGCACACTTATTGGACATATTCTCTTATATGTGTAATGGTTTTTAGTTGACCATATTCACTTTCTGCAAGAAAATTTGGTCAAGAAGAGGCAATTTACTTTTTCTTTTTTAATTATCTGTTTGTTCTTAATCCACTTGAATGATGGAATAAACTATGTTGTTTGTCATTTGAAGTCTAACAACAATTTAATGTTTAGCATGCCTACTTGATATCAGTTTTCCGAATGTTGTGCTAAAATAATGATTTTGTAATTGTTTCTTGTAAATACATAAAGTCTATAGCTTGGGCTTTTTACTAATTTTAGCTAATTATTTCTTATTCCTATTTTGGAGTAATATGAAGTTGGATGGATCTGTAGGAAGCATGCATGCTATGTCATTTATGCACTTGAGAGACTCAACTTACCTATAATTGAATGGGTAAATCAGGATATGTATACTTATTGTAGCTCTAAGTGATAAAGATTTTCCTATGATTTTTTACAACACATGTGACACACCCTTCGGAAATAGAAAGGTGAAACATAGACTCTCACAAGATTCATGTAGCCATTCTTTACAACACTTGTGATTTTGTGCTAAAACCACACCAAATACTATTAGACTTAAACTTTATAAAACAAGAAACCTAATTAGACTTGAACTAGGAAACAAAATCAAAATCACATCATTAATCCAATATAATATACTCTAATAATTATCTTAGTTTACATACAAATCCCATATGTATAAAAAGCAGATCACTTTTAGTTTTTGTGTCTTTGACATGTGGATCAAAACAACCTTCAACATCTCAATTCACTAATTGAACCTCTCAACATGTAAGCAATCAAGATTAACTTTCGAACATGAAGGACATACAAAGGCAGTTTTAGGAACTTTGGGACTTATAAAGTAGCTAGAGGAGCATCAAAGTAGATGTACATCTTACAACTTACAAGTATAAACTAATTCATTGGGATTCTAAGTACTACATGTATAATGCCTGAGATTCAATCATCTTAATCATTATGAACATAAATTTTTTACCCCTTAATTAGTTGATTAATCCACTATGTCTTTCTTTTGTATGCAGATGGCCATATATACTGAGGGTTATTCAATATTATTTATGCCACATTAAGGCGCAAAGGTGTTGGCATGACATAAAGGCAAGGCATGTGTAATTTCCAAAAGTTCAGAAGATTTTATTACCATGCGAGTGTCAAATCATTAAAGATGTCACCCATTTACGGTAGGTTTCTCATGCTTATTTTCTTAATAATCTAACTAAAAAACACATTTGTCTTAACATTTTAGAGATAGAAAACTTAACAGGAACATAACTTGTATCTCAAGATGCAGATCAGTATATTCTATCTTATTTTGCTTCCAAAAAGAGATCTAAAATGATTTATAGTGGAGAACATATGCAAAAGGAATTTAACTAATAAAGTGAACTTAGTATTGCTAATGGTCAAATTGATTTGCATCATGCTTTAATTATGTTGAAACAAAACTTAATTTTGCTCAAAGAGCAAATTAAAAGTCACACCCGTAGACTAATTAACATGTCCTATAACTACTGTTAACGGACACAACTTGGCTGGTAGCATAATATCTTCGATGCATCTTCCAGGAAAATGAGAGTACAATTTATGGGCAACATGAATGCTCGTATTTATGGGGAACTTCAATAGAAGGGGAGAAGTACAATGATGAATATGGTTTTATCATATGAAGGGGAGACGTTTAAAAATATGTAAGTCTTTATGTACTAGCTTGTTGTGGTAGAAGTTAAAAGTCATCAAGAAATCAAGATGGAAATCTTTTGAAAGGAGTCTTGAAGGATATTTATTTTGTTGTAATCCCTTTTTCCTTTTGTATTTTCCATACAACCAAATAGTAGGGGATTATTGGGTCTGAAAATGTATAGATTTGGTTGATAGAATCATGCAGTAGCTGGATTAGGAAAACCCATCCCGTTCTTTAACTCACTAGACACCAAATATATATAAGTTTGTATTTGATCCACCTTATATAGGCCCACTTAAAGTAACCCACTAGTATTATATTTGTTCAAAATTAAAGTCAGAAATACCAGGTTTAGTATTCACTTGAATCGGAGGTTTAAGGTTCTAGTTCAATTGTTCATCTGATTCAGTTCACAGAGGCAAGCAAGGGTTCTTTGCTGCCCAGGTTTTCCGGTCTCTTCGTTCTTTGACACATGTTTTGTGTTTACTTGTTCGGTTAAATACAATTGTGGATGTCATGAGACGGTTAACTGGTTGAATTGCATTCAAGTAGAACAAATATGAAACAATCGGCACATGTTTTTGGTTTATGTGTGACTCGATCTTACATGCGAATACAATATATGAATGATCTAATTAATCTACTGATGACATGATTATACCTTAGCGGTTAATTAGATAACTGTTTGAGATATCTTGAGTCAACGAACCGTAGGAACCGGAACAAACCCGATCAAGTTGCGGTGCTCGGAGGCAGTTGGCCCAGGGACGGTGGTTGCTTGCGGCAGCAACTGCCGGAGATCACCAAATAAATGGAAAATGGAGGATGTTGAATTCGGATGATAATTGCGAAAAAAGAGCCTGAGAGTTTTGTGTTGTGTATCTATTTTTTTAGTGTTATGATTTCAAATCCAATTAATAGAAAAACTTGTCTTTCTTTTAATTCCTTGATTGCAATTAAATGCAAATTGAGAGCAGATTCATCATCCGAGTTAAATGAAACAGCTTTTATTTAAACCTATTTATTAAAATCAAATAAATATATTTAATTTTATTATTTAGAACCGGTGTAAAAATAATAATGTTCATTTCATAAATGTTTCTAATTAAACGTTAAGTGGATTTAATGTTCGGTGGCTAATGTGAAACTCTTAGGTAGCGTTTGGTATGCAGGAGTGAATGATGGAATGGAATGAGTCATTACATCGGAATGAAAAATGACATGTTTGGGAGAGCATTGGAATGGAATGAACCATTACATAAGGAATGCAATTCTTTCCATTTTTTAAAGATTTTCATTCCATAGGGGATGAGTGTTTTTTTTTCGATTCTTTCAAGTAATGGAATGAAAACAAATAAAATAAAAAATATAAATTAAATTATTTAATTAAAGATTAAAAATTTTAAAAATTTAAAAATTTAAACATCGAAAAATATAAAACATATATATTATTTTTAAATTAAAATATTAGTAAATGATATTCGATTATTTTACTTTTATTAACCATCAAACAATACAAAACAATGATTTATTCTATTCCCACTTGGTAACCAAATACGACGATGGAATGATAATGATCTATTTCATTCCCTAGCCCATTCATTTCCTTCCGAATTCCATTACCTCAATGGTCATAATTCCTTAGTCACGTCAATTTTGGGTACACATGAAATCCTACAGCTTTAGGATTAACCACCCCAACTGTTAACCATCGTTTCATGCGGACGTTTGATCATCCAGACTCCAAACTAGACGTGGGTGGGCTTGTAGAAACATGAAAGCATAGCCTTCGGTCCATAATAAGATAATTGTTTGAACTTGACCCATTTGGATCAACCTTATATCTACGTACGGCCTATTTTTATTCTTGCACTCTATTTTCTCTTCTTCTATTGAGCATCACGATGGCCTGGTTTGTCAATTGTTTAATTTGTTTTTGTTACCACTAGGTGCTTATGTTTTATTCCAGTTTGTAATTTACATGAACTTTTGGTTCATAGACTATGGAGAAACGAATGATGGACCAACAATCAACAAGTTTGTCTCATTTTTTATTCAAATTTCAACCACTATGATCTTTAAAATCAATGTGGATTTAATAAAACTCATGAATTCTTGTTTGTTTTGCTTTTGGTGCCAAGTAAGAACATACCATGGTTTTAACTTTTAAGATAATTCCACATATACATAGGAAAAAGACGAAAATGACCGTTTTGACCTCCACCCCCCCCCCCTCAAAATAGCCTCTTAAATACGATCGCCGATGACCATAGCGGAGGGTCTCAAGCCAATCACAGTCTGCCATGTCACCGCATACGGTCTTGACGATCGTAGGTCTATTTTCCTAGAAATCATTATTTATTTTTTTTTATAAATTATTAATTAAATGTCACTTTATTAATATCCGACCGTATGTACGCCTACACCTCCATACTAAGTTTCAAGATTGTATGAGGGTCATCAATTGATTGAGAAATTGGAGATCCCTCTTTGTCATCATCGTTCTCTTTAATTAGTAATTAAAAAAAATCATTATTTCTAGGAAAATGGACCTACGGTTGTCAAGACCGTATGCGGTAACTTGGCAGACTGTGATTAGCTTGGTATATGGTCATGCGACCCCTCGTTATGGTCGTCGACGATCGTATTTAGGGACTATTTTGAGGGGGGAAAGTCAAATTGTTATTTTGGGAAAAAGTAGCTCAAAAGAGTCATTTTCTTCTTTTTTTCCCTACATTTAAATTATCAATTTATATTTATAGGCACCAACCATCAACCATTTCCAATTGCTTGAATTGCAATTGAACATTAGGCAGGAAGCTATCATCTTGATTGAGTCTCATTGTTCCCTAATTTTTAATGATGTAGCAATTTGATTGATTACTTTTTAAGTTGTGACATAACTAATCTAGGGAGATTGAGATGTTTAACCGACACCCTGTTTTGACTTGAGCCGTTTGTAACAAGTCTTCTGTGACACTTTTTTAATCAAAGGTTCGTAACTCTGCTATATACACGTGTATACATATATAGTTTTAAACATATAACCCGTTGGCTATGTCTAGCTAGCTAGTAGTTATAATATTGGAATGATTAGAGCCGATAATTGCATGTAATCAAATTATTCATATATAGTTTAATAATAATGAGTGATGAAATAATACTCGACCAAACACAAAGTTGTGGGCAGGAAAGACCCTCCCTAGATGAGATGAGTCTATTCGTATTTTGTTACCAAACGACAAATCATTGATTATGAAATAAGAGCAACCTTTTGTCCATTACCCCAACTTATTCCTATTGCTTAATTAACCTGCTTTTGTAATCCATGTAGCTAGGTAGTATTTGACTATCTGTCCATACTAGGTTTTTTTTATCTCAATTATTGGCATTATTGTCTGCCACGTGTCATACATAACAAGGTTTATTTGATATTTGTTTAGAACCACAGACACATACCACACCCATACAATATTATCTAAGCTCTCAATTTAAAAGAACATCACTATGTGTACTATCATTTATCACTAGACTACAATCTCGTTTTTTACTAGGTTCGAGATTTAACATGTAATAACTAGCGTGATGGTGGTCATCATTTCGACTATTTTATTAAGTAAATTGAATCCTAGCTATATTGATTAGAGTAGTAAGTAGGGCTCATGGGTTAATTATTTTTTCATTAATTAGAAATTATTCGTCTTCCTAGTCTTAGAAATGAGTTTAGTAAGTTAGGTGTTAGGCATTTTAGTGGTTATATATATAGAGAAAACAACTTTTTAAAACAAAAAAAAAAAAATTGTTATAAATTTAGAGGTAGTATCTTTATAAAAGAAAATTTCTTTTACATAGTCATCATAAACGACTTGACATGTATAATTGGGATGAAAGATAAATAAATACACAACCAATTAGTGCCGACGTACATGCTTATAGACCATAATTGAAAACGGAAATTAAAAAATGATTTCACTCATTCCTTTTGATGATGAGAAATGAGAAACAAAAAGAAACAAGAAACAAGTGGTAAGTTCAACTTGGTGGTCAATTCATCCTATTTAGACAATTATTTTTTTCGCACATGGCTTGATAGCTCCACCCTTAGTCTTATTATACCAATCATAGTCCCAACTTTTTAGTAAAAAAATAAATCTTTAAGCTATTTTTAATGTCTCACATCCACTAGACGAAACTTGATCACCACTTGTGAATAACTATTACTTTTAACATTTTAACAATTTGTTACTATTAAGCTAGAAGTCATTTAGTCGTTATCTTTTTTAGCGACCGAATTCTTATTGAATATCATAGTAGCAAGAAATATGATATTTGTCTTATATAGGTTGTATTACTGTATATGTAATTGATACGAGGTTTATACATAAAATTGACTCTCTCATCTAGGAGAAATGATTTCTCCTCTTTGAAGTGTAACAACGGTATAAGAGTCGATTGTGAGTGATGGTTAAAGACTAGTGCATTATAAGAATAAAATCAGATTTTTCATCCACTTGACCCAACTAATCTTGATCTAGCAATTTATGTTAGTGATCCAAATATACGAGAAAAGAACAATCGAATCGAACAAAGGATCTCTCGTCAAATCTTTAGAATGAAAAAAAAAACACCTAATTCCTAGTTTTTCAATTTATCCACAAAGTTGTCATCATAACAGCTTCCGCTACATCTTTATTCCCTTTAGCCATCTTTAGCGACTCCAACCAAGAAAGCAATATTGTTGGCTTTGAGAGCGTCAGGTAATTTTAGCTTCATCCATGCTGCAATAGAACGCCAAATACTAGTAGCGACTTACATTCGCCAAACACATGATCCAATTATTCCATATGTAAAGAACAAATCACACACATGATATCAGGGATGTGCAAACCTTTATTACAAATGTTTTTTCTAATTAGAAGATGATTATGTAATAACCTCCGAACCATTATGTTTACCTTTTTGGGACCTTTATTAGAAATGACTATGTGATCGAGCAAACTTTCTGGTAACATTAAAATGAAGAAAACAAAATTATACTATGGTTCAATTCAATCCATCAATATCAATTCTTTATACTAAAAAATTATATATGACCGGTTCATGAGTTTGATCTCTGGAGCCTCATGTTTTGCCACCCGGTCATTCGTGGAGATAGGTTTTTTTTTTCTTAAATGGGCTCAATTGTTAGATTTTGGCTACCCTAACACTATCTGCATTAGTAGTAAATTTCGTGATTTTTTTTTTAAATTTTTTTTTATATATATCGAGAATCGCACTCTTTGATTATTGTCCTGTATATATCGCCCCTTTTAAAATTTTAGATCAAACTTCATTATTGAGTGAGAATGCCTTTTGCCATAGGTTGAGTTATCTTTATTCGATGGCAGTTAGAAGCAATAACCAGTCCATTGTTGGGTACGTCTCTTAAAACTCTGATTTACATTCTCGAACAACCAAATAACATGAATTGTTACGTGCCCACCCTCAAATAACAAGACGACAAGTAACCTTAAACGGAAATGATATTGTTTTGCGATAAAGAGCTAAAATTGGGTAACCATCTTATCTAACTAGCCAAATTTTGAACACTTAACTCCTAATTTTCATATTTTTATTCTCAATTAATCACGTGTTCTTTAATTACTTAACCTCACATGGAATTGTTTTGGACATGTTCGTTTCTAATGAAAATAATGAGTATGTAGAAAAGAACTTGCAATCTAGCATCTCATTTTTCATGATTTTTATTTTTATGAGAGGGTAATTGAATGACATTCATCGGTGTGTGTTGACATAGGTGACTGTCACGCGACTGTTTTGTTTTTTTACTTTTTATTTTTATTTTATTATTATTTTTTTTATCAAAGCGCAACATATTTACCAAATGAGTTGACAGTGTAATAAGTATAGCCGTGTAACATAAACTTTATATTTAGGTTCGATCTTTTGAGCGTTTGGTTTCTAATTTTAACGTCCTTACACGCTCTTTGTTATTTCTGTTTTCTTTATGTTTTGTTATAGCTATACAATTGTTTTGTATACTTGCGTTATCTTTCAACAGCACACAGATTGTAAATCTAATTATATAAAGTAACAAAAACCAAGTTCTTTTCCCTCTCTCATGAGGTACTCTTCAAAGTGACTCGTCACATTAACTAGCTACCAGCACATTCATATCACGCGTGTTTTCTTTGTACGTTATCTGTGTGGTGAATGTCTTTGTCTCTCTCTGGCCATTTTCGTTTAAACATATGGTTTTTTCTCTCTCTACCATATTTCGATTAGAGAGAGGGTTCTTTCTCTCTCTCTACTCATCGGTCATCTCTTTCCACTTTGGCTGACGACTCACTCATCGGTTCTCTCTCTATTGTGTCCGACGGTTGTCGCTCTCCGATATCTAATCAAACTTTAAATTATAAGAAATCAATTATTTTTTTTGTTAAATATATAGATTAACATTAACTTTTTCTTTTTTCTTTTACTCACAATCAAACCTTAAAGGGTTTATAGTCATATATTTATAAGAAAATTGACGTGAATGCTTTTTATGTAAATTAACTTTGACGAAATATAAAAACAACTTCACGGGGCCGCAAATTGATCATTTTTCTAGTTAATAGACGTAAAACAATTTCAATTCTATAAAGTAAAATTATTTGTAGAAGCGTAATCAAACCCATCTATCATACTCCTAGAGCAATCAAACCTAACTTTTTCTTTTAAATACAATTTATTACTTCATAATGTACGAAACTTTACATTTATAAAAATTTAATTCTAATGATTTTGATAAACCTTACATTTATTAAAATTTAATTCAAATGATTTTGTTGATGGTTAATCTTCATCCATCATTTTATAAACGTAATAACGCGAAATCAAACCAAGGTGAACAAATCTTTCTTTCTCAAATCGGACCAATCTTGGTCCAAGAATAATCGGTTAGGTTAAGGCACGCTCAAAAGCAATTTTTCCTCAAACTGGTTCGGTTTTATATCGTTTTATACACAAAATACTCAAACCTGGTTTTATATCGTTTTATTCACAAAATACTCGAACTTATACGCATCTGTTAGTACCAGTTTGGAACCGGTTAATTGGTTTGTGAAAACTGGTTTGATATCGATATAGACCTTCCATAATCAGAACCTATATTACAAACCGGACGGATTTGTCTTGAACCTGTTTTCTACACGAACAAGTCCCCAGTCGTTCAGAACCGCTTTTTCAGTCCTTAAGCCTTTTTTACACCTCTAAATCAAACCCATATATGATACTTCTAAATTGCAATCAAACCAAAGCTATGATACTTGTAAATCTTGTATGATACTTCTACCGGATAGAAAGTAATCAAGAATACACAAAAATTATTGTAAATCAATAATAAAGTCCTTCAATACACAAAATTATTGCAACGAAAAACACCAATTGATCAATAACCATAAGAAGATTCAATGATATAATCCAACATCCCAATTTACATAACAAATCAATCAACTTAATTCAGGCCAGATTAGCCGGCGACGTCCACACAATGTCCTTCAGCGCCGGCCGGAGCTCTTTGCTGCAGAACTGGTTGTACTCCAGGGTGTCGCCGCTCGACTTCTTCACCTCCACCACCAGGAACGACGGCGTTACGGCGAATATATCCGCCGATATCCCTAACCTCCCCTTTCTTCCATTCTCGTGCCCCTGTAACCACAAACTGCTCTCATCTTTGCTCTTCTTCACGCTAAACTTCCCCACCTTCGCCACCTCCTCCAGCTTCGACACCACCGCCCCTGCCGACTTCATCGTCGCGAACCGGATCTCGCGTTTCTCCTCTCTCTTCTTCTCCTCGAACAACGGAGACAGATCGAATCCTTCCGATAACGAGATGATGTGAAATGCGTTCAGCGACTCGCCTTCCTTGCCTTTCAGATTGGCGAATTCATCTTCGTCTAGAAATTTAGGTTTTCTAGGTGCAGCTTTTTTGAACCATGGCGATTCCATGACTTTCGAGATCGTGATTCGAGAATTCGGATTCGGATCCAGCAGTTTCGTGATTAATCGGCGGGCGTCCGACGAGAACCATGGCGGACACTTGAAATCTCCTCGGTAGATCTTCTTATACATCGCGATGATGTTTTCGTCTCGGAAAGGTAAGAATCCGGCGAGAAGGACGTACAGGATTACTCCACAGGACCAGATATCGGCTTTGGCTCCGTCGTAGCCTTTTTTCCCGATCACTTCCGGTGCGACGTACGCCGGAGTGCCACAAGTCGTGTGCAACAGTCCGTCCTGACGGAGATGATCGGAGAACGCGCTGAGACCGAAATCCGTTACTTTCAGATTACCTTCTTCGTCTAACAGAAGGTTCTCCGGCTTCAGATCTCGGTGGTACACACCTCGGCTATGGCAAAAATCAACGGCGGAGATGAGCTGCTGGAAGTAACTCCGAGCAACATCCTCTCGCAACCGCCCTTTCTCGATTTTGGAAAACAACTCACCGCCTCTAACGAGCTCCATAGCGAAATAGATGTTAGATTTACTCGCCATGACCTCGTGAAGCTCGACGATGTTCGGATGGCGCACCATTTTCATCACCGAAATCTCTCGTTGGATTTGATCCGTCATACCGACCTTAATCACCTTCTCCTTCCCAACCATCTTCATCGCCACACTCTTACCTGTCTGCAAATTCCTCGCGTGGTACACCTTCGCGAACGTTCCGTGCCCTAATTGCCTTCCTAATTCGTACTTGCCGAGCAGCACACCGTGGTTTCTATCCTCTGCCGCCATCAAATTGATCTACGAATACAGATTAGTTTATGTAATACAGGACTGATTCGACTCTACAGCTACAGAAAATCAGGAATCGTCGTTTTTGTGGTGGAAAGTTCACCCGTCCTCCACGTGTTTACGGTGGCAAGTTCTGCCGCCGGCGGATTTTTGAGAACGCCCACTGTTACACGGACGCAAATCTCCTCTCATCTCTCTGCATTCCCTGGCCGGATTTTTTGTTATTTCAGAGTTTTGATTGGAAAAGCAAAACCGTATCAAGTTCCGGTGTGCCTAATCTTTTCTTTTTGTTACCGGAACCAGGAGATATCATTATATAGGCGGTTTTCGAATGTCAAATGACGGATTCACCCATCTCATCATGGAGCGGTAATCCAACGGTTGTAGACGGTTTTATTATCATTACAGGTGTCAGTGTAACGGAATTATTTGCACTTGTGTTTTCTTGACACGTGTACGATCGCTAAAAGCAGCAAGAAATAATTTTGTTTTGCTTTTGAGAATAAATGAATGATAATTTTGTGAAAATTGCATTATATTTAGTATTTCTTAAAAAACATAAGTTTTGAGTATATAATATCCGATACTTTTTAAATAATAAAAAAAATAATCTAGTTTTATAACTCTAAAGAGGAAGATATGTAATTGCCTGTAAAATAAATATATATTTTGTGTTTACTATGTAATACTATGTAATACACATTTCTGATGTATGTGTTTTGGCGGTAATTATAATAAGCGTATATTGGATAACTAGGTTAAAATCCTTATATTATATATTTATTTACATGGGTTAAATAAATCAACCTCTTGTAAACAAATTTTAAAAAAAATTGTATGTTAGTTGTCATCAGTCATTATTTATATAAAAGATAATGAATATTGAGTAAATTATATATATTGCCCTTTATGTTTGGGATAACTTACGAAACATGTCCTTTAAACTAATTTATTACGTTTCATGTCCTTTGTTTGAAACACCAATTGCAAATATAGCCCTTTGCTAAAATTACATCCATCTCAACCGTTAACCCAAGGGCAATTTGGTCTTTCTCCCCCAAAGACTTTAATCAACAACTTAGTTCCACCGATTTCAATTTCTAAACTAACATCGAAGAATTCAATCTATTTCATTTGAATAAAGCCCACTGACATGAGTTTACATATCATTCCAAAATCCTAAATTCAAGTTTTTTTTTTTTACAAGGAAAACAGACAATTGTTGGAATATGAAGAGTTACATAAGCGGGAAATACACATGACATCAAGTTGCCATACCGGGAAGGCGGGCAACAAGCTGCGCCGCCAGGCCTTTTTGAATAGCAAAAACCAAGACGTATAAATACAAAGTTCTTCATTCAAGTTTTGATTTAGTAAAATAGTGAAACCCAATTTTTCTAGTTACTTTAACCGAAGATTCTTTTCAAAACCAGAGTTATCCAAAAAAAATAAAAAAATAAAAATATTGGATTGAATCCCACATCAATATTGATCAGACACTTTAATCCCGGTTTACGAACACCAAATTGAGATCCCATATCACCGAATTGAATTCCGCAATTTCGTTTCGAATTGCAAATTTCGGAAAATGACGAGGATTGATTATCATAAATTGTAATTTCAATTTCGATCGGAGAATACTTTGTGTGGATGCGAAATGAAACCATAGTGATTAATCCGATTAAGAGTCTCATTTGCCTATTTGATGAATTTGATTTCTTTTTATGGTGTTAGTGAGTAATCTCCTCTCAAAGAAAATTTCATGGAGAGGATGATCAAGAAGAATGCGTAGATTTGTCAAATAGACTCATAAGTCATAAATCTTTATTTTTATTAAAAAAACTTAACTTATTTACAGTCCATTCAATAACTGATTTGGTCATTAGAAGATCAAAGCCAACGAATCAACCATATATATAAACACAAAGTAATGAATTAAACTACATTTGACCATTTACTCTCGTTTGCCTCACAGCTTTAGATTTGAGCACTTAAGCTCATGCCACAAACAAAACAATGTATCAAACACATCATCTTCATCACCATCTTCAAACTTACCATCATCAGTTTTTAAAACAGTTAAAACAACTTTTAACTAGTTTTCATGCGAAGTCGAAAACTCCAACCTTCGTTGGCTTTGATCTTTTAGCTGGAAATGCAAGTATAAAAGTCTTTGGAGGGACAAAGACCAAATTACCCTTGGGGTAATGGGCGAGAAGGATGAAATTTTAGCAAAGGGCTATTTTTGTAATTGGTGTTTCAAACAAAGGACATGATACGTAATAAATTGGGTTAAAGGGCATGTTTCGTAAGTTACCCCGAACATAAAGGGCAATATATGTAATTTACTCATGAATATTTAAAAATTATAAAATAAAAAATAATGAAAGTTTAAGAATAATGAATTTATATTTTAATATATGATATAACTAAAATTTTCTTATGATTTATTAAATTTTTAGTAAATTACAAGAATAAAAAGATTTGTAGTTTTAATGTTTAGTTAAAAACTTGGTTATAGAAAAGTATTTAAGAGGAGAGAAAGACAAGTTAATATTTAATAGGAGGGAGAGGCTGAAAAATTATGACGAGTATTTAATTAAAGAATCATAAGTTATAGATATAGATAACTAGTGATACCCAGGGCCGGTCCTGAGGATTTAGATGCCCTGTTCGAGTTTTAAAACATAAGCCCATTCGAAAAAAACTACAAACAGAAAAAGTTCCTAAATAAAACAAAAAATAAGTTATATCAACAAACATAAGGAAATTATTGTTTTAAAATGACTTTCTAGTTGAAATTAGGCCCTAAATGCCTAAATATTTAATAACTAATTGGACTATCTTTTTTAAATTGGATTATTTTATTAGTTTAGGTTTTAAAATATAAATTTTTTTTTATTTTAAAAGAACTATATAAATATAATATATATAGAAGATTTTTAAAAAAAATAGGTCTCCCCTAAAATGATAGGCCATGTTTCGTCGCACCTCTCGCACATGCTCAGGGCCCCCACTGGTGATACCAACATATATATTCCATAAATGTCTTAAAAAGTAATATAATTAATAACCTTATATATAATAATTATTATTATTTTAAGTATAAGTTTAAACGTAAACGTATATGAGATAATGAAACTTTTTTAGACATGCAATCAGTATTGTAAAACTCTAGGCGGCGACTACTCAGTCCTCTGAGGGGTTACGAGGAGCCTTTTAGCAACTCGGCTCGACAACTTGCCCTCGATCAACATCGGTCAAACTAGGTCCAACTCAGGTCAACTCGGAACAACTCAGTCCAACTTGGAATCAGTCAAACTCGAAAAAAATTTAAAAATATATTTTTTTAAAAAATATATAGTATAAATACATTTTAAAAGTTTATTAGAGTTAAATTAATAAAATCAAGCTTTGTCAAACTCAAGAAAATCGATAAACCTTGTCAGGAAATTGACTAGTGAATATTTTTTTTTACTTTTAATTGTATAATCATTTTATTCACACTGTACTCTATTGATATTCACGTACTTGGTTATAATATTAATAAATTTATGATATTTGAAATATATATAATTTTGCAAATATTATTTCATTATAAGTTATCATATCCGAGTACTCCCCGACTACTCTCCGTCTAGACCGAGTACTCGTAACAGCCTAGTCGACCGACCTAGCAGCGTATATGAAACACCACTCCTGGGCATGATGGAACGTGATCACCTTCCATGACTCCGACAATGTCTTTTTACGAAATGATTCTTTTTATTTATTTTTATATTTCTACCACTTAAATAATTAAACTCATTATCCTTTTTTAAATAAAACTTTATATTCATGTAATCATCGTTCACACCGATAGCTAAAACATTAGATACCTTTATTGCTACTACGAAGCACACTGAAAGTTGGAATCAAACAATCAAGATTAAAAGGAAAACGCAGAGAACTTTTATTGATTAAACGAACGAACTATCACAATGAAATGAGCTGAGCTCTTAAATATATGTGAAAACAAACTTAACAGCTATTAACAAATCCTAACTAAACTATCAATCAAGAACGCAGTAACAATCCCTCAACTTTCAGAAAGTGCAGATTGGCCCCTGCAACTTTAAACTCAGCTTTTCTTTTAATGCTTTCATTCTCCTCCCTAATTCAAAAGCATTGAATTAAACTCTGCATAAAACCTTTTATGAATCCAATCCAGAAATCACCCGATATCATCACATGCCAGCGGTCCAATGGACTTTCGTATGCTAATGTACCAAGCAACTTCCTTTTGAATCCATTTCACTCAAAATTTTCAATTCCTATTATACCCTTTAACTCAAGAAACCTTATTCTTGCTAAAGGTTTAGTAAATATATCTGCCTTTTGATACTTAGAGCTCACATACTCCACCACAATCTGCTCTCTTTCAATACATTGTCGGATAAAGTGAAATCTAAGGTTGATGTGTTTGCTCCTTCCATGGAACACAGGATTTTTCATCAAACTTATAGCAGATCTATTATCCACAAAGATTCTAACTTTTCCTTGCTTCTCACCTGTTAACTCCTCTAGTAAACCAGCCAACCACAAAGCTTCACAGGCTGCCACTGTTGCTGCCATGAATTCTGCCTCACAAGAGGAAAGAGCAACAGTCCTTTGCTTTTGTGAATGCCATGTAATCAAGCAACCATTGTAGTAAAAACAGTTTCCTGATGTGCTTCTACCATCTTCCAGGCTCATCATGTGATTAGAGTCACTAAAACCCATTAAACCTTCCCCAGATTTATTAGAATACACCAAACCATGATCCAAAGTCCCTTTTATGTACCTGATTAGGTGCTTTACTGCCTGCAAGTGTGTTTCTTTTGGCTTTTGCATGAATCTACTCAGTACACCCACTGAATAGCAAATGTCAGGCCTGGTCTGGGTCAAATACCTTAGAGACCCTACTAATCTCCTATAGCTTGTTGGATCCACATCCACTCCACCCTCTTCTCTCAACAGCTTTAAGCCTGGTTCCATGGGAATCTTGGCAGGATTACATTCTTCCATTCCAGCCAATTTAATCAGTTTTCTAGCATAAGCAGTCTGTTTAATAGCTATCCCACTTGAATCTTGATTTACTTCTATTCCCAGATAGTACTTTAACAAACCCAGATCTGTCATCTCAAAACTCAACTGCATCTGCTTTTTAAAACTTTTCACTTCTGCCTCATCACTACGAGTTAACAATAGGTCATCAACATAGACCCCAAGTATCAGATTTGACCCCCTTTTAATTCTGGTATAAACTGCTTGTTCATGTAGACATCTCTTAAATCCAAGGTCTTTTAGAACTGAATCAAGCCTCAAGTTCCAAGCCCTTGGAGCTTGTTTCAGTCCATATAAGGCCTTCTTTAACTTGTAGACCTTATGAGTAGCTCCTTTTACTTCAAAACCTTGAGGCTGCTTTACATAAACATCCTCCTTTAATTCCCCATGGAGGAAGGCTGCTTTCACATCCAAGTGATATACCTTCCAACCTTGTTTTGCAGCATAAGCCAGAATCAATCTAATGGTCTCTATCCTTGCCACTGGGGCAAATACTTCCTCATAGTCCACTCCTTCTTGCTGGACATACCCCTTGGCCACTAATCTTGCTTTATACTTGGTGATTGATCCTTTTGCATCCTTTTTTATTTTATAAAGCCACTTAAGACCAATAGGATTACACTGGGTAGGAGGATTAACCAACTGCCAGGTTTGATTCCTTTCAATGGTTCTGATTTCTTCCTTCATAGCTTCAACCCATTCCTTTTGATTTTCAGCCTCTGCATAGGACATTGGTTCACTTTCTTGAGTAAGAAGTAACTGAACTTGGTCACTTTCTTCCTGTCTTTGAGCACCCAACTTTAATCTTCTATCCAAGACATAATCTTTCAATTTTGTTGATACTTTTGGTACCCTTTTGGACTTTCTGGAAACATCATTCTCCTCCCCTTGGATAGAACCTTGAGTATCCCCTGGAGTATGCTGAATCTCTCCATCAGATGTGTCAAGATCCTCCTCAGTCCCTGACCCATTATCAAACTCAGGATCAATGTACTCTTGTTCTTCCTGATTAAGTTCAAAGATGGTCTGTTCCTGCATTCCCCTTATCTGATTCTCCACTCTACCCTCTTGAGTAATGATGCTTGACCAATTCCACTTCCTACCCTCTTCAAACTTTACATCTCTGCTCACAGTGATCTTACCAGTTTTTACCTCAAGCATCCTATGTGCCTTTGTTCCCTCTTGAACCCCAAGGTAAACCATCAATTTACTCCTATCCTCAAGCTTACTTTGACCTGGTACAGTGACTTTGACATGACCCACACAGCCAAAAACTTTCAAATGGGCCAAATTTGGCTTTCTTCCCTTAAGTTCTGCATATGGAGTTGACTTTTCCAAGGCCTTTGTTGGCACCCTGTTGAGAATGTAGACAGCATGCTTCACAGCTTCAGCCCAATACTCATCTGGAACCTCCATCCCTTTCATGATGCTCCTCACCATGTTTAGAATAGTTCTGTTCCTCCTTTCCACCATTCCATTCTGCTGTGGTGAGTATGGTGCAGTGAGCATCCTGTTTATTCCTGATTTCTCACAAAACAAGTTGAAATCATTAGAGGTAAACTCCCCCCCCCCTGTCAGATCTTAAAGATCTGATCTTATGCCCATACCTATTTTCAACTTCCATTTTGAATCTTTTAAATGTTTCAAAAGCTTGGTCTTTAGTTTTGAGCATATATACCCACATACATCTGGAAAAGTCATCAACAAGTAAATAGAAGTACCTGTTTCCTGACTTGGTTTCTGGGTCAAAAGGGCCACATAGGTCCATTGAAATCATTTCTAATGGAACTTTGGTCCTATAGGTTGACTGCTTTGGGAAGCTTTCTCTTATTTGTTTACCAGCTAGGCATGCATCACACATCTTAGACTGTTCATCAACCAATGGTACTCCAGTAACCATTTTCTGATTAACCATTTCTTTGATTACTTTAAAGTTAGTGTGACCAAGTCTAGTGTGCCACAACCAATCACTATTCTTTATATCCATTAAAAAAGACATTGGTTCCCCAATTTTAAGTTTGATCTTATAAAGTCTATTAGGTTGTCTATGGACTTTCATGAGAAGAGATCCTCCTCTTTCATAGACCCATAAGAATTCATTCTTTAGTCTTACCTCACAACCTATTTCTGTTAATTGACCCAAACTTAAAATGTTGCTTGTTAGACTTGGAATATAATAGACCCCCCTAAGCACCCTTTGTTCCTGATTCTTGCCCTCAAGAATCACAGTCCCTTTACCCTCTATTTGGACTTTTGACCCATCCCCAAATCTGATTTTTCCCTTGACATTTTTATCAATAATAGAAAAGAATGAAGCATTTCCAGACATATGGTTAGATGCACCATTGTCTAAATACCAAAATTCATTTGCATCTTTAGAATCATATAAAGATGGCCTTACCTTTTCTTCATTAAGATATACCTGCTCACCATAATCTTGATGATGGGATAACAACAAGAGAGCCTCTTCATCATCTGTTACATCTTGTGACAGATTTATCTCATCCTCATGATTATTCTTGCTAGTTTTACATTCACTAGCATAATGACCATATCTATCACATTTGAAACATTTAATATGGGACTTATCCTTTTTAGTTTTAGAAGTCCTATTATCCGATTTTCCATTCTTAGAATCCTGTTTCCACTTTCCTTTACCCTTTTGACTTTTATCTGAATTTCTAAGGTTTCTATCTGGTTTATCTTTGCCTTTCTTGAGCCTATTCTCTTTACTCTTAGCCTGCCATTCCTGATATGTCATAAGAAGTTGCTCATTTCCAACAGATTTTTCAGATTTTGGTCTACAACCTATTCTTTCTTCATAGGCTTTCAATCTACCTACAACTTCTTGAAATAAGATTGTATCTAAGTCTGTAAATTGTTCTAATGAAGCAACTAGTTGTATGAACTCATCTGGCACTGAATCAAGTATCTTCCTAACCTTTACAGATTCTTTTAAAGGTTCCCCTAATTCTATGAATTTAGAGGCAATACCTGAGATCTTGGCTGCAAAGGCATCAACCTTTTCTGAATCTTTCATCCTCAATGCTTGAAATTCACTATTCAAAGTCTGTAGCCGTGCCTTCTTCACTCTATCTTCCCCAACAAACCTTGTCTTAATGGAAGTCCAGATTTCCTTCGCTGTTTCCATACTTGCAACCTGCAGGACAATTTCTTCCGGGAGGCTTTGAAAAAGGTAGGCTATAGCCGCATTGTTCTTCTTTTCTTCAACCTCATGACCTGCCTCAGGTTCAATCGCATCCCAAAGACTGTGTACATTGAAGATGGCCCTCATCTTCACAGCCCAGATGGTGTAGTTGGTATGATTCAGAGTTGGACATTGCAATGGGATCGTCGTGTAGTTGTCTCTGATTTGAACTCGATTTCCTTGACCTCCGTCCGCCATTGGAGATGATACAGGAGATCTTCGAGGAGATGATCTCGGCGATCTTCTTGCGCGGAGAGGAGATGAAAGTAATCGATGAATGATTACTTAATTGTCTGAGAATTTTTCTAAATCCCCAAATCGATTGCCCTAAATCCTTCTCGGATAATCGATGTATCTTGATCGGAGATTCTTCCTTTCGTATCGCTCTGATACCAATTGAAAGTTGGAATCAAACAATCAAGATTAAAAGGAAAACGCAGAGAACTTTTATTGATTAAACGAACGAACTATCACAATGAAATGAGCTGAGCTCTTAAATATATGTGAAAACAAACTTAACAGCTATTAACAAATCCTAACTAAACTATCAATCAAGAACGCAGTAACAATCCCTCAACTTTCAGAAAGTGCAGATTGGCCCCTGCAACTTTAAACTCAGCTTTTCTTTTAATGCTTTCACACACTATGTAGCACCTGAATAGAACTGTCACGATGTCACCACTTTTCTCGTCACCTAAAACAATCGATTTCTAGGAAAGAGCAAATGAGCCCACAATTTGAAGGTCAACACTTGGTGGCCAGAAAGATGTGGCTAATATCACGTAATACAAGAAAACGACAAGAAGGTTCATTTGTTTCACAAACAATAAACATGTTTAAGCAAATAATATTTTAAGTTAGTTGATTCAATAATACTCTTTATTTTATAATTCTTTGAAACGATTATTCATACCCCTTTAAATCTTCACCAACGTCACTTTTAACTCACATGCCGTCTCCAATTTGTATTTGTTTCGTTTTAATAATTACATCACTAAAAATCTCTTTAATATGTACAAGCTGACGAGTTTAATGTTCAACCTTTTTATTTGACATGCTACGTTTTGTACAGTGAATTTTATTGATGAATATATTAACTATTTTATATTATAACTTTTATGTCATATTTTTCATAATCATCTTACTATATAATAGAATTTTGACGTATTTTAATATATGTATTCTTATAATAGCATAAATAATATATAAGAGCTAAGTTTTACAAATGTTCACTCTTTTTTCATATTAAACAATATATGTATTGTTAAGGGTTGATCTTGACAAATTGAAAGAATTGATGAGTGAAATTGCGTATTAGCTAATTAACTTAAAAATAGATGACCTAGATGAATAGCTTAGTGCTAAAGTGATGACTTCTCAACCAAGAGGTTGTGTGTTCAAATTCTGCAAAGTGTATATGTGGTGATTTTAATATTTCACTAAAAGATAAAGATAAAAATAAACTTGAAATAGCTTGAGGATAATTGTTAAGTCTTAGTCGGCAATAGGTTTGTAATTAGGTTGTTGAGTTGGTGTTTGGATGTTGGATACAACAAAGTCCACTTTACAATTATGTCTAGATTCGTCACCTAATTAAATAGCATTAAAATTAAAATTAGAAGAGATGACAACACCGATCATAAGTTAGTTTTAAACATGGGAAACTCACATAAAATTCATATATATATATTGATCGTAACGTAATACAATAGGTATTATATTCATTGTGAGAAAATTATGGACTACAATTATTTTTTAAGAAAAAATAAACTTGTAATACAAAACTTTTAAATATATTTATATAAAGCAAACATGACTTTAAGTTGAGTTTGACCACTTTTAATTTGTGTCTCAGTTTTAAAGTATCAAATTATTGGTGGCCACTCATGTTGAGGTCAAGTCGAAACGGTCACCATGTGGGGTTTTTGGTCTTATCCTGACACCCCAACTCTTTTATGGTTCATAGTACTTGGCCACAACCATGTTACACGTCTAATTTCCTTTTCGCTCTTTCCGTCCTAATTTTTGTTTGATGTCTTTAAATTGGAGGGTTCTATAACAATCACCTACAAATACAAAGTCATTAACACCATCTAAATTTATTTGCTAGTTATTATTATTATCATTTATAAAAAGACCAACTAAAACAACCTTTAAATTTTTATAAAATTATAAAATAAATCATCATGCATGCTCCTCCTCGTTATCATCTTCCTCATCATCCTCTGCTCGACCTCACAAATTGGAACAAAGATGGTGATAGGCTTCTGATTTGTCTAACCTCATCTCCACAAGATATGTCTTAACCAAGGGTATCACCCAAATTAAAAAAGTTTCTGATTTTGCAGGTTATGTTGTTTTGATTAGGGTGTTTATTGGTTCTGATAACAGTTTATACACTTTATTCGGATTAACTTTTTTTTTTTTATAATATCCGAAATCCGAACCAATCCAAATCCGGTAAGCGTCTTACCGAACTAAATATTAGACACAAAACCAAATCTCCACCGTGATTCTTTATGAATGTAAACTAACGAGTAGTTACCGTTTCATGTGTTGTGTCTAACTATTCTATCATTTTTAGCACGTGAACCCACACTACGGACTTGGTCATGTGAAACCGAGTTGCTTTGTTAACACTCTTATTTTATTTCGTCGTGAACGAACCAAATTCAAAAAACACATAAGCGAAAACTCTAACTAAAATGCATACACTGACACAAAAATAAAATAATGGTCTCTTATGAATTCAAAGAATAATATATTTTATAATTTATAAAAACAAAATATAAAAGAGTTGAAAACAAATGCTTGTAAGGTACACTAAAAACCAAATTGGTTCCAAGTGACTACTAAAGCCAAAGTTGTGCCCAATAATTAAGATTCGAATTTGAGCAGAGTGAAAGGGGAAAGCTTCAAAGCGCTAAATCTCATTCCGTTATTTTCTTCATCTCTAAGGCTATGTGTAGTGGTTTGGGAGTGGAGTGGGGGGTTATGCGCCATGTGGCGGATGACGTGGAAATGGGGGGTTATAAGATAAGGGGTGTAGTGGGGGGTTATGAGGATGGGGGGTTATGTGGATTGAAGAACCAATAGGAAAAAAACAAAAAAAAAGAAAAAAAAACACATGAGAAGGAAGGGGCGCCATGTTTAAAACGCCGGTGACAAAAATCCCTAACATGGCGCCTAGGGGGGTGGTGAGGGGCGCCATGTTGGGCGCCATGTTAGCAAAATCGGGCCTATAACGCCCCACTACGAATAGCCTAAAAACTATTCAATATGCTTAAAAAGTAAACTTAACTATTTTATAAAAAATCGTTTCAATGACTATAACTCTTATGTAAAAACACTAAACCATATACCATTGTAACATAAACCGGTTAAAGCAAATTTTTCAAAAACCAATAGCAAAAAAAAAAAAAAAAAAAAAAACCAAAAAAAGGAAGAAAATGTTTGAAAAAAAAATGTTGTTGTAATCAGGACTCGAACTAACGTAAAATCTTGATGATATAAATTGGTTGGTGGTTTTGGACAAGGCCCAATAGAGCTGGCCATCACGTCCTTAAAGGCTTAAAAGTTAAGATTATATGTGGGCCGCCCCTATATAAAAACTTCGATTTTATTAATGTAGAGTGATTTCGAGACCAGTCTAATATGTTTTAGAACTAAAACGAACTTTAAAACTAATATTCCTTTTTTTTTTGTGAAAATCATAATAATAATAAAAAGAAACTTAACTGATAAAAATTATCCACGAAAATCCACCAACATAATAGAGAGCCCATATAGCATCACATATATTATTTCTAGGGATCCCTTATTTCTATCATGATATGAATTTCTGACATTATATGAATCTAACCTAAAATTTAAAAGTTTGAGTTTTAGATGTGTGTCAGGTTCCCTAGTTGTCCTATTAATTTGTTTACTTTTAATTTTTCTTTCACATGTGTTACAACATCATAAATTTAATCGATTGTGTCAAATTTTATAAGGTAAAAATAAAAACGAGTGTGAGGTTACACACAATTATATTTTAGTTGTTAATCTGTAATATAGAGTTATAAAAGCAGAAGCCGAAAGAAAAAAATCAAATTATCAGGTTCTATTCGTGTTAACTCGTGAACTCTTGTTTAGTGTCCATATTCATATGACACTTTTTTTGGAATGTTTTGGATCCCAAAGATCCCAAGGCACAATGAAGGTTGAATTAGGGATGATAATGTGTCAAGTTTGGGACGGGTTGGGTTAATACTAGCCCCATACGTGATTGTAACCATTTATACATTAGAGACAATCATTTGTATCCAACAATGGTGTTTGAATCAATCACCATAAATAATCTATGAATATGGTACTCAAGAAGTGGCGAAAGGTAGGGCGATTTGTTCTTACATTCTACCCAATGTTCAGCTACAAGAAGTGGACGAAATCAAACAAGTTGTAATCAATCAAGAAATTCGCAACTCACAAATGTATCACCCTTAAGTCGGATTTGATGGACCATATTTTTCTACTATAAGTTTTAGTTATGATTAATTGATTATGTAATATTTTTTATTTTATGAAAGTGGTTTTACAATATTTTATATATATATATTATATTTAACTGAGTGAAGTGAAGCGGATGATGAAGTAGCTGTTGACGTGACACTAAGTAAAAAAGTAAATAATGACCCTCTACGGCTAGTCTAAAAAATACTCTTTCTAGAAGTGTGAAACTTAATGTTATATTTCATATTACGACCCATAATGAAATATAACATTTAGATTGTTAGAAAATAATAATTTTCTAATAGATGTCTATGCATATTAAGATTTTTATGTCATTTCAAGTAATAATTTTCTAATAGATGTCTATGCATATTAGGATTTTTTATGTCGTTAAATTTCTAAAAAGTATATGTTACTGTTGTAATATAAAGTCGTTTCGTGTCAATGATTTTGCGACCTATGCATTTTCAACCTACAACACTTTTAACTGTTTACATGACTTGAACCCATGACACTAACTTCAAACAAAGTCTTTATGACAGTACGCGTTTAAAAATCATAATAAGACTACTATAATGATACAATAAACACATTCTATCTATTTTTATTTAGAATTTTATTCCTTTATAATACAACATATTTCTTAATCAATATGCCTCTAATTTCTCACACTATCCCTAGTCGTTGAACCAATCAAATCAAGATCATTTCTTTAGATTCCTGCTTCCGGTTGATGCAACAAATTTCCCATTTCTTCTTTGTTCTTGCCAACAACTTTGGTTTCTATGTGTAATTGGTTCTTCTTCCTCAACAACTTCATCTTCTTTTCTCATGGATTGTTGATAGTATTTGAATGCCACCAACAACATGAACACTGCATATAATCATCATGCGTCAAATCGTTAACAAGACATCGATCATTTTCTTATATGTGAGAAAGTGGTGGCAACTTACCTGCCCAAATACGAGCAACAATCGAGGAAAGGTTCCAAACAAGGGTGAAAACACCAAAAGCAACGGCTTTCTTCTGCGAGCATGAGTCCCAAGCATCCTTAAACCGTCGAATCCAAAATGTACCTTCATTAGTGTGCAAAATATTCTATTAGAGAAGCATTTGATGTGAAAATTGATTTATTCGAGTAGAAATGCCCAAAAATTGAAAAGAAAAACTAAAAGATTACTGACCATACAAACTATTAGTACTTGACTTTTACAGAAGTGGAAAAGGACCACCTATCTATTAGTACTCGACTTTATAAATTGTTCAAATACAACTTTAAAGCATTATAAGAGCCGTTGGGGAATCTAATATTGGTGAGGTGCAATTTCACTAGATCTCCAACAGTTTGTAATGAAGTTGGACCCACATCAATAACTATTCTTTAGTGCATTGTGTCCGAAATGGTTGTATATCTACTTTTACTCGTGCATTAGATTTTTTCTCATTAACAATGACTTTTATTCATGTGTTACGTGACCCCATATCACATATGGATTCACATATCTATTGATATTCAGATATAGGATGAAAATATACAGAATTTACAAGAATAAAAGGTAGATACGCGACTAATGTCTAATATGACCACATAATTATAACATATTTGAAAAAAAAATGGCTACTTCTATGATTTTCTCTAAAAAGATTTCATTACTACAAGACTAAAACAAGTTGTAAATCAACATAAAACATTTTTTTACGGTTGGAGGGTGAATCAGGACAAATTAGGACAGGGCATTATTTTCCCATCAATTATTTGTAACCAGAGCCACCTAAAAACCAGCAATGTGGAGCCTATGGAATTTAACTTTCATGACCCATAAGTGTTAGATAGAATGTACAATATAAGGCAAAAGGTGTCAACTTTTCTTGAATGATCAAGTACTCATGTCATCTCAAGGACAGTAAAAAGTGTGAAATAACTGCAAATGCAGGAAACTCAAGTGGTTTTTTACCGTAGGCAGACAATTGAGAAGAATAGGATGAGCAGATCTTAGGCAGAGTAAAAACCCCAAAAAAAGCTGCAAACAAAAAAACCAGCAAATATCATAATAGTATCAGCAAGAATTTTATCAGAATTCAAGGAATTAGGCTCTTGATTTCTTGATCATAAGTGGCAGAATCTTGTTTTTCAAAATCTTTATCATAAAATCTATCAAATATTTTGTAGAAATTTGTAAAACTGACCCAATTTGGCCATTTTCCAAACGGTTATAGAGCTGCCACATCTTGCTAAAATAAAGAGCAGCACTGCCATCTGTCAGATAACACCAAAATTTTGTAAGTTTCTTACCAATCTTGCAGATGAAGATGAAATTTACATCAAAATCAGTGACAAATAATAGAAGGGGAAAAAGACTAAAAATTTGAAATAAATTTATAAATAAAATTACCTTCATTGTAGTGGCAGGATCACCTGAAAACAAAGCTTTGACCTTTAAGAGAAATTCATTGATGTAGGGAAGAAATAGTTTTAATGCCCAGATTGCTTCTTCTTCACCAAGAACATATTCTTCATCATCCGTAACATTATCTGCTTCTACATAACCCCTGTTTAATTTTTTTTTTAAAGATTGTTACAAGTATAAAGTTGTTAAAAATGGTAAGTTTTATAAATGTAGGTGAATCACTAACCTGAAAATAAACGATCTGAAAATGAAGATTGCAGCAAGATAGATGAGACTCAGATAAGAAATCACAGAAATGAAGCTGTAGAAAGTAGAAATGATCATTATTATGTATGGGATGAATTTATGCATAAAGAATGTGACTGAATTTCACACCTGATATTGAGGTCTTGGGTGTATGATGATGAAAGAATGGCAAATGACCCTAAACCAAAAATTAGTGATGATTTTGATGCATCTTTCCACATGATCAAATCAACTGAAAACAATTGGAAGATAGATTTAGTTTATGAATATCAAGAATATGATGTAATCATTGAAAGTACTCACTCAAATTCTGCAATTTGCTATGGGGTTTGGGAACTCTCTGTGATGGCAATTCATCTGTAAATTAAAGATGAAACTGAAGTCAGATTGATTAAAATTGACAGAAAATAATTGAAGATTATATAAATACTTGCATGGTTTTGAAATGGTTCTGGGATGATTTACAACAGGAGGAAGTTGTTTTCTGACTGTTTTTGAAACAGGATTTGATCTTTCATTTCTGTGATGAACTTTCTTATCTGCAACTACAACATCTGGTGATTTCTTTTTGTCGATTGGAGACACGGGTTCGATTTCTTTAACAACAACAATGGCTCTTTCTTCATTAACTTCTTCATTTTCCTCCATTGTTGTCTTACTACAAGCTTCTTCACTATCTAAAGATTTGACTTCTTTCAAGTCATCTGTCATCAGTTTCTCCTCACAAACATCTAATTCATCAGAGTTTTGACTACAATCAGATCTATTTTTCTTTATCCCATTATCATCTCCATTTCCACACTCTGTTTCTTCAATCCCATCATTGAATTCATCACTAATTAGGGTTTCTTTAGGTGAAATTGATTTGACTTTCTCAATTCCATCATCTAAATCACTACTCAGACTCCCTTTTCTTGATAAATTTCGAGTCTTTATAATGGCATTGGAAACACTCTGTATCTTATTCCATCCCGGTCTTCCCTTCTTCATCTGAACAGGGCTTTTCTTGATTCCCTCACCAACAATGGAATCACTCAATTCACCCAATACCTTCTTGTTTTCAGATCTAACTTTTGAGATCTGAACTGGGGTTATTTCATTTCCATCTAAATTACCATCAGATTTCCAAGTTTTCCTCTTTCCACCACCACCGACACCATTAGAGGTCTGTTTGGATCTCAAAATCATGGGTTTTTCATTTTCTTGAATCTTGTCATCACCATTGAAGACTTTGAAGCTACCTTCCATTCTGCTCTCCCAAACAGAACCAACCACCACCCCATTTTTTGGTGATTTGGTTGCCATTCTTTTTCTTTCCAAATCCATAAGATTAGAAATGAACTAATAACTATCAATCAAGATTGAATATTTTTTTTATTGTTGTTGGAGGGTTTGAGTAGAAGATATCAGAAATAGCAGTTGGGTTGGTGACTGTTGACTGTTGTTGGCGTTAGATGCTGAAGCATTTGGGATAGTAAAACTGTTAAAAGAGAAAGAAAGCAAATGACTTGAAAGAGAAGGGACAAACAGAGGTCCTTTATGCTTTAGCATGTGTTAGCCCTCCAATTTAATGTACAACATTTGAAGGATATAGTACAAGTGATTGGAGCAATGAATTGCTGACTTTATAGGAAGGATTAGGCTTTGCCTCGCCCACTTTGTTCCTGTTTGTTTATTATTTAAGTCCTTTTGAGATTTGTGCATGGCGGTGGGATGTGGTAAAATCATGAAGGAGTCATATGTGTGGTATTAATTATTAGGTTTAAGGATTCAAGAGCATTTTGGAATTTATTTCTCAAATTTTAGGTACCATGGCCCATGCTACAACTTCAATATGAAAACTACTTACTTTTATAATTGTTAAAATTTAATATTCTACTTTTAACTCATAGCTTTCTAAATCTATTTTTTAATCTGTATTAATAGTTATCCTGTGAATACATATTTACAACACCTTTTATATAGGCTTAACTACAACTACAAGCCCTTTAACTAAACATATATATTATTCAATTTTGTTATGATTAACAAAACTGATTGACCACTAGGACTTGTCCTAGTGGTTACCCCCTTGGCTCTTAGGGCTTTGGTTATTATGTGACCCAAGTTCTAATCCAAGGGGAGGCAGTTTTACCCCATATTATTCCAGGAGGGGGTTTCTGCCAGGAGAAAGCTTCAGGAGGGGGTGTCTTGGTTCTCACGGAGGTCCGAGTAATCGACCTTGGACATAGCCCCGCAAGGGTAGGTTTACACGTGAGACCAAAGTCGCCTGATCGATGCCGTTCCAAAAAAAACAAAACTGATTGTAATATCATGTATTTATTTAGAGAATTCTTTAATAAATGTAACACATAAAAGGTGTTTTCATAATTGCTCTTTAACTTAATGGTCTCTAAAAAAACACTTAGCTTAGTCTAGTAACAAATGTATACGTCTTTATTGTAGAGATGTTGTGTTCTAATCTCACTTAAAATATAAAGTGAAGTTGGAGTGTAACATTTTAGTTTTGATGATGGATGTAGAATAAAAATAAAAGTTAGATGCTCTAATTAAACATCGCCACAATAGAAATACTATCCAAACACCTTAATCATCAAAGTTTAATCATTATAACTTATTTTAGTTTTAATAAACGACGAATTTCAACAAAAATAAGGGGACATACATTTAAGAAATACAACATTTTTGAAACCTTTAATATTATAATTATTTGGGAATTTGAATTTTAATAATCCCAAGTTTCACATATTGGATGAGATTAATCCCACATTTCGAAATGTTTGTCACCGAGCCCAAGTTTCAAACTATTTTCTCTCATTGATCCCAAACTTAACACCGTTAGGGTTCCGTTAGTTTGGGATCAATGAGAGAGATAGTTTGAAACTTGGGCTCGGTGAGAAACATTTCGAAAGGTGGGATTAATCTCGTCCAATAGATGAAACTTGTGATTATTAAAATCCAATTTCCCAATTAAAAAGAATAATAATTTTGTAATGATTAGGAGGGGCTCCATGACTACACTTCATTGTTGGCATCCTCTTTGCCTCAAACCCCGGGTACGGTTTCACCCAAGGATACGGGTACAATGCGTTTTCTCAATTAGCATCCCTTCTGCCTCTGTTTCCATCGCCTTAACAACAATATTAACAATCTCAACAATATCAACAATCTCAAGCCTCTCAACCAGTGGATCCAGGAGTGGAGCCCGAAACACAATAAGAAGCGGGGGGGGGGGGGGGTTGTCAAAACCAAGAAAACGGTCTCACAAGAAGAAGGTCACGCCGATGCGAGAGAAGAATATTGTTCAAGGGCGGGACCAAGATGTGGAATTTGTGTTAGCTCAAGCTTGATTCGATGTGTCGGAGGACCCCCTTGTTGGTAATTTTTCTACTCATTTAAATTTAAAGTTTGCTACTTTTAAATTGGAGTTTAATAATCTCAAGTTTCACCTATTGGACGAGATTAATCCCACCTTTCAAAATGTTTCTCACCGAGCCCAAGTTTCAAACTATTTTCTCTCATTGATCCCAAACTAACGGAACCCTAACAGTGTTAAGTTTTGGATCAGTCAGAGAAAATAATTTGAAATTTGGGCTCGGTGAGAAACATTTCGAATGGTGGGATTAATCTCGTCCAATAGGTGAAACTTGGGATTATTAAAATCTAATTTCCCTAATTATTTTAATATGAGTTAATGCATTGACCATACAAATACTAACAATTTAATTTAGAGTAAATTGCATCGGAGGTCCCTGAACTTTGTAAAAATCTCATATTGAGTCCCTGAACTTTCGAAAGTGCAGGGAAAGTCCTTAAGGTTTCACTTTTATCTCACATGGGGTCCCTAGGTCTAACACCAAAGGTTTATTTTTATCTCACCTGGGGTCCCTAGGTTTAACACCAAGGGACCCCAGGTGAGATAAAAGTGAAACCTTGAGGACTTCCCCTGCACTTTCAAAAGTTCAGGGACTCAATATGAGATTTTTGCAAAGTTCAGGGACCTCCGGTGCAATTTACTCTTTAATTTAACATAAAAGGTGGTAATCTTCTTAAAGATCTACAAAAGATTGTCATGATGTACGTGTGAGGGTCCATGACATCTAGGGAAGGAAACATAAGGAACACAAGTAACTAACCAATACTTAACCTTATGCTAAAGTATAATTAAATATTAGTTATTTAATTATAGCATGGTTTGTGAGGTTCGGGTTAAGGTCTCTAGGTGGTGTAAGAGTCATATTGGGGATTCTCGTAGAGCCCTTATTGATTTTGCCACTACAGGTTCAGAGAAGAGGGTCAAAGACCCGATGGTCAATGGGGTCATTCGGGTGACGATTTGGTGTATTTAGTGGGTAAGGAATAACAAACGGTTTCGTAATGAAAAGGTCTCGGCAGAAAATATTTTAGATAGCATCATGTCTTTAGGTTTTACGAATGAGAACCAGAAGTTTGTGTTGGTCTCAATGGTGTAACTTTGAAGTTTGAGTTCTCTCGTTTGTTTAGTGCTCTTTGGTTGTAATTTTCTTTCGGGGTTCTTTTAATAAATTCTTTGTCGTCCAAAAAAAATATTAGTTATTTATTTTTTTCTAACGATACTCTATTATACTCATACTTCTAAAGTAAAAGCATATATTACACTAGTCTAGTTTTAAAACTTGAAACTTTCTCAAATGACACTCTAGAAGTAAAGTTGGTCATTTATTACCTAACGAAGGCTATGTTTGGCGCGCCATAAGCTAGCTTTTTAGCGTGCACCAAGCGGACCTTTTTTTTTAAAAGCTAGTTTTTTTAAAAAGCCCTGTTTAGTAACGTTATAAGCTAGCTTATAAGTTAGCTTTTGTATTTCCAGCTTTACCCTTCCCTAACTTATAAATGAATACATTTATTTACATTTATGACATATACTTTTATGTCATTTAATATTTTTCAGCTAATTTATCAGCTAGTTTTTACCAAACGTTATTTTTTATCAGCTAACAGCTAGCTTATCAGCTAGTGCGACAAACACAACCGAAGAAATAGATCTACTAAAAAAAACATAAAATAGAACTGTTTTAGACTAACACCAGAAGGTAATTGGTATGTTAAAACTTAAAGGCGCTTAATGGTAAAATTGGTAATATACTAAAATCTATATATTATTGTAGATATTTTGGTAACTTTTAGAGGGCAGTAAATATGATATATAGTGGAACCAGGCAAGTCCGTAAACCCTCTCTTGTGACTCGGGATCAATCCTTCATTGCCCACCAATCTCATAAAGTGGTGTGAATGAGACTAGAACCTAGATCTCTTCAACCATAAAGTAAGAGTTTAATCACGATACCAACTTTATTTGATGACGATTCATCTTAGAGGCCACCATCAAGACATGGATTTTGGGCGTGCTTGGTGCCTGTTGGTGAGAGGTTGCGGTCAAACATTTTAATATTTGATTAGGTCCGATGGATCAACAACTAAAATATCACAACAATTAATTATAATTTAGGCATGTTCATAAAAGACAGACACTAAATAACTTGACAAAATAGAGAGAAACAATAAATGAATACAAAATATATAACAATATATATTTATTATAACATGTCTCCGCCGTTAGAGCGTCAAGTGATCGAATGTGTAAACTGTAAACTGGATTTGAATCTCTGAAGCAAAACTCTTAGGGATCCCTTCGTGAAAATATCTACATATTGACAGTCGACAGGAATGTGTAAAACACGAATCTTCACGTTAAATACTGATGTTGGACCGGTTCCCCGACAAATAAACTGTAGAAACATTATCACATAAAATAATGTTGACTTTGTGAATAGAAAAGTAATTTGCGAAGCCATGTTGTTTCATCAATTGTCCAAATATTCGGCATCGACACTAGATCGAGAGACAATGTGCTCTTGCTTAGATGACCATGGGACTAGATTGTCCCCAAGAAATACACAATAACCCGATGCAGACTGTCTAGAGTCCAGATATCCCCAGATAACGTCAAAATAAGTTGCAAGCTTAGTAGACATGGAGGGAGTAATAGGAAGGTCGTGAGATAAGGTGCCTTTTAGGTAACCAATATCTGTTTGAGGTACAAAATGTACGGTTCTCATGGACCATGCATAGATAAAAACAACTTGTTGAACTACATAGAAATATCGGGACGGATAAAAGTGAGGCACTGTAAAGCTCTCACTAATAAAGGTGCCCCGTTTTCACACTCAATTTTGTGTCGACATCGCACAAGTGTTGTTGGGTTTGCAGTTAGACATGTTGGCCTGAGTAAGAATTTCAGTGGGATAGGATTACTAATATAAGGATAAGCCAACCGAGGTATGTTTAACCTGAATAACCAGAAAATGATGTAGCTTCGCCCCCACTTTGCTGTTATTTCTTCCTCATCTCTTTGACATGATCGTCAGCCACATGTTGATATGTCATTGATTATCTTTAGTTCTTTAAAATTTGTATCTTGTAACAATATTAGTACTTCTTTTATTTGCAATTTTTGTCAACTTTCAAAACATAAACGTTTGTCTTCTCATGAATCTACTTCTACTACTGTTTTGCCCTTTGACATTGTCCACTGTGATTTATGGACATAACCGGTCCTCAATAATAGTAGGTACAAGTATTACATGGTCATAATTGACGATTTTACAGAATATACATGAATTTTCTCACTTAAATCTAAATCTGAAACCTAATTAAGTTCACCCAGTTTCACTCCATTGTTTAAACTCAATTCAGTTGCCTTGTTAAATCCTTTTGATGTGACATGGGTGTGGAATTTAAGAATACTCATGTGGCTGAGACGATCATGTCAAAGAGATGAGGAAGATCACATGTGCTATTATGCCTGCTCAAGGGGTTTTTCATTCTTGTAGTTCTTTACAGAGAAACCAAATGGATCAATCTGGTAGATATGTAATGACTAATAGTAAATTTACAAACGGAAATGAAGTTTTAATCATGGAGAGTATAAAAGGTTTTTGAGGTGCAACTTTTTAGTGGGGTAGAAGAGGGTGCCAGATAATATTACCACTTTAAAGATCCAAAACTCACATGCATCGAGTTTAAATGCTTATAGTTATACCTCAGACTTCAAGGTCTTGTAACACTAGACTTTTGGTCCTGTAGAAGGATTGAAATCACCGAATCAATCCTTGAGACTCAAGTGTGCTTCCAAATGAGTTTAGCACTCCATTTTGCTAAAACTGAGTTCCAGAAGCTATGTGTTGTGAAATGAAAATGTGTCCAATAAACCCAAAATGTGGGCTTTGGCCATTTTTGCTCGACCATAAGCCTAATGAACTACACATCTCAATACTTTGAATCCAGTTAGTACACATTGGGCTGATTCTGCCTAACTGTGATAAGCCCAATGATGAGTCCGAAAAGACCTTTAAAGGTTCAAACTTTGTTGATTTCACTGATGTTTTAACCTTGATGGCATCACATTGGTAATGCCTTTGGTGGATGGCTTAGAGCCTGTACAAATTGAAGCTGGTAGAGGTGATCAAGGTAATGTGGAGATGCTTTTAGCTTATTATCTAAAGTGGAAACTGTTCCAAGATTGGACGGTTGATCCATATGCAATCCAAAGATGCCAACAAACCCGAAGCAGAAATAACTATAATAGATATCGTAACGGCCTCACCAGTTGATGCTATAATAAATTCATGTTGTTCACTCATCTTACAACATTATAAGTTCTGGAGGTCAGTAACTCTTAAAGGATGAGTATTGTTAAAATACAAATAGTAGGATTTGAGTTAAATACACATAGATCACCTTTTTCTAGATTAATAACTCAAGCACAATTATTGAAAGATTCATTCTCATATCTATCTTCTTGCTGCTATTGTTCAATGGATGAAGAATCAAACAGGAAGCTTTACCATTCGAAAAAACGCTATTAACTCCAACATCATGGAACATCATATCGCTGTGAATATATATGAGTACATCACCAACGCCAACAATACACCATACAAAGATGTTCTACATATATTGTCAATCCAAAATGCTATCCTACTTAAAACCTACTAAGAATGGTCTGCAAAAATCAAACGGATTGCATAAGATATACGTAAACCGCTTACTTGTTACACGAATCAACCAAAAATCGTTATAACGTTTCCTAGAACTTGCAACGCGAGTCTAAACTAAAGGTTTTTATGACCCTTTATCAAGAAAATACGCCTGCAATTTCTCACTCTATATAAAAAGGGCAAAGCATCTTATCTTACCATTTTGGCTTGCAACAACTCTAAGATTCATTCCTATATATTTACAAGCTGCCAACCTGTGCCCATTTGTCCCTCACTGCAAAATACATCATGAAACATTCAAACAAATTGATATGAAATCGTCAACTTGTTGAAAGAATTTGGATAGCCAAGACTAACCATAATTAGTCCAATGATGCTCCAGCACTGTCAGTTGCAGCAAAAACTGTGGTATTATACAACTATACATTTCAGACATTCATGCTTGTTGGCTAGATCACATGCACCGTCTAATTTGGGGTGCGCCGCCATATGAGTTGAGGAGGGGAAAAAAGAAATAATAATTACTCTGCACTTTTTATAGGAGTTTTTCTTATTAATTCTGACTCCTTGTTGGTATTTCTTATTTGTTCCGACTCCTCATTTGCTATTCCTGCCGCCTCCTTTCTGGCCTGATTTTGTAGTTTTAACTTTTCTTGTTCAGCTTCCTTCTGTGCCTTCTTCTTTTCTGCTTCTATTTGCTGGCAGTTTTCATCATGGGCATGATTAAACATTCTCACAAACTGAAGCAACGTTGAGATGACTGAAAATCATATCATAAGGACAATCAAATTTCTGCTTATTAAAGAATTTAGAACACCTCTAATATTAAAGTCATTAAGATTTCAGGTTTTTTGATGATTACCTTGCTCATATGGGCATTTAGCAGGATCTTCTCCAAAGTAAAGAATTAAAGAATCCACACTTTTACCCTACAAAAACAGTACTTGAAGCTTACAACACGTTCAGCAAGTTCTAGCAGGTGTGTCAATTTCAAAATTCTTTACTTATAAATGGGCAATTTGAGTTGTATTCATCTCAAATGAAAGTAATTCAAAGTTTAGTTTTTTACTTATAAAAGGTCAAAAGGGTTGAAAGTAGTCCAAAGTTTATTTTTGAATGCATAGAATCTTCTAATCAGTGTTTTTCTTCTTTTTTAAAACGCAAACACCCCCCCCCCCCCCCCCCTAAAAATACAGTCCTAAAATTCCACCTAATGCCTACTTTATAGGACTTGAACCCTCACCACTTGGGTGGAGATGAACACCCAGTGCCATGAGGCCATCGGTGATTCCAATCACTTATGATTTTGTAATCATAAGTGACCCATTAATTGTTTAAGTTCTTTATTTAAAAAAAAATACTTTTTTTGCAGTTCAACCCAGCCACCCTGCTTTGACATGTACTAAAATGCCCATCTAACCCAATCCGCTCATCTTGCCACCTTTACTTTACATATAATAGAAACTGTGAGACATACCATCCCAGAATAAAGCGTAGCGAGGGACTTGACTTCACTTTCCGCAGAAGAAAGAAATTTCTTCAGAGACTAAGCATAGAAAACCAAAATAAATAATCTACATTTGGGTAAAAAAGTTGAGTGAAATTAAAATTATTATGCAAATTCAATCAATCTTCTTAGACAACAAGTTCTCCCAAAATGAATCGTAAACTTCTTTATTAATATATAATAACCAGTTGGTATGAAGTATGATAATTAGATTATGTGCGTACCTTACGGAAGCGTTTAGACACATGACCATCTTTTTTACAAAGTTTCTTTTCATGGATTACTTTCTCCAGTCCTTTAGTAATAGTTTGCATTTCTTCTGCCAGTAATTTTAGTTGTAACTGGAATGAAGTAAAAATTGCAATCAACAAAAATTCAACTGAAATAACTTTTGTTTAAAAAACATATTTTACTAACAATACCTTTGATGCAGGTTCCAAACTTACAAGATCATTGGAAAAATCCAGGAGTTCAGGAAGATTTTCTGCAAGGACCTAAGTCCACCAAAGATGTATACCATGAACAAAAATGTAAACAAAAAATTACACTCCTCTATAAAATAAATAAATTTATTGAAGAACAAGAAACTGTACCTTACAAAGATAATGCATCAGAGTCATTTTATTGTTTCTGGCTCGTGTTTCATTAAGTTTGAGAATGCTATCCAATCTGAACCCAACAGCAGAACCTAAAACAATATCCATGTTAAGGAAATTAATTTAATCTTTTACAATTTTGCAAATAGTATTAATGGTGCAGCGGACAACATATAAAAAAGGCCAAATAACAACTAACCTCTTGGAGTTCCTTGATTTAAAGCATTTCCAAGTGAAAGAATTGTCTGCATTACTCTTCTCAGCTTTACAGAACTTCTGACCTGATATAAGCACCATCAACATACACCCCTAAATTGTAAAGTTTTATAAAACTAAAAGGTCACTGATTAATTTCAAGATTAAAGTAAAGTAATTAACTTGCCTGTTCTACTGACAAAAACACATAGTTTAGGTTCTTACTAAGATCCGAAACCTGATTCCAAAAAAAAAAACACTAGATTAAAATCTGCTACTTAATATAAGCCTGTACATGTATGTAATAATATCTTCTGACCTGTGTACTAAACTGTATCTTATAAGAGAAAACCCTGAGTTTAGCTTCTGAACGTGGAACTTTCATCAGCTCCATAAAGAACTATCACAAGAAATCAGAAATAAATCCATATGAATTAATTTAGTTGGTAAATGATATAAGGGAAAAATGGTGATTGCCTACCAGTTCACATTTGCCCAAGTTTTCCGTGTCTCCTTTATATGCCTAAGCATAAAAAAAGGCTAGTTATATTACAAATAAAATCCATGGATGCATAAACTAATTTACCAGACCACAAAACCTCAAAGGGAATACAAGATAACAGAGAGAAACTAGCTTAACTAACATTAAATACTAAACTAATTAATTAATTAGTTTAACTAACATTACACCTTAATTTGTTCCATCTCCTCCTTGGTAGGACAGAACTTAATAAGGTTATCCACTCTTTCAAGATCCATTTCCGCTTCATCCAAAGCAAGGACAGCATCCTGTTCCAACACATAATTAACACATTAAAAGCATTTTATTAGAACCATAAATCAAAGTTTAAACATACACAGCCTTGAGATTGATTTAGCATATATTCACAGTAGCATGATGAAATTAAATTCCACTGAAGAAAAGAGTGGATCCCATAAAAGACAGAACGCCTTGAAATAATGTCGGAGCTTGATAGAGAGATGAAATCGGTTGATCATGCAACCAAGAGAATTTCAAAAATGCTTCTGAAATGAAGCACATGAAAACAGGTCTTAAGGCCGGTGAATCAAGCGGGTTATTATCCGTTTGCAAGGTTGACCTGGTCCAGAATTTACTATGTTTCAAAGCCCAGCGAGGCTCCTACAGGTGAAGTCAATGGAGGGTTGCACAAACTAGTACCACGGTGGGTCCTCAAGTGGGCCTTATGGTCAAACAAAAGTGAAAAAGAAGCCTACGAAATTAAATGATGAAGAAGAGAGTGAAAGTGATACGAACCTAATACTTAACTCAAATCAGATTGTATCAGATGATTCAGATCCTAGCTGCCCAAGACCAAGTCAGAGAAGTTTTTCGGAGAAGTTTTTAGTAGTGGATATGGGGATGAATAATAGGGCTAGTAACTGCCTCCTTCTCAGGTTTAAGTATCAGTATGTTTGTTTAGTAGGGTATCTTTGAATTAATTTCATCTTGTTTCGTTGTACTGGAGATTAGGTCCTTCTCAATTTGGATTATTTCAGCAATATAAGCATTCAACTACCTTCCTATGATATTTAGTTCCTATCAGAAAGTCATGAGCCAAGTGGGCTGGGATTTATCAGCCAAGTTGTAGTAGTGGGATGAAATCTTGTCTCAAACTAAAATCTTGTTCTATGTGCAAGTGTAGTAGCAATTATGAGAAATGTCACGTGTGCATATGATGAGGCAGAGAGTAATAATCAAACACAAGTCCCAGAAAATGAAAAGTTTTTTTTGGAATTTTGGAGGAACGTCTTGCATCAGCGGAGGCCAAAGCACACTTTGTTGATTCTGGGGATGTTGCTCGTGGATGATTCTGGGTCTAAGTAAAATATGGCAGATTGCAAAGGGGAGAAATAGAAGAAGAGGGAAGTTTAATGAGTTGAATTTTATGAGTAGCATGATCACACATGGGGACGGGTATAACATAACTAAAAAGCCTTGTGGCTACTGTAGCTGCACCAGAAGCTGCTGCAGATAAAGGTAGACTCAGTGTTAGAGTTGCTTGCAGATAGGGCAAGTTACAGTGAAAAAGGGTCGTCATAGTTTTGTTGCATTGGAGGAAGACTCGGAGAACAGATAGTAACTACTTCATCAACTTACGAGAGTTTCATGTCTTTTTGTACGTTATATTTTTCATACGACATCTATTAGGTTTGCAGTTTCTCTTGATACAATCGATAAGACCTAAATAGCAAAAACATGAGAAAGAAGGGCTAGAAAGGTTTGCCTTTGTTAAGTTTTAAGAAGACGAGTCAGGTATTGTGGACAAACACATAAAGTATGATATCATATCATTGTAGTTATTGAGAATTGAGCTTACCATCAATTCATGCAATGGCGTCTTCACCTTTGAAAGCATGATCTCACAGTTGTATGCTCGCCTGTGTTCAATCTGGTAGAAGTGTGAGACATTAATAACTAACATATACAAAAGTGATAATTTGAAATGGTGAGTCCATTTTCGAAATCCTTTGGATAGAATAACAATGTCATAAAACTTTGGTGCAATTACAGGTAAATGAGTATATCTGATTGTATTAATAAAGGAACTTTAATGGACTTATAAACAAAGAAACTAATGTACCAGGGATATTTTTTCTGGTTTATTAGATGCGTTAGCTTTTACTTTTGCAGCCTTATCTGCATTTGGATTGGCTGCTGAGAAGAGATTCTCAAGTTCTGACATATCAAATTCTGGTGCCCTAATTAATCCACATCAACCGTAAGAAATTCATGAATAACAAGACACCAAAACTTAGTAGAAAATGTCTAAAACAGAAAATGAAGCACCTTGAAGATTCACCATGTTTTTGTGATTCAGCCCACAGGCTTCCTTGTGCTGGTTTGTTGATCTTTGACCAGTGTAAAGGCTTCAGTTTCTTTGTTGGCTGGGTTTTCACCGCAGTTGTCCTTGATAGAGCGCGCCCCTTACCTAGAGGAGGTGGCGGCGATGGAGCAGCGACACCAGATTCTTTTGAGGCGGGCGGTGGAGGTGGTGCAGCGCCACCTCCTTTCACATTTCCATTAGCAGCTGGAGGAGGGGGTGGCGGTGCTGCCTTAGCTTTTGGTGGGGGAGGCACTGGTGGTGCTGGTGCTTTTGGCGCTGGTGGAGCTGGAGGTGGTGGAGCTGGAGGTCCAGCCGGAGGAGGAGGGGGTGGAGGTGCAGCCCCTGCATTAGGAGGAGGAGGTGGAGGTGGCCCACCTGCCTTGTTTGGAAGTGGTGGTGCTGGTGGAGGCGGCGGCCCAGCCTTACCATCTGATGGCGGAACTGGCGGAGTGGATGAAGCCTCACGCAGTTTCTCAGAAACAGAAGGATGGGCACATGTTAAGATTATATGAGGTGGCATGGATGACGTAAGAGATAGAGACTTTTTAGAAGCATCAATGGATGTTTGTGTTGATGATGGCAATTGTCTTGGAAGGGAAATGCTTCTAGTCCCAACAGCATTTGATTTGCTTTCTTGATCTTGATTATTACTTCTTTTAGTAAGTGTCTGAAGCAAATTTCTTGACTCAGTTCTTTGATGAAAACTAGTTTCTAACATTTCATTAACAATATCAGATAATGGCATCTGATGCAGCCTATTCAATGCATCATCACTTTTAGGAACAAGCCAATCCACACTGCCAAACATATCTTGAACTTTAGAAAATGCTTCCACTGGAAGCCCTTCTTCCTCAAAACAAGACAGATCTACTGGAACCATAGAAGCTGAGGGGTCCATTTCTGAGAAAAGAAGCTTCATTCAATAAAGAAAATATATTTAGTTAAATGATAAGTGCACATACATGCATGAAAACAAATATGAATGCTCGTGTTAATTTCAAGAAACACACCTCAGCTCTGAAGTCTTTATGAAACTGATCCTTAGCATCCCAATATATGTCGATTTCATCACGATTAAGTATCAACATGTTTGATTTAATGAACGCTGTGTTGAACATGGCGCGATACATGATTTTTTCTTTCACCATGTCATCATGTAAGCTAATACACTCCAGCACAACATCACCTTGAATATGGCAATTAATATCAATTTTAACAAGTTCACTTTCTGCCTGCAATTAATACCAAACTTGAGAAAATTGAATCAACACTCCAAAGGTAACCACATATATAACATGTAGGCAGATTCAGATACCTGATTGTAGTACCGAACATTCTTCCGTCTCCTTGGGGTTGAGAATAGAAGTTTGGGAGTTTTATCAACATGTAACAAAGGATCGCGTCCATAAATCCTGAATACAGGACAGCAACCACCTTTTCCATCAAAATCAGGAATCATTCTCATTATAACACAATCCAACGTGAGTGCCTTGTCAGCCGGAGGCCATTCTGAGTCAGCATTCCTCCTTGACACATACTGTAGGTACCTAATTTGAGAAGGTTGAGGATTCATTGGTGACATTTTGTGTAACACATCATTAGGAGCCTGCTTATAAACAATCTCCAACGCCTTGGTTTCGACACTGAAATGTTTTCTGTAAAGCGAGAGAGCGGCCGCCATGAAAGCCAAAACCGGCCAGCCACCAATCTCAGAATGCATTATAAGAATATTTTGCTGTGCCACCGAGAGCCAACTTTCGGTTGATTTTAGAAAATGATGGATCACCTCCAGTGACAGCAATGGACAACCTTCGTAATTACGAGGGTAGTCCATTATAGTAATATGATCAAGATCTGTCAAAGAAGATGCAATCCTGTTTTCTTTATCTCCCTCCCGGAAATCAAGAATCATGATTGAAGATTCAGGGTAAAGTTCCTTATGTTGACTTATTATCTTGCCCACATAACCTTTATAATCTTGTTCCCAAGCTCCAGTGGTGAAACAGCAGTCAAAGACTATACACCAAATATCAAACTGATATAAGCTCTAATTTTCATACATCCACAGTTACAAAGAAGAAATTGTAAACACATTAACAAGATTAAATGAAGTGTAGCATCTAAATTAAAACCTAGATAGAACTAGTGAAGTGAAGAAATTAAGGTCATATTGATTACAGAAACAAACAGAGACATATATATGAACATAATAAATTACTTCAATTCAATTCGTTGATTAAGGAGGGTAAGGAATTACCGTAAATTCGTTCGAAGACCCAGACGAGGTTATCGGGGAGCTTCTTGGACAAAAGTTTACGCAACAATGCCATCGGAATTCAGTCAGTGATTTTGAAACCCTAGGAACAATTTTGATAAATCCCTCCTCGGCCGAGATACATTTACGATGTGGTTCTGCATGCATAGGAAGGAAGATGTATAGTTTGCTGGCGACGTGAATCAATGAGGAGGTTTTGGGTGTGAAGAAGAATCTTAAACAATGGCGATCGGTTGGTTGATGGAGCTTCGATATTGTGTTCGTTTTGTGTGAGAAGGTTTTTACGAGATCAGCATTGGGAGTTGCACCAAACGAATTTTTGCTTTCTTTTCTTCTCCTCTTTGCAAATATGGTTTTTTTTCCCACACTAAAACGAATATTAAGTAAATTATAATTTTTTCTCTAATTTTTTAAACATTTAAATCTATTTATCTATATCTATATCTATATTTATATATATGGTGAGGTTATTATGAGAAGTTTAGTTTGGATAAAAAGGATAAGAAGGAATCATAGCCGTTACTAAAAAAACACTAGATGAAATGGTACTTTTGACTTTTTATAAAATTCCCCTTATTTTTTAAACATTCATAACTCTTAGATACGACATTATTTTAAGAAAAAATTACACCATAAAAGCGAGCGTTTTCTATTTTTAAAACGCGTACAGTGTTGTTATATATAAAATTAATTTTTTTTTACTCTTTCGATTGTATCAAAATGTTCAGATTATTGTGTCAAAATGTTTAGATCATTGTGTCATATTGTGTCAAAAAAATTAAGATCATTGTGTCATATTGTGTCAAAATGTTCAGACCATTGTTTAATATGTTACAAAAAACCGAAAGAGTATTTAATTTTATATATAGCAACACTATATATACTTTTGACACGACGACACAATGATCTGAACATTTTGACACAATGACACAATGATCTGAACATTGTGTCAAAAATCGAAAGAGTAACTTTTTCAGTTTTTATATAGCAACACTATACATGTTTTAAAAATAAAAAATGCTCATTTTTAGTGTAATTTTTTTTTAAAAATAATGTTGTATGTGAAAGTTATGAATGTTAAAAAAATGAGGGGAAGTAGATAAAAAGTCAACAAAAGTGCTTAAGACTAAAATACTCCTCATTCATTTTTTATTAGATCAAGATCCAATGGCTGAAATTCTTTTTTATCCTTCTTACCCAAAACAAACTTCTCATTTGAACATATCCCTTATATCTATACTTCTATATCTATATCTATATCTATATTATATAATAAACAAAAAAATTTCTCATACTCTAATTAGTAAAAAATGACACTTGTCATCACCATAAAAATTTAAATTAAGTTAAAATTTTAATAAATAATTATCCAAATATTAAATTCCATACTATGGTTTATTTAGTTTAAACTTTTAATAAGTAATTATCCAATAAATAATTACTCAAATACAAATTTTCTATTAAGGTTAGTAATTATCAAAATACTAAATTTTAATATTAAGGTTAATATTTGTTGCATATATATTATATTTTATTAAAATAATATATTTTATTGCATATACTTTAATATATTTTAATATATATATATATATATATATATAATATAATATAATGTTTATAATACTTTATTAATAATAATATTTGATAAGAGAGTGGTTATTACACATATATATTTGATAAGATAGTGGTTACTGTGAGAAGTTTTGTTTGGATAAGAGAGGATAAGAAAAAATCATAATTATTAGATCTTCAATTAAATAAAGATCTATAGGCAAAAGTTTTTCTGTGTCGAATTTGAGAGAAAAATAAAAGATGAAATAACATTTTTGATTTTTTATCAAGTTACTAATCACGTCACTACCTTTGAATTAGTTAATAATCACATGTTTAACATTACTTTTGGTTTCTAGGATGAATATTTAGTATCCTGTAAGGAGCCATACGATTATGCTTAAAAGCATGCCCACAACTCAAGAAGAATGTTGTTTCTATCACTATTGTTTGAAAATTATACGCAATCTTTAAATACACTAAAATATCTAACAAATATTTGATTGTTGTAATTAATTCATAGTTTATTTCTTAAAATTTGTTTAACCCATTACATGTTTTAACTATTTCTTTCAATGTTCTGATGGTATGGGGATGATGTTTAGAGCTTGGAGACTTTGAGGTCTCAAGTTCAAACCTGACTCGAGAGGGTTTTTCCCAAGTGGTGGGTTTCCTCCTTGATGGTGTTACTGAGTGAGTCAAGCCTGGAGTGTCAAATCGAGTATGGACGGTTGCAATCCCGTCTTAGGAAAACTCACTCGGGTATTGGAGATTTGAGGGTAGTTCCAAACGCCGTTCGAAAAAAAAAAGTTATGAAAGAACATGATTGTTTTGTACAAGTTATACATTCTACGTGGCGCATATGTTTGCTTCTATACAAGTATTGAAAGACCTTGGAAGAAGGCATGCTATTGACTATTGAGACACGAGGAAGTTGGTGTTTTTGAGAAACAAGAAGAGTATTTTACCAAGGTTGTGCACCTAAAAGCACCAAAGCGATTGGGTCAAGTGGGATTTGAATAAAGAAGTAGTTGGGCCAAGTGGGTCAATTCGGTAAAGATCAAAAGAGGAAATGGAGAATTAATTTACCTAGAGGGAGTGCCATTTGTTTTGTTTTTATCTAAAGAGTTTGAGACTTGTAACAAACCTATAAACTTATTCACTCATGTCTACAATACAGCAAAATTGATTTTTTCACAGTTGACTTTGTGGCTAAAGAAGCACTATGGGTTGTTAAATAAGTTGAGAGCAATTATGAGATTTCAATCAAAAAATTTTTTGCGATGTACGGGGTATATAATTTTCGTGTAGAAAATTTTCGATATACTCCGGTTTCGACCCCCATTTCAAAAATTACCCAAAAATTGGCGTTAGGAAAAAAAAAATTAGATCCCGACCCCCACTTCAAAATTTCTAACTTCGCCACTGGTACCAATTACACTACTAACTCCTTAATGAAAGGAAAAAAAAAAAACCTTAACTATCACGTGACAACCATGTAGGCCGACACGTGGAGCAATGACATTCATTTACCATTCCTATAAGCTTAATTGTCAATATAATAATTATGATATTAACTTGTAATTTGTAATTTGGAGGTTTACACTTTAAATGTTTTGAATGTTAGGGTATTTCCATATTTTTTTTTAAACTTTTTATCACTTGGATAGTTTAAATATGTATTCTGAATGTTACAGTTATGATTTTGGTTATTTAATATTTGATGGTTTATTAGTTTATAGATTTGCATTTTTTTATTAAAATATTTAAAAGATTTAATAATGTTTTCTCCTCCCACGTAAGGTAATTAACAGATTAATTATGTTTTCTCCCTTTGAACTTTGAAAGAAGCTTCTTGGTAGTTCACATCTGATGGTTATTCTTTCGTTAAATAATCCTTTCATTTGTCTTACATGAATCGGATCTACCAACCCGTCCTATTTATGCCAGGCCGCTTACATCGATCTCATTTAACTTAACAAATCATGAAATTAATCTTATATTTCTGTCTGCCATTTGTCATTGGAACCATAACCTTTTAAATATATTTATTCTTCATGTTTGTCCGCGATCATCCCGTCACTAAACTATCTTACTCAAAGTTTGGTCAAACAACGCAATTTCAAACTTTATTTAATGATTTATAAAACCGTATTCATGTGAAAACAAGACAGGGGTCAGGATCTTGATGATGTTTTTGGGTTGTGTGTAACCAGTGTTTTACTCCATCTGCTGTGCAGGCTTCAGTGGTTATAGGCACCCAAGATTCTTAAACTTTGAAGCACATGATCTTAAACACTTTTCTGGACCACTGTACAAGCTGTAATGCATAAGTTACATGTCATTTGGATTAGGGAATTTTAGGCTTTGGGTAAAGGGATCTATTTACCAATGTTTTAAAAACTGGTTTTTTAGTTGAACCGGAAAACTTTCCGGGGCCGGTTCGACCGGTCGGACCGGTTAGACCGGCCGGTTGAACCGGTTAGGGGATTTATATATATATTTTTATAAAAATGTTAATAAATTTGTACACCACAACGAAAATAGTTAAAATACAATGATAATCCACTAAAAAATAATACCAAATTGGTATTTCATAAGAATATATAAGTTTTAAACTTTAAAAAATAATAAAAAATAACAATAAATTTTAAAAAAAAATAATTTTTTTTAAAACTGTCAGAAAACCGGTTGAACCGGACCGGTTGAACCGGAAAAAACCGGAAAACCGCCCGGTTCAAAACGGTCCGGTTATGTCCAAAAAACCGGGGATTAAAAAACCGGTATGATAACCGGTTGGCGGTTGAACCGGTTGAACGGGACCGGTTGAACCGGTTTTTAAAACATTGCTATTTACCATCATAAAAGCGTTACCTTTGTTTAAGCCCCTCTCTTTAGGCACCGGGTTTTTTTGCTAGAGGCACCGTGTTTAATGCCCCATTAAGGGCTTAATGGGGCACTACGCATAAAGTTTCCTCTCTCCAATCATTTGCACGGTTTCCCAGTCAATAATTATTGGCGTAATGCCCCATTTAGGTCTTAATGGGCCATTAAATTTTTGTCTTGACGTATTTTCGTACGAGGAGAAAAAGTATGACGCAGAAAAAGTAAAAGGGGAAAAGTAGATGTGACTCTAATTGGGCGCTAAGGGCAAAATGCCCCATTTGATTCAATTTAAAAAAAAACAAAACAAATGGCCAATTAAGACCATAATGGGGAATTATGCGAACACCATTACTAGGGAACTACGACCCGCTAGTGGGATGCTAAGGCGCCTTAGTTGGGAGTTAAGGCCTTAATTGGGAGTTAAGGCCTTAATTGGGAGTTAAGACCTTAATTGGGAATTAATAAGTTTAATAATCATAATAATAATAATAAAAATAAATAATAATAATAATAAGTTTAATAATAAATAATACGTTTAATAAAAATAAATAATAATAATAATAATAATAATAAAAATAATAATAATAAATAATAATAATATCAATAATAGTAATAAAAATAAATAATAATAATAATAATAAAATTTATAATAATAAGTTTAATAATAATAATGATAATACAGTTTAATAATAATAAAAATAATTAAATAATAATAATAATAATAATAATAAGAATAATCATAATAATAATAATAATAATAATAAGTTTAATAATAATAATAATAATAAATAATAATAATAAAATAAATAATAATAATAAATAGTAAAAATAAAAATAATAATAAATAATAATAATAATAATAATAAATAATAAAAATAATAATAATAAATAATAATAATATAAATAATAGTAATAAAAATAAATAATAATAATAATTATTATTATTATAATAATAAGTTTAATAATAATAATGATAATACAGTTTAATAATAATAAAAATAATTAAATAATAATAATAATAATAATAAGTTTAATAATAATAATAATAATAATAAATAATAATAATAATAATAATAACTACATTTAATAAAAATAATAATAATAATAATAATAATAAAAATGATAATACATTTTAATAATAATAATAAATAATAATAATAATAATAAATAATAATAATAATAAATAATAGTAATGAAAATAAATAATAATAATAATAATAATAGATAATAATAATATTAATAATAATAATGATAATACAGTTTAATAATAATAATTAAAATAATAAATGATGATAATAAGTTGTAAGTTTCAAATTCATTGTATTGTGCGAGATACATAGAAGCATTTGTATTTGAATGAAGTGAATATGTGTACCTATATATGTATATATATGTATTTATAATTTTTTTTATATGAATATGTGTACCTATATATGTGTGTTTACATATACTAACATGTATATAAGTTTATATATGTTTTTATACATCCAAATATTATAAAATGTTGAAATTGTAAAAAACTAAATGCAGAGTTAAGGCCTTAATGCAGCACTATTCTCAAACTTAATTGTCCATTAAGCTCGTAGTGCAGCATTACGCTGATAAGTAACGCCACGTTTAGCCTTGTAATGGGTCGTTAGACTCTTAATTCTCCATTAAGGTCTTCGTGCTGCGTTAAGTAATAAAAGTTAATTAAAAAAAAAATGGTACCCCTCCACTAAAGATCTTAACGGGTGATTAAGCAGCCCACTAGTGGGGGAATAAGGCCCGTTTCAAAACCCTAACGCCCCTTTTAGTGACTTTGCCCTCCCCACTTCTCTTTAGCCACCACCCACATCTGCTACACCACCATCGTCGCTCCCCTCAACACCACCGCCGTACCAGTCACTCACCACCACCATTCGCCCCTGCTACCAGTCACTCACCAACACCACCGTCGTACCAGTCACTCACCACCACCATTCGCCCCTGCTACCAGTCACTCACCACCGCCGTTCGCTGCTGCACACCACCGCCGTACCAGTCACTCACCACTACCATTCGCCGCTGCTACCAGTCACTCACCAACACCACCGTTCGCTGCTGCCGCTACAGCTCCCCACCACATCAACGCCACTGCCGCCGCTAAAGCCACCGCCACAACCGGTTAGTTTTTTAGATTAAAGTTACTTTTAATTAATTTCTTGAACCACCATCACTGACCACCGCAAACAACGACCGATCGACTTAATATGTATTTCTCGGATGGATGAATTAATTGGATGGATTTTTAATATGTATTTGGAACCCCCCATTTGGATATAGTTTTCTTGCTTTCTCCTTTCTCGGATGGATGAATTCAAATTGCATCTGGATCTTTAGTGATATGTAAGTTTTGGAAATAGATTTCTTGCTTTACTTGGAACCACCGTTCGCTGCTGCCACTACGGCCATTTAAATGATAAATGAAAATTAACAAACCCCAGGTCACTTTCTTCGTTGTTTTGGGGTTATTATGATTTCAACGAATTGATTTGGTTGTTTTCTTTTCAAACGACATTAACATTCAAGTTCAAACATTTCGTATATAATGAAGAGCAGATGATGAAATCAATTTAAATCATCATTTGGGTTCTCATAAAGTGAGGCTGGGTGGAAAAGGGTATTATCAGTGGCGATGGGTTTTGTGTTTGAAGTGTTGTTTTGATGCTTTCACCTTTAGAAGATTTGGTAGCTGCTGTTTTGTTTTTTGTTTTTAGCATTCTCCTTTGTATAACTTTTATATACACAAACCTACTTTTAATTATATGTGTTGCTAGCATTCTGATAACGACTTGTCAGGCCGTTTCAAATCCCCAACCAAGATTAATTTTGTAGTAGTGGAAGTTAGGGTTATCGAACCTAGGGAATATGTGGAAATTGATTAGTTGATTAACTCATTTAACTAAAATTACTGATTAACCTAAAATTACCTACTTTGCCACTTAGCTGTTTTGATTGATTGGGTGAACTAACTAATAAAGTAACTAACTTTAACCTAAGAAATTGATTTAATTCAAATGAGACAAATCTAACCACTTCTGGATCCTGGTTGGCTACCGATCTAGAAAAACCTAATTCCTTAACCGTGACACATAGACATGCCCCCCAATTGCTTCCTTGACCTAATAACCTAGTTTCCTAATGGGCTGATTAGTCCTGCCGCAAGAAAGTGCTAGATCAATAAACAGTGGACCACTAAAACCCTAGATTACTAGTTGATTTTAACAATTCTGCATGTAGGTATTCAACGGTAGCAAGTATTCCGGAATAACTAGTTAAGAAATAGGTTAATCATAGAACGAATCCACCAACCAATCACCAAAAGCGGTTAGTGGTGGATTAGCCGGACATGGCTAATGAAACAAACATGATTTTATTGAAAGATTGCATTAAACTAACGTACCGAATGATTGAAATCTCTCAAAAAGCTCCAAAACAAGGTGGAATTCGTAAACCCTACTGCTCTGGTCGCCCAATGAAGATTAATTACAAAAATTTAAAGAACAAGTTTAAATAGAAAACCCTAATCTAAAACTTCTGCCGACTGAATCGGGGCGTACCGCCCCAAAGTGTGAAACTCTGGGCGTACCGCCCGGACTTAATCTTCCGGTTGCATCTCTAAACTTTAGGGCGTACCGCCCTATTATCTTCACTTCTGGGCGTACCGCCCAGATCTGGATCTCAGGAACTTTCTTCAATTTCTTCTAAGTCTTCACTCGTTCCCGCTCAATTCTCGATCCTTGTACCAGCAGCTTCCAGTTCTTCATAAAACTTCATTGTTAGCTACTTAAGCTCGTGGTACCTCACAATACAAAAACCCATGAAAATGCCATGTAATCCAACCATTATTATAAATAAATATAACACAATAAGCACAATAAGAACGACAAATTGGACTAACATCACATTCTCCTTTGTTTTTATAAAACTTTTATATAACTTTTAATTATATGCACAGATGGATGCTGATGATATGTTGGAGGCGTAAACACCACCGCACCTGGCGGAGACGATGTTGACGGCGGAGATGATGATGCTGATGATATGTTGGAGGAGTAGATATGTTATTTATATAGAGTTGTACGTTTTGGTCTATGTGTACAAACTCATTTTATTATATATGCAGTTTGGTTGTTTTTTGTAATGGTGATTGTTTTGTTTGATTGCATCGTGATTTGTATTTTTGGTTGTATCGGTGATTTGTTTGTTCGTTTATATTCGTGTTCCTGAGAGAACTTTATAAGTTTTTAGTCCCCGATATAATTTTATAAACTTTTAGTTACTTGTTACGAATATAAAAAAAATTAATGTTTTAATAAATAGAAAAGTTGAACGAGTTATTAAAAATAAATAGAAAAAAACTTATATTATCCGACCACATGATCGTTTATATTTTTGTTCCCGAGAGAATTTTATAAAGTTTTAGTTCCCGAGAGATTTTTATAAACTTTTCGTTACGCATGAAAAAAACTTTATAAACTTTTAGTCCCGAGAGAACTTTATAAACTTTTAGAAACAAATAAAAAAATTAACGTTTTAATATTTGCAAGTTATTAAAAAGTTAAACAAATTTTATAAAGTTTTATAAAAAACTTACTTTTAGTTTTGAAAAAATACAATTTTGAAGAAAAAAAAATTCTGGGATCCTTAATGCCCCATTTAGGGCTTAACTGCGCTTTTAGGTCATATATCTTCCCAATCATTGGCGCCGATCCCTACGAAAATGCGTTAAATGAGGTACGAGAATATAGTTGGGCGTTAAGGGCAAAATGGGGCATGTCGTTTTACACAAGTGGGGCATTATGGCCTTAATGGGCAATTACGCGCGGTGTCCATAGCAATTTTTTGGGTGTCCCTAGCAACACCCTTGTTTAAATCTAATCTTGGAGCACATGATCTTGTGACATTACAAGTCTATGATGCGTTATGTACAAGTCATTGTGACAGCAGCTTTTGGAATTAAATTGATCTTAAAGGCAAAAAGCTGTTAACTTTATTCTATGGAACAATTCTAGAATGTGTTTGTTAGACTACCCACATCAATACATCCTAAATACCACCTAAATACCACCTTTTTGGTCCAGTCAGCATGCCACATCATGTACTTCCCACATACCACAAAACCCACTTTTTTTCCACATCAAGTACTTCCCCACATACCTCATTTATTTTCCACATCACCATTTTATTTAATCTTTATTTTAAAAACTAGTTAACAAATTAATTCTTTTATTTAAAACGTATATTATTTTAATTTAAAAAAAAAACTTATCGACATAATTAAAATAATATTTTTTTATAAAATAAATAAATAAATATTTATTTAAATTTTTAATCATTATTATTTGAATATTAAATTATTTAAAATAATAATATTTAATAGCCAACGGCTAGTTTTTCAAACTTAGATATTTTAGCCAACGGCTAGTTTTCAAAAGGTTATAAATAGAGCTCAGATTCACACATCTATTCTCATTTTACAACCATCAACCAACCTCTACCACCACCATGTTTGCTTTTCAGTTTTAATCTAATTATGTTTTAATTGAGACAAAAAAAACTAGCCGTTATAATAAGACAAAAAATAAAACTAGCCGTTTTTTTTTAAAAAAATATTAAATTTAATGTTTTATTTAATTATGAATTTTAGAAATTTTTTCAGATTTTTTTGAAATTTATTTATATTTTATTTGTATTATTAAATGTTAAAATAAAACAAAATAATTTAAATGTTTAAATATGTTAAAGGAAAAAAAAAAGAAAAAAAAGAATAATCCAGTGGGTCCCGCCTTGGTCTCGTACGTGAGGGTTTGTATATACGTACGTACGCACGTACGTACGTAACCCACAACGGTTACGTACGCCGTACGTACGTACGTACTCGGCGACATACCACCGATGTGGGTGGTCTTAGTAGTAGTTGTAGCTAGCTAGCTACTCATGGAAAGAGAAGAGTGAAGCATAAGTATTGTACTTTATGCATCATCATTTGTGAATTAAAATTATTATTTCTCGGCGAAAGACATCTTTGCTCCTAGGAACGGCAACGCTAATACCAGAAAATATATGGCGATCAAAATGGTTTTTTTTTTTAACGGGGTGTTGGTCAATTGATGCATTTGGTTTGAATGGAATAACGCCATTTCAAAAGGAAACCCCCTTCAATTTTTAACGTTGTCAAGGAGACCGATTCTTAGAGTTATTTATGGTTGTCTAATAGGTTAACTTTTCTTCTTAATATCAGTTGCCGTTCAAAAATTTTTTTTTTTAAAAATCTAGTAGGGTTGTGGAAGCAAGATTCAGCCTAGACTGACATAAATGGGAGATTGGTCTTAGGCTATCCGTAATGGGGCTTCATGGGGGCGCCATGGAGCCCTATAACGCCCCTATAGCGCCCATGACCGCCCCCCGGGGCGCCATGTTAGAAGAAACAGTGAGGAGCGCCATGTTAATGGCGCTGTGTGAGTTGCGAGGGTTTTAAAAATCCGACCGTTGAACGGTCATTTCCCTTTTTTTTTAACCTATTTCAAACCACTATAAAATACTACCTTCATTCCATTTTTTATACACTCCTCCACCCATCTTTCACTTTTTATAAAATTATTTCTACCTACAATCAAAATGTTTCCCCGTGGCGGACCTTCGTCAAGACGAACCCGCTCGTAGCCTCGCGTTGCAAATTCGAGCGGATATCATGAAAGAATATGGCCTTTAGATGTTTGTTTTTAAGAATCTAGGTTTGTTTTTTTTAATTTCCATGTTTGTTTTTTTTAATTTTCATGTTTGTTTTTTTCTTAAGAATGTTGTAAGTTTGTTTTTTTTTTTAAAAAAAAAATCTTCTAGTTTTTATGTCTTGTTTTTTTTTTTATTTTAGTTTTTAATATGTTTAATATTAAATTATATAAAAAATGATTAAATAAATAATTAGGTAATGATTGGTAGGGGAGTTATATATGGAGCCCCACTACACCATTTTTGGTATGGAGCCCCTCATGCTGACGTGGACGCTACATGGCGCTTAACGCCCACCAGAGGCTCCATCCACTACGAATAGCCTTATAGTTTGGAGCAGAAGTTTAAGGTACAAATGAGCATTGCAGAAAGTACAAGTTGTTGAAATAAGACTTTGGTCTAATCCCTAGACGCTCCCATATCCATATCCATATCCTAATAAATGTGGTCACTTATTTTAAGCGTGAAAGGTAGCAGAAGGCATATATAAATTTATCACGGAGCCAGCCAGCCACCAATGCAGACACAGGGTTATTTCTGGTGGAGTCAGTTAACAACCACATGGCCACGAATCCCCCTTTGCAAAAGTGTGAGTGGTCAAAAAGAGATTGGATAAAAAGAAAGCAAGATAAAGAAAATACCAACTTTGCCCGACTATTTTTATCTTTTTTTTAAAGAAAACACACATCCTTTCGATGATTAGCAATAAGCCAATAAACCATACATTAGTGTAACTTAGTTCCTATAATCCTCTATGATTCGCAAACTAATAACTATGGATCTATAATATAACTCAACAAAAACACACACAAATTCACACAATGCTTGGCGGAGGAGTTTCCCAAATATCAAACACATTTTCTTCACTATGCAAAGCAAAAAGCCGATCGCCCCCGATCGAGAAATCGCAAATCGACCCACCAAAACTCCTTCTAAGCCTCGACGTCAAAACCCAATCGGACCCACAAAACACCGAGATGCAATCATTCATCGATGAAAACAACTGGCCCTCATGTAACGCGAGTTTCGGGTAACACGGCTCGTCGGGCATCTTCCCTTTCATTAACCGACTCCGCGAGCTCCATCTAACCGACCCCGACTCACGCCTCAAGTCCATAAACCCTAAATCCTCAAACTCGTTCACCACACATATCGAACTATTTTCTTCCATCGCTATCGCGTCTCGAACCCGCCGGTCGTCACTGTTGGCCGGAGACCACATGTCGGACCATGACCAAACCATTGACTTTGACCGAAAGTCTAACAAACTTATGTAACAGTTGTCTTTTCTAGGAAACAAAGTTGCTACCAACAGGCAGTTTGACCCGTTTAACCATTGCAGTTTATCCGCGTCCCCGAGGGACCACCCGTGTGGTTCGTAGAAAAAGTCAACTTGTTGACCCGTGTTTTGGTCCCAAACTCCGATCCCATACTCGTTGCTCCTCCCTTTACAACTCGAGAACAAGTTACACCCGTCGTTAAAACACAACGCCCCCGCGGTGTAACTTTTAACGACGTTTTCATGTGTCACGTTAAACTTATAACGCAACTCGCCCGTAGTCGAGTTGAACAACCCCATCCCTCCCTGGCCCCGCCCGAGCCGCTCACAGGTGCTGATCACGAGCCCGGTCGGGTCACCCGACCCGACCCAACCCGCATCATTGACCCGTTGGTAATCAAGGTTAATCGGAGGATGCTCTTCTAACATCCAATCATAAATATGAACCATGCTTCCGTGGGCGACGCAGCATCCGCCGTCCGGCGACGCTCGGATCGCCGTGCCGTCGCCGGGAGCACGGCCGGTGACGGACTTTAACGGATGGAGACGGTTTCCGTCAAACTGGCCCCATTTGGCCGATCGGATGTGGTCCGTGAGGCCGTAAAATAGGGCTTCTCGGTAGAGGAGTTTTTCCGGTACGTTTGGGGGGATGTAAAGCTCGCCGGTTCGTAACAAATCTAAGAGGATTGAGAAGCAATCGGGATTCCGATCAATGAAGTACTCGCCGGCGGGATTGGTTTGGAGGTCCCAGTTTTCGTCGAACATGGCTGCGAAGTAGGATTCGCGGCCGGCGATTGCTAGGGTTGTGGCGGTGGTTTCGAAGATCTTGCCACCAACGTTAAACCTCACCCTGTCTTTCTGAATCGCCATGAATCAGTTTCGTTGTTGGAATTCGACACAAAAAAGTTTAAGTATTTAGAAACAGGGCGATTCAAAAGTCAAACGTTTCGATCACTCTTGAAGCCATGAAACATGAAAAAGATGAAGAAGAGTAGAAGACGAATTGGAAAATGGGTGTGGATTGAAGAAAGAATGGAGTCGTGGGTTTTTGAAGAAAGAGAGAGATAGAGATGAGGAGGAGTCGTCTTTTGACCTCGTCACGTCCTCCTCCTAATCCTATTTCCACTTTTGTCCCTGAAACTTTTGAGGTGTTTTATCGTCTACTCAACCCCAAAACATTGGCTTAAGCAATCATGAAAGTTCTAAAATTCTGCCCAATTATTTTGTCTTTACCTTAAAAAAATGTCTAAATATTATTAGAGTTGTTATATAGACAACAAATGTTTTACTAAATTCATTCATTTTTTACGGTCGTTTTGGTTAAAACTGTCGTTTCAAGGTCGTTTCAGTTGGAAATATGATAGCACATATTATGATAAGACTTTATCTTCTAGGAAAGACGTTATTTCTACGTAATGTTACAAGCTCTCTCATAAGTACTATCTAATGTTAGGTAGGCATGGGCAGAAGAAATGACCTAATGTAACAAATGGATTTGTGACATAGAACTGCACATATGATATCAAATAAATAGTTTTATCTAATCTAAATGGTTTATAAAATATTAAGTTGTTTAAGTATTTGTTGTTATATGAAAAAGATACGGTATCGAAATCGTCTCTATAAGTTATTGGATACGTTTTATCCATTTAATTTTTGTTAGATAGATTGATTGAAATGTGTGATAGTTTTTGCCATTTTAAAAATATAATATTTATATTTTTCTAAATGTATGTATATTCAAACTGAATATCATGAAGGATAAAATTCTAAGGGTAAGAATAAGTACTCTAACGTCTATATGTGTTTGTCAGCCAAACGACCAGTTAAACGTAGCTTGAGCTTCTTTTTTCACCTGTTTTGAGACCATTTTTCATAAATTTATAGTATGACTCAAGACTTGGTACTCCTATAGTTTTCACGTACAATATCGAGTGTCGCTTTTGTTTTTAAAGAGCGGGACTAAAACATCAATCCAACATCTTATTGGTTTTGAAAATAATGGTGTACAAATCTGTGAGTCATTGAGTCTTTCACCAAACATTTCCAAACCTTGATGAATTACTTTCGTCACTCTAGAGCTCCCGAAATAAACATATATTGTTACACACCTTGATGCTAGGACACGCCTCACATACCCTTTGGTTAAGATTTCTATAAATATAAAAGAAATTTGATTAAAAAGTCGATTGTGTGTGACGTTATGAAGGAATCAAGATCATTCTTATCCTAAAAAACAAAGAAATTAAATATCTTTGTACCTAACGAGAAGCAAGAGACAATAATACAAATAATAATTATTTATTTAGTTTCTATATATAAATAACCATGATTTGAAAATTGAAAATAACGGACATCATTTTTATTTTTTTATTATGTGCATGCACGTAGGATTAGAATTTTGACTTTTGCATTGTATAAGTTAAACATATATTGTTTTTTTCTAGGATTTTATTTTACAAAATTTCGATAAATTAAAACATATGCCAACTAATTCAAAGTTTCAAGATCCAACTGATGTACATGATCGATATTTTACAAACGAGGCGTCGTATTCTCGTAAGGTTCTGTGATTGTTTGCAACTTTAATTAACACTTAATTAGAAAAACTTTGTAAAATAGTAAAGTTTGAAATTTGTTCCAATTAAGTCACTCATACTTATTTTTTTTCTCAATTAGGTCACTCAATTTTAAGTTGGTGTTCTAATCCTATGTCTTTTACATGTGATAGTAGGTTAACATGCTCATATGAAATTATTTTTTATTACATCTGATGTGGATTAAAACACTGAAAATCAATTCAATGGAAATATGATACTGTGAAAAAAAAAAAAAAAAAAAAACAAAGTTCGTTTTCCAAAACAACAATCTGAAGGTAAAAAAACACGCCTATGTGAAAAACAGAATTCTTCTATGGCTAATGTGAAATCACTTAATAAAAAAACATGAAATTAGTCGATTAAGTACAAAAGTAAAAACCCTAACAAAAGATGCATTAAATAAAAAAACAAAGTTTAATGTCAAATATACATGTAACCTGCTAATCTAGTATCATAGGTTAAAGACATAGGATTAGAATACCAATTGAAAATTAAGTGACCTAAATAAGACAAAAAAAATATGAGTGACTTAACTGGAACAAACTTAAAATTTGGTACCCAAGCGGCGGGTCTTGATAACCCTATATAGATGGTCAGTTGGTCACGATTTCTCAGTCTTTGTATATTTATCAAGAGGGGAATGATATGATTCCACGTTAGTGCAGTGCCTATTTTTTTATCAGATTTAATCGGGTCATCAGAAATAGTTTAGGGTAAGTGTAGATATATATAGAGTTTTCTAATTGCTTGTTTGTACAAGTTTCATTAAAGTGATTTCAAATTCAATCGCTTTTGATGACCGTAAACTTTATTCGGTGAAGAAAATGTTGTTTGTACGTTTTTAAGTGATTATTAACCGGTTGTATTCTACACCTCTACACCAAAAGTTGAGAATCCAACCTTAAAATAAAAATAAAAACAAAAAAACAAAGAGGATAGGATTTGAAATTGTCACTTTAGTGAATGGACTATTTTATGGCGATGAACATTTTTTATGGCGAATAAATGAAAATATTTTAGATAAAAATGAGACTAATTTATTCTATGATAATTTTTTTTTTTAAATAAAGCCGTATAAAAAGCTATGCCTGTTTTTAAAATAAAAAAATAAAAAAAAACTACAGAAATTGAAGCTTGAAAATAAAAATTAACAAGAATGGCTATGCCTTGTTTACCATTCCCTCACTTAACACTGAAAATGAAAGGTTACCATACACTTGATTATGATTAGAAAGGATAAGTTAGCTGGATATAATAAATCTTACATTCCAATTAAGTAATGAACACCCTCGTTATTTTGTTTTCTACTTTTCTTCATCCATATTATATTTATTTGACTACTTATATGGAACTATTTTAGTGTAAACAATAATGATCGGAGAGAGGTTTAAATTCTTACATGCAATAAGTATTGCCTATTGATTTTAACATTAAAAAATGAACAAAACAAAGTAATATTAACTATTGACTCACTTTTTTTCATCAAGTTTTGTCGATAAGATTTAGCTTTAGCGGGAAGCTAATAACAACATACAAAGTAGAAAACATGAGTAATCAAAGCAATGTCCAATTCTAATGTACGCAACACTATCAAAATAAGATAAAAAAGTTATAATTATACTCAATAACGAATCCAGGACCTTTTACCCATCTGCAGAGATAAAAAACAGGTTTGATACGAGTTCAAATAGGTCGGGTTGGAACATGTCCAAGCAGGTTATTAAAACCAAAATGAGTCAATTAAAGTACAATTCTACTCCTAATAAATAAGATGTTACATTAAGATTTTAGATAGAAAAACCAGAATCTAAGGAGAAACTTTATATGTTGGTTTCAAGTTTCGTTTGGGTTGTCTTTTAAGTGGACTTTTAATTAAAAAAAAAAATAGAACTATTAAAGTGGCGGAGTTGGTGTCCTGAAATTAGGGAGAAATTAGGTGAGGATTTCAACTTCATATTTTTTTAGTGAAATTGAGCCTCCCAACTTCTCAAGTGTTGCTGACCAGGTGGTGTGAACCATGAAGCCACACAGGATAGTTGAGGTTGCCACGTGGCACATCATTTCACAGTCACGGAATGCATCTTCAAAGAGAGTAACTTATAAGCATTAGATTCGGAGCGGTTGGTTACTATGCTTCGGGTATTCACAATGGAGGACCTGCAAGAATGCACCAGGCCACGGTTCTAACTTCTAAGACTATCCAGAGCGTAATGCCTGTAAGGTTCCCTTTAGGCTGCAGATGGGTTGCATTTAGTTAGGTTGCACACAGCTATAGGCATAAGTGAAAAGTTTTTTTTTTATTTTCTTCATTTCCCACTCACACAATTAATATTGTGCAAGTATAATGTAAGTTGCATATGAAAAGGATGGATAGGGTAATGTTAAGGTCAAATAAGTTAGTGAAAATAATGAATAAAAAGATAAATGTGACATACGGACTAAGCCTGCATATGAAAAGAATGACCTTCAATGTTAGAGACGGCATAATTAGAGACTCGATACCAATCTGAAGCAAATATATATCTATCCTTTCTAACAAACTGAACAAACTGGGGCCACAAATAACAATATAACAAATTATTAGAAGAAAAACTAAACATAAAAGAAACCTTACATAGATGAGGAAGCCACATCCCACGTGATAATAACTGTTTGGACACCTCCTAGTATATATATGACACGAATATGTTCCAAACCGGTAATAGTTTTCCACAACGAATAAGAGAAATGAAGCTTCTTGAACCCTTTTGGAGTGTAGGGTTTGAAATGGAGCATTGTTGAGAACCCAGATTTGGGTAAGCTTTAACCCAATCACTCAAGGTAGTTTAGATTAATGATTAGATTGAACGGATTCTGTTCTATATGAATTTTATGGTAGATTGGTACATGTGAAAAGGTGAATACGAAAACTAATAATGCATGTGTACCATACAATAGCAACCATTGAATGAACTAAAAGCAATAAAGTCTAAAAACTCGTTACCATTGTTGTACTGAAAGTATAAGCTGGTATATGAAATTATCCGTTTTGTTTTACCAAGATTGAAAGAGCACGTCACAAGATCCGAAAGTTACATCTGCAAAAACAAGTATATGAATTAGTGAACGGGTCAAATGGGATGAAAGTAACCGAAAGTTTATTAAAATGCTTTATGTTAACAAAAAATAATGATACTAGATTATTATTTTCATACAACAATACATTAACTATTTAACCCTTTTTAGAGGAAGATGTTGCATACCCAAGCAAGCCACGGCCTCGCCATGTTCTAGGTGTGACGGTGAGGTTAATCAAAGTCCCTTGCCTCATAACTAGCATAGGAACAGGACGCCCTCGATTCATTTGTGCTTCAGATGCAAGCTTCGGTAGCAAATTATCACCATATTCAACTTCCCCAAATTTCACAATTTGATCTCCAAGTTGTAAACCATCCTCAGCTGCTGGTGATTCCTCGCTTATTTCATCCACCATTGCAAATGGCCTGCTCACATTCACATCCATGACACTCATGGATGAACTTACATCCACCACACCTTGGCTATTTGAACCTGCACTATCACCTTGCATGTTGCATGCAATGAAATGCAATCCTTTCTAAGTTCTAGCCATTACCAAATGAACAGCCAGAAATTTGAAAAAAAACGGCTTGTTTGTTTTGCAAGTTACTAATCAGATTGTTCAGCTATGCTAACCTGAGTTCATAGCAGCTGAAGATTTAGGAGGAAGCCTTGATGAATGGAGCAGTTCAATATTTTGGCTAATTTTCTCTGTGACATCCTTGTAGTCATTCCTCAGCCCTGTGCATTGAGGAAAGGGAAGTAGAAGTTCAGTGGAATAAAAAATGTATCAGTTAATTCAAGGAACACTGAGTTTGGTGGTAACTGCAATGCTAGGAGAAGGAAAAACAGTAACAGTTAATCAACAAAAAGAATGAGTTTTTGAACACAATTAGATATGGGAAACCAAAATGTGAATAGGTTTGACGTGAGAAAAAGATCCATTATTTTGAGTACCAAGTAACTGAGCCAAATAATCATGAAACCTACAAAAAAAAATACTATTAAGTTAGTGCATTTCGATAAGGCTGATACGTATCAGACCTGCAAGTCTTTGTCGATCAGCTCTAACTACCGGAATGTCAATGTCAGACCTCGGAAACCCCTGCAGAAAACGTATATTTCAGAAATGTACTTCAAGTCAATTTCCAAATTCTTAAATGTACTTGTACTTCTATAAAAATGTGGTTAGGATCATGAAGAGATGTATTGGTCAAATTTTAGTTTAAGATTAGAAAGTTATGAGTACGTAAGAATGTAAGATCACATTTAACATGGTAATTTTTTTGGAAAAAGGGGAACGGTACATAGGCAAACATTTAACATGGTAAGATGGATTACACTTACAGAGAAGTAACTTTAAAACTATCAGCAATAGATAGAGAGAAGTACAAAACTAAAAAACAAGTCAAGGGACCTAAAATCAAGATTCTCCAACTAGAATAAAGCAGAAGGAACTGATTAATACCCACAGGCACAATCATCGCATGTAATGACACATTTTCAAACATACTGGTTAAGATGTTTGTGTTTAACTAAGTTTGTGAAGATTTGGGAGTAAAATAACCAAGAGACAAAAAGTGTGAACTCATTTACTCAAAGAGAAGTTACAAGATCATGACACCTCACTGAAACATATATATTCATGGTGAAAAACATATTGGCAAAGGCGATCCACTCTTCTATGAAACCCACGGTTTGTAAGTAAATAAGTCATGTAAATCCATTTGTCTAAAGCTGAAAATTCCTTATGATTTACTCATATCTTTCTATCAGTAACTTCTCTGCAAACTATCAGTAGCCCTACTCACTTTGTACCAGAAAGAACAGGTTCATTGCTACTTCTAATAGCCATATTTTCAGCTTCAAGATAGCTCAGGCCTTCAGGCTTTCTATATAAGATTTGTTAAAAGAGCAATGAACCTAAAAAGTAAATCAAATCGAATATGCTAGTGATAAATTTGTTCAGTATCAGAGTTCTTCCTATCTCTACAGATTAAACATATTCTCGCCGATTATCAAATCGAAAGATACTCTAATAACGCGCTATATACACACAAAATGTAAATTATCATAGAGTTATAAGAATGAATTGCCTCAGAGTCGACGAGATTGCCGGAAAGTCCAGGGCCACCTGGCTGACAAAGACGCTCGATGATAACGTTCATCTCCACCTCCAAAGCACTCCGTTTATCCATCAGTTTCTTGACCTCCGACTTTAAATCCGTCGCCACCATTTGAACGATAGATTCTCCGATTTCCGATTGCAATTTTACAGTGTGAGGTTAGGGTTAGGGATTTTATTTTGGAGAACTCCAATTGCTTGATCAGCACACAACCAGTGAAGCGGTCTCGACTCGATGCAAACTCATTTCGAGTAGTTTCCGTAACTTATACACAAACCCCCTGTACTATTGGTGTTAAGCACTTTTGACCTCGAACTTTTGTTATACCAAACTTCCGGCTACAAAAGCCCTCATGTTTGGATCACCTCTTAAACTCCCCTCAGCGCGAACCGTCCTTAGCTTATCTGGAGCCGCATTCTAGTCATGTGGCGCATTTGTGGCTTCCGCCCTTAGCGACATGCGTATCCTTAGTTTAAATTTTTTTCTTTTTCTTTTCTTACACATAAATAGGTATATGATAGGATCGCAACATACTAGTGTGATAGCCGGTGGTTTGTTAACCGAAAAGTTCTGACTATGTTCTCTTCTGGTTTTTCTTTCGCTCTAACTACTCATGAGAATTTAGGGGTCAAAATACTAAAAATCTATCGAGTTTCACAGCCATGTTAGTAAAGACTTTAATTGGCCAAAGGGTCAAGGTACCCCTGAACCTTCTCGTACTTCCGTTATTAAGAATGTAGAATGAAACGTGGAAGATTTTTAAATTTTAAGAATAAATATGATTTTAGTAAAATTTACAAACGTGGATGGAAAGTTGGCATAAATGTTCTAAGACAATTACCAGTACAATAAAGTGACCACTTACATATATGATTTAGTAGTTATCACATCCGGTTTTCATATATCTTTAAAAGTATTATTTTTTTCTCGAATGATGCAAACAAACATTTCAATCTCCTAACCCGCTTCGATCGATAATTGTTCCGGCGAAGGAAAGGAATAAAATGGCGGAGAGAAAGGTGATCAACAAGTTCTATCCACGGGAATTCGATCCGGCCAAGATTCCGAGGAGGCGTATGCCTAAAAATCACCAGGTTCGTGTTCGCACCATGCTCTCCATGCATATACGATGCACCAAATTCAACGCCCGTAAGGAGGACGTTATTGGCGAGACCTACAAAGGTAGTATTCAGATCTTCAGGTTTTATCTGAAGTCCACCTATTGTTCTGCGGAGATAGCTCTGAAAACGGATGCTCAAAACAATGACTATGTTGTTGAATCTGGAGCTACCAGGAATTTCGAGCTGTGGGAACGAGATGATGAAGAAACGGGAGATGCGATGAATTTGTTGATGGAGAATCGGACACGCGATTCAAAACGAGATCTAGATATCGAATCTGCACTCGATGAACTGAAGTCCATGAAGTCTAGACGTACACGGGTAACTGTGGATACAATGCTTGAAGCCTTGCAGAGTTCACAGCGGGAAGAACAGCTTGAGAAAGAGGATGAAGCTGTTATAAAGTCCATTTTTCGAGGATCAAAACAGCTTGTAACCAGAATTGACGATAACGAGTTCGATGATTATAATGTAACTAAGAAGAGGAAGGTTTCTCAAGATAAGCCAACTGTTGATGAAACGAGTAAAAAAGGAGACTTGAGCGGGCGGTTTATTGTTGTGAAGAAGTTAAACAAATGAAGATGACTAATCAAACTAGAAATAAGAATTAGAATGTATATCAGTTTAATCCTTTTCAAATAAAAAATTTCAGCTTCTTTATTTCCTTCATTGACGCGTTTTATTTATAAAAGCTCGAATGTCATCAACACGAAGAGTTGGAAACAACCCATTCGATCAAAGTAGGAATAGCGAACCCTGTTGCTGATTTCTTCTTGTCGTTCCAGACGGGACCAGCCATGTCAATATGCAACCATTGCACTTTCTCATCAACAAACTGAAAACAAAACACAAAAGTTTAAAATTAAATAACAGTTGTTATTCTATTCATATTCTTGTATAGTTTTGGAGTTGATACAATGCAGATTGAGTGATTGACAGAGCCGATTTTACTGTATATGTAGGTTTGTGAATTCGTGCGGAGTGTTAACTGATATTATAATTAAAAGAACTGCTATAGAAGTATAAAACCGAGAGAAACAGAGTACATAACGTACCTGTTTTAAGAAAAGAGCAGCAAGAATAGAACCAGCCTGCCTGCCGCCACTATTGGCCATATCTGCTACACTTGATTTCATCTTTTCCCAGTAACTTTCCTCCATTGGCATCCTCCAAAGCTTTTCTCCGGCAGATTCTGAGGCTGCAACCACCTCCTTTGCCAGCTCATCACTTGGAGTGAAGATCCCTGTTTTTAGGGTGTTCATCATAAGTTACTTTTTTTTACCATGAATAAAGTGGTGATCTTATTATTATGATTTTTTAGAATGTTCAACAAGTAGCCATTCATATTTCAAGAAACTTGGTGTGTATGCAATAATTTCTTGTTGGTACATACCTGCAATTGAGGGCCCAAGAGCGATTATGCATGCCCCGGTCAAGGTTGCCAAATCAACTATCTGCAAAAGTGTTCATGAAACAAGTTGTCAAATGAAAATTGCCAAAATCCCAAAATACAAATATATTAGATAATATAACAAAAACAAGAACAAAAAAACAAACAAAAACTGAACGATAACTTCAGATTATGTGATCCACACAAAAAAATAAATAAATAAATAAATATCATGTCAAGACAATCATGTACGAAAGAGTCTTACCTTGTCCACACCCCTAGCATATACCAATGCATCAGCAAGTGTAAGCCTTCCTTCAGCATCGGTGTTGTTCACCTAAAACCGATATTAACACCGATTATATCAAGTTCTTTCATTTATACATACTGGGGGGTCTTTTCCCACCATACTAATGATATATGTATAGATAAGCATAGGAAGTAAGGGGCATTGGCCCCGCATTCTTTTCTTCTAAGATTGACTGGTCTAGTTTTGCGAACGGTGGTTGAATTGGTAATCATGTGGCCCCTTCATTGAAAGATATTAGGCTGCGTTTAGGACAGGTTTTGAACCCTGGATTCTGGTATAGAGACCTGGGCTACAACCAGCTTGACTATAACAATTAGCAGCAAGCTGGGTTAAGCTTGTAGTCAGTAATTAGTTAAATTCGTACGAACACTATTTTCTTCCCAAACAGAGTTTCATAGTCCGCTTAAAAAAAATTAAATGAAAAGTTGAAATTGAAATCACCTTCAAAAGACATATGAACTCGAATCAAAACACTAGTAAACCCAACATATTTATGTGATCTGACCCAATCTGGATAATTATTTGGTGACCCGACCCGGCAGAAAATCCCTCTTGATAGACCTACTAAGACCAAAAAAGTATGACCCTGGTAAAAAAAATTATGGGCCTGTCACCGGGGGACGTACCTCAATGGTCTTTCCGTTTGAGGCTGTCACTATGTCCCCAGGCCTCATTCCTGTTCCACTTATCATGTTTTCACAAGCTGCCACAATAAAATGAACCTGCAATTCAAAGACATGTATGCTATAAGTCACTCTGCAGCTTCAATAAATATAGTTTTAGAAGTTCATATATTAGTGTAATTAACAAGAAAATCATGTGGGCAATTACAAAAATAGAGAGAAATATAAAAAAAATTCTTTCACCTCTACACCAGGCGGTTTGATTTGACCAAGAGCTTTTGCAGCACCTAAAACAGCAGCCGAGCCTCCCATATCAAATTTCATTAGCTCTATTGAACAACCAGCTCCCGTTTTAATGTTGTAGCCACCACTGCAAGCAAAAAAGATAATTATTACACGCCAAAAACAAATATTTACTGAAAAGATAAAATTACTACCTGTCAAAAGTGAGTCCCTTCCCTACCAAAGCCAACTTCTTTTTAATGGATCCACTTGTTGGTTTATAACATAAATGGATAAATTTAGGAGGATTCGCAGAAGCAGCAGCCACACCAAGATATGAACCCATCTTCAATTCTTTACATTGTTCAGTGTCCAATATTTTCACACTAAAAACATCACTATAAGTTGAAGCAATCTTTTCAGCCTCTTGTGCTAGTGCCCCTGAGGTAAAAACACACGAACATTTAATTGCAGTAATTCACTCGTTTATTTAGATAATCAATTTCCAAATTATGCTCTCAACTTCAGTTTTCCAAAATTTGGCTCGACTATCCCTTATAAAAGAAGGTTTGATGTTATGTTTTGGTTATTGAATTTCCTCTTAGATTATTTTCTCCTTTTTATTTGCTTCAGTTCTGCGTCACATCACTGAATCAATTTGGAAAATGTTTTTTTACTAACCAGGGGTGAGAACATTGGCTGGTGAATTTACAAGCTCTTTTCCCAAAACTACCCCTGTGAAAACATGCTCAGTGTACTTGAGTTTCTTTTCTAGCTCAAGTCCAACTCCAAGTCCCAGAAAATCAACAGATTTTAAAGTAGGCTTCTTGGATTCTGATTTAAATCTGTTATCTTCATAAGTTCCCAGCAGTGTCCCTAACACCATCATATCACACAACAATCAATTTCAAAAGCTATGAAGTACATGGTGTTTTGGCTAAAAATTACTTAAGTTAAATTAGCAAAGTTTGAACCAAATTTTGAATGTGAGGTTAGGTGTCTAATATTCAGATGTGAAAATAGCTTGAAATAATCCTGGGACAATTACAGAATTCCAGGGACAAATCACTAGAATCCTGGGTAAAAACTTAGGTTTGTTTATGAAATCAGTTGAGAAACTTAGCAACACAAACGAATGCTCAAAAGTAGACAAGAACACCGAGATTTGACTAGGGAAAAGCCCTTAGCCCTTAGATGTCTCTAAGGCGCCGCCGGCATAAAAACCCCGGGTAGCGATAACACACGCTACCAATTTATTGATCACCGAAAAGTATTGTTTACAATGAGTTTGCAGAGAATTTAGTACGAGAATACAATGAGTAAAGCTCGAATGAGCTGAAAAAGAAAGACTAAGTGTCCTATTTATATGCTAGGTCTTCAACCGTTTCTCCGATATTCCAGGGATCCTCTCTTCAACGTCTTTTTCCGTTATTTGACCGAGTTTCCAGCTAACAACCTTTGACCACGTGTTAAATAAGTCTTCTCCTTGCTTCAGGTGACCGTTAGAAGACTTTGTCAACCTATTCTTGATCAAATAAAGACAACGAAGCAATTAGTAACAATGCCCTAGCATGCAGGGTCATTTCCACATGCTGGGTCATTATAGCAACAAGGGTAATCCTGGATTAAATGATATAATATGCAAAATAAAGTAAAGGTGAACTTCCCTATCTGGTGTTAACATCCTGGGTCGTCGAACATTGCCTGCATCCAGGGTCATGTAATCCTGGGTCATACTTGTCCCTTATCTGCGCGTGTACCCTGGATTTACAGCCGAGTATTTTTAGGGTGTAACAATTGCCCCCAAAATTCGCAGCTAGTGGATAAGAATTCACAGCTGTGAATTTTCAAATTTTCGGGTCACATCACTCCTCATCTTCAATCGTGGCCGTTAATGCCGCATCCATGATGCCACGTCTCAAGATATTTCATCTCACCTCTGTAACTTCTTTTCCTCATTAAATACTGCCTTTAACCTTCCCATTTTTCACACCATCTTCTCCGAGAATTAAAGGTTTCCGGCGATAGCTTCCGATTCTCTTCTCCAGGTAAATTCTCCGATCTTACCTTTTTCTTCTTTAATCCCGACCATGACTCGGAAAAAGATCCGGTCAGAAACCCTAACCAAAAAGACTGGGATTGAGGACTTCCTCGACCAGCGTTACCTTCAAAACCGAGAGCTTGAGACCTGCACGTTTTCCGACGGCGACATTGCTGCATTGTTGTCGTCGGGTCTCTTTCCTGAAACTGCCGAGGTTAGGCCTTTCGACGCTAGGCTCCGATCAGATTTCTGCTCGGAGACTTGGGTTTGTTTTCCTTTTACTCCTTTTTCCATGGGTCTCTCTTATCCTTTTTCCGGCCTCTTGGCCGAGTTTTTCAAAGCTACCGGTCTGGCCTATGCCCAAACCCTTCCCATCATCTGGAGGATCCTGGGCACCATTGATCGTCTGAACAATGAGTTCGATTCCTTGGTTGGTTTGCCTGAGTTGGCCCTGGGTTACGAACTCAAATCTCACGGCAACAACCGATTTCTGTTCAAGGCTTTGAGCAAAGAGGTTCAGATGATTCCTCGTGCTTCATTCTCTGAAGAATGGAAAGGGAGGTTTTTCTTTGTCAAGAGGTCCACTATACCAGGAGGGATGAGCCTTCCAGTTAGGTGGAGAGTAGATGGTAGGTTTTTACCTGCACTAGGGATTAGGATTTAATTTTGTTCAAAAACTGACCCTGGATTAATGTTTTGCAGTTCCCAGCTTGAATTCTGTTGGTCCTGCAAATTCAGGGACGCTCGAGAGATTTGTGGCCTTCCTGAGCATTAGTGAAGCTGATAGAGAATTCAGAGCCGATCTTCACCAAGCTGCCTCTTCTACCTCACATACTATGTCAAGCTGTAAGTACGCTGGTACCCTGCATTTCATACCTTGGATTTGACTAATTTCTGACATTTCTATTTTTCAGCAGCTGCCACTCCGATCAACCTGGAAAACATTGACCTGGACGATCTCCTGCTAGGCGAATCTGAACAGGATCTGCAAGTTACTGCCGTTGTGAAGACCGAACCCATGACTGCTCCCAAAGCTCCCTCTTCAAAGACTTCTGGCACCAAGCGCAAGACCAGGGCCACTGCCAGTGCTTCTCCCCCTGTCGTGCAATCCCTGGAGAATCTGGACGCTGCTGAGCTTCGTGCCCATGCCGAGGTTTCTTGCCGCCAAGTAAGTCAATCCTGGGTACCCCTGAATTTTCCACACAGTAAGTAATTCAAGGTTATAAATGTTAACAGAATTACCTTTTTCTTTTTTGTAGATTGCTGGGCGATTCTTTGAGCTGGTCTGGGCTTCCGACAAGAGGGCCCAAGAGGCTGAGGCTGCTGCTAAGAAGGAGGTTGCTGCCCTGACCAAGGAGTTGAACTCACTCAGGATAGTGGCCAACAAGAACCTGGGTCTGGTGCATGATCTTGAGAAGAAGGCAGTGGAGGCACGAGCTGCGCATGAGTCCGCCTTGGCTGCCAAGGGCGATGAGGGCAGGCTCATTGCTCGCGTCTCCCTTTTCCAGTGCAGGCTGAAGATGGCGAAGGAGGCAAAGGATCTCGGGTTTCAGAACCCCAAATGGGATGTGGCTGGATGGGCTAACAAACTGCGCGAACTGGGCGCAACCATCCCTGCTGGGTGTGATCCTGACGCTGGCCCTGGGTCTAGCAAGGGTACCCCGTCCAAAGATTCCGCCGGCCACGACATGGAAATCGACCAGCCGAAGGGAGCGGAGCAGCCAGCCCAGGGGTCCAAGGCAGCGGTGAAGGTTCCTGTTGATGAAGCAAAGGAGGTGCCCCAGGATGAAGTTTGAAGAACAGGGGTCACCTTCTTGTCTTTTGGTTCATGTTTTAAAAACAATTTTAATTTTATGCATGTGATGGTATACCGGTCGATGTTTCCCGGTTTTCTTTTGTTAAAACAATGATCCACCCCTGGATGTGATATCCAGGGTCTTTTGACATGTCCCAACCTGGGATGTCCGGAGCTTTTCCGGGCCCAGGTTGGGTTTTTTATATATATAACTGCTTTAATTATATACCTGTGTTTGACACCTTTGAATGACGTTTGCAATGTATGAAACGGTTCTAGGGTTTACCTTAGCAATCCTGGGTTGCCCCCAGAATCTTAGGATTCCTCGTAGCTTTAAGAGACTTGTGAATGCTTCCTGTAATGGGAACATATCGATTAGAATTAACTAGACAAGGAGTTAATTTTCTTAAGCTTTGACCGTTATGACTCTGGATTAAGTTAATAATCCTAGGTCATTAGGTAATCTTTGAATTATTTCTGGGGTCAGGCCCGATAATAATTTTAATGTTATTTCTGGGGTCAAGCCCTGTGCCGTACTGGCGAACTGGGGTCAAGCCCGGTGCCGTACTGGCGAACTGGGGTCAAGCCCGGTGCCGTACTGGCGAAATCTAGGGACCACCTCATGCCGTACCGGCGAACTAGGGTATTGCCTCGGATGTCTTAAGTTGGTACGTTAGCACCAATCCGTCTTGAAAACGCGTTAATCGTTTTAAACCTTGAGAGATCCGCATATGTCCCTGGATTGCAAGGTTGCCACCAATGCTATTAACACGGATGATCTCACAATCCCAGGGTTTCATACTTGGATCAACGTGCGTCTCGGGCGAGGCAAATATTGCCAACGTGCGTCTCGGGCGAGGCGTGAAAGCCTATATTCGTATGAAGGACGTATAATCCTTAAACCTTAGGAATGGGTTTAAAATTCACCCATACGGAAGAGAGATGGCCAATCTCAATACTTAGGAGAAACACGTTTGTTGCATTTGACTTGGAATACCTTGAGTATACTTTGCTCTACATACCTTGAATCTCCCGCCATTCTCCGTCTTGAGTACCCTGAATCCTGGGACACCCTGGATCTTAGGGGCTTCGTCTTGCAAAACATAGGTCTTAGTAACTTCAAAATAACAAATTTAAAGACGAAACGTAACATGTAACTAATATCAGTAAATAAACAACGAAAACAAAACATATAAGGAAATAAGTAAATTTAATTGAGAAGAACTGACCTGAATTTCCACTGTGAAATTTCAAAACAAAACACATACCTGAGTAACCGAATCCTGGGACAGAAGGTCTTACATGAAATATGCTTTGAGGTGTATCGCATTCCAAGGTCTTGGCAATAGGTCTCCTTTCATATTAGCTAACCAATATGCCCCCTTGCCAGCCTCAGAATCAATCAAATAAGGACCTTCCCACTTAGGAGCTAACTTTCCGTCCCCTGGATTTGTCGTATTCTGAAACGCCTTTCTCAGGACCAGATCTCCTACCTTGAATCTTCTGATCCTTACATGCTTGTTATAGGTCTTCGAAATTCTTTGCTGATATGCTGCCATTCTCCAAGCTGCTTGATTTCTCATTTCATCCAGAGTATCTAGGTCTTCAACCAGGGACTGATTATTCAAATCCTGGGTCTGACCACTGACCCTGAATGTTGGGATCACCATTTCCGTTGGGATGACTGCTTCCGTACCAAATACCAGGGAATACGGGGTCTGACCCGTGGCGTTCTTGGAGGTAGTCCTATCTGCCCACAATGCTAAGGGTAACTCCTCTGCCCATCTTCCCTTCTTCTCCTTCAGTCTCTTCTTCAGGTTGTTTATGATGATCTTGTTGCTTGACTCAGCTTGACCATTGGCTTGAGGGTGTACTGGAGTTGACGTTATCATCTTGATACCCCAGGATTCACAGAATCCTGTGGTCCTACTTCCAATAAATTGAGAGCCATTATCACAGACAATCTCAGATGGCACTCCAAACCTTGTCAATATGTTTCTTTTAATGAAGGATATGACCTCTTTTTCCCTGACTTGGACGTACGCTTCGGCTTCAATCCATTTTGAGAAATAATCCGTCATTGCTAACATGAATACCTTTCCTCCAGGGGCTTTGGGTAGCTTACCAACGATGTCCATCCCCCATTTCATGAAGGGCCAAGATGCTGGAATTGGGTATAGAGGCTCTGCAGGCTGGTGAGGCACATTGGCGTGTCTTTGACATGCGTCGCATTTCTGAGAAAAATCCAGGGCATCTTTTCTCATTGTCGGCCAATAATACCCTGTTCTTAGGATCTTGGACATCAGGGACCTGCCCCCTGTATGGTTTCCACAGTCACCTCCATGGATGTCTTTAAGCACTTCCTGGGCCTCGTCCTTCTCTAAGCATCTTAAATACGTACCTGCAAAAGATTTTTTATATAGTATATCTTTGATGATTACATACCTGGCTATTCTTATCCTGAATGCACGGGCGTCTTTCTCGGTTTCTGGTATGGTACCATCCTGCAAATATTGAATAATCGGCCTAGTCCAGGACTCCTTAGTAGAATCCTGGGTACTGGACACCAGGGTCTCACCTGCTATGTCAGAATCCTTGGGATCCATACCTTGGTCTATGGCCGGTGTTAGTATGTGAATTATAGGAATATGAGTATCTTCAAGTGCTTTGAATGCTGAACCTAAGTTTGCTAGTGCATCTGCTTCAGCATTCTCTTCCCTTGGAACTTGTTGAATATTAAAATTTTGAAAATCCTGGGACATTCGTTTTACCACTTCCAAGTACTTGACTAATTTCTCTCCCTTAGCTGCATAAGAACCATTAAAATGGTTAGCTAAAAGAAGAGAGTCTACATATACCTGAATGTGTTGAATTCCCAGGTGTAATGCTAGGTGTAACCCAGCAATCAGGGCTTCATATTCAGCTTCATTGTTAGTTGCCTGAAATCCGCATCTAACAGCCTGGGGTATCATGTCCCCCTGTGGCGATTTCAGTACTATTCCAAGGCCTGTTCCCCTGATATTTGATGCTCCATCAGTGAACAAGGTCCAGCACCCTGAAATTTCCTCTTGTTGAAGCTGCTGCAATTCATGGTCTGCTTCTTGTTGTATGTCGGTACTGAAATCAGCCACAAAATCAGCTAGAGCCTGAGATTTTATAGCTGTTCTAGCTTCGTAGATCAGATCATATGCGCTGAGCTTCACCGACCACTTAGCCATTCGACCTGACATTTCTGGTTTTCGCAAAACAGACTTTATAGGATAGTTAGTTCTAACGTGAATTGTATGAATTTCGAAATAATGTCTAAGTTTAGTGGATGCCATACATAGGGCTAATATAAGTTTTTCAAGGTGCGAGTACCTGGATTCAGCATCAAGCAAACTTTTACTTACATAATATATAGGGTGTTGCTGACCTTCTGCATCCTTGGTCAGGACTGCACTTACCGTGTTTCTAGACACCGCCAAATACAGGGACAAGGGTTCCCCTGGATTAGGCTTCACTAACAAGGGTGCCGTGGATAAGTATACCTTCAAATCCTGGAAAGCTTTCTCATGTTGCTCCTTCCATTCGAACTTCTTGTTTTTCCTCAGGATATCATAAAATTCCCTGCATCTTTCCGAGGATTTCGATATGAATCTGTTAAGGGCAGCGATTCTACCTGTAAGTCTTTGAACTTCCTTGGTGCTGGTTGGTGATTTCAGGTTGGTAATTGCCCTGATCTGTTCTGGACTTGCCTCAATTCCTCTTTTGGTCACCATGTATCCCAGGAATTTACCTGCTCCGACTCCAAAGTGGCATTTCTCCGGGTTCAGCTTCATGTTGTATTTATCCAAGATATCAAAGGAATCCCTGACATCTTGGACATGGTCATTAGTGACCCTGGATTTGACCACCATATCGTCGATATAGACCTCCATTGTGTCCCCCAGCTTCTCTTTGAACATCATGTTGACCAACCTCTGATATGTTGCCCCTGCATTTTTCAATCCAAAAGGCATAACTATGTAACAATATATACCTGTCGGTGTTATGAATGCTGTGTCTTCCTGATCCTGGGGTTCCATCTGAATTTGCTGAAATCCTGAAGTTGCATCCATGAAAGTCAGCATTTCATGGCCTGCCGTTGCATCAACCATGGAGTCTATGTGAGGTAGGGGGAATGGATCTTTTGGGCATGCACGGTTCAGGTCCGTGTAATCCACGCATACCCTCCATTTGCCATTCTTTTTTCCTACCACCACCACATTAGCCAGCCACCTGGGAAACTTGACCTCTCTTATCATCCCTGCTTTTAGTAATCTGTCCACTTCCTCTTGGATTATGACGTTCTTCTCTGGTGCAAACTTCCTTCTCTTTTGATGTATTGGCCTGAAAGAATTATCAATTCCAAGTTTATGTGTTATAATAGATTTGGAGATACCTGTCATATCATCGTGGGACCAGGCGAAGGTTGACATTCTGGTCCTGAGTAGATTCACTAATTGTTCCTCTATCGGCCCTGGAATATTCGTCCCAATATAGACCTTTTTCCCTGGATTTGAAGGGTCTAGTTCAACAGCTTTGACATCCTGCTCCCTCGCTTCCAAGGATTCCCGGGCCTTCTTCTTTAATTGCTATGCTTGCCTTGACTTGGAAGATGTCTTCATCGCCGTGGTGTAACATTCCTTAGCTTCTTGTTGATCACTGTTGATTGTGATCACACCCCAAGGTGTTGGTATCTTCACGCATTGATGATATGTTGAGGCTACAGCCCTGTTGTCGTGAATCCAGGGTCTACCCAGGATTACATTGTATCCTGATGGTGCGTCCATCACACAGAAGCGCTGGACCGAATTGAGTCCCTCTACATAGACTGGAAGCTTTACTTCTCCCAGAGTGTTCTTCGTCTCACCACTGAAACCCACAAGTACCGTGGATTTCGAGATGATCTCCGTGTGCGGGATTCCCATCTTGTTCAAGGCTTCTAACTGGATTATGTTTACCGAGCTTCCTCCATCAATCAGAATCCTTTTCACGACGATGTTGGCAATATGAAGAGTTATCACCAGCCCATCGTGATGAGGGTCTATGATGTTGTGTCTATCATCTTCTCCAAATGTAATTTCTTTGAGATCTGGCTGAATAGAGCTCTTCCTGGGTCTTCCGTCCCTGTCTGATTTTGATTCCTTGGCGTGTCTCTTCGCTGCAGAATAAGAAGTACCACAGATATCAGAACCACCAGAAATGAAATGGACTACCTTAGCATCCGGGGGTGGTGATGATGCTTTTTCGGGATGGTCATCGGAACGTCTTTGATCCTGGGACCTTGCATCATTGTCCCTGGATTTTGGATTCTGTTCCCTGGGTTTGTCCTTCTTCTTTCCCAATAGTTCCTTTAGATAGCCTTTGCTGAGTAGATAACCGATCTCTCTTCGCAGGGCCATACAATCTTCAGTTTGATGACCAAAGTCTTCGTGGTAGGCACACCATTTGGACTTGTCCTTCCACGTAGAGGGTTTATCGCTCTTTCTGGGCCATCTTGCTTTGTCGCCGAGATCCTGCATAGCATACATCACACCAGAAACATCAGTAGTAAAGCAGTAGTCATTAAAAGAAGGATATTCTTCATCGTCCTCATCCTGTTCCACATTGTTCACTCGGCGCTCATCAGGCCTTGAGTAAGGCTTTGATCTCTGTGACCTAGGATGTGTGGATTCTGACTTTCTGCTGGAACTGTTGGATCCTGGGGAGGACTCATTCTTTCCCAGGATTTTCCTATCTTCTTCCAATCTGATGAAGCGGAGAGCCCTGTGACGAACTTCATCCATCTTATGACATGGGTTCATGACTAGATCCTCGTAAAACAACGAGTCTTTGTTTAGTCCCATTTTAAAGGCTTGAACTGCAGTTGCCATATCCATGTTTGGGATTTCTAGAGCTTCTCTGCTGAATCTGCTGACGTAGTTCCTTAAGGTTTCACCTGCATTCTGGGTTACCCTATACAGATCACTTGTTAGTTTTTCGAAACTACGACTACAAGAAAATTGACTGTTAAATAAATTAACTAGTTGTGAAAATGAAGCAATAGAATAGGGAGGAATGTTTAGGAGCCATTTGAGAGCTGCCCCCGTTAAGGTGGACCCAAACCCCTTACATAGGCAGGCCTCCTTAATTTCAGGTGGCATGTGAATAATCTCCATTCTTTCGCGGTATTGCGCCACATGCTCTTCTGGGTCTGTGGTGCCGTCGTAAAGCTTCATACTGGGTGTTTGGAACCTTTTGGGAATTTCTACGTCACAGATTGGTGGAGCAAATCTAGACATCCTATGGCTTGAGGGCCCAACTTCAGGGATTGGCTGCACAACTCCTGGGACACTCGAGATCATTTGCTTGAGTTTTTGGATTTCTCGTTCCACAGATGGGCTTATTCCTGAATCCTGCACAGAATTGTTAGTATTGGAATAATGGGTGAAAGGTTGAGTAATGTTACCAACATTCTGGGGCATGTTTGTCCCAGGATTAGCGATCGGTTCTCTGATGGTAGTCATTCTGGATAAATCAGTATAGGCCATTTGAGCAGGGAAGGATGTTGATCTCCAGTTCAGTGGTGCGACAGCTTCATGTGCCCCGGAATTAGTTCCAGGGGTATCAAAATTCAGAATTCTGGGATCGAGTGGAGATGGCTGAGTCGTCGTGGCTCTGGGTAACCCTGATCTCAAGCTGGTCAATTGAGCCATGAATTCCTTGTTCACCTTCTGTTGGAGTTCCATGTGGCGCTCCAACCTACCGAAAGTGGCCAAGATATCAGTATCAGATATCAGGACAGGGTCTTCTGGGATATTTTCAGTTTCGATCACTTCATGGTTAACCACAGGTCCGTCACTGTGCGTAGCCGAGGTTGAAGTATTAAACCCTGGAGCCGATGAAGTGACTCCACTTGTTGAAATACTGGTCCTTGGACCTGGTTGGTTAACTCCAGTTGTTGAAGCAGTCACGGCGGAAACTGAGACATTCGAGGTGTTCATTTGTGTTGACATCTTTTGATAGATTTTGGCAAAAATCAAGTTTAGGACAAATCTGAAAAGAGTTTGACAAAAAATTGACACCAATTGCCCCACGGTGGGCGCCAAATTGTTTTGGCTAAAAATTACTTAAGTTAAATTAGCAAAGTTTGAACCAAATTTTGAATGTGAGGTTAGGTGTCTAATATTCAGATGTGAAAATAGCTTGAAATAATCCTGGGACAATTACAGAATTCCAGGGACAAATCACTAGAATCCTGGGTAAAAACTTAGGTTTGTTTATGAAATCAGTTGAGAAACTTAGCAACACAAACGAATGCTCAAAAGTAGACAAGAACACCGAGATTTGACTAGGGAAAAGCCCTTAGCCCTTAGATGTCTCTAAGGCGCCGCCGGCATAAAAACCCCGGGTAGCGATAACACACGCTACCAATTTATTGATCACCGAAAAGTATTGTTTACAATGAGTTTGCAGAGAATTTAGTACGAGAATACAATGAGTAAAGCTCGAATGAGCTGAAAAAGAAAGACTAAGTGTCCTATTTATATGCTAGGTCTTCAACCGTTTCTCCGATATTCCAGGGATCCTCTCTTCAACGTCTTTTTCCGTTATTTGACCGAGTTTCCAGCTAACAACCTTTGACCACGTGTTAAATAAGTCTTCTCCTTGCTTCAGGTGACCGTTAGAAGACTTTGTCAACCTATTCTTGATCAAATAAAGACAACGAAGCAATTAGTAACAATGCCCTAGCATGCAGGGTCATTTCCACATGCTGGGTCATTATAGCAACAAGGGTAATCCTGGATTAAATGATATAATATGCAAAATAAAGTAAAGGTGAACTTCCCTATCTGGTGTTAACATCCTGGGTCGTCGAACATTGCCTGCATCCAGGGTCATGTAATCCTGGGTCATACTTGTCCCTTATCTGCGCGTGTACCCTGGATTTACAGCCGAGTATTTTTAGGGTGTAACACATGGAATTACATAAGTACCCTTATCATCATAAGTTATGCATGCATAGACATGGGCAGAATAGTAAAATACCAGTTGCTATTGCTGATGCAGCTGTGAGCTTCAATATGGGAGATAAGTCTTCAGAAGAAGCAAGAATGATGGCAACACTGTTTGCATGATAAGCCTTTGCTGACGAGGCAATAGACTCACCAAGAGTCCGATAAGCTGCAGTAGATGAACCGGTGGTGCATTTTCCAAGCCCGAATAAACCGACCCGTTTGGATCCATGACCTGAAAGCCTAAGAACAATGGACTGCCCGTGTTTTCCTGCGAAATCTTCCTCGGTGGATACTTGGAACAATAACCCACTGTGTTGAGAATCTATCTTATTTAAGATGGAATTTAGGAACTTTGAGTTCTCGGCTTTTGTCATATCTTTCTCTGTGACACCAACTGCGAGCATATCTCCCTTCCATTCTACTATATCAGTATCTTTGGCAGCAAACGAGATCTTCATATTTTAAAAATAAGAAGAAAAAAAAAGCTTAGTATTTGTGGTTGGATAAAGAGAGCCATGTAAATATTTCATTGCATTTATCTTACCATATATGAGTTATCATAGATATTAACTACTGAAGCTAACAATTTAAACCCAGAACAAGTACAAGGATTCAGTTCTATCATCAATGCAGATGAAGTGTTTATACATATAACTAACAAATGGTTAATATCATCAAACTACTGATATAATGTAGGGCTAATAATCCAATATAATAAAGCTAGTACCTCCACTTAGCTTTTGGATAACATAAAGTCATCTCATTTAGCACATATCTTCTTATATAAGGTGTATGGATATTTATCAATTATTTAACAGATAGATGTTTCCAAAAAAAGGGAAACAAGTGATAACCGATCCAACATGTATGAAGGAGTTCTATAAAATTCAGATCACAAAATCCTAAAAAATACCTCAATCTAGGGTTTAATTAAGGATTTCAGGTAGCCTGATACATTAGAATGATGATGCAAATTAACAGCGAGTTTTATGTGCTGATCGAGGGAGCAAACCCAAAAAAAAAAAAAAAAAAAAAACATGAATATTATAGGTTTTCCAAATCCATTGACAGATGTGTGAATGTATGATGAAAGAAACAGACCTTGGGCAGATCGATTTGAAGAGGAAGAGTGAGGCCAAGGGTGGCCTTAGCAAGAGCACTAGCCATGCGAGAAGAGAAGAAGAAACAGGGGATTGATTTTGAATTTTTTTTTTTTGAACAGCGATTTCTCAGTCGAACCTGATGCTCAGCCCACCACGATGACTCAGTGTCTCTGAGAGTGTCTCAAGTCTGCGGGTGCGAGCGAGTCAGGACACCACCTCCTTGCCCCAGTTCGGGGGAAACCCGGCCTGCGAGCAGCCACCGGTAAAACCCCCTCCCCAAAGATTCGAACCTGGGTCGCTAAAAGCTTCCCAAGCCCAAAGAGCTTTGAGGGTACCAAAGAAACAAATAATGTCATTGGTGAGGTTTGAACTTGAGTCCCTAGAAACTCAAACCAAAGCCCCAACCAACTCCACTAGATGCTATTGGTGATTGATTTTGAATTTTAATCGAAATATGAAAGAAGTTGAAATTTCTTCGTGAAAATCGAGGAAGATGTGTATGAAGAAGAAGTTGATCTTGCTACTACCCTAAAACGGATGTCGTTTTGTAACGTGGGAAACAGGGGTGGTGTGATGGTATGTCAGCAGTCAGTCAGCAGAGATGGGGGGCTCTGTTTTCTAATGCATGGACTGCGTTGTGTTGTACCTATTGATTTTTAAAAATATATGTAAATTTATTTTAGAGTACACTCATTAGATTTGGCGATTCAGGTTACTTTCCTAGAGTTTATTTTTAATCGGAAATTCTACTCCTACACTTCTCGTTCTTTAACTTTTATACCTCTAAATCTCTAATATGGGATATATCCATTACGAAGCTTGACCGAAAAAGTCGCAGGGGTCGAAAAGTGATGAATTCTAATCCTGGAAAGACGGTTCTTAATATATAAAAAAATAGAAAAAATCATAAAAATTAGCACTACGACAACAAAACAAAAAAAAAACGCCCCCCCCCCCCCACCCCGGTCCCTTGTATGCTTCGCCAGTGGGAGTATCACTTCATATGTGACATATTGAACGTTGTCAAGACACCTAGTACTGAATCAGGAAAATGTTTAGCGTGAAATAATAAAAATTCCATGTCGGAACGTTGCATATCATATGATATGGGGTGGATTAGGATAAAAAGAAAAAGCATCATAATTTCTGGTCTAATTCTCCGATACGCATGAGCAGTACGGAACTCAATATGACATATCATTTTATATATGTACTATTAAGCATAAATTATGTGACTTGACGGGAGATGATGGCTTGTCTGGTTACTTATACAATACGCCCCATATCACACGATATGTTGTATATTGACTTAAAATTAAAATCTAATAAATTGAAGTCGTCTTAGATCGTTTAAAGACGCAAAGCCTTTCCAATCCCTATCCATTTCTAGAATCTGAAAGTTCCTTCACATACGGTTCTCGATATCATTCAATACAATGACTCCCAGCAGCATCCGGTCGTGGATCGTACGCTCGATCAACGAGACTGAGAAATAATAAATGGTCGATGATGCATACAATGTTAATCCAGGGTATTTCACCCTGAAAATATTTTCATCACAGTCATTACTAATTTTCATACCAAAATGACAAAAGTTAATTAGTACTTTACCTCGTTTATTTCTTGATTCATCGTATAGTTCGAATCATCACTACCAAAAATACCCTTCATATTCAAGTTCCAAAATTACATGATTACGCCGGTATTAAAAATATGAGTGATGGATAGAAGAAAAACTAAGTATGAAAAACTTAGAGAACAATTGAATTCTTAAATCCAACATCGCTTCTATTTAACATGCAAACTTTTAAAAAGTTGATGGAAAATTTTGTCCTGATATGGGGCGTGTCACATGATATGCCCCATATTGATCGACATGATAAGACAGCTCGTCAGATTGAAGATAAAAAGCGACTATGCGTATATGTCACACCCCCAAATCAACCACTAACGGAGTTTATACCGTTAAGGGGTGCGAGCAAACCAGGACCACAACCATTAGTTACAAATACTAAACGAATCAGAGTAAAGTCCAAGTGTTCATAATCAAAACAGTTTTTAAAAGTACGCAGCGGAAAATAAACATAAGTATCTTAGCACTAACCACGTGCTTAAATTACAAAACATGAATTGTTATTAAATTCCCAAGTTTGAGTTTAAAATAAGAAATCTTCAAGTACCATGCCAACCTCCAGCGGATACTCCTTAGCGATCTGCAAAAGTTTAAACCACGCAAGTGTCAACCTAACGGTTGGTGAGTTCACGGTGGGCATGACATGCATTGGCCCGGTCTCATAATCGTATTCATCAACATGTAATAAGTATTAGTTTTATAAACATTGCCAAGTGATGTAATACCTAATATGCACTAGTTAAGTAAAGTTAAAGCGGTCAACCGATATCGCGGGTAGCTAATCCGTTGTTCCATGCACTAAGGAAGTTTGTACCAAAGCTGACCAATATGGTAGAGGCCGTGCCATTCTGTTTTGCGGACCTACGTCATCGCGGTTTTGCCTCCCCCGTGTCCTCCCGGGATCACGGTCAAGTAGGCTGATATTGTACCTCCGTGCACTCCCCGTGCCACGGGGCGGAGTTTGTCAAACTCCAGTAGATCTACCCAACATCCCCTCGCTTTACAATTAATGGTACAATTTAGTTGAGGACTTTTAAGTTTTTAAGGCATCCTTAGAAATCATGTGATATCATTGGTTTAGAATTTAACCTACACTAGTCATATTAAAACGGTTTACTTTGGGGTTCTTATGAATCCCGAAAACATTTTTCAGTTTCATTTTAGAATTAGTTGTTTAAGTATTTCACAAGTGCTTCCCATAAAACACTTCAAGTTCATCAAGTGGGTACCAAGCACTCCCGAATTCAAGTTCATCAAGTGGGTGCCAAGCACTCCCGAATTCAAGTTCATCAGGGAGGTGCATAGCTCTCATAAGGTTGTCAGCATTGTTTTTCATTAAGTTATTCGGCGTGACCCAAACGGGTTCACGGTAAATGGGTTAGTGACACTCACCTTGGGTTGCACTGCTACGCTTGCTATATAATCCAAGTATTGTGTGCTTATTGAAAACCTATGAACACGTTTAGGTCTTAAGTATTAGTTTTGTGTCTAATCTTTACTTAACGTCACTATGGCCCATAACATAGCACGTTGGAACTACGACACGACATAACGACACACGACACCGATGGTTGATCATAAACAAGGGTTCACATATTACAGAAATCATAGCATGTTTCATCATAGCATAATCATGTAAGTCATGGCATAACATTCAAGTAAATTGCACAAGTTTGGGGTCTGGTCTCAATTTCGCTAGCAGCTTCGCTAGGCAGTTTCGCTGTGCACGGCAGCACTTTCGCTAGGCAATACCCGATGACACAGTTTCGCTAGGCTAGTTTCGCCCGAAACTGTTGGCACAGTTTCGCTAGCCTAGTTTCGCCCGAAACTGGTTTGAACTTTCGTTCAGGGAATTTCGCTCGGTAGATTCGCTCGAGCTGGTCTGTGGGTTTACCCGGCGACACTATAGTTTCGCTACATAGTGTCGCTGGATGAAGATATACATAATTTCGCTGGTTAGTTTCGCCCAGAGAACATGGTAGTTTCGCTAGTCGCGAAAAACTTACGGATCAGCCTAAAAATCAATCTAACAGTCCCCATTCTTCATGTAATTCAGTATATAGCATGCATAGTCAATTACCAACATCATAGAAGCAGTTTAGACACCTTATTCATGTATTTTCATCATCAAATCACCAAAATACATTTAAAACCCTAAAATGACTAAAATGGCATAAATCTTCATCATGGATGGATTTCACACGTAAAGTTACTGACTTTATTGTAGATCTATCATTCCTAAACGACATATCAGAAGATCAAGTGATTCTATGAAGATCTAAGCATGCTTTTTAAGAAAACACATAGAAATCATAAAAATGGCGGTTTTGGGACTCACGGTTCGATCTCCAAGCTTGATGGATGATGGTTCGGGGCTGAGATCTCGATGGCTCGGTGTGAATCTCGACTGACCAGATTTCCAGGAGAAAGATGGAGTGTGTGTGTGTTTTTGTGTAAAGGAGGCAAATGAAGAAACTAGGGTTTATTAAGATATTATATATCAGAGGCTAGTTTCGCTGGCAGTTTCGCTGGCCAGGCGAAACTGGGTCCGATCTCATGTAATCCGAGTAGCCTGGCTAGCTACCGGGCGAATCTGTAGTTTCGCTCGGTAGTTTCGCTGGCTACCAAATTAGGGCAATTTTCACATAATCAAGTTTTTACAGTTTGTCATGCTATTAATAATATTAGATCATGCGTTTAAATCACGTTGCACAATGAATAATGAACACATAACACATATGGACGGGTTCGGTGATCAACCAAAGGTCGTGGACGTATTCGGCCTAGTTAAGCATTAGTTACTAAGTTAACACTTATAACGTAACTAACGGATTTGTCTAACGGAAGTAAACCTTAAAATTCTCGGATGTCACAGTATATGATTAGAGTGGGGTTCTATCACATGATATGGTTCGGATTGAATAAGGCCAAAATAGGAATCGATACGTTGCATATGGTGGCTAGTCCAATACATGGCATATTAGGTGATATGCCACGTACTAATGTGTTGGATTAAACATTAAATATTGCTTTGATTATTGTCGGTACAATATGTCCCATATTGGGGGTGTAAATTAAGAATGGGGGTGTAAGAGGGGCACGACCCTTTTTAATACTCTTCGTCTCTGTTATTTAAAACATCAACTTACATCGTCTTTTAACGGGTTTTGACGAGTTTGGCAAAATAGTATTAGTGTTAACTAAATAAAAGAACGTATAAAAAATGTCAAGAAACAAAGTATCAAATATCTTCCTGGCTCTCATCTCTCTCTCTCTCTCTCTACAACCGTCGGTGATGACGATGACTCTGTATTTAGTTGTGTTTTCGCTTGCTCGTTAGCCGAATCCTTTTAAATTAAAGTCACAGTGTTAATAAATATAAATTATGTAAGTTTCTAAATTCTACACTATGGGTATGTTATAAAACTTATACTTTGTTTTTATATATATTTACATGTGTAAAAATATATAAAATCTAAATTTTGTAAAAACAAACTAGCTAGCTCAAGCTTTTTACATGTCAGACTCTAGGCTTCATTTTTTAGCTCGGTCTATAAACGAGTAAAACCCTAATTCAACTCGACTCATTTAGACTCGATGTGTATACAATCATATCTAAAACTTTGTCTGCTAAGAGAAAATATATATTCACAAATCAAAGTAAAGTGAATTTATTGTAAGGAAGAAAAACAAAATTTTGAATCGAAGCTTTAACATAATCAGTCCCTTTCTTTTTCTAGGACCGCAAAAAAAATCAATAAATGTTTATTTTAATCCATAACATTGGGTTGACATATCTTGAAGTCAGACCAAAAAAAAAAAAAAGTTAAAAAAAAATTTAAGGATATAACCTGATTCCTTGATTACTTGACTATTTCAGCAGATCTTATAGAGGTAAATTGTAGTTTACTCTTATTATTTTTATTTTTCTTATATTTACAAAAAACAAGATTTATTCAGAAACTCATATCTTATTCTTATAATGTTACACAAAAAAAGGTCAAAATGGAGCTACAACATTCAATCAAATCACAATGTTCAAGAATTGTAGTAATACTGATGCCTGCTTAGCAAAAAACCCAGACAAAACACACAGCAAATAACTTGAGAAGATGTAGAAGGAACACAAACGGAAAACTTAAAATCAAGAAACTGTGGAAGTCGATCCATCTCCAACAGCTGGCGGATCGACCAAGCGTACTGTTCTTGGAAGCATGAATTCAGCAAAAATTGGGTAATGAGAAGACGGGTATTGACCGTCAATGTGATCATTCACTACTTCACATAAAACAGGCACGAGTGATCGCCCTCTGAACAGAATCCAGTCTATGTGCAAATCTTGAGTTTGCCGATCCCAGCACAGGCAAAGCGCCCGGAATATTAACTTGAGAAACTCAAGAGTTCCTTGTTTGTTACCTAAAAAAAAAAAGATAAACGAATAATGAAAAAAAAAATCGATGGAAAGAAGGTTAAAAAGGGCGGGTGAGATGACGGGTCAGGGTTAAAACAGGTGACTTGCTGCGGGTTAAAAGGGTAAGGCTGACCCAAAACCATTTGGTTCCAATTTTTTTACTTTTATGTTAATAACTAGGGTGTCAAACAAGATTACATTATCTATTTATCTTAACAAAATGATTTACGAGGTTTTGTGCATCAAAAATACACTTTTGGTTTAAGGGTAGTCTCTATTGTTCTACTAATCTGACGTGTGAAAAGTTAAACATAATCCAGATCACATAAGTAAACGGGTCAAAAAGTTTAAGCCAACACCCTCAGGCATAACCGACTTGGGCTAGATTTAACATGTAAAAGATGATACCTTTAAATCCATGATAAGTGCGTATTAGTGACATGTTTTTTCTCAGTCGAGCATTGGGCCATGCATCTCTCATATCACCTACAACACCATGTTCTCTGAAAAGCAAATTGTGTATGCAACAACTATTAGTACTTGGTCAAAACATTTACTTTGACTTTTAAAGTCAAAGTACACTTAAAACTCACATTAGTATCATGTTGCCAACAACCTCTTGAGAAATTTAAACAATTATAGCGATTACAAAGTGAGAATTTAGTATGATTTAACATTAAAGTCATATTGTATCCCTTATTTTATAATTACCTTGATCTCCCAAGAAGAAAGCGTCCGGTGGTTGACTCTTTTTGTGTATTGAAACCTCCACAATATACAACTGGCAAGCTAGGCGGCAAGGATGCGATATGCTGCCATGTCAGCAACGCACTTCGTCTACGAGCACGAGGACTGAACTCATCCATGTTCGTGTTTACTATTTGGAACGAAAAACCAGGCGGCTCAACTTCTTTCAGTTGAAACGTGTAGATATTTTGTTAAGAAACAGCAGTGAGCAACAACACGCCACAAGTGATCTTATTTAGGGGGTGTTTGGATGTGTGTTTTCCATGTATTCAGGGATAGTGTTAGGAAGTGTTTAAGTCGTGATAATCAGATGATCAGTTGTATAAGTGTTTGATAAATTCTAATTATCTATGAAAATTAGAAATGACTAAAAGGCACAAAGATGGTAGTAAGAGTCTCTGATTAGGTTAAAAGGAAGATTTACCCTTCAATAATATTAAAGAGTTTTGTTGCAGCTAGTATGGATCGGACTAGCAGACGCCCAAAAACTAGATAATTAAAGGCAGAATCGCTTCATCTGAACATTTAAAACCAAGTATTGCGACTACACCATGTTACTAGTTTTCAAGATTATCATGACATACCACATATATGCGGGAAAAGGATATTGCCCATGTAGCAATGGATGGAGATAAACTTCCCCATGACATGCTTCCTGGGACGGAAGGCGACTCGGACAACCAAAACGTTCCGCCTTCTAATAACTCCACCTTTTACAAAGAAAATACAAGACAATAACCATATTATCACATATTTGTAATCAATATTAAAGATTTAAGCTTTTTTTTAGAATGAGTAGATGGATGAAGTACCTTTTCCTTGTCATAGAAAATGGTGCAACATTGATCCGCAACATCTTCAGATCCTTTCCTTGAAATCCCGAATTGATCATAACCTTGTATGTTTAACAAAACAATCTCGGTTTTAGTCACATTTAAGATATCATTTATAATATGCAGGGGGGTCGCATAGAGGTAGGCGCCTGTGTCAGTCTAACAGAGTAACAGGGGTCAGAGGTCTAAATCTGCTTACACTATTTTTCTACCTTGAACCCTTAGAAGGTCACATCCCAATGCAAGCTACGTTGTAACCCATCCCGATCGTTAGTAGGATATTGGCAGGTCCCATTGTCCAATGAGTTTTCTGGCAACAGGTTCTCATGATTACCTAAAAAAATCTCATGTGCACTCTTTCCTTTAACGGTTGGTTCCACTTCACTGATATATAAAACGAGATCGACAACATCTTCATTCTCTTCATACTTCATTGTCCTCCAGGAGACAACACTTTCTACTTTGGGTTGTCTCATGAAAATACAAATTTCTTTACTAAAAAAGTGCTTTTTACTATACCTATTAGCAAGGGTTGTTTTAGTTATTTGATTACCAAACAAAGTCTTTTATCAGACTATGTGTTAAGTCACTACTCCAAAAGATTCCATAGTACCGAATTGGCTCAAATCAAATTTGTGTCCTAACATTCACCATAACTTGTTTCAATCCACTTGGAAAATAGGTGAACTATCATGAACTTAGTTCAAAAAAGCATGATGCGCTTTGAAGGCATTAAGATCCCAGAATGTAATCAAATATCATAGGCAAACTTCAAATAGATTAAATGTTTAAGCTATAAAAGGGACTTGATTTCAATCATATACAAACATAACAAATTTACAACCAAATCAGCAGAATCATACTTCCTTGCAGTAAACATCAATCTTAATTTAAAACAGTAAAAATAAAAATAAACCAGAAGCATTACCTGACAAACATTGTTGAAGATACTCCAACTGAGACTTCACACCTATGAACACACATAAACAAAAGAGATAAACAAAAGAGTAAAGTTTCCATTTTTAGTAGCAAAAAGCCAAAAACCAAAATCAATATATGTGATATCAGCAAGATCCGAAAAAGAAACAAACCCAATCTCGTAAACACAGATCAATCAAGACCCAGATAATCATTTTCCAAAAGCAATGAATCAAGAACATGTTTCGTAAAGATCTTACATACCTTGTTGAGTGCAGAGTATGATTGGGGAGTAACTAGTGATGACACTAACACACAAATCTTTCCTCTTTTCCCAGCAATTTGGACTGTCTTCTGGTTGATCTTCAAGAAGATTGAAGGTCATTACAGTAAGAGAAACACTCATTTTGCTGTTTGATTGCAAGAAAACCCTAATTTTGAATCAAGTGCAGATCTTTCACCCCCCTTACATGGCGTTTGATTGAAGTTGCAGGTTCAAGAAAGCAAAGAACAAAGATCGCATAGACGAAGATGTCTTAATCTTTACGAAAGGTTTGTGGGTCGTATGGTGGTCAAGAAAAATTGATTGAGCACGAGAAGATGCTACAGCTGTCAGTTGGAGCTCTTGAAATTGGTTGTCGGGATTTGGATTTTGAAAATTTTAAAGTTTTAAACTTTTTATCATGAAGAAAAACCTTAAAAACAGTTGGTTCAGAAATGGTTTGGAGAATATTAAGTTTTTAATTAAATCATAAATATAAGGTAAGTCTTTATCATTTGATTATTATATCTACTATATAAAATATTTGAAAGCCACTTTAAATTAATGGTGTCATCGGCTTTAATATATACAGATGGGTTTGCATTGAGTAAGCAGTCGGTCTCAGTTGACAAAAGTCACAAAAGTGAAGAAATTGAGATCTAACAACAAAACAATGATTTGTAAAGAGAAGTAATTATATCATTTTTATATTCGCATCTGGTTTACATTATACACTGGTTGGCTAGTAACCTGACTAGAGGCTGTGATAATAAAATAAAAAGAATTATATGAAGTAAAAAATAATCCTAAAATGAAAAGAAAAATCGAACAATTCATAGAACTAAAATGTTTTTGGTCACATTTTTCTCACAATCATCTTTATCTAAAATTAATGAAAATAATAAGATCTGTCTTGACCTTAGAGTTGTAATAGATTCTCTGAATAATCACAAGTACACGTCTCAAATTCAAATTTCAGAACAGTTGCACGGGAATGATGCAAAAATACTACAAACCTACTTCTGCACACAAATAACACAGATCTAGTGTCAGTTACATTCTGGTCTCATCAGCTATGAAACAATTGTTTAAAAGAAATATTTTAAAGTATGTCAATTTTGAGAGATTTGAATGAACATTATTACATTTCATTTTTTTATCATGACCTTTGAACAAACCGACCTGCAACTATTTATATCATTAATTTCAACATTCATATCCACATGAAAAACATTCATTTGAGTTGAAGCAACCTCATAGAAAGAATGTAAATCATGATTATTTAAAGTCAAATAATCATATACTCTATTATAATTGCTTGATTTCATGAAGTTTGACTTTGAAAACTCAAATCGTCCTACTTTGAATTAGGGGTGAGCAAAAAACCGAAAAAAACCGAAAAAACCGAACCGGAACCGAAAAAACCGATGAAACCGAACCGAAAAAAACCGAACCGCAAGAAAAACAAAAAAAACCGAACCGAAAAAAACCGTACCGAAGATAATGGTTCGGTTTCGGTTTCATGTCTATTAAGAACCGAACCGAACCTATAGAAAAACCAAACCGAACCGAGGGGAAATAAGTGAATTAACATTTTAGGATGGCACATTATAAATTTTTAAACCTTAATTTATATTTTAAGTTAACACTTAACACTTAACTTTAAGATTTTTAGTAACCCTTGTTCTCTTAATTTATATTTTAAGTTAACATTTAATAGTTTACGTCAAAATCTTTAGTGTTAAAAGCTTTTAAATATAACGTCACTTCGTATTTTGTATGGTCACACGCTTCACGTGACTACTTTTATTTGTTTTCTTTTTCTAATTCAATAGTTGTGACGGTATTTGTTTTTTACTATTATTTATTTATTTTTTAAGATTAGACATTTAAAATTATATTAACAACACATTACAAAAAAAATTAAAAAATTAAAAAAACCGAAACCGAACCAAAACCGAACCGAAAAAAACCGAAACCGAATGGTTTTTTTTCTTAGGAACCGAAAACTTCGGTTTCGGTTCGGTTAGAGCTAAAAACCGAACCGAACCGAACCATGCTCACCCCTACTTTGGATCACAAATTGGGCATGAATTCAAGTTTGCTTGTGTGTGTGACTGATTCCAGAAGATTTAACATGTCAATACGAAGCTACAGCAAATTTCAGAATCAAATTTCATGGAGATTTGAGCAAAATTTGAATTTCACAACTTGTGTTCTTTATGGAGGTCTTTTAATGATAGATTTCTCAAATCTTAATGGTATTGATTAATTCTTATTGCTATAGATTCGTATTGAGCATATGAATCCACTGGTACAATAAATTTTGAGTATTTTTCAACGAATGAACGAAATGGAGTTCAAGTTCATTAATGTTGGGTTAAGAAAGTCGCGACTTTATTTTTTGATTTGTTCCCCACCATTCGTTGATCAAACTTAAGCAATATTAATCTAGTTTTGTTAGATTTTCTGTCACGGATCCAAAGAAATTTACGGATCGAATTTTTGTTGAAAAATGAAGAAGGTATGATAAATCAAAGTTGTGATATCGTAAAAAAAATATGGATAATTTTTATGTGAAAAAAAATTATTTTTTTTGTTTGAGATTCTAAGATTTGTGACTTTTCTAAAAGTGATTTAATTTTTTTAATTTGAAATTATAAGAAATGACAATTAAGCAAAATCTTATATATGAGTGTGACACACTTTAAAACATGTCATTTGGAGTTTAAAAGCTCATGTTTAATAGTGTTACAGATTCGTAAAATTAAGAACTAGGAAATCTCTTGGCAAGACTAAGATATGAGGCGGAGCCTGCGGACCTAAACACCCGGGTATGGACGTTGAGATCCGTCATCAACGACCACACTTAAATGAGGCTCGCAGCCCACCTAAATAGGTTATCATGTTTCACGGTTATTTGAGTTATCAAAGAAACCTTTCCATATCAGTTATCCACAAAGTAGTTAGTTTGTAACTCTGCAGTATTTAGACTGTATACACCTCAAGTATATATATGATTCAAACTATAGTGAAGCATGCACAGTCATGTATACTAAGCCACTTAGTAAGTTTGGAGCATCCCTTGCAAGCTCAGGCACATTTCGTGCACACTAAACGTTTAGTTTGACAACTTGTCAACTTTAACCCTCAACTTCACGTTCAATTTATTGCTTTCAATGATCATTTTGAGGGACTAGCAATACTCATAATTGCTTTATTTAACATTCACAGGATACATATATACAATACATATCATGGTTGATCTTCACAAACAAACAGTATCGAACAATTTGGGCATGAAGGTATCCATCAATAAATCTTTTATTGGAGCTAAATCGGAATACAATTAGACTAATCACTTTAATAACCCATTGACTCACAGAAAGCATGAAAGAGAGGAATGAGTTAAAAACACTGGACTCCAGGAAGCCAGTAATGTAAAATGGTTTATAACTCAGATGACCATGAACATGTTTTTTCTAAGAAATAAAGCAGCTTCAACGGTTACCAACCTTGGTCGGTAGTTCGAAAATTAGACAAAATAATAACAACTACGAACGTGTTCTGACCAAGGGTTTGGGAATGAAACCCTTAAAGGGGGTGGGTATGCAATTGTCATTCCACTGTACATTTTTAAGAAACAAAACAAAACCAAAACAAATCGAACATATATTAAGGTCATTAAGCTTCGGTAACAAACACTCTGCATTCGTATTGTAACATACATTCTTTACACGGATGGAATTTTGTCGTCTGATTTAAGTTTCAGTCATTTAATTAAGCATCAATTGAGTCAGTCAGGCACTAAACACATGGGGGGTTGCAACCAAACAGCAATCACCCTGTACAAAGGTCAGCCAGTTTCTTGATTTTCCGCAGAAGCTTGTTCACCGCCTTGATCTGGGATTACTTCTGATTGAATAGATGGGGCAATGTTATTCACATGAAGCCAGGTGAGCTCCCATAAGCTGTCTCCACCGAGGGCACTTCTTTGAACCAACACTCCTTTGTTCTTCATAATGATCAAAATGTTCTTTAGAAGCTCGGGGACTAATTCTTGGAGCTTTTCGTTCTTTTTACCTCTGACTTTGACTTTTAAGTACTTTTCCATCCGGCTAAGAACGCCCAACCATAGTTTACAGAAACTAGTTACTTGCGAAAGCTCGGGAAGCAGTTGTAGAAATACTTTCGAAAGAAGTTTCAGAGCCAGAACAAGTGTTCCTTCCATGTTTCTGAAGTCTTTTTGAGTGTGTCCTTGAGAGATTTCAAGCAAGTCATCAAGTACCGTGAAGATGATCATGTCAAAACATTGTAACCAGAGTCCATGCTGGATGTTGACCTGGTCAACCCCGGTCAGACACATTTGTAACGATAGAAGAGCGTGGTTCCTAACATCTTCTCTCTGATCCAGACAAACTTTTCTTAATCCTTGCACAAGTCTGAGCCACATCTCTCCTATATCTTGACATGTTTTTGCAGCCTCCACTTCCCCCATTGCTTCTCGAGCCTCTTGGGCCCACTGAATTAGACAACTAATGGACCCTGACATAAGATCGACTGCACGAATGGACCTGTCAGCATGTGCAACACGTGACTCAGCAAATTGTCTTGCTGCATCTACACACGTGGTAAAATTGGCTGGCATTAAGTTGATCCCGTCGGACATAATAAACAGAAGTGCATCAAATCCAACCTCGGAAGCTTCTGGATACCGAGCAGTAATGGAAAGTAAAGACGTGATTGTCTTCCAGCCCATTTGGGAACGGATATGAGAAGCATTCGCTTTCACTAAACGACTAACTTCCTGTGTTATTTGCTCACAGTATGCATCTGCCACCCTGGCATCAAGCTTCAAAACAAGCTGAAGTGACCTTAAAAGATCATCTGCTAAATTCTCTTTGTACGGAAGAAGCCGTTGGCAGATTCTTAAAAGTCCAAAAACCGCCTTCTCAACAAGGGCGCATGGCATGACAGTTGTCTGCACAATACTGGCTATGTGTTCATAAACACCCTGCCAAAGAATTACTATCCTGTCCCTATTGTTTAAAGTGATTGCGATTAATAATTCTAAGCAGAAAACTGCTGTATCTTCATCTTCGGGAGAACTATTACCCTTTTGAGGCCGTCCAGCCGCCCAAATTAGTGCCCGTGCAAGGTGCAACAAAGAATCAGCTTGAAGAAACTTGCTCTCGGTGAAAATACTATCAATATGACATTTTTGAATTGTTTGAAGAGTGCGTTGATGTGCAGCAAGCTGTTGTTCAGTGGGTTGGAGTCTTGGTTCCTCCGTGTCCAGAGATAAGAGTTGACTGAACCGGCCCATTAACCCGGAAGACCTCCTTGGGGTACTGACAGCTGGCATGTGAGCATTGGATAAAGAATTTGTTAATGGCTTCCCGTGCCCTGGTTCGGATGAAAGCTCTGAATCGTCGGCTGCATCACTAGCCACTCGAGCGGGAAGAAGACCAAGTTTGTGCAGCTTCAGGATGCAATCCAGAATGTTCCTCCAGCCCGCCCGAATAAAATCACCATACCTATTTATAATTGGACAATTACATCTTTAGTAAAAGTATAATTTATTTTGGTGAAATTTCACCCATCAACTTGTGAACAGGTCGGTTTGAGTTATGTTTAATCTAAAACAAGTCCAACCTAAAAATCTAAAATTTAGATAGGAGGGTAACAGACCAAACGGGTCGAATGGATTGAAACTCACCCGAAGTCTATTTCCATTGCATAAAAGCACCTCAATAGTTTCATTCAGATTTAGGAACGTATTGAAATAAAACTGTTTTTTATAGTCGATTCACTCGATTGATATTCATATTTATAAAAAAGAACAAAAGTGATTGTGGGTCACCGGCCCAGCCTGTTTCGACCCACACTAAAAAGCCCATTTTGGCCCATAACACAACCCACACGACCACCCATATTATAATCTCTATTATCTATTTTGTGATTGTCATTGAGAAAATATAAGCAAAGCATGGTTTACCTATTGGCGATGGTGAAAACCGTTATAGTTGCCATCCTAGCCTTTGCATCATCACCGAAGGCTAAAACAGGTTCTTCAGCAGATGAGGGATTCAAAAGGGTGGTAAACTTGCAGAGAGAAACAACCAAATCATCCAAAACATCTTCAAGATGATGACAGGCTGAAATTTTTGCAACAGCTAAGAACCCATCGATACACGTATGGAACACATCTTCCAGTTCAGCATGGTCAAACACAACAGATATAGCAGCAATTGTTGGGCCGGACATCACAGCAAACATATCACGGTCAAGGTGACTTTTTGAATCTGACAAAATGAACGGTGCAGTTTTCTTGGACTTGTGCATTAAATCAATCCACCGGCTAGGATTCATTTCAGGGAAGGTGACGTTTTGATCAGGTATTGTTCGTATTTCATTTTTGCAAATCGAATCATAGAGCTCACACAAGAAGTCTCGAGGGAGATCGTTGCCACCGTTAATGTGACGATTGTTTTTTATGAAATCTTCCTCTGTCATCTTCTTCTTAACTTGAACATTATGCTGATCTGTGTTGAGCATGATTAAAGAATAGGACAACAAAAGAGCAGCATCTTTGTTAGCAAGAATCTGAGGTGACTGCTCGTAATATCTCTCAGAAAACGCCTCCAACACTCTCTGTATCTTTTGTGATTCTCCTGGTAGCCTAAATGTCTCTAAAAAGAGACGTAATGCAGTATCCAGATTCATATCTTGGAAATCAAAAGTTCCAGCAAATTCATGAAGAACTAGAACACAAAACTCATCATGATTACCCAAAAAATCTCCAACGAGATTCTTATCTAAGCCAGCAGTGTACCTGAAAAAGCAAGCCACACTCTGGGGGTCGAGTTTGACAGGTAAAAGATGTGTTCCTTGAAGAAACTCGAGCCCTTTCTTGGGATCTCTATTAAAATGATCAGCTCCAATCATAAGCCTCTTTTTTATGTATTTTCTCCTGCGTACAAATGGGACCCAGTAATCAGGATCACTGTAATTATCGCATTTAACCATCCAAAAAGGTGTATACTCTTCAAGGTTTACTGGAGCTAATTCAGAACTCACTGATGCATTGCTTATTCTCTCAGCCATTCCCTGAATCACAGCTATTAAACCGTCTAAAGCAAGAATATGCATTGCAGATAATGGGCAGTTTACAGGGAATGCACTTCTGGATAACAAACTAGCAAGATCTTCAAATATATTGCTGCATGTAATATCACAATCTAGATTGGCATACATCTCCACCATGAAAGATTTCAGTCTACAAAAGTCAACAAGTGCCTCCATCGCAACCTCTTGCTGCTGGTAAGAAGCTCCATATCTGCTTTGTGCAAGTCTTAAAATCACACATGAAAAGAAAGCTTCAAGTTGTAGTTTGAGTTCGGTACGCAAATGTTGATATAGGTTCAAAACAATGCTGCATATCATTGAAAGAATTAGAGGGCTTGTTGATAACCCAAACTGCATTAGATTACGAAACAGCTCGTCTTGCACTAAACTTAATATTCTCGGGTGGCGGCGTATGGAGGTGCCACCCAATTCGATTGCTGAATTGATCAAACCTAAAGCAAAAAGGGGCACGTCTTCATCATAAGCTATGTTGTTTGCTCTTGGACCAATTGTCATGTGTTCAACGGCATTTAGCAATGAACATAAGAAATGAAATATTTCCACCATGCAAGGCACACCATACGGTTCTGTCATTAAATTCAAATCATATGAAACTGTATCTTTTCCGGTACCAAGGACTCCTAAATTTTCATTCATGGTGGGAACCATGCCACCAGTTGCATTTGAGACAAAATTAGAGTCAAACTCAGAACCACCGTTACCGTTCTCTAACTGCTTACCACCAAAGGAATTATCATCCGTAAGCCCGTTGATCTCTTGATTAGCAACATCGGGAAGATGTGAAAAAATACACCTCACGATTTCATGCAAGGTATGGCGAGCCATACGCTGCAATAACTCACCTTTATTTCCTGCTTGATGAACTACACGGAAACACGTATTCACAATGGTACAAACATGTTGATTACTCAACATGACCGAAGCTTTACTTTTCATGCAAGCTAGTAAAACTTGTAAGATCTTCATGAGGACTACTTCTTCAGATGCCGGATCAGTGACCTCAAACCTGCAGCTTGTAACAGCATCAACTACCAAATGCATGGCATCTTCAACATTAACAGTGTTTAGATCAAGTACATCAAGGGTCAAGATCTTATAAAGAGACGACAAAGCGACGCCTGTAATCGGTGCACCAGTTTCATCAGATCGAATCACATCCAAAAATGGTTGTAGATACACAGTTGGATTGACAGTATGCCAGGACTGCTGCAATGAAAATATTTGTCTTCTTAACGCCTTGAGAGATTGGATGAGTGTGTGCTCCAGCTGATCATCACCTGACATGTAACGACCTCCCCATCTTACATTTCTTCTCATGACGGCTAATACAGCACCAATTTCAGAGTTAATCATGCATCCTATAGCAGCTTTATCCCTATCAGAAATGGTATTTTCATACTCTTCTGGTTCTTCTTCAATTGCTTTAATTCCAGGTTGCAGCTTTAATCGTCCCATGTTAAGATTATCTGCTATAAAGATTATGACCTGCAACCTGACAGAACTTCCACCTTTAACAACCTAAAGAGCCGACTGGATAAACATACTAGTCAAATTAAGGAATTGACTGAAACATATAAACAAAACCCCAATGAAAAGAATCAAAGATTAAAATCCTATAGATGCTTTGCATTTTCCCAAGGTTTTGAGGTTACAAAATTCTGAGGATGAAATATGTGGAAGTGGATTCTTTCCAAATAGGAATGTAGAAAAATAGAACTCTACTCACTCTATCGCCATAAGTTGCAACATTTTCATTTTATGATGTTACATACTAATTGCAGCGTTTATTTATTTATTTCTTAAAACAATTTCTAAAAGAAAAAAAAAATACTTGCTTACCACCACATTTCATTACAAACGGCTTTTTGGCATTGAGTTTCATTCGTGAGCTTTACTTTGATCTAAGGATCAGTTATCTCCTTTGTCATGATAAAGAATAATTTGGACTTTAAAAATAATCAAACACTATTTCGCATTTAATCTAGCTTTCATGGGACTGGAAAAAAAATATTCAATATGTTCATGTTGCGTACTCAAGAGCCACTATAAAAGAAATGTAAATAGTAACCATCGACTTTGCTTATAACATGATAGTTAAGATTCAAAACCACATGCCAAATCCATTTATAGTCATGAATGTGCTTGACTATATGAGATTTGCAGTGAAAATTTGAATGATGCAAAAACACCTTGTGGGTCAAGAATATGCAACAATACCATGTTTGGTAAAATCTCCTTAACCAAAAGTCAAAACTACAATACTATTTTTAAAAAATAAAATAAAATAGGTAAAAGATTTAGCTCTACCAATGTGATAAAAACTGGCCCCAAGTATCAAAGCAAATGATCAGTTATACACCAAGTTTTGAGCTACAAAACACCTTGGTACCTGGCACATTGCGAAGATTCTTTAACCTTTTGCTTAGTCCAAAAAGGATATATCTCATAGGACAAAAAGGCCATGTGTTTTGGAGCAAGTACATAGGTATCTACTACAGCTGGTACTGGTTTTCAATTACATGTCAATGATACCAAAAAGGCATTGCATCCAACACGACTAAGTTGGGAGGGTGATACCAAAAATCAGAAGAATTCAGTGGACCCTCCTGGCCTCTTTATGAGGCTAATAGAATGAAGAATTACTGATCTTTCCCAATGCATAGCAAGTAATAATTGACTACCAATGCAAAGGTTTCTTTATATATGGTGTTGCATTTTAAACGTAAGACAAATTGCTTACTTATCTCTTCCCTAGTTAGATTATCATAACTTTTTGATTATTTGATTATTTCCACTGATTTTTGAGCGGAAGAGTCATTTGTGATAGAAATTGTATTCCAATGATTCAGTCATCTTAGAAGAACGTTTCTTAATTGTTATTCAGAAAGTATATCAAATATATAATCATCATATTGACATATTGCCTACTTGCCTGTCCTAGAAACATTTAGCTTATGAAAACTGTATCCCGACACTCTGACAGTCCTATGAAAGATTCTTTACTAACTTCCTAAAGTCCGAGCTTTCTTGGGAAGTTTATTAGCTTTGATTATATCTTTGGTACTAGTTCCAAACTGTAAAAGAACTGGAATTTATATTTATTTATTTATTTATTTGTTATTGAGGGTTGCTTGGCATATTGTTCTCTCTTATCCTACAACTTGACCCACTACAACTTCTTATCTTTTCTTCCACCTACTATCTCCATCAAGTGGTATCAAAGCCCTTGGCCCCTTGTTCTTATTTGACACTATTCACAAAAGAACCTCGTCAAACCCTTGTTTCACAGTAACCCTGGTGTACATCAACCAAATGCTAAGCAAGATGCAACTAAAAAAATGGACAAAACGTTTCATACCCATAGAGGACTTTGAAAGCTAGTAAGCATAAACTTGTGTAGTCATAAAAGATCTCAAAGGTACAAATAATCAGAGATATGAAGGCAGCCAATATCAAACAAAGTCCATAAATAACAAGTTCCTGAGAGTTGATTGTGATGGAAAATTAGATTTTGAAGCCTTTCACGGCAATGGTAGGCCAGAGAAATTACTCAAATTAATTCACAACATAGAGCATTATATCCGTATGTATGTGATTGTTGATAAAAATGACCCTCAAGCGAACTTAAGAACACCTTAAATTAGGGGCGGACA
>JBCNJP010000025.1:89607451-89633452 GCA_039602395.1 Deinandra increscens subsp. villosa
ATATTGACATGTGTAAAAATATATAAAATCTAAATTTTGTAAAAACAAACTAGCTAGCTCAAGCTTTTTACATGTCAGACTCTAGGCTTAATTTTTTAGCTCGGTCTATAAACGAGTAAAACCCTAATTCAACTCGACTCATTTAGACTCGATGTGTATACAATCATATCTAAAACTTTGTCTGCTAAGAGAAAATAAATATTCACAAATCAAAGTAAAGTGAATTTCTTGTAAGGAAGAAAAACAAAATTTTGAATCGAAGCTTTAACATAATCAGTCCCTTTCTTTTTCTAGGACCGCAACAAAATCAATAAATGTTTATTTTGATCCATAACATTGGGTTGACATATCTTGAAGTCAGACCAAAAAAAAAAGAATAATAAAAGAAAAATTTAAGGATATAACCTGATTCCTTGATTACTTGACTATTTCAGCAGATCTTATAGAGGTAAATTGTAGTTTACTCTTATTATTTTTATTTTTCTTATATTTACAAAAAACAAGATTTATTCAGAAACTCATATCTTATTCTTATAATGTTACACAAAAAAAGGTCAAAATGGAGCTACAACATTCAATCAAATCACAATGTTCAAGAATTGTAGTAATACTGATGCCTGCTTAGCAAAAAACCCAGACAAAACACACAGCAAATAACTTGAGAAGATGTAGAAGGAACACAAACGGAAAACTTAAAATCAAGAAACTGTGGAAGTCGATCCATCTCCAACAGCTGGCGGATCAACCAAGCGTACTGTTCTTGGAAGCATGAATTCAGCAAAAATTGGGTAATGAGAAGACGGGTATTGACCGTCAATGTGATCATTCACTACTTCACATAAAACAGGCACGAGTGATCGCCCTCTGAACAGAATCCAGTCTATGTGCAAATCTTGAGTTTGCCGATCCCAGCACAGGCAAAGCGCCCGGAATATTAACTTGAGAAACTCAAGAGTTCCTTGTTTGTTACCTAAAAAAAAAAAGATAAACGAATAATGAAAAAAAAAATCGATGGAAAGAAGGTTAAAAAGGGCGGGTGAGATGACGGGTCAGGGTTAAAACAGGTGACTTGCTGCGGGTTAAAAGGGTAAGGCTGACCCAAAACCATTTGGTTCCAATTTTTTTACTTTTATGTTAATAACTAGGGTGTCAAACAAGATTACATTATCTATTTATCTTAACAAAATGATTTACGAGGTTTTGTGCATCAAAAATACACTTTTGGTTTAAGGGTAGTCTCTATTGTTCTACTAATCTGACGTGTGAAAAGTTAAACATAATCCAGATCACATAAGTAAACGGGTCAAAAAGTTTAGAGCCAACACCCTCAGGCATAACCGACTTGGGCTAGATTTAACATGTAAAAGATGATACCTTTAAATCCATGATAAGTGCGTATTAGTGACATGTTTTTTCTCAGTCGAGCATTGGGCCATGCATCTCTCATATCACCTACAACACCATGTTCTCTGAAAAGCAAATTGTGTATGCAACAACTATTAGTACTTGGTCAAAACATTTACTTTGACTTTTAAAGTCAAAGTACACTTAAAACTCACATTAGTATCATGTTGCCAACAACCTCTTGAGAAATTTAAACAATTATAGCGATTACAAAGTGAGAATTTAGTATGATTTAACATTAAAGTCAAATTGTATCCCTTATTTTATAATTACCTTGATCTCCCAAGAAGAAAGCGTCCGGTGGTTGACTCTTTTTGTGTATTGAAACCTCCACAATATACAACTGGCAAGCTAGGAGGCAATGATGCGATATGCTGCCATGTCAGCAATGCACTTCGTCTACGAGCACGGGGGCTGAACTCATCCATGTTCGTGTTTACTATTTGGAACGAAAAACCAGGCGGCTCAACTTCTTTCAGTTGAAACGTGTAGATATTTTGTTAAGAAACAGCAGTGAACAACAACACGCCACAAGTGATCTTATTTAGGGGGTGTTTGGATGTGTGTTTTCCATGTATTCAGGGATAGTGTTAGGAAGTGTTTAAGTCGTGATAATCAGATGATCAGTTGTATAAGTGTTTGATAAATTCTAATTATCTATGAAAATTAGAAATGACTAAAAGGCACAAAGATGGTAGTAAGAGTCTCTGATTAGGTTAAAAGGAAGATTTACCCTTCAATAATATTAAAGAGTTTTGTTGCAGCTAGTATGGATCGGACTAGCAGACGCCCAAAAACTAGATAATTAAAGGCAGAATCGCTTCATCTGAACATTTAAAACCAAGTATTGCGACTACACCATGTTACTAGTTTTCAAGATTATCATGACATACCACATATATGCGGGAAAAGGATATTGCCCATGTAGCAATGGATGGAGATAAACTTCCCCATGACATGCTTCCTGGGACGGAAGGCGACTCGGACAACCAAAACGTTCCGCCTTCTAATAACTCCACCTTTTACAAAGAAAATACAAGACAATAACCATATTATCACATATTTGTAATCAATATTAAAGATTTAAGCTTTTTTTTAGAATGAGTAGATGGATGAAGTACCTTTTCCTTGTCATAGAAAATGGTGCAACATTGATCCGCAACATCTTCAGATCCTTTCCTTGAAATCCCGAATTGATCATAACCTTGTATGTTTAACAAAACAATCTCGGTTTTAGTCACATTTAAGATATCATTTATAATATGCAGGGGGGTCGCATAGAGGTAGGCGCCTGTGTCAGTCTAACAGAGTAACAGGGGTCAGAGGTCTAAATCTGCTTACACTATTTTTCTACCTTGAACCCTTAGAAGGTCACATCCCAATGCAAGCTACGTTGTAACCCATCCCGATCGTTAGTAGGATATTGGCAGGTCCCATTGTCCAATGAGTTTTCTGGCAACAGGTTCTCATGATTACCTAAAAAAATCTCATGTGCACTCTTTCCTTTAACGGTTGGTTCCACTTCACTGATATATAAAACGAGATCGACAACATCTTCATTCTCTTCATACTTCATTGTCCTCCAGGAGACAACACTTTCTACTTTGGGTTGTCTCATGAAAATACAAATTTCTTTACTAAAAAAGTGCTTTTTACTATACCTATTAGCAAGGGTTGTTTTAGTTATTTGATTACCAAACAAAGTCTTTTATCAGACTATGTGTTAAGTCACTACTCCAAAAGATTCCATAGTACCGAATTGGCTCAAATCAAATTTGTGTCCTAACATTCACCATAACTTGTTTCAATCCACTTGGAAAATAGGTGAACTATCATGAACTTAGTTCAAAAAAGCATGATGCGCTTTGAAGGCATTAAGATCCCAGAATGTAATCAAATATCATAGGCAAACTTCAAATAGATTAAATGTTTAAGCTATAAAAGGGACTTGATTTCAATCATATACAAACATAACAAATTTACAACCAAATCAGCAGAATCATACTTCCTTGCAGTAAACATCAATCTTAATTTAAAACAGTAAAAATAAAAATAAACCAGAAGCATTACCTGGCAAACATTGTTGAAGATACTCCAACTGAGACTTCACACCTATGAACACACATAAACAAAAGAGTAAAGTTTCCATTTTTAGTAGCAAAAAGCCAAAAACCAAAATCAATATATGTGATATCAGCAAGATCCGAAAAAGAAACAAACCCAATCTCGTAAACACAGATCAATCAAGACCCAGATAATCATTTTCCAAAAGCAATGAATCAAGAACATGTTTCGTAAAGATCTTACATACCTTGTTGAGTGCAGAGTATGATTGGGGAGTAACTAGTGATGACACTAACACACAAATCTTTCCTCTTTTCCCAGCAATTTGGACTGTCTTCTGGTTGATCTTCAAGAAGATTGAAGGTCATTACAGTAAGAGAAACACTCATTTTGCTGTTTGATTGCAAGAAAACCCTAATTTTGAATCAAGTTCAGATCTTTCGCCCCCCTTACATGGCGTTTGATAGAAGTTGCAGGTTCAGGAAAGCAAAGAACAAAGATCGCATAGACGAAGATGTCTTAATCTTTACGAAAGGTTTATGGGTCGTATGGTGGTCAAGAAAAATTGATTGAGCACGAGAAGATGCTACAGCTGTCAGTTGGAGCTCTTGAAATTGGTTGTCGGGATTTGGATTTTGAAAATTGTAAAAGTTTTAAACTTTTTATCATGAAGAAAAACCTTAAAAACAGTTGGTTCAGAAATGGTTTGGAGAATATTAAGTTTTTAATTAAATCATAAATATAAGGTAAGTCTTTATCATTTGATTATTATATCTACTATATAAAATATTTGAAAGCCACTTTAAATTAATGGTGTCATCGGCTTTAATATTTACAGATGGGTGTGCATTGAGTAAGCAGTCGGTCTCAGTTGACAAAAGTCACAAAAGTGAAGAAATTGAGATCTAACAACAAAACAATGATTTGTAAAGAGAAGTAATTATATCATCTTTATATTCGCATCTGGTTTACATTATAAACTGTTTGGTTAGTGACGTGAGTAGAGGCTGTGATATAAAAGTAAAAAGAATTATATGAATTAAAAGATGAACCTAAAATAAAAAGAAAAATTGAATTGAATAATTCATAAAATTAAAGAGCCGATAAATTTTTAATAATATTAAATTTACAAGTTTGAAAAAAGAGACTTGAATACAATGTTTTTTGTTACATTTATCTGGCGATCATCTTTATCTAAAATTAATAAAAATGATACGATCTGTCTTGACCTTCGAGTTGGTAATAGATTCTCTGAATAACCACAAGTACACGTCTCAAATTCAAATTTCAGAAAAGCTGTTCACTGGAATGATGCAAAAAACACTACAAACCTACTTCTGCACACAAATAACACAGATCTAGTGTCAGTTACATACTGGTCTCATCAGTTATAAAACAATTCTTTAAAAGAAATATTTTAAAGTAAGCCAATTTTGAGAGATTTGAATGAACGTTATTACATTTCATTTTTATATCTTGACCTTTGAACAAACCGATCTATAACTATTTATGTCATTAACTTCGACATTCCTATCCACATGAAAAACATTCATTTCAGTTCAAGCAACCTCATAGAAAAAATATAAACCTGGATTATTTAAAGTCAATAATCATATACTTTATTAGAATTGCTTGATTTCATGAAGTTTGACTTTGAAAACTCAAACTATCCTACTTTGGATCACAAATTTGGCCATGAATTCAAGTTTGTTTGTGTGTTTGATTAATTCCAGAAGATTTTACATGTCAATACAAAGCTACAACAAGTTTCAGAATCAAATTTCATGGAGATTTGAGCAGAATTCGAATTTCACAACCTGTGTTTTTCATGGAGATCCTTTAATGGTAGATTTCTCAAATCTTAATGGTTTTGATTAATTCGTATTGCTACTGATTCGTATTGACCATATGAATTCAGTGATACAATAAATTCTGAGTATTCTTCAATGAATGATCGAATTTGAGTTTAAGTCGCGACTTTATTTTATGATTCGTTATCAATCATTCGTTGATCAAAACCTAAGCAATATGTATCTAGTTTTGTTATGTTTTCTGTCACGAATCCAAAGAAATTTACGGATCGAATTTTCATTGAAAAATGAATGAGATATGATAAATCAAATTTGTGATATCGTAAAAAAAATATGGATAATTTTTTATGTGAAAAAAAAATTAATTTTTTTATTTGAAATTCTAAGATTTGTGACTTTTCTAAAAGTGATTTAATTTTTTAATTTGAAATTATAAGAAATGACAACTAAGCAAAATCCTATTTCCTATATGAGTGTGACACACTTTAAAACATGTCATTTGGAGTTTAAAAGCTCATGTTTAATAGTGTTATAGATTCGTAAAATTAAGAGCTAGGAAATCTCTTGGCAAGACTAAGATATGAGGCGGAGCCTGCGGACCTAAACACCCAGGTATGGACGTCTAGATCCGTCATCAACGACCACACTTAAATGAGGCTCGCAGCCCACCTAAATAGGTTATCATGTTTCACGGTTATTTGAGTTATCAAAGGAACCTTTCCATATCAGTTATCCACAAAGTAGTTAGTTTGTAACTCTGCAGTATTTAGACTGTATACACCTCAAGTATATGATTCAAACTATAGTGAAGCATGCACAGTCATGTATTTTGGAGCTGACTAGTAACTTGCAATGCCATGCATATATAATTACATGTCACTATATTTACATGTCACTTAACGTTTAGTTTGACAACTTGTCAACTTTAACCCTCAACTTTACTTTCAATTTATTGCTTTCAATGATCATTTTGATGGACTAGCAATTCTCATAATTGCTTTATTTATATCCGAAAAACAAGATGCTACAAATTTCACATATCTTCACAAAACAAACAGTATCGAACAATTTCTCTTCTAGATATCTGAGGTCCAAGATGCAAGTTTCCTTACGAGGACATGTTAGAGTAGATAAATTTAATAACATTCGCAGGATACATACAATACATAACAATAACATGGTTGATTTCACAACAAAATTAACTTTGACTAGGAAAGCATGAACAGTTTTTCCTAAGAAATAAAGCAGCTTCAACGGTTACCAACCTTGGTCGGTAGTTCGAAAATTAGACAAAATAATAACAACTACGAACGTGTTCTGACCAAGGGTTTGGGAATGAAACCCTTAAAGGGGGTGGGTATGCAATTGTCATTCCACTGTACATATTTTAAGAAACAAAACAAAACCAAAACAAATCGAACATATATTAAGGTCATTAAGCTTCGGTAACAAACACTCTGCATTCGTATTGTAACATACATTCTTTACACGGATGGAATTTTGTCGTCTGATTTAAGTTTCAGTCATTTAATTAAGCATCAATTGAGTCAGTCAGGCACTAAACACATGGGGGGTTGCAACCAAACAGCAATCACCCTGTACAAAGGTCAGCCAGTTTCTTGATTTTCCGCAGAAGCTTGTTCACCGCCTTGATCTGGGATTACTTCTGATTGAATAGATGGGGCAATGTTATTCACATGAAGCCAGGTGAGCTCCCATAAGCTGTCTCCACCGAGGGCACTTCTTTGAACCAACACTCCTTTGTTCTTCATAATGATCAAAATGTTCTTTAGAAGCTCGGGGACTAATTCTTGGAGCTTTTCGTTCTTTTTACCTCTGACTTTGACTTTTAAGTACTTTTCCATCCGGCTAAGAACGCCCAACCATAGTTTACAGAAACTAGTTACTTGCGAAAGCTCGGGAAGCAGTTGTAGAAATACTTTCGAAAGAAGTTTCAGAGCCAGAACAAGTGTTCCTTCCATGTTTCTGAAGTCTTTTTGAGTGTGTCCTTGAGAGATTTCAAGCAAGTCATCAAGTACCGTGAAGATGATCATGTCAAAACATTGTAACCAGAGTCCATGCTGGATGTTGACCTGGTCAACCCCGGTCAGACACATTTGTAACGATAGAAGAGCATGGTTCCTAACATCTTCTCTCTGATCCAGACAAACTTTTCTTAATCCTTGCACAAGTCTGAGCCACATCTCTCCTATATCTTGACATGTTTTTGCAGCCTCCACTTCCCCCATTGCTTCTCGGGCCTCTTGGGCCCACTGAATTAGACAACTAATGGACCCTGACATAAGATCGACTGCACGAATGGACCTGTCAGCATGTGCAACACGTGACTCAGCAAATTGTCTTGCTGCATCTACACACGTGGTAAAATTGGCTGGCATTAAGTTGATCCCGTCGGACATAATAAACAGAAGTGCATCAAATCCGACCTCGGAAGCTTCCGGATACCGAGCGGTAATGGAAAGTAAAGACGTGATTGTCTTCCAACCCATTTGGGAACGGATATGAGAAGCATTCGCTTTCACTAAACGACTAACTTCCTGTGTTATTTGCTCACAGTATGCATCTGCCACCCTGGCATCAAGCTTCAAAACAAGCTGAAGTGACCTTAAAAGATCATCTGCTAAATTCTCTTTGTACGGAAGAAGCCGTTGGCAGATTCTTAAAAGTCCAAAAACCGCCTTCTCAACAAGGGCGCATGGCATGACAGTTGTCTGCACAATACTGGCTATGTGTTCATAAACACCCTGCCAAAGAATTACTATCCTGTCCCTATTGTTTAATGTGATTGCGATTAATAATTCTAAGCAGAAAACTGCTGTATCTTCATCTTCGGGAGAACTATTACCCTTTTGAGGCCGTCCAGCCGCCCAAATTAGTGCCCGTGCAAGGTGCAACAAAGAATCAGCTTGAAGAAACTTGCTCTCGGTGAAAATACTATCAATATGACATTTTTGAATTGTTTGAAGAGTGCGTTGATGTGCAGCAAGCTGTTGTTCAGTGGGTTGGAGTCTTGGTTCCTCCGTGTCCAGAGATAAGAGTTGACTGAACCGGCCCATTAACCCGGAAGACCTCCTTGGGGTACTGACAGCTGGCATGTGAGCATTGGATAAAGAATTTGTTAATGGCTTCCCGTGCCCTGGTTCGGATGAAAGCTCTGAATCGTCGGCTGCATCACTAGCCACTCGAGCGGGAAGAAGACCAAGTTTGTGCAGCTTCAGGATGCAATCCAGAATGTTCCTCCAGCCCGCCCGAATAAAATCACCATACCTATTTATAATTGGACAATTACATCTTTAGTAAAAGTATAATTTATTTTGGTGAAATTTCACCCATCAACTTGTGAACAGGTCGGTTTGAGTTATGTTTAATCTAAAACAAGTCCAACCTAAAAATCTAAAATTTAGATAGGAGGGTAACAGACCAAACGGGTCGAATGGATTGAAACTCACCCGAAGTCTATTTCCATTGCATAAAAGCACCTCAATAGTTTCATTCAGATTTAGGAACGTATTGAAATAAAACTGTTTTTTATAGTCGATTCACTCGATTGATATTCATATTTATAAAAAAGAACAAAAGTGATTGTGGGTCACCGGCCCAGCCTGTTTCGACCCACACTAAAAAGCCCATTTTGGCCCATAACACAACCCACACGACCACCCATATTATAATCTCTATTATCTATTTTGTGATTGTCATTGAGAAAATATAAGCAAAGCATGGTTTACCTATTGGCGATGGTGAAAACCGTTATAGTTGCCATCCTAGCCTTTGCATCATCACCGAAGGCTAAAACAGGTTCTTCAGCAGATGAGGGATTCAAAAGGGTGGTAAACTTGCAGAGAGAAACAACCAAATCATCCAAAACATCTTCAAGATGATGACAGGCTGAAATTTTTGCAACAGCTAAGAACCCATCGATACACGTATGGAACACATCTTCCAGTTCAGCATGGTCAAACACAACAGATATAGCAGCAATTGTTGGGCCGGACATCACAGCAAACATATCACGGTCAAGGTGACTTTTTGAATCTGACAAAATGAACGGTGCAGTTTTCTTGGACTTGTGCATTAAATCAATCCACCGGCTAGGATTCATTTCAGGGAAGGTGACGTTTTGATCAGGTATTGTTCGTATTTCATTTTTGCAAATCGAATCATAGAGCTCACACAAGAAGTCTCGAGGGAGATCGTTGCCACCGTTAATGTGACGATTGTTTTTTATGAAATCTTCCTCTGTCATCTTCTTCTTAACTTGAACATTATGCTGATCTGTGTTGAGCATGATTAAAGAATAGGACAACAAAAGAGCAGCATCTTTGTTAGCAAGAATCTGAGGTGACTGCTCGTAATATCTCTCAGAAAACGCCTCCAACACTCTCTGTATCTTTTGTGATTCTCCTGGTAGCCTAAATGTCTCTAAAAAGAGACGTAATGCAGTATCCAGATTCATATCTTGGAAATCAAAAGTTCCAGCAAATTCATGAAGAACTAGAACACAAAACTCATCATGATTACCCAAAAAATCTCCAACGAGATTCTTATCTAAGCCAGCAGTGTACCTGAAAAAGCAAGCCACACTCTGGGGGTCGAGTTTGACAGGTAAAAGATGTGTTCCTTGAAGAAACTCGAGCCCTTTCTTGGGATCTCTATTAAAATGATCAGCTCCAATCATAAGCCTCTTTTTTATGTATTTTCTCCTGCGTACAAATGGGACCCAGTAATCAGGATCACTGTAATTATCGCATTTAACCATCCAAAAAGGTGTATACTCTTCAAGGTTTACTGGAGCTAATTCAGAACTCACTGATGCATTGCTTATTCTCTCAGCCATTCCCTGAATCACAGCTATTAAACCGTCTAAAGCAAGAATATGCATTGCAGATAATGGGCAGTTTACAGGGAATGCACTTCTGGATAACAAACTAGCAAGATCTTCAAATATATTGCTGCATGTAATATCACAATCTAGATTGGCATACATCTCCACCATGAAAGATTTCAGTCTACAAAAGTCAACAAGTGCCTCCATCGCAACCTCTTGCTGCTGGTAAGAAGCTCCATATCTGCTTTGTGCAAGTCTTAAAATCACACATGAAAAGAAAGCTTCAAGTTGTAGTTTGAGTTCGGTACGCAAATGTTGATATAGGTTCAAAACAATGCTGCATATCATTGAAAGAATTAGAGGGCTTGTTGATAACCCAAACTGCATTAGATTACGAAACAGCTCGTCTTGCACTAAACTTAATATTCTCGGGTGGCGGCGTATGGAGGTGCCACCCAATTCGATTGCTGAATTGATCAAACCTAAAGCAAAAAGGGGCACGTCTTCATCATAAGCTATGTTGTTTGCTCTTGGACCAATTGTCATGTGTTCAACGGCATTTAGCAATGAACATAAGAAATGAAATATTTCCACCATGCAAGGCACACCATACGGTTCTGTCATTAAATTCAAATCATATGAAACTGTATCTTTTCCGGTACCAAGGACTCCTAAATTTTCATTCATGGTGGGAACCATGCCACCAGTTGCATTTGAGACAAAATTAGAGTCAAACTCAGAACCACCGTTACCGTTCTCTAACTGCTTACCACCAAAGGAATTATCATCCGTAAGCCCGTTGATCTCTTGATTAGCAACATCGGGAAGATGTGAAAAAATACACCTCACGATTTCATGCAAGGTATGGCGAGCCATACGCTGCAATAACTCACCTTTATTTCCTGCTTGATGAACTACACGGAAACACGTATTCACAATGGTACAAACATGTTGATTACTCAACATGACCGAAGCTTTACTTTTCATGCAAGCTAGTAAAACTTGTAAGATCTTCATGAGGACTACTTCTTCAGATGCCGGATCAGTGACCTCAAACCTGCAGCTTGTAACAGCATCAACTACCAAATGCATGGCATCTTCAACATTAACAGTGTTTAGATCAAGTACATCAAGGGTCAAGATCTTATAAAGAGACGACAAAGCGACGCCTGTAATCGGTGCACCAGTTTCATCAGATCGAATCACATCCAAAAATGGTTGTAGATACACAGTTGGATTGACAGTATGCCAGGACTGCTGCAATGAAAATATTTGTCTTCTTAACGCCTTGAGAGATTGGATGAGTGTGTGCTCCAGCTGATCATCACCTGACATGTAACGACCTCCCCATCTTACATTTCTTCTCATGACGGCTAATACAGCACCAATTTCAGAGTTAATCATGCATCCTATAGCAGCTTTATCCCTATCAGAAATGGTATTTTCATACTCTTCTGGTTCTTCTTCAATTGCTTTAATTCCAGGTTGCAGCTTTAATCGTCCCATTTTAAGATTATCTGCTATAAAGATTATGACCTGCAACCTGACAGAACTTCCACCTTTAACAACCTAAAGAGCCGACTGGATAAACATACTAGTCAAATTAAGGAATTGACTGAAACATATAAACAAAACCCCAATGAAAAGAATCAAAGATTAAAATCCTATAGATGCTTTGCATTTTCCCAAGGTTTTGAGGTTACAAAATTCTGAGGATGAAATATGTGGAAGTGGATTCTTTCCAAATAGGAATGTAGAAAAATAGAACTCTACTCACTCTATCGCCAGAAGTTGCAACATTTTCATTTTATGATGTTACATACTAATTGCAGCGTTTATTTATTTATTTCTTAAAACAATTTCTAAAAGAAAAAAAAAATACTTGCTTACCACCACATTTCATTACAAACGGCTTTTTGGCATTGAGTTTCATTCGTGAGCTTTACTTTGATCTAAGGATCAGTTATCTCCTTTGTCATGATAAAGAATAATTTGGACTTTAAAAATAATCAAACACTATTTCGCATTTAATCTAGCTTTCATGGGACTGGAAAAAAAATATTCAATATGTTCATGTTGCGTACTCAAGAGCCACTATAAAAGAAATGTAAATAGTAACCATCGACTTTGCTTATAACATGATAGTTAAGATTCAAAACCACATGCCAAATCCATTTATAGTCATGAATGTGCTTGACTATATGAGATTTGCAGTGAAAATTTGAATGATGCAAAAACACCTTGTGGGTCATGAATATGCAACAATACCATGTTTGGTAAAATCTCCTTAACCAAAAGTCAAAACTACAATACTATTTTTAAAAAATAAAATAAAATAGGTAAAAGATTTAGCTCTACCAATGTGATAAAAACTGGCCCCAAGTATCAAAGCAAATGATCAGTTATACACCAAGTTTTGAGCTACAAAACACCTGGGTACCTGGCACATTGCGAAGATTCTTTAACCTTTTGCTTAGTCCAAAAAGGATATATCTCATAGGACAAAAAGGCCATGTGTTTTGGAGCAAGTACATAGGTATCTACTACAGCTGGTACTGGTTTTCAATTACATGTCAATGATACCAAAAAGGCATTGCATCCAACACGACTAAGTTGGGAAGGTGATACCAAAAATCAGAAGAATTCAGTGGACCCTCCTGGCCTCTTTATGAGGCTAATAGAATGAAGAATTACTGATCTTTCCCAATGCATAGCAAGTAATAATTGACTACCAATGCAAAGGTTTCTTTATATATGGTGTTGCATTTTAAACGTAAGACAAATTGCTTACTTATCTCTTCCCTAGTTAGATTATCATAACTTTTTGATTATTTGATTATTTCCACTGATTTTTGAGCGGATGAGTCATTTGTGATAGAAATTGTATTCCAATGATTCAGTCATCTTAGAAGAACGTTTCTTAATTGTTATTCAGAAAGTATATCAAATATATAATCATCATATTGACATATTGCCTACTTGCCTGTCCTAGAAACATTTAGCTTATGAAAACTGTATCCTGACACTCTGACAGTCCTATGAAAGATTCTTTACTAACTTCCTAAAGTCCGAGCTTTCTTGGGAAGTTTATTAGCTTTGATTATATCTTTGGTACTAGTTCCAAACTGTAAAAGAACTGGAATTTATATTTATTTATTTATTTATTTGTTATTGAGGGTTGCTTGGCATATTGTTCTCTCTTATCCTACAACTTGACCCACTACAACTTCTTATCTTTTCTTCCACCTACTATCTCCATCAAGTGGTATCAAAGCCCTTGGCCCCTTGTTCTTATTTGACACTATTCACAAAAGAACCTCGTCAAACCCTTGTTTCACAGTAACCCTGGTGTACATCAACCAAATGCTAAGCAAGATGCAACTAAAAAAATGGACAAAACGTTTCATACCCATAGAGGACTTTGAAAGCTAGTAAGCATAAACTTGTGTAGTCATAAAAGATCTCAAAGGTACAAATAATCAGAGATATGAAGGCAGCCAATATCAAACAAAGTCCATAAATAACAAGTTCCTGAGAGTTGATTGTGATGGAAAATTAGATTTTGAAGCCTTTCACGGCAATGGTAGGCCAGAGAAATTACTCAAATTAATTCACAACATAGAGCATTATATCCGTATGTATGTGATTGTTGATAAAAATGACCCTCAAGCGAACTTAAGAACACCTTAAATTAGGGGCGGACACAGAGTAACCCGGACTACAAGTCAATTCAGCATTTCAGCTGCACAAGTTAAAAAAGAAAAATCACAGAAATTGTCAGTTATAGCCACAAGAGTTGCTTTCCTTCTGAGTCATTGAAGAAATTTTGTTGCTTCAGTGCTTTTTGGTTTTCACAGTTGTTACTTGCTAATCCTAGTTGATGTTGCACCAATAAAATATCCTTCATTCTATTTTACATCTACCCTTTCTTCTTAATATCCTTCATTAATCCTCCAAATATACCAAGCAGGTGAGCAAGTCTACTATACATTAAAGACTAAGGAAATTTAACTAGATTTATGCGGCTTTCATCTCCTTCAAAACAAATATGCAGAAATAATATGGACTTGACGACTTGTTAGCAATTTACATGCAATAAATCTAGACTACTTATGATGTATACAAAATCCAATGAGTTACCCTTATTCTTCACAACATTTAAACTGCACATTATTTTAAGTTCAAAAAGCAGTCCTCCTGATCCCCAAACTCAGAGCATAGCTTATTTTTCCGGAACAAGGAAACAGGATGTTACTAAAAAGCATATTCCAGCCCTTTAGATCTAGCACAACAAACAACGATCGCTTAAATAACTTAATTCAGGATCATATTCCTTTACATTGATATATCAGCCAAATTTCCCACGGATCACTGCTTTTACGTCTACAAACACAAGCATCACGAACGGCACTCGAAAATCAAGGAGAGAAAGGCACAAATCCTAACATATTTAGCTTAGATTAAGCACAAACCCTAGTTTTGTAAAAGCGACGGAACGAACACTAGTTACGTGAATCATAGAATGCGAAGAGAGATGAAAAAAAGCTTCGAGGGAGATGATAATACCTTAATGGAGGTTCTTCGATGGAGATCCGGTGCCGGTTGCCACTGGTCGTCGTTGGTATGAGAAGTCAGAGAGTGAGACTTGGGTAAAGAGAAACAAATGGGGATGAAAATGGTAACTGTGCCTTTCCAAGGAATATTAAAAAATTAAGCCAGTTATTTAATTCTTATCTTAAATTAAATATAACTGGCAGTAACTTTTTATAAATTAGTCCTTATATCACTGCTTTTTAAAAATTATCTCACCTTTTTTATGCTGATGATGCTATATTCTTCGGAGAATGGTCCTGTCAAAATGTTGCCACACTTGCTCGGTTACTTAGATGTTTCCATCTTGCTTCTGGGCTCCAAGTAAACTTTGAGAAATGTAGCATCTTTGGTATTAGAGTAAATGAAGCTCTGGTGGCTCAAATGGCTTCGGTATTAAACTGCAAGGTTGGCTCATTCCCATTTAATTATCTCGGAATTCCAATTGGCGCCAATATGAGGCTAAAGAAACACTGGATGCCAATCATAAAGAAATTTGAATCTAGGCTTTCTCAATGGAAATCTCAGCTTTTATCTCTTGGGGGGAAAGTAACATTGCTAAAATCTGTTTTGGGAAGTCTGCCTCTATATTTCATGTCTTTATTCAAAACTCCTGTTAATGTCCTTGAGGAACTTGAATGCATTCGGAGGCGATTCTTCTGGGGGGGTGCTCAACAACATAAGAAGATTTGTTGGGTTTCGTGGGATCGCATTCTAGCTCCTAAACGATTGGGAGGCCTGGGCGTTGGGAGCCTCAAGGCTGCAAATATCGCTCTAATGTCAAAATGGGTATGGAGATTCAAGGTTGAACCTGCGGCGTTATGGGCTAAAGTCATTTCTGCAATTCACTCCTCAAGAAGATCCAACCTCAATCCTTTGCTTCCTGTGAAGAAAAGCATATCCGGAATATGGAAATTAATTCCGCAGGCCTGTGAGGATCTTAGAGCATGCAACATTGATGTCCTATCTATGGGACAAAATGAGAACTTCATCACAAAAGACATCAGGTCCAAATATGAGACCTTCCATTCAATTGAATATAACTACAAGCACTTTTGGCTGCATTGGATCCCGAAGAAAGTCAACCTATTTTCCTGGAGGGCTGCAATAAATAGAATTCCTGTTAAAGACGAGCTGCTCAAACGTGGTGTGAATGTCTCGAATCCGAATTGTTCATGGTGCTCTAACTCGGGTGAATCGGTGGAGCACCTTTGCTTATCCTGCCCCTTTACCTATCAAATCTGGCGCCTGATACAGTCCTGGTGCGGCACATCAATTGATGTTACAGGATCAGTCCAATCGCTACTTGCTAGTGCCTCTGCTCCTCATTGCCCCAAAATTCAAAATATTATTCTGACGGTGATTTCATGCACATTATGGTTCATTTGGATCGCCAGGAATGGAAAAGAGTTTCAAAACCACAACACGCATCCAAGAGCTGTCGTAGATGAGATTAAATCCTCATCCTTTGTTTGGCTCAAGCACCGGGCAAAAATATTCGACTTAGACTGGTCCAGATGGGTTGAGAATGCCTTATACATGTTGTAATATGTGTACCCTCTTTCTTTATCTATGTATGTTTTCTTTCTAGCTTCTTGCTAGTTAATATATTTCTTGCCTTTCAAAAAAAAAATATAGCAACGTCTCTTTACTAATTTTAGACATCAATGTTTGATTTAAGGGAAAAAATGGTTTTCAGATGTTGAATAATTGTAATATTCCATTGATGGTTATATGTTTGTTGTTGATGCTAGTGTTAATCTGTTACTACGATAATACTTTACTATTACTATTGATGTCCAACTTTGTTAACGAAGTATAAAGTTGTTGTTGATGAGTAAGTTGTTGCCAAAAACTAAAATTACCAACAAAATTACTACCAAGTACCAAGGTACAAATTTGCTGTTGGTGATCAACTTGATAGCGATAAACAAATTTACTATCAAAGCTTCTTTTAAGTAGCTTCACAATTTTCAAGTGATTCTGAAACAATTTCAAGTAATCGGATATACCAAAGTTTTAAAAGAGAAAAGCAAAACAAAACTAAGGCATCCGCCCCTTAAATCTATCAGGGGTTGTCATCCCTAGGTCCCCGCTACTAGGGTTGCTAACCTTGGACCCTTTGGTTCACGAGGTTTCACCCCACTAAATTGTATTCCTACTCTAGTATTTGTTGTATTTCTCATTTATACAGATTTTTATATCCCCAGGTAGTTCGATAGATCACATGCATATTCAAGTCTCGTTTCGTGGTCCCAAAGCTTATTGGAACTTTGGAAGGACATCCCAAGGCTGAGTGATGATACTATATCAACATTTTTGTGCAAGTACATAACTGATTTATTTACTTATTACATACTTAATTTTATATTTTTCTAGATACAAAGACCAACGCAAAATGAATATTGTCTTTGTAAAATCTCTATTGTCTTTAGTACATGTCTAATTGTACATATCCTAATACGCATGATAGTGGGTATTGTTGTTGATCAGTTCATTCACACATGTTTTTCTATCTCTATTGCCTTTAGTATAAGCTTTTTTATTGTACAAATCCTAATGCGCATGGTATTGCATGTTGTTGTTGATCATGTCATTTTACACACGTTTTTTTCCTGGTTGTCCAACCCTATAGTGTCTTCATACCAATGCCATGAGTTTAGTACGTGTCGAATTGTACAATTATTCAAGGATATGATATGTGCTCATCATGTTGTGGAATTAGTGCCTTTACACATTTTCTTCTCGCTATCCCTTTTTTTATTTCGTCTGTGGTCTTTATATAGAATTTGATCGTTAGACTTTCAATTTGGGTTTACTTATTCAGTTGTCTTAACGTCCGGAAAGCATATTAAGAACTTGATTAAGATGGAGACCCAAATAGTAGTTAGTTTCAAAGCATAATGAGAAAGAAAAGGGGCGCGCTTTGTTTTTTTTTAACACTATAGGTCAAGATGGTCAAGAAACTCGAGCCATAAAGATCAAGGACATGGCCATAGTGAAGGTCGCGAGTCGTCAAGAAAGGCATAGTCGATTCAAACAGAACACATCTCAAAGGGAGCGAGTGTGTTTCAAGTGTAATAAGCTAGGGCATTATGTGAGCGAGTATCCGAAATGGAATAAAAAAAAAAGACATGTCAAACTCACTTTTAGATGGTGGTGATCCAGCATTGTTTCATAGACCGGTATAAACATCAAATGGTTTAGAGAGTGATTTAGAACGTTTTATGTTTTGGAATTGTGCATTCATTCCACTTTTATAATCATATTCATATGTGTCAATCGTTGTGTTTTGATCGTATCGACTTATTGTTTGACACCACTAGGAGCTGGCGATGAGGGGACTCATGACTGAAAGTTCACGAGTTCGATTCCTAAGCCCAACAGGTTTACCATCTGGCTGTTCGCGGATGTAAGTTTTTACTACTGCTGGCTTGAGCTCCCGTAGAAACTCCGTTTACCCAATAAGCTCCCTGCTGTAGTCGGGACTTTATTCATTCGTCATTAAAAAAAAAAAATTATTGTTTGATGTCTCATGGGTTTACTTGCACCCTATGATATTGTAACAGATATCACCCAAAACGTGTTGAAAATCTCTAACGGCATGAAATGCGAATCATATGTGTTTTTTGGGCCGACGCAAATTGACCGAGAAGTCTGAAATTTATGTCGACTTTCTCCGAAAAAGACTCATCCACTATATATACCAAACACACCCCTTTTTGCTGTTCAAGGTTTTCTTTCTTTCTTTTTTCCTCCTTTCGATTTTCATTTCGGTTTCTTCTTCATCTTCCAACTTCAAAATAATCACTTTACAGGTACGTTTCTCCTCTCAATTTCATAGCTTTAAGTATTGATTGTTAGATCTTGAATTCTGTTATTATGTTTTCTTCAGTTCACAATTACGAATCGCGTTGTAGATATCGGCGATCTCTTTTTCTTTATTCTGATCTTATTTATGCTACGTTAGTTAAGACCAAAATTGAGGTTTTGAAGCTCGATCCATCTGTTAGATGGTAATTTTATTGCAAAATCACACTTTTAGGGTTTTGGATCTATCTTTGGTCAACTTTAGGGTTTCGATGGTGTTGTAGATCAAATTGGGGGGTTTTCTTTATTTGAGTTTAATCAGTAGTGAATTTGGTGCTTGGATGGGCAATTTTAAAGGGATTATCTGCAATTGAAGGATCAGAATCAGCTTTTTTTTCTAAATGGATCAATTTGATTAGATCAGTTCACCACCAGTTTGTAATTACATTTTCGATTAATTAATTTGGGATGTTTTATTTTGTTGTGATGAACAGGGTATAAGTAGGGTAAGAAATGTTAGAGCAGTTACTGATTTTCACCAGAGGGGGTTTAATCCTCTGGACATGCAAAGAGCTTGGGAATGCTCTGAGGGGATCTCCAATTGACACCCTGATCCGATCTTGCCTTTTGGAGGAACGGTCCGGTGCCGCATCATACAATTATGATGTACCTGGTGCATCGTATACACTCAAATGGACATTCCACAACGAGCTCGGTCTTGTTTTTGTTGCGGTGTATCAAAAGATTCTCCATCTTTTATACGTGGATGACCTGCTTGCTATGGTGAAACGAGAGTTTTCGGTGATTTATGATCCTAAAAGAATGGTGTATGATGATTTTGATGAAACGTTTAGGCAGCTTAGACGAGAGGCGGAGGCTCGGGTCGAGGAGATGAAGAAATCAAAGCAGGTTATGGCTAAACCGATTGGTAATTTAGGGAAAAAGCAAGGACAACAAATGCAAAAATCAGGGTTTGAAGGTGCGAATGGAAAAAAGAGTGGTGGTGGTGAATCGGGTAAAGATGGAACAGATGATGATAATGTAAAAACGGGTATCTTAGAAAACGGGCATTCGAATGGGGAGGTAGTTAATAAGGGTAGAGTTAACTATAAAGAAAACGGCGGTCACAACACCAAGACTGGGGCTTTTGATGTAAATAAGCTACAAAAGCTTAGGTCTAAAGGTGCGAAGAAAGCTAATGTTGTTGTTACCAAGGTTTCCAAAGAGGAACCAAAGAAAAAACCTGCAAAAAAGAACAGAGTTTGGGACGAGTCACCCCCTGAAACCAAATTGGATTTCACGGATCCGGTGAGTGAGAATGGTGATGCCCACATGGCTGTTGCACAAGTTGTTGAAGGGGAGAGTATGATGGATAAAGATGAGGTTGTCAGCAGTGACAGTGAAACTGAAGATGAAGATGAATCAGAGACAGATAAGAAGGTTGATTCGAAGAAGAAAGGGTGGTTTACATCCATGTTCCAAAGGTAAATTTGTTCTTTGACCTTACTTTTAACAATTCACACAAAATTGAATATTGTTTTTGATTTTCACAATTTCTTGTTACAAAATCATGCTTACAACGGATCAATCAAATTATTCACCTCAACCCTTTATAATGTATAATTATATATATAATCCAGGCATCAACTTATCCTAGCTTGATTATTTTAGCTTATCCTTTGTTTTCGTGCTCAGCATTGCTGGGAAAGCAAATTTGGAGAAGGCAGATCTAGAACCAGCTTTGAGGGCTCTAAAAGACAGGCTTATGACTAAGAACGTGGTATGTTGTGTTTGCCTTTACAATATCAAGATCTCTTATTGTGTTTTTTTTTTTTTTTCCTTCAAATTTTTGGGTAAAGTGTGAAGATCTTGACAGCTTCAACTTGTTGGTTTTGCTGTGTGCCACAGGCTGAAGAAATTGCTGAGAAGCTTTGCGAGTCTGTAGCGGTCAGCCTCGAGGGCAAAAAGCTTGCTTCATTTACTAGGATATCATCAACAGTGCAGGTGAGCGGATTTGATTGATCTCTTTGGAGTGTTTAACTGCTCATATTATTCTTTTTTTGTATCCTGTGTGTCATATTGATTGAACTAACTACTGCAGGCTGCAATGGAAGATGCTCTTGTTCGTATCTTAACCCCAAGGCGCTCTATTGACATCCTAAGGGATGTTCATTCTGCTAAGGAACAGCATAAACCATATGTTGTGGTTTTTGTGGGAGTTAACGGAGTTGGAAAGTCAACTAATCTTGCCAAGGTAAGCATCAACCAATCAGTTTCTGCCATTTGGCGTAAATTTATGTGCTTTTCAAAGATAACCTGAGGCTGAACCCAATGGTGTAGGTGGCTTACTGGCTTCAACAGCATGATATCAATGTTATGATGGCTGCATGCGACACATTTCGTTCAGGAGCAGTTGAACAGCTTCGTACTCATGCTCGTAGGCTCCAGGTATATGACGGTTCACCTCTTTATCCTGATATATTCATGCCTTAATAGTTTTCTATTCTAATATATATTATGCGTTCAGATCCCTATATTTGAAAAGGGCTATGAGAAAGATCCTGCAATTGTTGCTAAGGAAGCAATTCAGGAAGCCACACGTAATGGATCAGATGTTGTTCTGGTTGACACAGCGGGTAGAATGCAGGTATTATCCATATTCCATCCTGGATCATTCTTATTATAAACTATATATTTACTTAATTATCATGTCATGAGTCGATTGTTACATAATCCTATGGCATTCACAGGACAATGAGCCATTGATGCGTGCACTATCCAAGCTTATTTACGTCAACAGTCCAGATTTGGTACTTTTTGTTGGGGAAGCATTGGTCGGTAATGATGCTGTGGATCAACTATCAAAGTTCAATCAGGTTTGGAGGCTTCTCTCATTCTTAATTAATACATCATAATCATAATTCTTATGGTAGAAAACGTTGTATACATTCGGTTTAACAACATTTTCATCCATGTTCTTACAGAAATTAGCCGACCTCTCGCCCTCAACAAGCCCTAGGTTGATCGATGGGATCTTGCTAACCAAGTTTGATACCATAGATGATAAGGTAAAATTCATATTGGTATCTTTTTATTATTATTATTATTATTATTTTCTATTTGTTAAAAAGGTGGTTAACCTTTTTTTTTTGTTAGGTTGGAGCTGCACTTTCAATGGTTTACATATCAGGAGCGCCTGTGATGTTTATCGGGTGTGGGCAGTCGTATACGGATCTCAAAAAGCTGAACGTGAAGTCCATTGTGAAGACACTGCTTAAATGAGTGTGCACATGAAGTCGTTCTGAGTTGAGCCTTGTGGTGGTTTGTTTTCTGGATCTACATCTGTGACTGTACTCTTTGAACTCAAGTTTGTTTGGCATCTTTATTTTCAGTTTGTCTGTGTTGAATCTTGTGGTAAACATCTTTATGATCTATGATCCTTGTCCTGCAGTACTACTGTGTTAAATGACTAAATCCAGTGGTAAACATCTTTGTGTTTTGGTTGGAATCCCGAATGTTCATTGCAAGTTTTTATGCCCATATGGCCACATGCATGCATCCTTCTAATAGTTATGACTTAGTCATATTTTTCTCCATCTAACATGCTTTTGAAACACAAACTATTATTGGGAAACATGTGTGTCGGACTGTCTGGTCAGGCTGTTGTTCCATAACCTTTGACTATATATATCTTTGTATGTATCCATCGTTTACGCCTTGAATGCTTTGTTTGTTTTATAAGTCAGCCAAAGATAAATCATACACAATACACAATAACTTGTATATTATATAGTAGAGTAGATGGATACCAAACGAACATATAGTTAAAAAAAAAAGGAGGGGTGGGGGGTAAATTGTCTTTTTAAAATTTTATATTAATGTTATATCTATTTTCTGTTTCGACTTTTACACGAGTTCATATCTTTTAGGTCGTTATATAAGCCATCGAAATCAAGTCTTAGAGAATTTAATCACACGAGTTATATTTGCTAACTTAGTATAACCATATACTTGAGTCTATTTTAACTGTCCAATGTTGTTCTTCATGCTACAGCCTCAGCCTCGGGTCATTTTCTAATGGGTTTTCTTGTATGTTGTAACATCGATTTAAACTTGCAACAGTTCAAAACTGTTCTAAGCCAACAAGTACGTCTTACCCAACATGAAAGTATTAATAATAGTGGTGATAGTAATAAAAAATAATAAGCGTATATATTCATATATTCATGTAAGAATGATAAGGCATACAAATTCATTCTAGAAGAAGTTATCGGTTTTGACCCAGACCTGATTTACTTTTTACCCAACTCGAAAATTTTACTGCCTCTAAGGTGTAACAACTATAATACTTGAATCTAATGAATTCAAGAATTGCTTGATTTTTACTACATCTATACATGTATGTTCAACAAAGAAGTAAAATTAAAGTGCAATTGATGATTCTTTATCCAATCATAATCTTCATTCTTATAGTTCATGGAATGAGTTAAAGATGGGTACATGAACTGTACTTAACATCCTCATGACAACATGTGTGTTTGTATTATCTAACCAATTTACATTTTGGTTGGGTTGTTTTAACTTTTAACCAGTATTTTAAAACCGAAATATTATCAAATGGACTAGACTATTCAATTCGTTCACTAGTTGGATCGGTTGAAACTTGAAACGGTCTCAAGAAAAACAAGATGAAACTAAACTTTTTTTTTTAATCAGGGTTAACTTAAACTTGAATAGAAAGGTTAGCAATTAAATATCCATGTTTGTGAAGTTCAGACTTTAAGCTCTTAACTTTTTAAAAAATGTTCATTGCTACAGTAATTGCAAATGTTATTTATCTAACATCCTTATGAACATTAAAATAGTAAGACAAAAAAACATGCTTGAGGGATCAACAAAATCACAAATTAAGCTGTGTTTTCAATGTCGAGAAACATCATTGGATATTAATTAAAATCTTCACAAATCACTAATCCTTCATTATATAATTAGAAAATTTGAAGGCTTTTGGCTGTATATTTTTATGCCAAATTATCCCACTAGAATCTATAGTTAACTTAGAGAAACCACAAAGACGGATGATCTGGTGGCAAGAAAAAATGTTAACAGAGTCCAGAACCTGCTGTCATTGTAGTGTTTTTTCTTCAGCAACCACTTCAGCAGCATATTCCAGGTCATCTTTAACGGGTTTGACCTCAGCAGCAACCGTTTCAACGATAAGTGCCTGGTTCGTTGTGGTTTCAGTTTTTTGTTTCGTCTCACAAGTGTTTTCGGTTGCAGAAGCTTCAGAATCAACTTTACTCTTTCGATAAAGTTCAACAAGGCGAGTTGAGTGTTTCTTTCCTTCTTTATGAGCATTCATCACTGTCTCGGTGAAGGCTCCTATCTCACACATCTCACACCAGAATTTAAATCTATCTCTCTTGTTTTCCCCAACCATTTTATCTTTCTTCTTCATCTCATTCGGGTCAGATGTGCTTGATGGTTTGTTTGTTTCCGGTGTTTTATTAACTGATTTCTTTCTTGTTTCAGACTCTTTTTCCTGAGAGGAGCTCAGATTGCCGGTTGTTAAAGCAAGATTCACTTGCTTGATGATCGGTTTCTTGGGTGCAACCCCAAGACCAAAGTTGGCACCACTTTTCTGAGCTGCCAAAGCTGCTTCTTTCGCGTGGTGTTTTTTTCCTTTAAAGTGTTCGTTTAAACCGCGTTCACTTGTGGCACTCACTTGACACACTTCACATCTCCATTCTCCCTTGACTTTTTTCTTTGACCTATCAGAACCATGCTCGCTTGAACTTTCAGAGACTTGCGGTGCTGATTTCCTCTTTGTTCCAGATTGAGTCTCATCACTGGGCTTACTCTACAATACAAACACCAACAATGAGTTATCATTCCCACAATACAAGACCGAAAGACTTATGAGACTCATCACATCAGATCCAGATACCCAACCTGCGATTTGTATTACTTATAAAACAGAATCAAACATAAAACAGATGGAAAGCACAAACATAAGACTCATGACAACATGATCTCTATCAAATGAATCAAATCAAATCATGAAACTTTCTTTTCTTAAAACATGGTTGCTAAACAATAAAACAGCATTGCACACACATTTCAGCCAAGCTATGCACCTAAATTATTGAAATATGCAGTAAAGTTTTGGGTTTGGGAACAGGTGAAGATCAAGAACCAAGTAAAAGTAATAATTCATGATAGCTGCAGAACAAATACTCAAATACAAATGATGATACAATCATGTACACAGAAGATAGGTACTAACCAAATCGATAACCTTCTTTTTGTCGTCCTCCTTGACTGGCTTAGGGATCCCTTTGATCTTCAGTGAATCGCCCAACAGCTGAAACCCCCTAATTTCACGGAGATGACCCCCACGGCTGTACTTTTCGTCAATAGACCTTACGAGTTTGTCCTCCACCGGTTGCCGATGCAAAATATTCGAGTCGAACAGATTCTTGTGGCTTGGCAGCATTGATAGAGGCATAAACTTCGAGGAGATTCCTCCTCCGCCACTCCTCATAGCCTCCATCATCAACTCATTCCGCACCTCAGCCTCCAAAAGGCGTTTACGCGCCATCTCCTCTGCAATAATCTCTTCTCTAATCCGTTCCTTCTCAAGCTCCCGCCGAATCGACTCCCTCATTTCAAATCGTCCTCGAAACGGATCCACCTCTACGCGATCTCCGCCAAAACTTTCGTTCCGAAATCCTGCCGTAACTTTCACGAAAACAATTTCAAACAATCGCACAACCTCTAAAAGCAGTAAGACGCTAATTTCACACACGTAATGAGTAACGCTCAATCCGTAAATCGTAAAAAAAAACATTCTCCTATTCTCCGATTCTCCGATTTCGACAGATTATTGAAACACAAGATCACAAACCTGGAATCGCGCGTTCTGTGAAGAAGGAAAAAGTTGACGAAGACTGTGGTTGATAGACTGGCTTTTTCTGATGATGTGAATCTGCGTCCATTGATCGAAGCTTGAGCTGCATTGTTGAAACAACAGAGAGAAAAGAAGATTTAGGGTTCCAAGTTTTACATTGAGAATGATGGATTGTCTATATATACACTATATATCTTCGCACACGCTAAGTACTGGAATGGGTTTAAGGATGGTTAGCTTCCACGCGCGCGTTTTAGGCGAGTGTAGCGTACGCTCGACGTATTGGTCAATAGAAAAGTAGAAAACTGAAACTTCAGTCTGTTTCAAAGATTACCTATATAAATAAAAAAGGCGAAATTCTCGGATTTAAATTTAAAGGAAAATTCACTGTCACGTTATGAATAAGTATACGAATTAATTGCGCTTTAAATTCTTTATGCTTAAAAATTAAAATCTTACGTAATAATTGGTAATAAAAAATTAAATATTATAAAATTTTATTTTAAGGTAAAATATTATTGAAATCACATTTATCTAGTTGACGAATTTCAAACTCTCTTTCT
>JBCNJP010000025.1:89633952-89754636 GCA_039602395.1 Deinandra increscens subsp. villosa
TTCTTAAAAGTTAATAATTGAATGAAACACTTTTTAGTGGCCTTTTACTGAACTTTAACCGAAGAGTTAAAAAAAACCCCGAACTACATAGATGTACGCCTTACAACAGCGGCACTGTCGATCGAAATCGTTGGCGGTTCTTCCATCTGTGGCGTTTGTTCCTGCTATCTCGTCGCTTTCTCCGCTCTTCACGATTGCTTCCTCATCTACGTTCTGTTTCTCCAAATTTTGCCAATAAAGGTATGGAGTTGCTATTGGAACTAGACATTATAGTTATTCCAAGTGAACTAGGTTATCCGTTTGTGCCTGTGTGTATTTAGCAGTCGATTTTGGCTGTATCGTTTCTGTTTAATAATTTGCATGAGATGAATAATGCTGGAGATCAACTTCTAGGCATCTAGCTACCCTTTTGCTGGTTTGTATTAATAATCCTTCCTAAATTCCTTGAGTTCATATATCTTATTCCCTAGTGTTAAGGTTGCCAGTTGCCACTTGTTAGAGGCTGGTTCTTTCTAAGAGGCTATGAACATGAACAAGGCCCACATTTTCCTCATTTGGGAGCAAGTTGAATGATGGTACGCCATGTGCGTACTCTTTGTTGATTTCTTTGGCTATGTCTTTAATGTGCCATGTCCGAACTCTTTGTTGATCTCTTTGGCCATTGTCCTCAATGTGCCTTTTTTATGAACACCAAGTGCTCGATGAAATTCCCCAGTGAGACTGTGAGAGTAAAGTTTGAAGATATGATACTTTTGTATATGTTTTTGAGTAATTTTCTTTTGCATAATTTGTTAATTGATTTAATGATGTTTTGACCTGTCCGTTGTTTAGCATTTGTCAGCTATTTATCATTCACAAATTTCATTGTTCCATGTAATCAGGTGTTGTGATTGTTGTTGGAATATGCTGTGCTAGTACCTTGCATCATTGCTTATCATGAATGAGTGTAGGCTTATTTGCTATTCGTTAAGTAGCATCCGGGTTTTTCTTAGAACAAAAATGGACACACATATAAAAGGCAAAACCACCTTTTGGCTGTCATGTTTCTTCCTGCTCTGCATAGTGCATAGTTATTCTTCCAAATTGGTGTGTAGACAGTGAAAGCAATTGGTTTGATTTTAAGGTTTAGATCTAATGTTATACAAAAAAAATTGTAGTTGTATTTTTATTTTGTACTTCTCCAAGAAATTATTTTTCTTTATTTTAAAAAAGGTTGTTTTTTTAAAGTAAAACAAGGGATTTATCATGTTACGAAAATTGCATTTTTTGTGTTTTGAAAATGTACTGTTTAGACTTCCTGCTTTGCTACGATTTCCTAATATATGCTTTTATTTTGCCTTTCAGATCTCACAGTATTTTAAATCTGAGCACATATCTAGCATTGCCTATGAGCTAAAAGAACTTTGTTCCACTAGCTATGGCTATCCAGTTTATAAAAAAAATAACTTTCAACCACCCTCAATCTCTTCTTTCTTTTCGGCTGAAGACAACCTCTTCTCAGTACGTAGCTTCTAGGTTTAGAGATGCCACTTTTGAAAAGTTCATGGACCATTACAAAAACCTCCTAAAAGTTATCTCCATTCAAGATCTTATTCTTGCAAACCCAAAGAACAACCCACCCTCTGTCTCAGTCGATTTCATCAACCGCCTCTCTCAAAAACTCCACCTCAACCGCGGTGCCACTGCATTTTTACGTAAATACCCCCGCATATTCGAAATCTACTATGACCCCACACTCTCTAAACCCTATTGTAAACTAACCCCAACCGCAATGCAGATATCAATAGAAGAAGCTGCTGCTATTCAGAACACTCACCCTCTTGTCATTGACCGTTTGACCCGGCTTCTTTCCATGTCAAAGTCAAAGACACTGCCACTTAGAGCAATTTTTAAGGTGTGGAGGGAGCTTGGCCTTCCTGATGACTTTGAGGATTCAGTATTAGCCCAAAATCCTCACCTTTTTCACATTCTTGATGCACATGAACCTAATACTCACTTAATTAAGCTTGTTGGTACAACACCTGGTCATGAAAACTTTACAGCTGCTGTAGAAAATTGGAGGATTATGGAGTGCTGTAAAGACGAGTGTAGTGTTGATAGAACAGAAATGAGGTATAGTTTTAGACATGGTTTTCCTCCATGTATGAAGTTGAAGAAGAATCTTAGGGCTAAAGTTAAAGAATGGCAGAAATTGCCTTACACCGGGCCATATGAGGAGTTCACAAACATGAAGAAGAGATCTAAAACCGCAGTTATGGAAATTGAGAAACGAGCAGTTGCAATTGTTCATGAGTTCTTAAGTTTGACTGTGGAAAAGACAGTGGAAGTTGAGAAGATTAGTCATTTTAGGACATGGTTTGGGATTGATTTAAATGTGAGGGACTTGTTCTTGGATCATCCTGGAATGTTTTATTTGTCAACAAAGGGGAAAAGACACACTGTTTTTCTTAGGGAAGCTTATGAGAGAGGGTGTTTGGTTGATCCAAATCCTGTGTATGTTGTCAGGAGGAAGCTTCTAGATCTTGTAATATTGGGGAGACGTGGCTTGCGTTCAGGTGATCATAAGTTGAGCTCAAGTGAGAGTGAAGAGGATGATGATCTACTAGAGATGGAAAACGACCAAGGTAATACATTTTTACCATAAAATTACATATATCATTGATGACTATTGTATGCTTACTTTCTCATGAAAGTACCACTTGCAGTCTTTATAAGATCATATATTTGTATTGCATATTAGCTTCTATGCTAGGATTTACATGGTTTAGTAAAAACGTCTAAATTATTGATAAATGTCTCAAGGTCTCTTTACAAGAATGAAATAAAAGAAAATAGTAGACCATGATTAAAGTTACTGTTTTCAAGTGTTGATCGGCAATGAAGTAAGTTAGGATTTGACAGCTTGCCAAAAAAGGAATAATGCATTTTTGTAGGACAATTAAAAACGAAAAATATTGACATATTTTCGGATAGAAGAGGATACATGTTTATTATGTTGCTCTGATTCTTTCATGGCAAATTTGGTGTTTCAGTGAGTGAAATGGTAGAATGAATTTGTACCATTGTTGATGTGGGTTCTCTCGCCCCTTGTATAACAATAAGTTTTAGAAGGATCCATACACTCTACTAAACCACAAAACGTGCAAGTTATTCAGTCTATATTACATTGCTACATCCTTAAATTTTGTAGAAACGAACTTTGATGAAAAGCATGCCATTTACCGCAGTAGTGCCAGTTTTACATTAATTTGCATGATTCTTTTATGCTTTGTTATTCATATGTTTTCTGTGAAATGTTTATCTTGTAGTGTAGTGGTTTACTATTCTTTAAAAAATACCACTCCAAAATACCTACTTTCGAGACGTAGACTCTGTCCTAATTGATCGATCAAAAACCCTAATCTACTATCAATTCAAGCATGATAATCATTTTCTTTGGACCCCTATATCTAGAGCTGTTTTACTTATTATGCAACCGATATAATTAGTCACTAATGAAACTAATAAAACCACAGTCTTGGCCATCAATGAGATCTATGAGTCTATCAGTTACTTTCTGGATTTGATACTTATAGATAGTGTTTGAGATTCTCTTTTTTGTGTCTTGTTCGTGGGTTTATGTGTCTTCCTTGGTCATACGAATTAACAATTATTCAAGTATTGGTCTCTCCAATCAATAATCATTGTAATAATTTTGCTTCTAACTATAAATAATAATGCACCGCTTTCACTCTTCTGTGCGCTAAATAGGTCTAGTATTCAACAGTCTTGTTTTGGTAACCCGTCTCCCATATTGGTCTCTCCCATCAATAATCATTGTAATAATTTTGCTTCTAACTATAAATAATAATGCACTGCTTTCACTCTTCCGTGCGCTAAATAGGTCTAGTATTCAACAGTCTTGTTTTGGTAACCCATCTCCCATCCATTGGTCCCACAGACTTCATGCAAACCGCAGACAAAGGCATGGGGCCAAGTTTTCATCCTTGGACCTGTGCTTTTTGTTGGATGTCCCCAACTGCTAAACCGCCATCGCGGGGACCTCACTCTATAGACAGCATGCTTCATGACATCATCATAGTTATGCAAACAATTCTTAGCTGCTTGCTTATATTCATTTTGTTTGCCCTTTTGATAATGTTCAGCAGTTAGGAGACATGCATCATATAAGGATTAAGAAAGAAATGATTATGTTTAATTTGATCTATGAGAATATGTTTTTTTCTTCTTGTATGCTTATGTATATTCCTAACAAAAAGGAGGTTTTCCTAAGCTTTCTCCATCTCATACTTCCCGGACCCTACAGTTTGAGTGAAATTTTGCTGTGTATGTTTGTTTGATCTTTAAGGATATGTTTTTTTTGGATTTCATGTGAAAGAATCTTTTAAATTTTTTTCTTAAAGTATCCCATATGATATACAACAGGTGATATCCTTTGAGCCACATAATTCTGTATGAAGTTGAAGACGGCTGATGATTCAGAAATCATGTGTAATCCTGGCTTGGATAGTTGTGTAATTTCAGGAGTTTTCCTGGAAAAGGAATTTCTCAAAGTGGTGACAAATTTGTGGAGACTTGAGAATTCAAAAGTTGAAAAGAGTTGTTCAGTTGAGATTGATTGATTTGGTAAGGTTGGGTCTAATACTAACTTTTGTAACCTGTCTGTTATATTTGAGTAGATTAATGTAATTAACTCTATTTTAATTATAAGAACTCTTTGTGTAAATAACTCAACATAATACAAGAAATGACCCCTTCCAAGTTCATGATTGTAAATCCATCATTCTCAAACCACCACAAATACTCTTCGAACCCAAAGATTAAACCAACCATTACATATCATCTTCGAACCAAATCTGGCTGCCACCGATCCACCATTACACAGAGCCGAAACACATCTGGTCCACTCCCTCACCCTCGTTCCGTTTGTCAGTGATCAAAACATAGTTTCTTACACAAGTGATCTGTGTATATAAAAGAGAATTATGGATTTTTACCCAAATTTGATATAAAAGCTAAAAGAAGTTAGCGTTTTTTGTTTTTTTTGGAACGGCATCGATCAGGCGACCCTGGTCTCACGTGTAAACCTACCCTTGCGGGGCCATGTCCAAGGTCGATTACTCGGACCTCCGTGAGAACCAAGACATCCCCTCCTGAAGCTTTCTCCTGATAGAAACCCCCTCCTGGGACCATATGGGGTAAAACTGTCTCCCCTTGGATTAGAACTTGGGTCACATAGTGGCCAAAGCCCTAAAAACCAAGGGGGTAACCACTAGGACAAGTCCTAGTGGTTAAAAGAAGTTAGCGTTACACCCCAAATTTGTTGAAAAAGTAAAACCACATAACACAAACTTGCAACTTTTAAAACTTAACCATTAAATGCAACTCCAAAGCATGTTCCCTAAAACCTAAAATTTGCACACATAACATTATTATAAATCAAGGGTAAAAAAACTAGAAAAAGAAACACAATTCACTCGTCGCTCCGCAACAGATGATGGGATGACCGACCCATTAGAAAAGAAGAAAAAAAACATGAAGAAAAACCAAAGAAAAAAAAATGCTTTTGTAATATTTGTTGTTGAGCTGTGTGAAAGGTTATAATGGATTAGAGCAAATAAAACAATTTAAACACAAAACTAAAAATATGGCACACCAACCAATCGCCTCGAAAGCCCTCCATCACACTCTATAAAAAAAATGGGAATGTAAAACAACGTGTAAAGCCCACAAAATAAAATAACGTGTAAAATGGGGGAAAAAATCATATTAATTAACAGTCTAACTATTCACCGGATGTTAGATGTTGATTGTTGTCTACTAGCTTCCTAGATTCGCGCGTTGCGCGAAGTGGTGTAAATTCTCGTTCCAGTATAATTGGAGACCTCCTGAGATTCGTGGTCGTTGACGCTCAGTGACATTATGCAATGTTATAAATACTGATAGTGTAATTAGAATGCATAATATTTGATTACACCGTTATGTGTAAACAATTGGTTTTTTTACAAGTCAAGAGGCTCTATAATTTGACCTTTAGAAACTCACCTCACCTATTATTTTTTTTTAATGGAAACTCAGGTCAATGTGAATGAGCCATTACCTTTACAAACTTGTAATTGGAATTTTAGAAGTCAACATGCACCTTTCTAAAGCACATGTCAATGTGAATGAACCATTACCTTTAAAGCTTCTAATTTGATCTAAACTAATGCTCATGGTTATCAATAATGAATAAAGCAAAGGATAAAGAGGTATGCAAAGAGGAAAGACACTATCCTACTACACACAAAATAAAGATAGAAGACATACCTTAGTACCAAATATCAACCTGTAAATTTGGATTTTGGAAATACATTTACCTATGAATGGGTCAATTTGGGTTATCTATGTAAAAAAAGGTCAGCTAAAAGGTTAATGGGTCGAAAGTGGCTCCATCATAACAAAAGCAAAATACGAATTCAAAAATATCATCCAAAGTCCAAGAATTAGGGCCATGTCAATGACTTACATTAACCAATCAATGTCATTGCTAAAGTTGTAAAAAAATTCAAGGCATTCAAGCAAGATGATTTAGCAAGGCCATTTTGTTTACAATGAAGACTCATTTGATGAACATCTATCCTACATATTACCTACTTAATATCGAGTCAAGTGTTGGTCCTTATAGCAAGGCCATTTTGTTTACAATGAAGACTCATTTGATGAACATCTATCCTACATATTACCTACTTATAAGTGTAGTAGTACCCAAAAGCATTTTTTTACATACTAAATCTGATTCATGTGTCTTCCCTTAACAAAAGAGTGTCCCACTGCTTACATATTCAAAAGTGCAGGCGCTGTCCTAACCTGCAGATGTTCCCTCCTACTGTCCGATTCTCTTTGTCTTCCCTTGGTGGCCTTCACCATCAGTCAATAACATTCTAAAGAAGAAAAAACAGTTATTCCCATTTAAATGCTAATCTGCCTTTGCACCTTCTATATATGAATTAATGATGTGTATTCCACTATTCCCATCGAAACCAAAAATAATCACATCAGGCCAATTGTTAGGATGAAAAAAAAAACTTATCATTTGTAAGAGTTGAAGTCTGTAATATGTTTTGGGTTTATTTTTTTCTGAAAAATTTCCTGAGCTCACATCATTAAGAAAGGAAGATCTATACCTCACTAATTTGGCCAAATAAAACATAAAAAGTGACCCATAAACAAAACCCAAAATAAGATTTTTATGTTTACCATACCTGAGTAATCAGTGCCAAGCAACCCACAAAGACGATCCTGAAAAAATAGCAAAGCCAGACAAGAAATTAACAAAAACAAAAAGATTCACAAAAAATATAAACAAATTTAAAAACTTCACTAAGCTGTAAACGATACAGGCTTAATTGTAATCTATCAGGATTAATTTGAGAGACCTGTTAAACTTATAAAATTACATAACAGTTTAAAAGTTGTGACGTCAGTAGTATGCATACATTTATCAAGTGGTTATGGCCCCTTACACACATTATGCACACATTTGTCAAGTGGTTACGACCTCTTACACAAACATTTATCTTAGTTTTTCTTGTAATCTTCAAAAGAGTAAAAACCAAAAAAATGAAGTTATTCATCATTGCCATTGTATAATAATAATAATAGAATAACGTCTTAAAGCAATTCAGTTTGTAAGAGTTGATTGTTATAGAAATATGCCATAGTGTACAGAATCAACAACCAAAAGTTCACATTTACCCAAATTAACTTTGTAAGAGTTGATTACTAACTTCATGATTATTGAAATATTATCTAATCCTGTTATAGATTGATCATACAAAAACAAAAATCCTATTATAGATTCACCATACAAAAACAAACTACTAAAAACTACCACAAAGACATTCATCGATGAATATGGAAAACATAAAAAGAACAAAAATGGGTCAGCTTGTTGAGTTTATAAGAGGAAGTTTCTGATGGAGTATCTGATTTTTTTCACAACAGATATTTTTATAGCTCAGGCAAGCTTTTTTAATAAATTACCCATGTATTTATTCTTTTTATTGGTAGGATGCTTTTGACATTTTTATAAACAACTACACCTCTAATTACATCAGGAATGGAGGAACTAATAAATCTAGACATGATTTTTAGTTTAACTCCTATGTCAAGAAGGAATTTCAACATGCTTATACATGTTCTTCAGAAAGAAGATAGAAACAAACCATAAGAAACAATCAGTTAGTGAGCAGACATTTCAATAAACACCTAGAGTGCGACCAATTTTAAGAACAAACAAAAAACGATTTATAATCCAATAAAAGACTGTCAATACAGCCGGCTGGGCAAAAAACAGGTTCTAAGAACAGCAGCGATGCAATTAAAATGTAAATTAACATTATCAGACATACAATTGAAGAAAACCCGGCCAAAAATCAAGGAAACAGACCTGGGAGATTTACAGAGAGAGAGCTGACCAAGGGAGGTGTACGACTAAAGACAATACCCATTTGTTAACTTTTCAAGATACCCATTTGTTAACTTTTCAAGAAATCGACGGAAAAAATATGAAACCCTAACCTCTGAAACGCAAAAAGGGGTGAGCTCTTGGCCATTCCAAACGATTCCGAGCAACGGTCTCAGACGGCAAGACCGGTACAGCAACATATCTCTACACCGACTTGATCCAATTCACCAACAACAAATACGAAATTCAAGCCAAAACCTCCGGCAACCGTGTAGAGGGAGAGGGAAAGAGGATGATCAGCGAGTTGTTGGATTCAACAGAGCAATTTCTCTGCCTATCCTTGAAATCAGAAGAGATGATGGCGAAAAGGATAAGAGAGAGCATATGAAGAGTACAGGTATGGGAGGTAACGTGTGCAGAGGTGTCGTCTTCTCTACTCACGTGATTGTGAGGTTGTAAAAAGACCAAAATAACCTCTTAGAAGTTACCTTTTGAAGTTTGAATCACTTTTCTGTGAGATAATGGATGTAACGCCCGCAGGGAACTAACGTGAAAAACTATTCATGGAGAACCAAGCTTGGCTAAAAATGCATAAAACTATTGTACCTTGTGTTGGGGAGGATGTACATTCCAGGAATTACTATTCATGGACTTCCTTATTGTTAATAGGGAGTAATAGCAATTGTATTGACCTTGATAAAGATAAAAGAAAACCGAATAACATATCTAGACGAACTAGATTATTCATGTACCCTATTTTAGAGGTGCACAAATCATTTTTTTCCTCCTAATCGGCTCCGGTTAGTAACCGATTTCGTTTTGGTCAACTTCCAGTTGTAACCGGTTATTCAAGAAGCTAGTTCGGTTCCTAACCGATTCTCCATGAAAATATGTGTAACCGATACAAACGGTTTTTTTTACGAGCCGGTTAGTAACCAGTTATGCTTTGGGTCAATTTCAGTCGTAACCGGTTCTTAATGAAAATATGTGTAACCGATGCAAACCGGTTTTTTGACAACTGGTCAGTAAAAAACCAGTTTTCTACCGGGTTGAAGCTAGAGAAGGCTAACTGATGTGTAACCGGCGATTCGGTTAATGATCGAAACAGGTTTCACCACTAACCGGTTTTTGTAATAACCGGTTCCGGTTATATTGATCTAACCTGTTGAGCAACCGGTTTTTTGAACACCTCTACCCTATTTACCCTATTTACAAGTAGCATATGTGTCGATATAACAAGTGTTGTGTTTGATAATCGGAGGCGGTAGAAGGAAGAAACTGACAGTATTATCAAAGTAGATGTGAGGCGGTATCCAGGTGAAAGAAGATGATATATTTCCTTAAAATAATAATAAGGGTTACATAGAAATAAACTAACATCACACACTGAAAAAATACTTAGAAGTCGTATAAGAACTTCTCAAACAATGGCTGCTCATCTGCATCTAAACACACTGCCAATGACATACTCCTATCATTGTTGGGGCTTGGTAGAACATAAATGGTCCCCTCATACAATATACACGCGGGTCCCATAAACACCGGCCGACCCCACCCGAAATCCGCATCATACACCGGCAACCGGGTCCATGTGTTTATGTTCAGGTTTGGGCTTGCAAAGTAGCTCGGACCTCGAATCAAAGCCGACAGATCAGGCTGCACCTCAAGGTAGTCAATTGCGGATCTCAAGTAGTCGTTATCCATTCTTGACAATGTCGTCCGGATCAACGATGCTGCATTAGACAACGATTGAGTCGTGAGGTCGGCCGACTTAGCAATCGGGGTGGCCGTGAACACAACGTTGCCTAGGAAGCCTGGTGGGAGTTGGGGGTTCAATCTGGACCGTCCATCCGTAGCCACGTACAATTTCGTTAGTTGATCGTCAGGGAGTCGACGAGCCTTGCACGCACATCGCCATAGGTGAGCCGCTAGGATCTCGTATGTGCTATAGTTGGTGCTTCCACCATCTTTCTTGGCGGCGGCTTTGAGAGCATTGAGTTGATCAAGGCTTAGCTTTAGAATGGTGGTGGAAGGTTTTCGGCTTGACTCAGGTTTTTGGGAGACGGTGTTCATGGACGGAGGGAGGTGGTACTCAACATGGTCAAAAATGGGGGTGGGCGGTTCACGTGCACGTAGCAAGGTGCGGTCAATGAACGGTGGGATGGCGATGGAGAGGCCACGAGCCATGTCGGACCATGTGTTGATGAAATGCAGAGAGGATAGACCATCAGCTAATGTATGGAAGACACCACAACCAAGACCAACTCCTCCACATTTAAAATGGGTTACCTGGTCACAATAAAGTAACAACATTTAGATAATAAGTTTGGCTCCCAAAAGTTAAACCAGTGTTCTGGATTTTAAACCCATGACCTATAAGTATTCATGGAAAAAATAACCATTTGAGCATATGCAAGCAAGACTACCCAATCTCTACTCATTATAAAAGAAACTGGGAGGAAACAAGGGGTTCAAACAAAGTAGGGTGCTAAATGGTTTGTGTTCACGGGTTCAACCCGACATAACCCTAAATTTATGTTAGACATGTGAACCTGAACATGACACGAACTTTTGAGTTGACACAAAAGCAGACCCTTTACCTGAAATCCTATTTCATTTTTTGCATATCAATGTCCTAAAATTACAAATCTATAATACTTATGTTCAAATCTATAAACATGATTCTTATATATATATATATATATATATATATATATATATATATATATATATATATTTTGTATAACATCAAATTTATTACCACCACAAACCGAAGCTGCACTAGCAAGGCACTAGAACAGCAACGGACCAAAACAAGATACAAATTACCCCATAGTAAAGTGAGTCCAATCAATCCTTTTCCTACTCCTATTTTCAAACCACGCTTTACACCAACATTTTTAAATTTTGAGATTTGAGATAAAATAGCAAACTTATCTATCTTATAAAATAACACACATTTCATAAAAAATACTTATGATATTAAACGACTAAGCCTGTGAATCTAAACACAAAGATTTCATGTTAGATTCGTATCGTGTTTTCATCTACTCCTAGTTTGAAACTTCGATCTATAGTCAACATCGTGTGCAAATGTGCATCGTGTTTTCAAAGTCAATATTAAGTTATTAACATTAACCTTTTGCCAAATTCCTTAATTTAGCCCACGAAACCCATTAAATTTGTAGGTCCCCAACTATATACCATAAAAACCCTAATATAAATTGACAACTACTACAGAGTACAGATCCGTGTGAAATGATTCTATTTTTTTCTAGTTTAAGAGCTACAATTTATGTGGCGGAGGATGCACAATTGACGTGTTCATCTATTTGGTTGTCCCTTTCATCAACATGCTCCAAATTAGGTGATCTCAAATTCAAGGAGTACTGACTTACTTTTTAACCTTAATTTTGCATACTGCAAATTATTGTTCATAGATTGATATAACAACTATTTTCGGCTTCTGAGTGTTAGATCTGATCATATATGTGGTCTGTGAAGCTATCATTCACGTTTATCTTACCTAAATACGATCCGATTACGGAATGCAAATATGATCTACTCTTCTAGAAAAACAGAGATCTTAATTCTTAAAGGTAAAGCAATAATATATATACCTGTGCGAAAAATAGCGGATAGGAAGAAATGTCGCCGGAATAGTCAACTGTAGGCGTAAGACGACGGAGCTCCGGAGACGGAGTGAACTCGCCGAAGTCATCCAGCGTGGAATCCGACTCCGCCTCAACGAACAAAACGCCTTCTCCATTGCAATTAATTACAACTCTGCCATTCTGATCTCTGCTCATTCGCCCGGCCATCGGATAGAAGGAAACGAGGACGTCGGCGAGCGCCTTCTTCATGACCACAGGATCGAAGAAATTGGAGCCACCATTTGGGCGGTAGAAGTAAACGGTTAGAATATGAATTCTGCCAACGACCAAATCCAAATTGGAGGTCCATAACTGCTGAGTAGAAGGTTCTGTGGGGTTGGAAGGCCGTACGAGCGATGATTGTTTGATATTGATGTTCATCTTCTTGTGATCAGTCCCCATGGATTCAGGGAGATAGGGTTTTGGAGACTGAGATTGAGGGGGAGAGGGTTTGAATAACACACAGAATTGTGCATAGGTGGGCGTGTATTTATATAGAACGGAGGTGGTAGGTACGCATATGGAAGATGCCAAGTTGTATTTGTTGTATATTAATTTCGCAATTTATTTATACACTAGCTTTACAAGTTTCTGTTATTTGTCCCGTACTACCAGATGGAAAGCATGTAAACTATGTTAATAGCACTGTACAAATTCTATCATTGAAGTCAAACGTAAGACTATACGACATCTATAACACCCTAGAAACTCGTGTATGATATCATATACAACTCGTATAAGTTTTTATAAGAACTGACGGTATATCTGTGCCAAACTGGCGTTAACCGCGTTATGCGGCGCCAAACACCGCCCCCTCTAGGCGTTATAGGGGGCGTCATAATTTGGCGTTAAAAGGTCAACGGGCGTTAAAGGAGATAATGGTGGGTCCGCATCCAATCACAAATTTGCATTTATTTTTTATTTTTATTTTCATTTGTTTAATTAACAAAAAAACCCACTTTAACATCACACTTTAACACCATGTATACCACACTTCGTGTTAAAGTGTCATGTTATCTAGTCACCGCCCACGTGACACTTTAACACCTATACCGCATGCCCTAAGAGTCGTATATTTTGTTTTTATTTCACATGTTAACAATTCTGATAATAAATTTTTCGTTATGTGTGTCCATTAATTTGAAACGAGACAACAACGCGTGATGATTATTTTAGACTAGATAAGATTTCGTGTGACACAATGTAATATTCCATCTAGAGGTGTTTAAAAAAACCGGTTGCCTAATCGGTTAGACTAAAGTAACCGGAACAGGTTATTAGAAAATCGATTTTTTGAATAACCGTTTACAATTGTTAGTTGACCCAAACTGGAACCGGTTAGGAAAACACAGTTTGTGCACCTCTAATTCCACCAATTACTTGACACAACGCAATATACCTCGAGGAATGATACCTCGTGTCAAATAATTGTTATGCATATCAAGAATTAATACTTCATTTCGAATAATTCATACAAACAATAAAAAATTCAAAATTATGAAGCCATACGTTAGAGCGTATGTATAACGTGAGCCCACTAGAAACATTACAAATGTCACACCCCCAATTTCCACTAACGGAGTTTTACCATGTGGGGTGTGAACCAGACCAGGACCCGAGTCATTAGTTACATTAAACATAAGTTAAGGGTTCAAAATGTAAATATATTTCCAGACGGGAAATATTAAAACCAGAGTTAAAGTTTAGCGGAAGCTCATAAAAGTTATGTTGCGCAAGCAAACGCTCGATAAGTAAATACCGATTCAAGTTGGAAAGATTTAAAAACAAATTCCCAAAGTAAAAGGTTTTAGCCAACGTACGTGCCCAAAAATCAGATTCTCCTAGCGTCCTGCAAAGCATGCATAAGAGCAAGTGTCAACTAATGTTGGTGAATTCACATAAGCACATAAGTATAACTAGTATAGTTATGCAGTACGAATACAACAGTTTTTATTCGTATGTAAGCATGTATATTAACAGTACAATCCATATCGTAGGTAGCGAGCCTAAGTTCATGTCACTAAAACGTTCGCAACCGAAGCTGACCAATTAGTTGTAGGAATTATTCCTTACGTGGTTTGCCTTCCCCGTGTCTACTCGATCACGGTAAGTTAGGCTGACATTGTCCTCAGTCCGACCGCCAGTCGGGTGGTGCATCTCGTGCCCGCTGAGTGGGGTTTGTCAGACCCCAGTAGTACTACCCAATATCCCCTCGCTATAAACTATTAACGGTTCGATAAGTAAGGACTTTCAAAGATAAGCATTTTACGTGAACATGTGATATATGTTGGATTTCTACTTTAATCATACATAAACGTTGTGTTATCACCCTAACCCGGGTGTAACGTGTTTGCGTGTGTTATCGTCCAAAACCGGACGTAACGTAAAGGTTGTGAAACTCACCTTAGGGTGCGCTGCTACAATTTAGTAAGACTTCGAGTCTTGTGTAACTACCGAGCACCTATCGATTTTACATACGTAAGTGTGTGTTTGCACATGAGTAACATAGCCTAGACGACAGTTTAATTGACAAGTAAAACCATATGTGACGTAGGTGATATGTTTCAAAACGGGATAAAGATCGTTTTGTTCGAAAATAGTCATAGATGACATTTAATCGAGGACACAAAGATTTGCAAAAGAAATCAATGTGCTTATGTTATTCCAAATACTAGATGTAGAGATTATCGGGCAAATATATATTTATTCGTAAATATAAATATCGAGGCGTAGTCACAAGGGTGAAAAATAAAACGTCCACTATATATATATAGATATATGTACGTTGTCAAAATTTCAAGAGTTTAAATAAATTCTTTAAACCGTTCGCGTGACAATAGATCAATTATATATATATATATATATATATATATATATATATATATATATATATATATGTTTAAAACAATTTATATTAATATAAACGAAGTTTTTAATTCTTTTAAGTAATAAGGTTTCCATAAAATAAAATAAAAATCCAACGAGTATCCTAACGGAGTCTATTGAAACTTCAGGGAACGAGATTTAATAGACATGTAATAGAATTTTTTTTGTTTTGGAGGAAGAAGCATTTCAAATCACTACAAGAAATAAAACAGCAACAAAAATCATGGTCACGGGACTCGAACCCGTGACCTCTTCGTTGGAAACGCGGAGTACTGACCACCGGGGCAGTGGCTCACTTGTAAACATAACTGGAGAATATTAATTTTATTCATTTACTGGCACCAAAACTGAATCAAGAAGCAAAGCAGGATAGAACTGAATAAAAAAAGAAAGGAGGTAGCTGGGTTTCGAACCCAGGACCTCTCTGTCCCCAGCGAGCACCCAAACCAACTGTGCTACAGACCAGATTGTGCTTTGAACCAGTCATTTATGTATTTAACCCATCCTGTCCAGTCATCATCTTTTTCACCAAAAACTCCGGTGGCCGGAGTTTTATTCCGGTCACCGGAAAATCGAAAAACCAGAAACAAAAAGAAGAGATATGTGCGATTAACTTATAGAAGTGGTTACCTCGATTCGGGGATGAGTTTTGATGCAATTTTGAAGCCGAAACGAAACCGAAGACCTCGATACGGGCCTCCTGATGGTGCTCCGTTTCCAATTTCGTCGCTACGGGGTTGCTCGGAAGAGGAAGACAAACAAGTTAGTGTGAGAATGGTGGTGAATCAACGCCTTGTTGGCCGGAATTTCTAGGTTCGCCGGAGAAAGAAAAAAAAAGAAAGAACGAGAGATGGAGGGAGAGAGCTCGAGAGTTGTCAAATGATTGAAAGAGAATGAATCTGGTCTCCAAAAATGAACACATCAAATGTAAACGTAAGGAATTAAGTCGAGAAATCAATTCGGGAGGGTTACCGGCGATGATCGAACTTCGAACGTTACCTGTTACAATGTTTTCTTAATTTCCAAGTTTGCCTTATTGGCAAAATCAGCCCCTCCTTTATTTACTAAGGTGACACAAAGTTTAGGATAATTACATAAATGGTTACTCAAGTTTTTAACAAAGGAAAAGGATTTGATAATTTGCAGAAATGGTCCCTCAGGTTTATAAAAGGATAACGAGACTAACGGAGAGTAGCGGGAAAGTAACCGATGACCAAAGGAGTGTATGCAACTCAACACGCCATATCGTGTAATGTTTATAAGAAGTGTTAACTTAAACGACCAAATAAACTAATAGAAAACAATCTCTAATTGTCCGTTTAAACTCACATAAAATCATAGTTATAATCCCATAACTATATGTTTTAAATTCCTATAAAATTATAGAAACACTTCGTATGATTTCGTGACACACCGTCACATAAAATCATAAAATGACACGGGTATATATACACATATATACCACGTAATAATAAATATAATTGCCACATAAAATGACGAAACGTTTTCATGAAATCATAAAATATAATTTATATAAAATTATAAATTATAATTATTCGAGTTGATTAACCGACGTCTAGACTCATGTGCAATGCTCGTGTAACTATTCTAGTTAACAGAAGTAACGGACGTTATCGAAATATAACACAAGTTATTAACGGGTTTAACGTGGGAAATTGCCGGTTGTCACATCATCCCCTTGTTAAGGAATTTTCGTCCCGAAAATTGCCTTAAGTTGCTACGATTTCTGTGGAAGGAATAGAAAAATTTTAGGGTTGCTACAACAAATACAGACTTAAACATAATTTTACAATTATATATCTATATAACAATGATATACGAATCATATAATAGCACAGGAGACATCAGTGGCGGATCCAGGAAAGAATATCAGGGGTAGCGGGGACTAACGGGGGTTCGGGGGCAGCGCCCCCGAAAATTTTTTTTAGGTAGTTAACGGGCTTTTAATCATATTTTTAAGGGGCTTTTGATCATATTATTAAGTAAAAGCCATAAAATTTCTTCCAGGGGTCGCGAAAAATTTGTTTCAGGGGTCGCGAAAAACCGAAAACCTATTAAAAAAAAAAAATTTGCACGTCGGGGTAAAAGTTCAGGGGTAGCGGGCGCTACCCCTGAGACCCAAGTAGGTCCGCCCCTGACAGGAGTCATATATATAAGTGTACATAACACTCAAATTCATGCAAAACTTTAATATAAATATATATTTTTTTTAATAAACAAATTTGACAGCTATACTGGTCGTATAGGCTATACGCCTTATATAGATGTGTGGTGGGAAGACAAAAGTTTGACACCACTGACTTATTCGACCTGCATAGTTATTGTATGAGTCGTACGAGTGCGAAGCACCCTAATTTGCACTCACACATGTGCGCACATGCAGCCTGGGTAATGGGGCGTAATATGGTGCTTTGACGATGTACTTCGCATGTCGCTAGCCGCTTGAGCATCCCCTTTATGTTTTTACCCGGTGCACGAGGTCAGTGGGTCAGATGGTGTGGCTTAGGGAAGCATCTAGGCTTAGTGGTGCGGATCATGGCTTCCTGATCAGTGGATGTGTGTGTCCCAATGGCGCCTACTGGTTAGGGGCAACCTAATTAAGGGATGTGAGTCAATGAATGTCCGGGTCGGAGCATACGGTTACTGATCACTGGAACCCAGTTAAAGGATGTAGGTTCAATGGAACCTAATCAGGATATACAGATCAATGGATGTGAGGTCATGAGGGAAAGGCAATTGTGGATCTTACCAACTGAAACTACCCGATCAGAAAATCCAGATCCGTCTCCTCTTGACCATTGCAACTTGAATTCATGAATTGATATGAAAGTTACAGCTGACCACTTAAATCAATGCTAATGCGATTTATGTCTTGTTCATTACAAAATTAATGGGGGCATGGACAATTTACTTTTCTTGAACGGCCAATAAAAATTTTATTAACAAAATGCTAAGGTCATATATAATCAACATTAATCAAGAATCCAAATTTCTTGATTGTGGTTGGTTCGGTGGCGGGCACGAGTGATATTTACAACATGGTCAACGTTTACGCTCCGCAAGGAGTGTCGAATAAACGTAGATTATGGGCTGAATTGATCGAGTGGAAGAGGCGCTTGCCGGGGCTGTGGGTTTTTGCCGGGGACTTCAACGAGGTCCGGTGTAAAGAAGAAAGACGGTTTTCGGTTTTCAACAAAAAAGGTGCCGAGGAGTTTAACCGGTTCATAGATGACGCTGAATTGTATGAGTATAAAATGGGGGGTAGTGAGAAGTTCACGTACATGGAGAAGAACGGTGGTAATTTCAGCAAATTGGATCGTTTTCTTGTGTGTAACGTTGTTAGAGATCGATGGCCGGAGGCGGCGGTTTCTATACTTCATCGCCGGTGCTCCGATCACAGCCCTATCTTGATTAAGTTCACTAAGGATGATTTCGGTCCGTGTCCCTTTAAGCTTTATTCTTCTTGGATGAAACATCCGGCTTTCGATTCGGTGGTGAAGAATAGTTTGTTGAGTTTCGACGTTTCGGGTTATCAACGGGCAGATTGCAGAATTTTGGGAAAGCTTCAAAGAATAAAAGCTGGTATTAAATCTTGGAGGCAAATCGTGAAAATGGATCTGGGTTTACAACAGAGGGCTCTTTTGGAAAAATGTAAGCATTTTGAAATTATTGCTATGATTTTTCCTCTTCACCAGGAGGAAATAAAGGAGTGGGATGAGGCAAAGCTCTCTCTTAGGAAAATGGATGAGGAGAAAGTGGAAGATTTAAAACAAAAGAGTAGAGTTAAGTGGGCTTTGGACGGTGATGCCAACTTGAGCTTTTTTCACGGCATGGTGAATGCCAACATTTCCGCTAGCCGCATCAACGGGCTTATGGTCGGGTCCTCATGGGTAACTGATCCCGGTCGAATTAAAAGGGAGGCTTTTTCTTTTTTCAAAGAGAAGTTTAAATGTGCAAACCGGTGGCGGCCCGAGATAACGTGTGATGGGATTAATAGACTTTCGGAGGAAGAAAAGGAGACTCTTGTCATTCCTTTTTCTAAGGCGGAAATAAAAAACGCCGTTTGGGATTGCGGTAGTGAAAAGGCCCCGGGCCCGGATGGTTTTCCTTTCGCTTTTATTAAAAGATATTGGGGGTTGTTTGAAAGTGATTTTATTGATCTTTTTGATGCTTTCTTCCGAGATGGTGAGGTGGGGAAAGGTTGTGGGGCGGCTTTTATTCATCTCCTTGCTAAATCCAAGGATCCGAAAAGCCTTTCGGACTATAGGCCTATTAGCCTTGTGGGGGTGATTCCAAAGATTGTGTCAAAGGTGCTTGCTATCCGGATAAAAGGCCCCCTTGATAGCATTATATCGGAGTCTCAAATGGCTTTCTTAGCCGGGAGAAATATTGTAGATGGTGCCCTCATTGTTAACGAGCTTGTGTCTTGGTATAAAAAGAGGAGGATCCCTTCCCTTTTGTTCAAGATTGATTTTGAAAAGGCCTATGACACCGTCGATTGGTCCTTTTTAGACTCAATTTTGGAACAAATGAATTTTCATCCGAAGTGGAGATGTTGGGTGAAAGGTGTTCTTAAGTCTTCGAGAACCTCCATTCTTGTTAATGGGTCTCCTACTTGGGAATTCCAATGCGAAAGAGGGGTGAGACAAGGCGACCCACTCTCGCCTTTCCTTTTTCTTGTTGTTATGGAGGCTCTCCATTGGATGTTGAGCAAGGCGGCGGTCAATGGGTTATTCTATGGGCTTCAAGTTCCTAATGGAGGTCCTAGGATTACTCATCTCTTCTTTGCGGATGATGCAATCGTTTTTGGTCAATGGTCCCATTCAAATGTGCAAAGTCTTGTTCGGATTCTTCGGGTCTTTGGTATGACGTCGGGCCTTAAAATAAACTTAGCAAAGTGTGCTCTACACGGTTTAAATGTTGATGATGACGACTTGAATAGTAAAGCCGATCTCCTAAAGTGTAATGGGGGTGCTTTTCCTTTCAAGTATCTTGGGCTTGTGGTTGGTGCTAACATGAACCGGATCAAGAGTTGGGATGGCATGATAAGAGTGATTGAAGGTAGGTTGTCAAGATGGAAAGCGCTATCTCTTTCTATGGGGGGGAGGTTGGTCCTAGCCAAGGCGGTTCTTGAAAGTTTACCTACTTATTACTTCTCTATCTACAAGGCCCCGGTGAGGGTGATCCAAAAAATGGAGAGTATTAGGTCCCGGTTTCTATGGGGCTTTAAAGAAGGTGAGCATAAGTCGATCCATTGGGTGTGTAGAGAGGAGGTCTCGAAACCGGTTGAAGAAGGGGGTCTCGGGCTAGTTCCTTTCGGGGTTTCTAACTCTTGTATGCTTGCAAAATGGGTGTGGAGGTACAAAAAGGAAGCCGGCAAGTTATGGAGAATGGTTATAGATGGCATACATAAAGTGAGAAATGGGAACAGTAGCTCAATACCTAGAAGGAGAGGTTTGGGTGGTGTATGGAATGGAATTTTGAAGGCTAGCGACGGGTTGAAGACAGTGGGGGTGGATATCGAGCAACTTATCATCAACAATGGTAACGGCGGGATTTTTTGGGCGGGCGATTCCTCCGGGGTGTTTTCGGTGGCTAGCATTCGTAAATTATGGAATTGGTTCCCGCGCTCTAATGGGTTAATTATGCCGTGGAATAAACTACTTCCTAACAAGGTGAACATTCTTTTTTGGCGGATCCTCAAAGATAGAATTGCCACTAAGGAAGCGTTGGCTAGAAGAAAAGTGGTTATATCAAATCCGATGTGTCAACTTTGTTCGGAAGGTAACGAGTCTCTCCATCATCTCATGTTGGGTTGTCGGTTGGCGGCGGGAGTGTGGGAGCTTATCTCCGGTTGGTGTCGGGTTCCTTCTATTTTCGCTTTGGAGATAGGAGAACTTCTCAATCTCGTTGAAGACTCCCGGTTTGATCGAAAAGGGAAGATGGTATTTTATGCAGTGATCATGACTGCTTGTTGGGCTATTTGGATTGCTAGAAACAAATGGGTGTTCGAAGGCTTGAAGACGTGTAGCTCGGTGTTATTCAAAGATATCAAATGTTATAGTTTTCTTTGGGTAAAAAATAGGGGTAAGTGGTCTAATCTTTCTTGGGACGAGTGGGATAAGTTTACAATGTAATCCCCTCTCCTTTCGTTTTTGTTTGTTGTTTTTCCGCCTTGCGTCTTGCTAGGTTGGTAATGCTTATTGATTTCGCCGTTCAAAAAAAAAGGTTCATTTGTTGGACAACATATATATAAAAGATATGAATTCTACTCGTAGTTACACTAAACAAAGAAATCTAGTATTTCTTTCTTATAAGAAAATTAAAGAGGAACATTCTCTAATTTATTCATCACCTATCAAGTTCATCTTCAAAAAAATTATATTCTTTATAAACACATTAACCTCATTAACCTCGTTGTAACCGTGGTGTGTGAAAATCTTTTACAGTACATACTAATTCAACTGTTGTATCATGTGAGACAAACAAGTTATTTTAGAGGAAACTCAAAATTTCTTCAATAAACCCGTGCTAAATACGACTTCTCAGCCACAATCATCAACAATTAGTTATTCATTCCGAAGTGGTATATAAGTATATACTACAATAAGGCATTGTTAGAATAACTCATTGACAACCCATTGCTGAATAACTCATTGCAGTGGCATATACTACAATTTACGTTTCTTTTTTATTAGTTATTTAGTTTTATATACAAGAGTATCATTATTATATTTTATCATTTATTTTTTTAATAAAAAGTTACCAAATTATACTATTAACAATTAGCTTATAGGAATAGTAATAGAATGACATCGTTCACGTCAGTTTAGATGGCTGTCACTTGACAATAATTTTTTTTGTCTTTTTGTTTTATTAAAATGCAAAACATTTAGTAAAAAAGTTGGTATTGTAATAAGTATGATCGTGCAACATAACATTTACGTTTTAAGCTCGATGCTTTGAACGTTTTGCTTCTAATTTTAACATCGTTGCATAGTCTTTTTGTAAATCTATTTTCTTTACGGTGCGTTATAGCAATATACATGTTTTGTATACCCGTGATAACACATAAATTATAGATCTAGTTGACTACAGATTCAACGAAAGCAACCGATCGGTCAGGGTCCGGCTCAGCGATAATAACACACCAAGTAAAAGTACCTAAGCGAATGTTACGTGATTGGCAAGTGTCAAGATTTAACCAATTTGTTGAATTCTTTGGATTGGCATCTGACAAGACTTTAACCTTATTTTGATTTCTTTTTCCCCCTTGTGTTTATTGACTTCAAGGGAGAAGAAAGGAGGTTGGCTTTTGCAATGTCATGGAAAATGGTTACAGAAATTTCTAGATATCAAGAATTTTCTTTATTTCATTTCAGTCAAATACTATTCTTACTCATCAAGTTTAAAGCTCCCATGAGGATCTACAATGATATATGTGTGGGTGTTAAAACTGAAATTAATTGTTTAGATAATTAGATTTATATTATTATATATTTTTATACTAGGTTAAGAAATTTGAATATTATAATGACATAATTCATTATAAAATATTAATTGATAATTTTATACATTAAAGATGACAAATTCTTGATTTATTTCCTTAAAAAGACTCAAATTATTGAGTAATTTATCAAAACTACATTATGTTTGCTATTTTTTAAATTAAAATTTTATTTTGATAAAATTGGTAATTAGTCTTAATTGGTACTTTACTAAATTGATAACTGAATTTGGTTTTGACATGTGGCAGTGTTGATGTGGACACCTTAAAAAGAAGACATGTGGAAACATCTTTGTTGCTTTATTAGTATTAAGATAAGATTAAGATTAAGATTTATAAAGAATTAAGACAATCATATCTATAAAAGATAATATCGCCCACTTAAGCCTTAAAATCAATGTAAAAAAAATACAATTTCATCTTTTTCAAATGTAATATAATATAGGTGAGAGGTCATATGACACTTGTGATTAATTTTTTTTTCTTTCAGTTTTTCTTTTTCCCTCTCTTCAAATTATTTAAATGCGAAATAGAGTAATTTTATTATTCTATTTTTTTTAGGGTTCTAAAATGTACATATTGAATGAAAATGATAGCTTCATTTGATCAATTAAATCCATTAAAATACCATTAACTCTTGTTTATTACAAGATTAAATGAGCATCATTTGATCAATTAAATCCATTCAAATATGAATAACCCTGGTTTATTACAAGATTAAATGGGCAATTTCTCTTGCTATGTGTGATTTGTACATTTTGAACAAGTTGGTTTGTTTTTTTTTTATTTTTTTATTTTTGGAACGGCTAATTCATTAAAAATGGGCAAGACGTCTAGCAAGAAGTTAGAAGGGTCAAAAAAAGAACATTACAAAGAGAAAGAAATCCAGTCATTCCAAGAAATCGACTGTATATTACAACGATTCAAAAACCACATATAACTCCAATATTTGATATCAGCCAACACCCGATGAATGGAGAGAGGTCTATGCTTGAAAACGACCTTGTTTCTTTCCAACCAAATACACTAGCATCCTGTGAAGAACGCCGTATTTAACGCCTTGATCTTCCTACTAGGGTAAGAGTCTCAATGGGGATATCTTGCACCATTGAGCGACCACCTGCCAAACCATGTTCGAGAACGCGCAACTCGTGAACAAGTGTTCCGAAGATTCCATACCATCACCACATAAATGGCATTCGGCAGATGGGGTGAGAATACTTCTGCGACCAAGAGCATCATATGTGGGAAGACGACCCAGAGTTGCCCTCCAGGCCAGCATATTGATTTTAATGGGGACGCTATTGCATCACTTGAAATTGGAAGAAGCGGTGAATCCCGAGAAGGAGGCAACCAACAATCAGAGCGATCTCACCGTGAAACAACTGGAGTTGTGCATTTTTTTTAATGGCAAATTGGATAACTGACGTTATTGGCACTACCCGATCGTCTCCATTCTCCATCAGGAGGAAACTCACCACGTGTGAAAAAACATCATGGCCCAACCTGGAACTCTCATTTTCTTTTTTGTCACAGTTGAGACTTGAACCAAAGACCTCTAATTTTAATGTCTTTGAGTATCCCATTTTAACCACTTGAGCTACGGATAATTGATAGTTGTTTTGTTTTGCATAGGTGAAAAGAAACAAAATATTTTATTTAAATCACCCCTCTTTGTTCCAAGAGAAGTTAAAGAGGAACACTCTAACCCTTTTCACCGTTACAAGTTCAACTTCATTCTTTTCTACGAATTCTAAGACACCAATAACCTGGTGCAACTTCGGGTGTGTAGTCTCTTAAACTATACACTCTTTTGACTATTATACTCTAGGAAACAAACGAATTCTCTTAAAAGAGTTGAATATTTATATGGAATTCATATTGAACAAGAATCAAATACTCAACCACAAGCGTTAATAATTAATATTCATTATTAATTAATGATTCTACGTACAAGAATAATTATGTCTATATAAATTTTGTATATATATTTAGGTTTCATTTGGTATTGTATATTTTATACATATATCTTTCCCACGAATAACGAGGGTATCATTGTATTATTTTATTATTTATTAATTAATTTATTATTAATCATTGTATTATTTTATTATTTATTAAGAATTAAGTATTTTGGGTACACACTAAACCAAAAATTTGTTTTGAGAGTGTTGAGAAAATCTTCTCTAATTCCCTATAAACACCACCCCTCTCGAAGCTTTCTAAAGCTGACCCTCTACAACTATTGTATCATTAAAAAAATAAAAAACCCTCCCACATTATACCACAAATCGGGAGCAACAGAGAGATGACCCGAGCGGGGAGAAAGGGTGGTCAGAGTTGCTCGTTATATATCAACGTCGACACACCGAACATGGTGTTCCTGACGAAACTGATGCTCAAGTCAGCAAGTGGTGGTGAGGCGGGTTTTATAGCCTATGTAACACATTTGAATTAGAGTGTTCAATAAAATCGAATTTCGAATACTCGAATTATTCGAAATTTCAGTTTTGATAAAACCTGGATTCAAGATTCGAATCAAATTTGAAATTTTGAATCGGTAATTTTTGAATCGAATCGAGACGAATTTTGAATTTTTTGAATCATGACACCCTAATTTGGATTAAGCATACTAGACAAGATAAGGTAAACAATGATAACTAATTATTTAATTGAATAGTCGTAACATGTTTATATTCTTTTTCATATTTAGCTTAAATAAAAATATACTTCATTCACATAGGTGATAGTTGTTTGCATAGTTTAGTGGTCCAAATATAAAAGTTAAATGATTAGGCAGCGTAGTTTAGTTTTATCTCCATTATTAAAGATTTGGATTTGAATAATTGATTTTATGGTTAGGTGTGAAAAAGCTATCCATAAGCTTTTACACACATGGATGCACATGGAAAATAAGGTAAGTTCCTTTTTTTCTTTAGAATTTTTTTTTTCAAAATCAACGGTATTACATCTATAGAGTATTTGAATATAAAATCTTTAGTTGAGAAACCATCACCCTTATACATACATGGATGCAAAAGATCAATTAACTAATAAAAGAAGGATGTGTGGAATTATCAATCGGTCCAGTTTGATGGTGAAGTGGTATACTCATAATTCACAAACTAAATCGGCGATCAGTTTGATTCAATCCAGAAACAACAAACAAAACGAAGGAAAAGCATTGGCTAGAAAATTTTAACAGTTATGACCAAAATTAAAAATAATGGCATAAGTAACTATTCAAGATCTCAACGTATCATACGGTGAAATAGATACTTCTTTGATATTATTATTTTGATTAAATTACAATTTTTGTCCTTTAAACTTTCACAAACTATGGATTTTGTCCTTTAAAAAAAAACTTTCATTGTTTGTTCTTTATTTGAAAAATGATTTCAAGTTTTAACCTTTAGACTAACATTGTTAACTTATTCCGTTAGTTATTAAATGCACATGAGGGTATTCTTGTAATGTTGCCATATGACATCGTTTATGACATGAATATTTTTTTCTTAAATATAAATTAACGTTAATTTAATTTGACAATATGATTACGTCAATATATTATAATATTCGTAACCTAATTTCTTTTAAACATTTACCTAACATATATTAATCTATTAAATAGCCAAAACGTATAAATGGGTAAAAATGTGTGTTTCACATCATTTTTGCTACACCATCCCACCTCTTTAAGCTGCCTAACATTGTGCGAGTAAATTCATCAAAAGCCAAATCTTTTGTAATCTTATTTTATTAAAATAAAGTTTTCCGACTTTATCAAAAAAAAAATCAACCTTTGAAAGCTATATTTAACCTGTAGTGGTGAATATATTGAATTTTCCGGTCATATGAAAGTTTGGTCACATTTTGAAGTTATAATACATTGTTACATTGAATTGTAGCCAAATAAATCATGTTAGTATTTCTTTTCTATATATTAAAATGTGACATGTATGTCGAATGATGATAATAATTTGTATTTCTTTTCTCTCTATGAAAATGTAAGATGTACGTCTAATGATAATTTTAATTTAAATAAATATGCATTGTTGGTTGGAGGAATACTATCTTGGAGTCACAAATCAATTTCATACACATAAAATCTATGTATTTTCTCTTTTAAAAAAGTATTTATAGATTTATTTTTTTACCCGTGTAATACACGATAACAAACCTAGTAGTTTAATATACGGTAATCTAAATGGTTTAGAAAAATTGAAGTAACCTTGAGTTGTATTTAATATACGTTTTGGCTATTTAATAGATTAATAATATACGTTTTGGCTATTTAATAGATTAATAATATACGTTTTGGCTATTTAATAGATTAATAATATACGTTTTGGCTATTTAATAGATTATTATAAGTCAGGTAATGGTTTAAAAATTATAATATATATTGATATAATGAGATTGTTAAATTAAATTAACATTAATATATATTTAATAAAACAAATGCTGATGTCATAAATGATGTCACATGGTAAAATTACATGAATATCCCCATATGCATTAGTAACTAACAGAATAAGTTAACAATGTTAATCTAAATGTTAAAACTTGAAATAATTTTTCAAATAAAGGATAAACAATAAAAGTTTTTCTAAAAAATGACAAAATCTATAGTTTGTGAAAGTTTAAAGGACAAAAGTTATAATTTAGTCTATTATTTTACAGTTCACTCTTCTAGATTGAAAAATGGTCAAGCTAGTGGCATGTGATAGCCACAAAATGAGCAATAATTATGAAAAGATAAAGAAAAAAGGAATTTTTATTTTTTAGAGTAAATTAAAAAAAGTTTTTTTTTATGTATTCAAAAGTTATGGAATTAGGTCTTCACATAATCTAATTACATTAAACATCTTTTAAGTAATATAGTTGTTATGAACTAGTCATTTTTTTAATTCCGTTTAAACTGGTTCATTAAATGATGAACAATTTGGGAATTTTCCACCCTCTTTTAATCAAGAACGGTGGGTTTAATTAAACAACGGGGATGTGGATATACATTTGATTAAAAGGAAGGTGGAAAATTCCCAAATTGTCTATCACTTAATGGACCAGTTTAAACAGAGTTAGGTGAAAATTACTAGTTACATTACATAACAACCATATTACTTAAAGGAATGTTTAATGTAATTAGGTTGTTTAAAACACCAATTCATAATTCTTGAAAAACATAAATGATCTTTTTTTTTGGTTTATTGGATTTTAATAATTCAAGTTATGCTAATTTGATCGATAATAATTCAAATTACGAAAATCCCCACCAGATATTGTAACAAATTAAAAAGTTAAGATTCAATCTTATTACAATAAAAAAGTTAGGACCCTATTATATTACTTCCTGTAAATCACATGAACCATTTGTGTAATTAACTCTAAATTTTATATTTGACCAGGTGATGTAGAATTAGAAGTCGAAGAGTGTGTGAGTTTAAGTTAAAAAAAAAAACATGTTTTCATTAAAAGAGAAGATTACTTTGTTTGTATATTTTAAATAAATAATTTATGAATATTATGAATACTCAAGTATAAAATATCATTAAAAATAAATTAAACTTCAAAGATAAGTCTATTGGAAATTTTAGTATAAATGTGTTTTTACTAGTTTTTAGAAAAATAATAATAATTAATATATATGTGTTATATAATTAATTATTTTTGCCTTTGGGTTCTATTTGTGAGAGTATAATAATGAACCAAACGGTTTCTAAAATAAAGTTAAGATGAATGAGATATCGAATCTCTAAGTTGGATGATGGAATATAAGAAAAATACATATAACAGAGCGCAGTATGCAAACATACTTATGGCTATGACTAGTCTGTGCACGTGCCTCACCGTTATTGCTAGTCGGTTATGACTTATGAGATCAAGATTGTCTCAAACTGGCCGTAGATGAGATGGCGGTGTTTGATCTTGTTGACTACACGATTAATTGTTTTAAGTTACAAGTCTTGTGTGTGGCTATAAAATAACCATCTGGCATCATTTGTAAATACACATCGAGACACATGGATATTTGAGAGCACCAAATACCTTTTTAGAGAGACTAAAGAAGAGAGGGGTCTTCTAGAGTTTGTGTATCTCTATTGTTTCTTTCACCACCCTATCATAAAATATAAACACCTATAATCCTCAATTGAAACCTCGAGTATGAGACATCTTCTACAGTATAATTATTATTTCAGTTGTTGTATTCAGAGAAACAGATGGATACTCGCATGAAGAACCACAATCTAGTTTAAGGAATCGGGTCTAACACAATCTTTAACTGTCGCTAAGTGTTTAGACACATGCTCAAGACCATATCGTGAAGACTCATGAAATAGTGTAAATTTGCATTTTTGTATTTATTATTTTATTCTTTATTGTGTCAATGTAATGCTATTGTTCTATGATTTTTCATATAAAATAACGGGAGCACCGTTATTAAATATTTTGTTAAGTTTTAATTAATTTGTGATCGAAATCCCTACAAAGACCATATGAAAAAATGTGAAGATAACGATATGATGCACTTTCGTAACCGATCTAAACTACCGAATCCAAACCGGTTTGAGTTCTTTAAGTCACGAACTAATTATTAACCGGTTCTAGGTTAACCTATTAAAAATTATATATATTTTAAAAAATATCAGTTTTCTTACCGGTTTTATCGGTTAACCGATTCGGTTAATCTGTGGACCGGTTTTACCGGTTAGAGTTTTAAAGGTCTAGTTATTTCTTTCAAGAAGCACTTTTGACCAGTTACGATTTTATAAAGGACTAGTCACTCAAAAACAAGTTAACTGGCTTGTGCACCAGTAGTCCCGTCTATGATGTATTGATGTAATTTTGTTGATGTAAATTAGGTAAACATGACAAACTAAGATAAAATAAAATTTAGCCATTAATAAAAAAACTAGGGGTAAGGGGCAAAGACTCTTTGGTGGAGACCAAGGTTCAAACCTTGACAATGGTGAAAATAAAAAAATTTGTTGTTAGAAAAAATATAAAAAATAAAAAAAAAGCTAGGAAAATGAAAGTAAATAATTTATGATTAACTTGAAACAAAGTTACCAATGATCTCTAGTCCAATTGACGAGCGAGATGTATCCAAAGACATTATAAACGAGAGGTCTTGTGTTCATATTTCATTTGTAACAAAAAATAAATAAATAAGGGATACAGGTTGGACCAGAAGGTTTCTCACGTATCATGAGTTTTCTCTTGATGGTGATTGAAGATAATCGAGTGAATGGTGTAATACCCCATTCGTGATCCAAATATACCGTTAAAAGTTAAAAGAAAAACTTAGAAACAAAGTTGTCTAAATTTGGAAATACGGTAGGTAGGTCGTAGGTACGTATAAAATTTGACATAATAAATTGTTGAAAGGTACTACCTCTTGACATCCTAATGGTTTATTGCGATCTATAACATTAAATATAATTGAAGGGACTGAAATGTGATAGGACTTTAATGATACATCAGAGTATATATTATGATCATTTTTTGTTTGTTTTTTTTAACAGCATTTTTTAATCATCTATTAAGTCATTTAAAATAAACATTGATCCTTTTCTTTTTTCTAACATTTACCGATTGAGATACGAAAATATCATCACTATTTATACCGTATACGAATGAGCATCAAAGACTCGTTATTTTTTTAACATGGCGGCAGAAAAGGCCACGCGTCTTCAAAGGGCATAATATATATGGTTGGCTCAAAACATAAGATACTCAGTAATTAAACGGTGACATTGAGGTTTGTAGAATCTGGCTATTTCAGATAGCAGGACTAACGGGAATTAGGGACGAGTCAATTGGACTCCGTGACGGATCTAGAAATTTTTTTCAGTGTTTAACAAAAATGGGTCACGTTATAAAGGGTAGGATCGAAACATGCTAGATTATAACGAGCCTCGTAATTTTATATACACTAGATATTTAGAAAATACGAATTATATATTCTTAACCTTTTATTAATCAGACTACCAACGATGGTATTCGAGTTCGAGTTCATATGTTTTGTAATGTTTTTGAAATTTATTGATTTGCGTTTTATCAAAATATTTATCAAAACGCATCAATACATTGACTCTATATATTAGACTTTTATATATGCATAGATATAGAACGTAATAAAAAAATATTATTAGAAGAAAGAAGAAATTACCATAATATTAATTTTATTACGTTCTATATCTAATTCAAAAGCCACAAAAACTTAGGTTGTTTTTTTGGTTGTGCAATTACCATAATACACCCCATTTAATTTTATATCCAGATAACCCATTTATACTCATTTACATACATCGGCGGAACCAAAGGGGGGTCCGGGGGGTCCTTTGACCCTCCGGCGATGCAAATTCCGTCCAATATAGTATATAATTTCGTCTCTTTTTCTACTTTGACCCTTTCAGATAATTGTAAATGAAAAGAAGTTGAGATGAAAAGAAAACGGGAATTTGAAATGGCTAGATTTTTCATGTCATCGATGGCTCCGGCGACATCAAAGGCAACATAAACGGCGCTGAAATGTAACAAAGATATCTGGGAGGAAGAAGATAACCTAGTAGTGAAGTGGGCCTCTCTAAAATATTAACACAAAGCCCAATATCTAACTAAACCTACGATATGATATCTGTTTGAAAATCTTTTAATTTCAAAATTAAGATAAGGGTTTAAAACGAAGTTACCCATGCTGGAACAAATATATATATTTTTTTTGAACAGCAAACTTCAGTCGGACCTAGAGATCACACAACCACAACGCGTACACGGGTGTCTTAACCGTGCCCCGGTATAGGGCACCACCTCCATGCTCCAGTTCGGGGGAAACCAGTCCACTTAAGGCCGCCGTAAAAAACCCCTCCCCTCAGGATCGAACCCGGGTCTCTCAAAAGAGAGTTGCCCGTGCCCTAACCATCACTGAGATGTCGTTGCGCCAAAGCAACAACCACGGAACAAATATATATTAATGGTCAGATTTCAACAAGTAACTATATCTTTTGTTTTTTAATTTTATTTAGCTAAATATATAAAAATTAAATTTTTTTGTTATTTGGTTTTTTTAATTTGTTTGATTTACGTTTTATTCAGTGTATGATCTGTTAAAATTTTCAATAAGTTTTTTAGTTTATCTGATGAATTACGTTTTATTTAGTGTAGGATTATACATAACTAATTAACATAACTATAACTAATTAACATTATAACATTTTTTATCATGTAAATATATATTTTTCTAAATATGTTTTGATAACATAACAAAATATTAGAAACTGGATTGTGTTTCAGTTAAAGTAATGCTAAAGAAGCCAACCACTGAACCAATATAAGAAACTGGATCTACGGCGATGAGAGCTATCGTGTTTATAGTACATAAATAGTTAAAAAAGTAAATAACATATGCTTGTAAATGTAAAACAAATTTTTTTCGGACCCTCCATTCAACAAGTTCTGGTTCCGCCATATAAAATAAACAATCTCACCACAAAAGCTAATCTAAACACTTTTTTATAACCTCCTTTACAAAAAATCATAAGTAAATAAACATTTTTTACTTAAAATCACTTTTGGATTTCGTCCCACAGTGTGTTACGCCAGAGAGTTTCGCTCTTGTGGTGGCACAATGACTGTCAAGTGGCAGCCTGCGCTATGGTTTCCCGAGGGAACGTCTAAGCCCCAGCTAAGACGTCGGCATGTGCATGGTTAAGACACTCTCGTCTGACATCAGTGAGATACATGGCTCCACTATCAAAGAGGTACTATAACATGAAATCGTTATTAAAAAAAAAAACAATCCCAAACACCCACCCTCTTAATATACTACTGTAATAATCCAAATAATTAAAAGATTAGTAATGTTATCCCCAAAACTTTAAATTAGGGTTGTCTTGAATGAAATAAACATTTTTCAACTATGAAGGGAAGGGCTAAGCCCAAGGTGAAGTGAAGGCGCAAAGCCCAACTTCACGAAAGAATGAAAGCCGTTCTCTAGCGACATTTAAGTTGGATACTTGGGTTTAAGTTTTTGAAGTGTTCCCACATCTACACAAAATTTGGTTAGTTTGTAACTTTTTAAAATTATTTTATATACTGAGTCCGACACTTCTGGGTTTTTTATTTAAAATTTTAGCCGTAACACTATAATTTGTTAACCTAAAACTTTAAACTTTTATAGGTAAAAAGACTTGTTAGAAACTTTAAATAAATAAAAGGGGATCATTACTAATAGCATAGGGACTGAATTTGAATAAGTTGAGACTGCATTTTTATAAGTATTAGGATGGGCGGTGTACAGTGGCGAACCCAGGAATTTTTTGGATGGGGTTCGGAAATTTTCGGAGTTCGATCGTCCACCGCTATATACAAATCTTTTTAGACTAGTTCGGGTCGGGTCGGTTCGCGTTACATGATAAAAAACCAACTTTGTGACCACCGTGTGAATTCTCAATGCACAAAATAAATTCTGAATATCTCAAATGATCAAATCTATACAAATACATAACTAAAAAGTAAAAATAAAGTAGTCTTCTACCAATCTATCCAATGGATTCTCAAAGACTCATTTTTTTTATTAATTGGGGAATGGTTATTGAGTTCAATATATTAATATTGTTGGGCTCATTAGTGTCGAATCATTTTTTTATACTAGAAATTAATTTTTTTTAAAGTTGAGGGTTGGTATAAAATTTCATGGGGTTCGGTGACCAAATTTCTTGGGGTTCGGTTTAGAAAAAATCGGATATATACTAGAACGCGGCAAAAATTCATGGGTGTCGGGCGAACCCCAAGGCTAAGCCTTGGGTACGCCACTGGCGGTGTACCACCCGGGTATACCTATCCGGGTACTAGTGCTTTTCGGCAACCATTCGGGTACCACACCCCCATCTTTGACTACCACCAAATTGGGTAGTTGGGCATCCAAAATCGGCGAGTACTAACCAAACGAACCCGAGGTCTTTGTGACCATTTTTTCGACCGTTTGGCCATACCGAGGTCTTTGTAACCGAACCACCCTAATGATCATACCCTCTTAAATCAACCATACTAAAGGTTAAACTTTTCTCTCTCTCATTTGACATGCTCCCATTGGCTAAAAAATAAACTACCCTAATGACCATACCTCCCACCCTTAGAGCTCTTTTTAATTTAAAAAACACCAATATTCCCACCCTTTGAACCTAATAAGCATCCTTGAGCTACATCCTTTGTTGAACCTAATAAGCTCATCTAACTTGTGTTTATTTATTACAAAATTAGGATATCTCATTTAACTTGTGTTTTTAATCATGTGTATTGGATGATTGCATGTTTATTACAAACTTAGGATATCATGGGAATGTATGTAACTATGTACTCCTTATAAACATAAAAGATAACCATCAGTGCCTTTACATTGGTCTCATAATTTTACAAAAAATTGTGCCTATGTGTTTCAATAACTGAAGAGAAAGATTATCAAGAAAACATAACTGTGAACTTAAAATTTAGGATATAAGGCACGGTGGGCTTCTAATGTTTAACTGAGTCGAATCCGAGCCTATTTAAGCTCAAACTCGGCTTGTTTAATTTAAAAGAGTCCAAGATGGGGCTCACCTCATTTGATATTATACATTCTGAAATCTAAAACTAACCAACTTAATGTAACAAACTTACAAATTTTGGCACTGTATGTATCCGGTGACATCTTCATTATCTAGCAACAAATATTATGATGTAAATTCCAAGACATGTACACATCATGTTTGATATCATTATGTTGCAAACTTTTAACACCCATCCAAGAATCCATTTAAAATTACTTGAATATAACTCCTATTTTAAGGGCTAGAGGGGCAAGGGTTTCTCTCCAAATTGTTCATCCATTAAACAATCTATTTACTTAATCAATACTCAACAAAGAATCAATTTATACTATTAATCAATTAACTTGACCGTGACCAAACAATCAACTTACCCAATTTACTCTTGAAAAATAAATAAAAAAAGTTAGGCTAGAGTTGAAACAAAAACACCATTGAAAACCTGAAATAGACAAAAAAAAAAAAAATCAAAGGCTGAGGTCTTGAATTGTGATACATGTTTCATGATCAACCAAATCAACACACAACAGAAACTAAGAAAGTGAATTAAGAACATTTGTGACACAGAGGTATAAAAAACAACAACCGAAATAAGAACAAATCATATTCAGCTAACCAAAAAATCTACAAACGAATCAGATCAGCGACGAAAATAAACATCGCAAAACATGGCTCGGACCTAAGAACCAAATCAAAGACGAAGGGAACCCCAAATGTAGCGCTATGACAAAAACTAAAGCGAAAAAAAAAAGAAACACAAATTTCGACATGCATAGAATTAAAAGAAGGCTAAGAAGAGCTTACCACCAACCCTAGCACATATTTTAGAACTGAAAATTTCGATCTATGGATGATTTTGTGTTTGAAAGGTGTGATATCTTCCTCCACTAGATTTCCCCATCTCTACCAAAAGTCCAGTGACGGCTGTTTCTTTCCCTAAATTACCGCTAACCATCAATCTACCTTATAGATGCGTGGAACATTTAAAATTTGTAGATGCGTGGAATAAAAGGAGTACATTTGAGTTGCTCAGACTTGTACCTCTGGCATTAAAAGTCATACCTGCTATTTAATACGTATTCAAAAACCTTGCATTAGAAACTTATACATGAAATGTGCTTAGGCAACTTATACACAAGTTGCCTAATTATATAGATATGTTTATACAAATGTTCTTTCAATTTAGACGGTAGGATTCTTAAGATATGTTCTTTCAATTTAATGTGTAGACCTAGATCTTGATAATCTAGATTTTACGACACTCACATTAAAATTAGGCTTCATTTTTTTGTTTCACTTTAATCCTCTAAAAATCTTAGGTTGCCCCCTCCCTTGCCTGATGGTATCTTTTTCATCTATTCGACTCGACCCATAAGTTTAAACAACAAGAATGTTAGAAATAATACTATATAGGACCGGAAAAGTGACCATGTAGAAATAAATGTTAGGTCCGCCACTCTGTAGACTGGTAATTTGAATTTTTTATATTTTCACCACTGTCTAATGTTCTAGTCCCACTTACACCACTTTGTGAGATATTGGTGGGCAATGAAAGATTGAGCATTGTGTTTAATCCTGAGTCACAAGGGAGGGTTTACGGGTTTGCCTAGTTCCCGCCCGATGGTGCAAATAGGGGGCGCTCCCGGGTTTCCTCGCTATGAGGTTCAGACTCGGGACAGTGGGTAGGTCCAGGGTAACCAGTCCCGATACACTGCTGAGCCAAAAATTGTCGTTCCAAAAAAAAAAATACTTTCGCCCCTGTCTAATGTTCAAGATCCGTCACTGTTTAAATATGATATATTTTTACTTTCTTTTATAAATATTATATTATGTGATTTTTAATGCTCATTTTACAACGAATTAAGTTTCTATTGATTTTCAAATATACCGTTTGATACGCTTTTCTTTATTTATTTTTTGATACTCAATATTGAGTAGATGTAAGAGCAAAAGGTATACTGGCGTCGTTTGGCGCCGAACTACACTTTAACGCCAAAAACCAGCGTCATCACCGCCCCTCTCCAACGTTAAACAACGGCGCTATAAATTGGCGTGATATTTTCGGCGCTCCAAAGAATGGCGTTAAGGCCCAATGGTCTTTTTTTGACCGTTTTTTTCGAACGTTAGGATTTAAAAAAAATAAGAATAATAATAAAAAAAATGTTTAACACCACACCACATAACACGGAGTATACCCCATGTATGTTATGTGGTGTTATAATCCAGTCAGCGCTGATGTGGCATGTGTTAAACTTTAACATGACATGAGTATACCTCATGTCCTAATATAATTTCATATGTATCTCTTTAAGCATTTTTTGGGCATTCTACACTCTATTTTCTTAATATTAATAACGTAAAACACAAGCAAACATATTTTTGGGCATGTCTCGACTTCAACTTATTATACAGGTTTCGGTTTCGTACATCTTGCTATGGAAACTCTTAGTACATACAATTAACAAAAACTCACTACCTCAACTTGCATTGCATATCTCATACAACAGAGATTCAAACGTAGCCCACACATAAATTCAATTATTAAAATTAAGTTTATTATGTATCTTAGAAAAATGGTGTTTTACAACTTTTTTTTTATTATTTGTTCCCGTGTGTTTTTTTTTCTTTCTTCATATTTGAACAATAACATGTCGATATATTTTTGGTATGTTACTGTCTTTGGGTATGTTACCGTTTTATACGGTTACATGTATAAAATTCTTGTAGCATCGTGCAAGTCGACTCCAACTAGTTTTTTACAAAACAAGTAGAAAGATCAAAACCATATCTACGACCTCCTTCACTTCCACTTGATACCAATTTTCTTCTTTCCACCTTGATACATCCGTGACTATCCTCAATATTTTTAGCCACTACCATACCATCATTTATGAGGTGGGGCGATGTTCGGAACGTACCTAGTGACGTCTAATGGATTATTGAATCATATAAGATGATATCATAGTGTGTATACATGTGTGTTAATTTGTATCATTTTATCTAAGGTTTTAAAAGTGAAGTCACAGCCAACTCAATTAATCTTTTGACAGAGATGTAAATTTATGATTTGGGTCATAATCTCATATTAGAAAAGACACATTTACCAACTAAAAATTAGAGTTAAAGTTGTACTAAATATATTAGGACAATGGGAATATGAGATGATCATGGTGGACCATAACATACAGCCTTGCAAGCAAGCAAGAAAAAGCAAAAGACCAAAAACATTGTTATTTTAAATCAAAGTTAGCCATGTAAAGTCCCTTTTGGACCCATTCATTATTTGGAATTAACACTTTAGGGACCAATTTCGACAAACCCCCTAATTTGTGGATTGTCAACTAACTTACGGAAGAGGTCTCTACATAATATACTTTATTTGCTTGTGATGGTGGGAAAACTTCCAATGTCACAACTCACAGGATAAGATCGAGATAATGACTAATGAAATGTTTATTTGAAAAAAAAGTTTTAGACATTATGTTATTCAAGTGTAAAAGATATGAGCTTAAAAGCACAAATCTGGGGCTTGACTTGGATGTCATTTTGCACGGGGTTCGGGGAGGGGTCGGAATCGCCGGATCGCTTACCGCTGATCTGATTTACATACCCTTACTTTATAATTTTGTACATGAGATTATTTCTCACGAATTAAACATATGACCTTAACTCCTTATGATTACAAAGCGATAACCCAACCAGTTTCTCCAGCAAATATGAGCTTTAAGTTAAAGAGATAAAATCTAAACCAATTTTACATTTCTTAAAAAAAAAAAAAATTGATGTAAGCTTACCATCAAGAAAGTAATAAATAAGAGGTTACTACTTTGACGTGGACTCGCAATACTGCTGAGATCACACCACACTAGCTATAATTATAGCAATAGCTTCGTGTAAGGGATAAGTTTAACCATAACCAAATGGATTTTCAGTTATATTAAACCCAAAGAGCTGATAAACGTAAATTTATTTAATTTAATATATAATAACATTGTATTCATTTCAAAGATAAAAAGCGTTCGTTTTTATAGTGTAATTTAAAAACATAGATATTGTATATAAAAATTATGAACATTTAAAAAAATTAAAGAATTTAATAAAAGTTAACAAAAGTTACAAAGACTAATATGTCTCTCTATTATTTTTCACCACTAATTTAATCTCAGCCATTAATTTAAGTTTGATAACAGCCTTCATAAATTAAGTGTACTTCATAGAATAAATTATTCCTTATCGATAAAATTGTTTAATCATATTGTTTGAATTCTCTGAATCAAAAACAATTTTGTAGCCGGTATAATAATAAAAAAAACATTCAGTCATACATTTACATTTTTAAAAATATAATATTTGTTACAATTTAAATTACATGGTATATGTTTTTATATAATTATAACCGAAAATATGTAAGTAATTTATTTTCTTTTATTTTCATTTTGATTTATTCATCAAACTAATATGATTTGAAACTCGTAAGTCATATAACATCTTACTTGTTTTGTTTTTTTTCGTTATTTTGTATTTATAATGTTTTTTTTTTTCATCTTTGTATCTATTATACTATATATACAAATAACAACATATGGTACCACTTCCCAAACCCATTGTACAAACACATATTGCACTGGCACTGTTCATCAACAGTGGTCACGGTTCAAGGGTCAGGAATGCGGGTCGATCTTCCGGGTTTTCTTTTCTGGTGGTCAGCTATGTGGATTAAGTGTGAAAGAAAGTCTTCAAAACCTGCTCCCATCACCATACCTGCTCCCTCACGTCACCATCACAGCCTCTCCATGACTCCATACCTGCTCCCACGCCTCATCTCTTCCTCTTATCAATTCTCTTTGCAAATTCACCTTCCCAACTAATGTCGATGTCACTCATTTATCTCCAAACCATTCAAACCAGATTTGAATCAATGAATGGGAGCGCCAGAAAGTGAATCCAAAAGCGAAGATGAGGATGTTTGTTCAAAAAGAAGTCGTCGCATCACCATATACAGGCGGCGGGGGATTCCATCGGCGGTGGTTAATTAAACCCACTTCTCGGCTTCTCGATTTCTCCTGCGTGGCAGTGGTGTGTATATCTTTTGACCCGGTCTTTTGTTCTTTAAGATTTTCTTTTTGAGGGTTTTTAATTTTTCAGTTTCATTTGTATCTGTTTGTTTATGAACCCAGTTTTATATTTTTTTAGGGTTCTACCCTGCCCTCCATGGTTAAATGGAAATAGCAGTTCGTGATGGGGATGATTTAGGGGTTCACAACGATTTTTCTTTCACGACGAGGGTGGATCAGGCAAGTTTCGATTGTTGTCCGAATATTGTTGATTCAGCTTCTGTTGCGTTTGTTATTATATAAAAGATATGTGTTTTCTATATTTTTATTTTAATTGCTAATGGAATACCATGTAATTTATATTGTGGTTAGGGAAGGCGGGTGGTTATGGTTGATCGATGGAAGACAATGATGTGGTTTTGGAAGAAACATACGTACACTCAAAGGATAACAATGATAATAAAATAACAATCATCATAAGAGCAAGGGAGAAGCTGAAATCAAGCAATCTGATACACATGTAATATTTTCTTTTTCTGCTCATGCTTTTAAATATTAGAAAGTGTTCATGATTATTTTTTCATAATTGAATTTGTTAGGATGACAAATATAGAGAGTAGGCATATCATTTTTTGACATTATGGTTGTAGGCATTATTAGCACTTTTTTTTGGTAACTAACAATTAAAATTGAATGCTTAGTAATTGAACAAACTGAATCAAAAAAAGAAATGATGATGGGTTGTAGCATAAGGGCTCGAGAATATTGGTGATTTGCAGGTTACAACTGACAGTGTGTAATCTGAGATGGTTTGTGGATTGCTGTTCTCTTCTCTTTAGGTAAACTTATCAATTACTCTTTTTTCTATGTGAATTTGGTTTGTATTTGTAATTGTCAAGTGGTTTTTGTGTTTTGATGTCATGATTGATCTGAAAAGCAGGATCCTTTTGAGATTTTAGGGGTTTTTCTGATAACTGCGAGGTGTTCACTTTTGTTATTCAACCTTTTGTATACATGGGTATGTTCATACCTCATAGCTAACTCTACTGCAGTTATCTGTATTCATCGGTCCATTGGCAAACAACTATCGTTGATGTATTTTCTAAATTGACAATGATCACTGGTCTGTGAATCCAAAAAGAAGGACAGTGGGTGAGTTTTGATGTTCTTTTTGTTTGTATTTTGCTCTTAAATCTGTGTTTTTTCAATTTTGTTGAAGTTAACCAGATCTGTTATTGTTTGTTTGTGAATAGGCTTTTAATTAATTTTTTTTAACAAATTATGGTATAAAAGAAATAATTAATTATATAAGAATTATTCATTTTATAAAAATATAAAAGAAATGATGATGTGGAAATAAAGAGAAATTTGTAGGAAATACATTATTGGGGCAAAAGACTCTTTGTGGGAAGGGCTTCGTTTGTTCTTGATATATATATACAATTCCCAGTTGTTTTTGACAGCTTGACAAGCAACTGCTTCTCTTCAGAGACAGAGAGCAACAATCACCTATACCTTAGATTAAGTGTTTTTTATGTTTGCATAAATGTTATGATTTTCTATTGTTAGTTTTTGCTACAGGTCGTAATCTTTTCGTGTTTACGAAGTGGTCAACGACATGGTATTGAAGGTCCTCAGATTAAGAGGCTTCCATACACAAATCTGTTTATATTTTGGCTTTACTTGCATCTGTACAAGCAGCGAAAGCCACCTACATTTACCTTTTTTGTTGCTTTTACTTATATATCTGCTTCTTACATTGAAATTGAACCTGAAATACCTTTTTTTTGTGTGTTTTTGAAAGGGTGTTGCTGGGTATACAAAGTCTCGATTATGTGTTTGTGTTTATGTTGTTTTGTTCTTTAATTGCAGGTCACGGGCTCTTTGATTCGTTCCTTCAAGTTGCAAAAACAGGTATTTTTTTCAGTTGGGCTTGCCTGCAGCCTGTTTATTTTGATGGTTTGTTATGTATCTCCTAATGTTGTTGTTCATCAGATAGTATAGCTGTTGAATATATTTAGTTGATCCTTTTAATGCCAATTTTTAATGTCTTGGGCATCATACAAGTTTTAGTGCATGAAATTAGTGTGATTGAATCTTGGTTCTACGGAAAGTAGCTTTATATAAGTTGTGCACTTCAGTGGTATCAAATTTAGATAAATTTAGGCTGCAATTTCATGGCAATTGTGAATTGATAATGTTATTTACTTGCTTATTTTATAGCAATCAAACACACATTTGGATGGCTAATGTCTATTCACTATGTGTGGTGTTTAATATGTGTGTGGAATATGTTGTAAAAATGAATTTAGTGATATATTTTGGGTTATATTTTAGAGATTGTGTACTACATGTATTTTCAGTTGTGGAAAAACAGTGACCCGTTTGAAGTATAGTCATCATAAAGGATGCATTTTTTTAACATATATTTTGGTATTTTGACTTTCAAAAGACAAAGGTGGAGTTATCCCTGATGCTTTCGTATATATAAATGCTTTATGGACTGCTTATCGTTCAGTTTGTTAATCTTATGGGTTGCTTTTACATCTTTTGGATAGTCTTTTGTAAGGGCTAGCTGTATGGGACAACCACATCTTTTGGATACTCTTTTGTAAGGGCTAGCTGTATGGGACAACCACATCTTTTGGATACTCTTTGGTAAGGGCAGCAGTTGCAAAATGAAGAAAAAAGGTAATTTTGTGCAACATTAGCAGGTATGTATAAAGTTGTATGTATGGGTAGTTGTTTTCTGTAATGACATGTATAAAATGTCATAGCTTTTGCCAATCAGTGACGGTTATGTAAAACTGACAGTTATATAAAGAAATCTACATTTAAAGGATTGTTGTACCCAATGCTATAAGTTATCTTTTGTTATAATTTTCAGCAATATTAAAATGAATGGCTGCTCACTTGGTATTATACATAGATATATATGCATTCTGTCAAACACAACTGACTTTGGTTTATGTTTATCTATATTTTGGAAGTAATGGTTAGCTTTATCCTTATATTTTTGCATGGCTTTGACTTTGAAAAGTCAGCTGTTTATGTTTCTTTGGTAGCATGGTTTTTTTTTCCTTAATCCCTATGAACCATTGCTGTAATATTATTAGCCTGCAATAAGTAATGGTTATGTTTATGTTCATTTTTTGGACCTGTTTGACTTTCAAAAGTCAACTGTCAATATGAAGCCTAAATAGAAAACTGGAACCTGTTCACTTGATCTGCTCTTGCATCTGTAATAGTGAAATGCAGCCTTAGGTGTATTATGCTATCATCTTAGTTTGATACATTTTTCATTAAATAATTGTACATTTATACATTCTATTTGGTATATGCTATACAAGTGCTTTGATTGTTTTGCTCATTTTAGACCACATGCCACAATAAAAACATAGTTGGTGCATTACTTCACCAAGCATAGTAGTACATTACATTAATTCCAAATACATACATTACAATGGCACAAACTATAAAGAAAACAAATCCAAATCTATAGCTCTCCAAGCCCTTCTGCAAGCGGATTTGTACTTTTCGATGCCATAGCTCGCATGAACTCATCTTGCCACCCGATGAAGCGCTTTTTATCATGCTACATCATAAAACAAATTTAGATTAGCATGATTTTTTCCCTAACAGACTTTTTTAAAACGGTACGACTCCGCAGCGTAGCGCGGGTCGTCCAACTTGTTACTATATATAATACATATTGCCCTAAAGGGCATTTTCGTCATGAAAAATGCTTAATCCTTAAGACGCGTACAAAATCTTAAGCATTATGTACAATCTTTAAAGCATAGCTTTTCAACCCATCTCCAACATTTACAAGCAAATTAAATAAGGGCAATCTGGTCATCATACTAATTAATCATAATTTGTAATATCGATTTCTTTTTGCACGCTTTTCTCCCCTCGAACAGATAATCAGCCGCCGTATACTCCCCTCTGGTTGCCGCCCATCACAGTCTATCAGTCTATCTCCCCATCGGTTGGCCAATTTCAAGTTGTATCTTCTTGGGGTTCAAATTGAGTTCATCTCACGCTTAATCAAATTATGACGATACTCCTTTTCGATTCAATTGGGCCGCTGCATCTTCGTCAATTTCAAATTCGAAGGCGCACCATCGATTGAGAGACTCTATAAATTCACAGTTCCTCAATTTGTTTTTAGCAACTTAATCTTCAAAAGTCTGAGGCAAGTTTTGGTTTTGAAGTGTCTTAATTTCGTTATTCAATTTGATATGATTTTGATTTTGAAGCAAAACTTTGATCTATGTTATGATTAGGGTTCCGAAGCTCCTCATTGAGAACCGAATTTTCAGTGTTTCAAAACATGGGTTTTGATTTTGTGTAACCATGGCTAAGAAAAATGCTTTGAATTTGTGTAACTATCTGTTTATAATTTTTATATGAAAACCTTCTTTTTGTTGCTTCTAAATTTTGTTAGATGTTTCTGGTACATTTGTTACAGTTAATGGTGTTGTTGGAAGCTTATGCCAAATCTGATTTGTTACAGTTAATGGTGATGAGTACACATGAGAATTGATGATTTTTAGTTCAAGTTGTTAATTTGAGTTATGTCAAATCTTATTTGTTACAGTTAATGGTGTTGAGGATTTTAGAATATGGTGTTAGAGTACTTGAGGTGGATTAGGAAATAGAACATAGATTAGATACATTTAAAATTTGAAAGCATGTGCAATTCAAATGTTCATGGAAACCTCTATAAATTTCTTTTACCATATGCCCGATTCTCACACCGATTTGTGGTTAATTCTGGTTTTTGAAATGAATTTATGTTACCTAAAGTCTGATTTTGATTTTGGTTGTAAATTTTGGTTTTGGTAGAATCTTATTGAAGCTCCCTCACTCATAAAATCGGATTTTGAGGTACATTGTTGAATCTCAATTACTGTGTGTTTTCCATTTTATTCCAGTTTTGACCCATTATGCATTGATCTTGGCCATTTTGTTATTGATATACAGATTAGAAATCTACTAATTAACAAGTTTGCTGATTTTTTAGTCCGGTGAAGGTGTTCCTAACTAATTAGACTCATATATATATGCAGGTCCAGTGAAGGTGTTCCGAAACGAGAAAGGTTTTTGCTAAACCATACCGGAAAAATCAAGACTCCCTTATTTTGGTTGATTAAATACAGGTCTATATATAAGCTTGTGGACTAATATAATTGGTATTTTGACCCGTTAGCATGTATACTAAGTCGATGGCTTTGATTTCTTTAGGATTTTTTGTTTTCTGTTAGTTTTTGTTTTTTTTGAAATTTGGTATTTTGATGTCACTTTCATACCCATTCTCCTATTTCAAAACTCTAAAAAGAACGAACACGTATTCAGTGTTGTACCTGTAGGTTCATGTATGAGTCAACAAATATAAGATAACCTTTGTACTCCATTTCCCACTTGAGCTTACAGTGAGAAAAATATATGTATTTGATGCCAACAAAAAAAATTTAGGTGTTGTGTTGCTTAAATTTCAATGGTTTTGTGTCATTATTGAATTGGGTGTTAGGCTAGGTTGGTACTGTCCTCTATTGGTAATTTTGCTATGTTGTAATTTGTGGTTTATTCAGATAAAATGGTCATGAGAAACATGTTAGACGATGTTTGTACATATGTTGTCTAAAAAGGTCTGGCCATGTTCTATTTCTACTATGAGTAGATAGTTCAGAGTTATATGTAGTTGTGCCCTGTTTTGTATTGTGAAAAAATGGTATATATTACAATTCAATTGCCTTTTTTTTTAAATTGGACAGGCTTCTTTTTTAAACTGGGAATAAATGGATGTGTATGAAGCTGACTATTGACTATTTCTGGTTTCAAGGATCAAGATACAAGAGGTATTTTGTGTGCAGTGCTTTTGATATAAAGACAATTGTTAGTAATATTACATGTGTGATTATATACATACTATTAGTTCACAAGATGAGTTACAATTTGGTTCATTGCAGGTGTTGTTAATGTCCTTAAAAGCTGGTGGTGTTGGCTTGAATTTGACTGGAGCTTCTAATGTATTTCTTATGGTATTTATCCACTTTGACTTTTATAGTTTTTCATTTTGACTTTTCTATTTAATTCCATTTGTTGCTATTTTCTTAGAAAAAACTTGCCTTACTGATTGGTAAATCATGAATTTGTTTTGTCCTTTGTAATCCACATTCAAAAGATTATGAGGCGAAGGCCTTTGCTGATAAATTGTGCTCTAACTAATAGTCCAGAGAATCAGAAGGGTCCAGCCTTTGGACCACATACTTCTGGACGGTTCAGATGAAGCGCTCTAAATCTACCTGTTTTTTTTTTTAAAAAAAATCTTCCATTCTTGGTTTTTATATGTTTGTTACCTTTTGCTTAGTTACTCTTTTGCTTCAGAAGGTAAAATATCTGTTTTTTATGTTCACTATGTACTTTTTCCTTTCTGTGAGGTTTCAAAAATACATTTTTGGTGCTGATTTCTCCTTTACTTGACTCCCAACCCGAATTCATTTATTTATTTGGTTCAGAATTTGCAGGATATGGCATTGGCAGAGGTAGGTGAAGGATGCACTTTACTATAGGATATAGTACTATCACATTGCCGTGAGATGACCGATGCTGGTGTAGCTCACCCTTTTATTTGTTGTTTTATGTTGCATTGTGCAAGTCTTTTGCTTGGCATTGTATTTTATACATTTCCGATTTAATCTTTATATAATCTTGCAGGTTCTTCGAGGGCTTAGGAATAGATCTGCTACTTAGGTAATACTGTTATCCCTTTTACATGTTTAAAGCTTGTTTTGGTTTTTTTTTTTTTTTTACCTTATATGGTTATGTGATGTTTATTGGGTTTCCTTTTATCCGGTTGTATTAGAGTTCTTTTTTTCATTTATTTTTTGGTTGCATCTTTTTCATGATTATTTTCAATGGTGGTTCTTTGGTTCTTTTTGTATTTATTTGGATTTGTATGTGACCTGGTTAGCATTGGCCATTTGGTCTGCTTGTAATGTTTGTGTTATTGTGAAGATATTGTTAGGTTATGACTTATATGTGATTTATTTCTGTTTTGATGTTCCAGCCTTCCGGGTGATAGTTGTTGGCCTTATTTGCCGTCTTTGTAGCACATCTGGCCCTGAGGTATTTCTATTGACTTCATTCATATATAATGATATGGATATATTTAGTTTGGCAATTGTTGCTGGATTGTATTTTATAAACTTCCACCCTTGATTGGTAGGTACATACGCATACCTTTAGACTTTTATAAATTTTGTTTTTGGAATAACACGAAAGCTGCAATTTGAGTTTTGTTTTTTTGATGGTTGTGACTTTGTAGGATGTTGAACCAGTGAATGGAGAAATGGACTAGCAGGTTTCGTTTTTGATGACTATTTTATCTGATTAGTTCTTTAAAGCATACACATACCTTTAAACTCTTATAATTAATCTCTTCCATTTAGTTCTTTAAGGCATACACATAGCTTTAAACGCTTAGTGGTTTGGTCATGTAAAACCCGATCGTTGTAATCTTTAATCTCTGATTATTTATTTATTCAACTTTAGCTTTGCTTATTTTTCAAACCACTGCCATTATTATTATTATTTGTGTTGACCTAGATGATCGTTTTGATGAATATTGTCATTAGAAAAAGTTATGAAGCCATTGAAGTTAAATATATCTTTGGATACATGCAGTTGCTCGAATTGCATTAGTGAAGCCTGAGAAGTTCAAGACAATGGATAGCCTAAGGGGCTATGGAGAAGGTTGGTTATTTTTCCTAAATACATACTATTATACTTATTCCATCATTAACCTCTAATCTCTATTGATAGGCTAGATGCAGGTTTCTTAAGAAAATCTCATTTCACTGTTGGAACAAATCAACAATTAAACAAATCAAAGTCACGGTATGTTAAAGCTTTATTTTATAAATGTTTTATGTTCTTTGTTTATGCCGAGGAGTCCTATGAACATATTATTAGCAAAGAAAACACGTAAAAAGAAATTTTAATTATCAATTTATATGTAAATGTAATATTAGAACCATTCTTCATGAATCATAGTAAATATGATTAAAGATGGATTGGTTAGTTAAAACAGAAGTTAATTTTGTTTATGATTTACCGTTGTTTTTCAGATTAGGTGTCGGAGCGTGCTTGACGACGATGATTAATGTTGGTATGTTTGAGTTTGACGGTTGTCATGATCTTATCTACTTGATTATTCACGCTTCTGGGTAGTGTTCTTTTTACATGAGAAATCTTTGTTTGAGTGTTTAAAAGTTTAAGCATTTTGTAATTCTTATCAATTTGATCCCTGTTATGGATGCTTGTAATATGTCTGGGTCATTGAGTAATTTTTTCGGGTGATAGTCGTGTTTGCAAAATGTTTAGTAAAGTCAAAGCGTGTCTGGGTTGGTCGAATTCCTAAAATTGTTTTGAATAAGGCCCGCTTCTTGGAAACCCCAATTTAAACTTACTTTTTTTTTTTGCAGTTAGTTACAGATCAAAAAAAAAAAGTTACAGATCAAAAAAAGGTAATGTTGAGGTGAGGTCTTGCATATCCGCATCACAATATTGTCTTCATTATCATAATGAGGGCATCAACTATGTATTGTATATATTTCAAGAAATAGTCAAAAGTATTTAAGAGAGATACAATAATCAAGATAAATATTTCTATCTATCACTTATGATCACGAACTCAAAGTTTGTTAAATTTCATTTCTTAAAGGTGGTGACCGGTTGGAATAATCAGAATACAAATCATGTTGTAGAAGCTGGTGGTTTTGTTAAAATTTTACTATTTATAAACCTAACAGATAAAGAAACTAAAAACAACACTATATGCAATACACAAGATAACAATTTCTTTTCAATCAACTATGGTTTATTTCTATAAATTGTTTTCAGTAAATAGTATAAAATAGTGCCATCTATTTTAGAAAGGTGAGTGAAAATTCCACAAAAAATATATACTCTTTTTTAATTAAATTGCGAGTCTCCATTAGACTTCTACCTATTAGTTGTAAAATAAATAACTACTGAGAAGTTAATGTGTTAAAATTTATGAATATGTATGCCTCAATTTGTAATTTCGGTTTTAAACCGACAACTGAAACTGAAATCTTAAGCCGGAAAAAAAAAACAAACCGAATAAAACAAAACAGAACGGTTTCCAGAAAAATTAAATTAAAAGCTTCAGGTTCACAGTTTGGACTCTCTTCTCGATAAAGGTTCAAGTTCAAACACATGGGTTTTTGAAACAACAAATTAAACTCAAGTACCACGTTGGTTCTCTCATACAATACTACCACGTATTGTTGTCGCTAATGAAGACGCACATACCACATTATAAGTTGACACCGGAATGCACCACCCTAAAACATGGATGTCGCGATGTAAATTGTCGCACCGTCATAACAAGCGAACAAATGACGAATAACGCCCTATAAACTACTGCCGCTGCAACGCGCAGACAGAAGACGAATAACACGCTATACACTGTCGCCGCTGCAACGCGCGGGCACACGGCTAGTATATATTTATATATGTTTTGTAGACGTGACAACTTCCTTCAATTTTCTTATGAAAGGATCGATTTGATTTTGTTTACATTTAGTGTGTTAAGGGGTTAAGAGTTATCGCTCTAATTAAACTTAAATATCGTGAAAAAGTATATGCAAACTATTTATTACAATCACAATAGTATAAAACTACAGTAAGGCATACATTATAAATAAGCAACTAGTTGTGTTACGTGTCATAATTTTGTGAGCTCAAGATTCTTGTAAGTTGTAATTGCTTGAAAATTTTTACACTTATGCATTTATATTACGAATGTATACTTGAAATATGTTAGTTATATACAGAGTTCATAGTTATATATTTTATATTTTTTAATCCTGTGTAACACAAATGTTTCTAAAACTAGTTACACTTATACATATTTAAAAAAGAAAAACGTGAGAGGTGAAAACATCCAGTGCTTTGTAGTCATGCATAACAAAATTTTGTGTACCACATTCCCTAATCAACCCATTTAACAAAATAATAAGTATGTTTGTGTTTGAGACTTAAAAGGGTTAGAAATACAACCATGTTTGGTTATTTTCTATGACACCTATATAAATCTCTTAAGACTTTTTCTCAAAGGAAGGTGTACAGTTTTGGGGTGAACTCAAATCGCTCGTCGGAAACGGAGACGAAACACTTTTTTGGCTCGATCCTTGGCTAACCCCTGACCCACTTAGAAATATGTTCCCAGAGTTATATCTTCTTGAAGCTCAAAAGTCATGCTCAGTTAAAGAAAGGGTTAAATGGTCAGAAACTAATAATCCTACTACAACGTGGCGGTGGAAACATGAGATCAATTCCGATTTATTTAGTCACCAAGTAAACTTGATCGATACCCTACTCAGAAACTTCAACTACAGATCAGGGGATGACAAATGGATATGGGTTGGGTGCGCTGATGGAACGTTTCATTCCTCGTTCATTAGGAAGCAGATCGAATCAGGCAGCAACGACGATGGCTGCAGACACAATTGGACTTGCTGGGTACCATCGAAAGTCCATATATTCACATGGAAGGCCAGAATGAATCGGATCCCGGCAAAGGAAGAATTAATGAAAAGAGGGGTAAACGTCGCAAACCCTGAATGCTCATGGTGTTATAGCGCAAACGAATCTGTCTCTCATATACTGTTGCAATGCACTGTAGCAAAGGAAACATGGAGTAAAGTCGCAGAATGGTGCCATTACAATTTCAACACTCAAACCTCGGTGGATAACCTGCTCTCCGGTATAAAAAATGATAATCTCCTGCAGAAAAAGGAAAATTGGTTGGTTACCATTGCCTCGGCTACACTTTGGGAGGTATGGAGAGCTCGAAATCGAAAGGAATTTGAGAATGCCAACACATTCCCCGAAAGAATAGTTGAAGAAATTAAAGCTAACTGCTTCCTGTGGCTTAGTCATAGAGCAAATGGTATATGTAATGATTGGTCTAGCTTTAGCTCTTCAGCAATGCTGTAATGTTGACTGTGTTTTCCTTCTCTTCTAGCAACTTGCTAGATTTCTAATAAAATTGCTTTTGCTGTTCAAAAAAAAAAATCTCTTAAATTATTGTTTAGGTTATCCTTTATTTGAAATAATATAAATAATTCGATAGGTATCAATTAAACCCTTCAAATCAAATGACGTTTGAGTGTATGAATGTGAGATTTAGCCGAATGTTGGTGATGTCATCATCTTTTGAATCGAGGGTCATGTTAAATTTTTTTGATTGGATTTTTTTTTTCCGTTCAAAAAAAAAAAAAGTCGGGAACATTAAACAAAACAAATAAATGTGAAGCACGTTATCCCGTGGACACGAGTAAAACTTAGAAATTGACTCGTCGGTTACTTAATTAAATGTCATTTATTCCTAGATATTCGAAGAGCTCATTAAGTTAAGGTCAACTCGGCGTTAAGGTAACATATACTAATAAGTTTCCTAATAAATGTTTTTTAGTCTATTTGATGTGATTTTAACCATTCTTAGGTTAATCACAATGTCTTCACCGAGATCTCGGTGGAGATGCTTACCTGGCGACCACCGTGATAGAACCCTTGGTGAGGGTATTGGGGAATGGGTTCGGTACCCTCGGTGGTGGCTTTCTCGGTCACCGTCCGCCGAGGCAAGCAACTCGGTGGCGAAGGAGTTTTGTGGGCCATCTCCCCAAATCTCTCTCACAATCATTTTTTTCTAAATTAATTTAAATGGATTATAATAATATTAAAAGTAAAATGAGGGTAGTGAAAGGTGTGTATTGAAAGTGAAATGAGTGAAATATGAGAGAAGTGGAAGGTGATGATGTGGCGCTGAGTTGACAAAAAAGTAAGGTGAAAGGTGATACATGATAGGAAAGTATTGTAAATAACCATAGTTATTTATTTAACACTTCAGTAAACTCGAAAATTTCTAATAAGGGGAAAACCGTCTCCACCCTCTACGTAAACGCCGAGGCTAAGCCAGTGATTTCTCCTATAAGAAGTCACCGAGCTATCACTAAGGGGCTGTTTGTTTACCTCTTATTGAGGTCTGAACTGGATGGAATGTATTTTTCGGCCAGACATTTAATTAAGGGCTGTTTGGTTGGTTACCTCTTAAACTGAAAAAAATAACTTAATGAATAAGGGTTTACTTGATAGCTTTTTGATTCAGAATGTCACAAAAAAAAAACGCACACAGCGTCCCTCCTCCTTCACGTACGTAAGAGACCAGCACCTCCTCCTCCATCAGATTCGTCGTCCGACTGCCACAGCGCCGGCGACAACCTCTCATTCTCCGGCGATCATTCCTTCTCCGGCGTTCCATCGTTGCAGCAGCCCCTCCTTCTCCAAGTAAGTTTTTTTAGGATTTTGTTCAAATTCTATAGATTTTTTACAAATTGTTGTGTTTTTATGCTCTAATCAGTGTTTGATTAACATTATCTATGCTCGAAATTTGTTATTGATTCTTGAATATAGTTTTCCCTAAATTTTGTTTGTTTTTCTCAAAATCTAGGGTTTTTTTTTACAAGTTGGTTTAATTTGATGCTCTAATTCTGTTATTGTTCAACCAAACAACACTTAACTGATTCAGAATATCTTATTCTTAACTGATTCAGAATCTCTTATTCTTAATAATTCAGCCTTTATATTGGAATACCACTTAGAAAGTAACTAATACATACACTGATAACTAAATAATATATTTGAAATTAAAGATAGAGGTTATTGTGAGAAGTTTGGTTTAAGTAAAAAGAATAAGAAAATAATCATAGTTATTAGATTTTCAATTAAATGAAAATCTATGACCAAAAGTTTTCCTATCTAAAATTACATTATAAAAACGAACGTTTTTTATCTTTAAAACGCGTATAGTGTTGTTATATATAAAATTAAAAAAAAATTACTCTTTCGATTGTATCAAAATGTTCAAATCATTGTGTCACTGTGTCAAGATGTTAAGATCATTGTGTCATTGTGTCAAAAAGATCATTGTGTCATATTGTGTAAAAAATGTTTAGATCATTGTGTCATATTGTGTTAACATGTTCATATTATTGTGTTGTAAAAAAATGTTCATATTATTGTGTCATATTATTTCAAAAAATGGAAAGGGTAGTATTTTTTTTTAAAATTATATATATATATCAACACTATATATAATTTTGTCACGATGATACAATGACACAATGATCCGAACATTTTGTGACAAAAATAAAAAAATATTTTTTTATTTTTATATATATCAACAGTATACGCGTTTTAAAGATAGAAAACGCTCGTTTTTGTGGTGTATTTAAAAAAATATCGTATGTGAAAATTATGAATATTTAAAAAAATAGGGAAACTTAATTAAAAGTATAACAAAGATGACTAACACCAAATTGCCCACGATCCAATGAGTGAGATTCCTTATTATCTTTCTTACTGAAACCAAACTTTTTATTTGAAACTCTCTATAAAATAAAATACTATAAGTTTGAATATATATTAAAAACTAGAAGTGATCAATTCATCAATTATCACATTAGGTTTTGATCTCATATTTTTTTACAATGTATGTATATCTTCAATAGATTTGTTAGCTATGTAATTCTGATTATATTGTGAATTTACTACATCTTATCATAGACGATGGACACTAAGAAGGAAGAAAGAGATGTAAAAATTGGAAGTAAAAAGTTTTTAACTCTTTTTACGAGTAAAAATTTAAACCTTAATAAAAACATCTTAAATGTTCTTAATGGTTAGTCTCGTCATTAGCAAAAGTAGACAAAAAATGAAAAATCCACTCTTCTCCTTCAACCGTTCAACGTTTCCTTTATAACTAAAAGCCGTCTCTCTGTTTCTCTCCCGCTTTTCAATTTCATGATTTTGACTGATTCAATTTCAAAATTTAACAGCTCCGTCGCCGGAATATTCTTCACCTAGTAACACGCAGCAATCGCCGATCATACTCATACAGCCTATTTATCAGCGGTCAGATAACTTTTCTTCTCTTTACCATGTTTAATCTGTATCAATTCATCCCGCGGATATTTCAAATTCTGTTTCGTGATGTCTGATTTGTCGGCGGTTATTACTAATTCACTCTGAACTTTCAATTTCGAGGTGAAATTTAATGTCATTAATGGCGATGGAAGTTTAATTAGTTATATTGAATATATTTATTTGCATTTCTACGGTATCCGAGGTTATTGATATGAAAAAACAATACCTAAATTCAATCTCCGTGCAGAACTGCAGATCTGATTTAGCTATCAGAAAAACGTATGATGTAGAAAAATATATTTATTTTTTATTTTGATTTCTGATACTTCGGCGCTGTTTCGCAAACTGTAGACAGAAATCTGCGAAGTCCAGCCACTACATCAGCTATGGTTCACGGAAATTTTACTGATTATATTATAATATAAAACTTAGGCTTTGATACATTTTGATATAATCATATAATATGTATTTGTTTGTTTGAGTCTGTATGGAATCCAAGAGCAGGGACAATGATCCTTTTTGGCACATGGTATTCCATGGATGTTTCCAGAATCCCCTTGATTTTATGCATTATTTCATGTTTGTTTCCAATGCCTTGAGAGTTGATATTTGACTGTAAATGTAAAACTTTGATTTTAAGGTGAAATCCAAATTGGTATGCGAAGACAAATCCTGATTGTATGATCGTATTCAGTGCAAACAAACAAAGATTAAATTTGGATGTTATTGTTCTATTCTTCATAATTGATTTCGAGATTTTATTTTGTGGTTTTCCACCATTACTCTGCAACTCCTTTACTTTTCAGTCCTGTCGACCACGGCAAATCCGTGAAAGAGATTACAGGTGGCAGTTTCACTATTGTGTTTTCAGCAGCATTATTCTTATCCTGCGCACCATTCCCTTTGTTACCTCCTTCACTCTCCTCCATTACTGACTGAAGGATTGCAAATTGGATTATTAAAGCTGTAAGTTTCATGAGCAAAGTGTGAGTTTCTTTATTATTACTTGATGTTATTGGGGTTTGGTATGATCATATTTAGGGTGTCATAATGATTCAAAGATACCCATTTGCTTTAGTTTGTTCAAAGTGTCAAAAGGTTTCTCATTCTCAGATCTGGCTGCCTGTAAAGATGTGTACTTTTTATCCTCTTTTTCTTTTTACATCATAATCTCTTCTTTGTGCTTGTAATAGTGGAAGGATATCACAGAAGAATGCAAAAGCCATCATCTTTGATTCTTTTCATCAATGTGGTTGAATTTGAATAGAGTGGATGGAAGCATATGAATCAAACCAAGCATTCAACAACCTAACACCACCGCCATCTTTTCCTGAAAAGAACAATGGAAGAATCGTCGGTGGTTCTCGTTATAAATCACCCACACCAAGGCGTTCTCCATCCCCAAACACCACAAGAACAGTTACACCAAAGAGAGCTGTATCAACCGGAAGGAGGCCACCAGCAGCAACACCACCAAGCCCCACCACCCCGGTCCATGACACATCTGTATACGCTGAACTGGCAGCTCGAAAGTGCGGTGGTGGTAACAAATTACCGGAGTCTTTATGGCCTTCAAGAATGCGCAGTCTGAGTGTTGCTTTTCAGTCCAACACATTTTCAATGCCAGTTACCAAAAAAGAAAAGCCTCCTCCTCAGGCGGTTTATGATCGCACTTTGAAGCCATCTTCAAATGTATCATCACCTACTTATAGAAAGTCTACACCTGAGAGAAAAAGAAGCCCACTGAAAGGAAAAACCTTGATCGATCAATCCGAGAATTCTAAACCGAATTCCAAACAGTTGGATGGAATGCATTCTAGAATAATTGACCAGCATCGATGGCCTAGCAGAACAGCTAATTCTAATGTTCTAAACAAAAGCATAGATCTATCTGATCAAAGTATAAAACAAATGATCACTCCAAATCTCAGAAGAGTGTCCAATCTTGTTTCATCAACTTCATTGGACAAAAATGGTGGATTGTTATCACCATCTTCACCAAATAAGCCTTCTGGTGTTATGCGGGGAGTCAGCCCATCACGAGCCCGAGTCACGACTTCTGCACCTTCTAGAGGGGTCAGTCCTAACCACATGAGACCATCTAGTCCTTCAAGGCAGTTATGCAATTCGGGTACAGTTTCTGTTCTCACCTTTGTAGCTGACATGAAAAGGGGGAAGAGTGTTACAATCCGTATAGAAGATGCGCACCATCTACGGTTACTTTATAACAGGCAAGTGCAATGGCGGTTTGTTAACGCCTGTGCAGAATCTGTGTTGAATTCTCAGAATATGACAGCTAAGGTTGGTGTTTTTGTCACATCTGTTCTACCAATTCTTGTATAATTGATCAAATAATTTATGTCTTGTTTCATCATGCAGAAGTCTTTAATTAGTACCCAGAGAACTATATCGCGACTCCAAGATTTAGTAGCTGCAAAGAGGATTAACATCTGTCAGTTGAAAATGCAGCTAAAGCTTTACTTGGTTCTAAACCAACATGTAATGCATTATATTTAGAGTGTAATTTCCCATTATTCTCTTGTGTAACAAAAATATTTACTGATTTTGACTTAATGCCGATCTCAGATTGCTTATCTAAATCAATGGTGTTCAATAGAAAGAGATCACAGTTTTGCATTGCATGGTGCCATTCAAGATCTACAAGCAAGCACTCTAAGGCTTCCGGTCACCGGATTTGCAACGGTTAGTAATTAGTTATATATTTCCCAAAGCTTGTTTAGATCACTTTGTAAGTTTGTATAACCCTTATAATTTACAACAATTTTCAGTCAAATATTCAAAGTCTCAAATCAGCTGTTTACTCAGCCATCCAAGTAATGCAGACAGTGGGATCATCCATACAATCTACACTATCAAGAGTGAGATTTATGCATTTTAAGTTTTAAATCAAATAGTATATCTAATTATTCTGCAATTTAGGGTTACATATATAAATTCCATTCATATTATCTTTGACTGTTTACAGTTGGAGGGAACAAATTGGCTGGTTTTTGAACTTGCTACGGTAGCAGCACAAGAAAGATCCCTTCTTGATGAATGTGAAGCTTTAATGGCTTCTGCATCTTCTCTCCAGGTAGTTAATACATTTATTGCATTAATATTCATCTATAAACATATAATTAAAAAACACAAACAGTCTTTATTTGCTTCCAATCCAAGCAAAAGCAAAAAAGGGCCTGATGCATTATTGCTACAAAATCATGGTTTCTTGGCTCATTTGTCCTTATAGTTTGGGGACAATATTTATCTTCTTTGAGCATGATGGTTACATTTTGGTGGTAACATTATGGGCATGAACCATTGGCACCCCTGCCCTTCACTTTCTGATGTGGTCCTCTGCCATCACCCCTTGTGCTATTAAATTCATTAGTTGGTTTAGTTTCCTTCCCATTGTTACAATAATTGATACGAATTGAATGGTACACGAGGCAACTTGCGATATTAATTACGAAAAACTGCAACAATTTTTATTTTTATGAGTTTTTAATAAATATTTAGCGGTTGGGTCGCGAAATGATACATATAACTATTTTAAAACTTAATTATGGATGGATGTTAAAGTTAATATTAACGGTATATGTTTGGGTTATGCATGAACAGGTAGAGGAATACAGCATTAGGACAAATCTGGTACAGTTGAAACAAGATTTGAAGAGCTTATGATTGGTCAAATACACCTTCACTAACCTTAATATAATTGGTTATTTAATTTGTCTTATAAACAAGAAAAGACAATACATGGTGAGTGTGTGAGTTTGAGTGTGAGTGTGTGTATACATGTGTGGTTTTTTTTATTTCTCCCCTGATGGAGGGTGTGAAATGAAAATGTAACTAGTTAGGTAATAATGTATGCATTATGGCAATGGTTATATAAAGCTTCACTCATTAACAAAACACAAGTTAATTTCTATTTCTTTCTTTAAAACTATTATGTCTTTGAGAACATGATACAAAAGCATTAATGGAATTAACTCTAGTTTCTTATGATCTAGAATAAATGTTTGGGTTTGATAAACGTTTAAGTTGGTTTCTGTTCTTCTAAAGACTTATTAGATCAATAAACATTTGAGGTTTTAAGCTTGGCTGCATTTCCATCTAGAACATTATGTTTATTATGTTGTTTGTTTGGGATTTTGTAGCAGAGCTTGGTAAATGAATTACTAATGGTGCGTTTGGTTGTGGAAAACGTTTTCCAGTTTTTCATAGTTTTCTAGAAAATGAAATGGGTTTTCCATCTCTAGAAAACACATGAAATTTTTTGAAAACGCGTTAAAAAAAACCACAAGATGTGTTTTCCATTTTCCCATTTAGAAATCTGGAAAACAAAACAGAAAATGGAAAACAAAAAAAAAAGTGTTTTCCAATTTTAGTTTAAAAGTTAGAAAACACCATTTTCTATTTTTCTGAAAAAAAATTTCTGAAAAACTACAATTTGAACGCGTTTTCTGTTTTCCATGTTTTCTTAGAAAACAGAAATGCAAAACAGGGTGTGTTTTCTACAACCAAACGCACCATAAGCTTTTCAGATGCACACCTAGTCAACGTGTTATATAAGCTTTTCACTTATTGTTTTCACAAGTTCTTTTTACCCTAACACTACCATATTCATCAATCTCACATGCTTTCTTATTACTTTTTTTTCATAAATTTATTCTTTTTATTTAAGAAATAATATACATAATTAATTTTTTTTTAACGACAAACTATTCTACTCCTAATCTATCCCAAAGTACAAATAAATGCTCCAGCTTAGATTTGAACCTGAGACCTCTCCCAAAGAAACATAAGCCTTCTATCATCTTTTTGTTTTGTTCTAACTCATAGAATTTTTCAGTTTTATGATCGAAATGCTCGATCGCCTTCTTTTTCACCCGATTCGTCTTGAATTGATCTTAATGAGGCTTAAGATTTTCCTTTGTGATTGGATGACAACATGCATTTACCCTTTTGTCTGACCATTGTTTTGACCTTGTCTTTCTCTATTGGACGACTTGGAGGTTCCTGCTTGCTTGAATATCATCATCAAGATATGTTCCAAAGCCTTCTTTTTCATGTGGTTCGTCTCGAATGGATCTTTAACGAAGTTTAACTTCTTTCTTCATAACTGGATAACTACATGCCTTTACCCTTTAGTTTATTATGTTGTTTTGGCTTTGTCCCTTCCCATTGGACGACTTGGAAGTTCGTGCTTTGCTTGAATATCATCATCATCATCAAGTAACTCCAAATTCAAGAGTATTACCAAAATTGGCATTCGATGCAGAATTGTTATACTCCTCTATGCTACCTATCTTCATTCTTTTTAAGGGATTGATGGCCATGCACTTTGGTAGAATTGGACTACTTTGGGTGATCTTTAATTATTGTCCAAACATATTCATATGCAAAGAGATTGGAACTCTCATTTTAGGGATAAACACTAAAATACACTACAAATAAATATAGGGTTGTGAGTTGTGACGTGTTTATTTTTATCTATATTTCGATATACATTTTATACAAAAGAAAATCATATCAAATTTACCAATCAAATTTTTTTTATTTGATAAGTCTCCGTTTTTATAAAATTTAAATCTAAATGTAGATAAAAATAAGCAAATTGCAGTGACATATTCGTTTTTTATAGAAAAAATGGATTTTTAATAATACAAGTTTTACCTTTTGGCGGATATTAATACGAGTTTCTAAATTTCCTCACAATAATACCAGTTTTATAAGTATTGGATTATAACGATACACCGTTAGTTTTTTACTAACGGTGTTAGTGGTTGCTGACGTGACATCTTTTAAGGGTCTGTTGCCACATCAGCCAAAACTAACGGTGTTAGGGTTCAACTAACGGTGTATCGTTATAATCCAATACCTATAAAACTGGTATTATTGTGAGCAAATTTTAAAACTCGTATTATTATCCGTCAACAAGTTAAACTTATATTATTAAAATCCAATTTTTCGTTTTTTTTAAAACAATACATATTAAAAGTTATATAGGAAAATAAAATTATTATGTAAATTAATGTTACATCTTTTGGTGTATATAGCAAAATCGTCGTGTAAATAGAACCACCGTTTCCAAAAAATGCAGTTTTTTCATTGTCAAAATCAGAGAATTCGAAGGAAATCATGGATATCAACTAGAGGAGAAAGAAGGGAAGTAATCAAACCATCTTCTTTAGTAGATGAATTCGAAATCAAGGGCGTAAACAATCTTCTTTGCTTCAATCACAGGCTTGGGTAAGTTTCTTTACATCTCCTACTCGGGTTTTATGGATTGCATTGAGCGACTTGATGGTTGTTCTTCTGTATTTCGAAATTAATATGATCTGTTCACCACGAGTTAGGGTTTGGGATGTAATCTAATAGTTTCTCATACGTAGGAGACATAGTTATAGTTAGTAATTTTTAAAGTTTAGAAAAGTAACTTTAATTTTTGGCAATTTTTACTCTATACAAACCACAACGACAAAATACACCAGCAGCAGTGTTGCTAGAAATACAACATTCTATAAGATATAGTAATTGTTGCAGTTTTGCAGAAAGCATTCAAAACATTCTTAATTTCAATGAAACAGGAAACCGAGTACAAATCACCATCTTAACAAAACTTTTGAGTTTGTAAAATTATTTCAGCAGTTGAGTCCACATTGCTTGACATCAGGACCTTTGGTTTTCAACACAAACGGGTCGATCCGAACCCACAACAAAGAGAAGATCGAAGCCAGAAGAATCGACCATATAACCACGATAGTCGGGGTCCGATTCTGCTTTCCCATGAGACCTTTGAGAAACGGGTAAAGATGGACAATCACCCAAAATGCAAAGAACAGCTTCCCAAATAGAGGCCCCCATGACTGGTAACCATTGTTTATAGCATCAGATATTCCCGCCACTACCCCGACCATATTGATGATCAGGATAGTAGTTGGCGGGATCAGTAGCGTTGTCCATTTGAACGCGTATAACTCCCCGAAATCCTCATCATCTGATGCTTTAGATGTAACTGTGAAGTTTGTATCTATTCCTGCCAAAACTTTCAGCAGACCTTGTATGACAGCAAACAGATGGGCAGATACGCCTCCGATGACCCAAAACTGCTCGTTTCGCCACCATTCTTCGATGCTGACTCCGCTCCATCTCAGCTCAAGAATGCCGGTTATGAAAATCGAGAGGAAAAGAGAAATGAAGAACAGACTCGCCAATGTGCTTATCTAAAACCAGAATTTAGTTAAAAAGATGTATCAGAATGGTATTTAAAGTGGAAAATATGATGTACGAGTTCGTACCTCGGGCATGATAAACTTCCCGGTGAGCAAGCAAATCGCGGGGAGGGAACAGTAAGCAAGAAGCGCGATAGAAGTGAAGGGATAAACCGTTGTGTTTACATAAGCGAACCTTTCGAGCCATTTCAGATTGCCTCCTTTGTAACCATACAAAAGCGGGCTGTGTCGGCTGAAAAAGATCTCGACTGAACCCAGAGCCCACCGCAGAACCTGGTTAAGACGATCCGATAGATTAATAGGAGCGGATCCTTTAAACGCAGGTCTTTTTGGCATACAGTATATCGACCTCCAACCCCGACAATGCATCTTGAAACCTGTTAGAATATCCTCGGTGATCGACCCGTAAATCCAGCCCAACTGCATGGTAAAGAGACTTTAGACTTTAGAGTTATGGAACTATTAACGGGTCGGAAAAGTAGTGAACTTTTACCTCCAGACCCCATTCAGTCTTGTCTTCGTACCCGCAACTGATCACATGTATGGCTTCTTTCAGAAGTGATGCCGGGCTCGAGGATGGTGGGACCCCGCCATCAACCATCAAAGTCGAAGTGACGAAGATAGCCGATTGGCCAAACTTCTTTTCAAAGTTCATTTGAGACTTCAAAAGCTCTTTATCATCATCATTATATGCTGCAAGATCAGGAGACACATATAAGTTGCAAGTGAAGTGACTGATGGAAGTTAGACAGTTAGTTGGTAGTTGAAGGGTAAAAACGTCAACGTACCTTGGACGTTCTCTATATCTCCGTGCTTTTCATGCTTTCGGTTCTTCTTACGACGTCCGAAACAAGGGCAACAATCACAACTTACCATTTTTGGCCTTTTGGGACCCTTTGGTGGCTCATAACCATATAAGGCCTGTCTTCTGAAAACGCATCCTGTACCGACATATACCGGGCCTTGAATGCCATCTAGACCTTTCATGTTAATCTGTTAAAACCGAAAATTACATTAACAGAATTCTATAATACTCTACAGTGGCGGAACTGGAACGGAACTGAACTTTTCAACTAACGGGTCAACAAGAAAAGGATGACCCGTTTGGAGGGTCAACACGCCCCTCTAGTTCGGGCCATGATGCTTTTTCGTATGCTATATGGACTTACATCGAAGAAAACTGTGTTCCTGTTCGCATATCGATCGTGTCTGTCTATACCATCAAACCTTTGTGGAAACTGAACATAGCAGACCTTTCTTCCTATTTGTGGATCCATTAAGAAACACATTGCTTCTCTTGCAGCTTTGCTGTTGTTTAGGTAATGATCACAGTCCAAGTTCAACATAAATGGAGCATTTGTTAGAACTGCGGAGACTCGAACCTGTAAATCCAAATAATTATATTCTTCAAGTTTCTTTCAACACTGATTTGATTAAGGGTGACAACTTTAGATATGATGATATAGTACTGTAATGTTTATGTTTATGATTTTTTGTTTACCAAAGCATTCATAGCACCAGCTTTCTTGTGATGTTGAAAACCAGGCCTCTTTTCACGGGAAACATACACGAGACGAGGAAGCTCGTTGCCTTCGACATCAGTCCCGCCACTTTGACCAAGAAAGACCTGAATCATCCCCGGGTGATCTTTCGTGTTATTCCCGGGCCATGGGGTCCCATCTTGCATAATCCATCCTTCTGCAGGTGCTTTCATGGCTTTTGCTACAAGTGCATTGATCCTAACTTTAAACTCTTCATATTCTCTCTGTAAACCATCAAAAATGAAAAAAAGTTCAGGTTCTGTCACTTGTCACTGTTAATGATGTTTACAGCATGATGAAATCAGTTAAACACCTTCATAGCGCGGCGTTCCTTGACGAATGTGGGTTGAACTTTATCCTTGAGGTAATCGATTTTGTCCGAGAAGTACATCTCTGGTGCTCGCGGTTCAATGGAAAATTTCTTACAAAACGGAACCCATTTTCGCGCGAATTCTGCAGTTTCTGATAGTGATTCAAAGGTAAGCATTGAAGCTCCATCATCAGATATGTAACATGATATCTTATCAACAGGATAGTCCATAGCCAAAATTGATAAAACTGTGTTAGCTGTGACAAGAGGAGGTTCCTTCAACGGATCCACCGTGCTCACGAATACATCCACCGGGCATAACATGTTCGGTTCACCTTCCCTCTCATACCTGTGTCACAAAGTTTTAACCCGTTTGAGATCAAACACAACCATATTGATCTATCTATTATAAGTAAAGAGGTCGAAACCGCCACCTGAGAGAAAGGCGATCAAGATAAGTCTCGCGATCAATCGGGAACCATTTGGGGAACTGATCCAAAATCCAAGACACAGCAAACCAGATCTCACAGATAACAGAAGTTAGCCATAACCCAAATGCATCATGCACCGGGTTCAACAGTCTATACCGAAAGAAAAGCGCGAGTATAAAAAGCCGAGCCACAATCACCATCCGGTACGGATTGATCTTGCTAGATGCAATTGGTACTTTTCTTGAAAGTGGCTGTCTTGCTTCATCTAACCTGCATGCATCAGTAACATTGAAACAGTAAAGATCCATCTTTCATATATCAACTTTATTGCATTTTCGGAACATGTTCAAGTCATACATTGCCATATCCGGATCAACCGAATCATCGATTTCCGTGCCAAGATTCCCCTGCTGCATCTTCCAATCATCCATTCTTTCTTTCCATCCTCCATCTTTCTTCTCATCCCATCTTCCACTTCCTGTAAAAATACTTATCCAATTACTCCCATACATACCGCATTAATCGAAAAGATCGATTAAATCTAATATCAGATGTTGAGAAACATACCATAGTCGGGCGACCCGTAAGGATGGACCCGCTTATGAAGTGATGATAACATCTGCTGATCTACATGAGGCTGGCTTGATATGGGAAACTCACCACTTACCTGCAAATTCATCAAATAGTGTTACTGTATTGGGGCGTCGAAATCTATCATGGATTTTACGCTGCTAGCTGCGTGTTAATTAAGCGCTTACGTGTCGGGATCGGCCAGCAATAACAGGTGGGAATTGGGCATTATCATCATCTTCGGCTCCTCGGCCATAGCTCATCTTCCCATGAAGCATTGCTTCTGCAATGTTTGTGTTCTTGTTTTGTTCATCATCATCAAGCTTAAACTCATGCTCAATGTCATCCACATCTTCCTCATCATCATCACCCTCAACCCTTGGACTCCCTACAAAGTGTTTTATGATTTATAGATACACTCAATAACTACGTAATTTTTTTTAATAAAAAAAAACCAATAAAACTGAAACCGTAAAACCAACAAAAACAGTTCAATATGGTTTGGTTTAAAATTTGACCAGTTCGGCTTCTTTTCAACTATAAAAAGAAAAAAACGTTACAAACAGTTAGGCTTACTATACCTTTGAGACGTTTGTATCTAGTTTTGCATTGAGGGCAGTTCTGGCTGCCTTCTCTTCTTTCATACTCATAACACGGCCGGCAGACCGGGAAACCGCACTCGTTACATGCCACAAACAGATCTCCGTCAACTGTGATTCCGATCTCGTCACCACATATTTCACAAACCTGACCGGTCATATCTTTTAACGGCTTCGGCTGTTGAAACAACCACACACATTATGTAACATGTTATTACACAAACACAAATACAAAAACACAGTTGCATATATTATGCATGCATAAATGTGATGATGATGATAAATTAATCAAAGTTAAGTTGTACGGACTGACCTCTTCATGGCCGTGGATGACAACGAGCTCATTGCGGTTGTGAGAACCGGCGACTAGACCGGCGCTTGCTTGCATGGTGATGGTGATGGATCGAGAATGAAGCTGGATTGATGAAAGTGGTGGTCGGAGGAGAGTTGTTTTTAATAGAAGGGCTGGTGGGCAGGCAGGCAGGCAGGCAGGGGGTGTAGTTTTCGTTTTAGATCGAGTGTGCCCCTCTGATTAGGTGTGAGGGGTGAGGTGGAATGTTGTTGTTTGTTGGTTGCAGGGTCTTCATTGCCTTGAAGTTAAGTTAACTTTGCATCTCGATCATTTTCTTTCTTCAACTACCTCGACACATCTTAATTATAAATTATAAATTATAAATTATTATTTTATTGTTTTGAACCTTACATCTTAATTATAAATTATAAATTATTATTTTATTGTTTTGAACAGCTAAATTTTTTATCAGATACACCGTTACCAAGTTTTGAACTTGGATTTACATCAAAAGAACATTGTATCTTACCACTAAGCTACAATCTAAATTGCAAATTATAAATTATTCGACCTTTCTTTTTATTCTTATTAGCTAGCTAGCTAATTTCTTTAATTTTGTTTATTAAAAATAATATTGATGCATGCTAACTATTAGGTTGCTTCATAGGTTGCTTCAATGTGTAAATTAAACCTTTTGTTTCTTACGAAAGTCTAAGTAAACATGATAAAATGAAAATGGAAAAGATACTTTTGTTTAAAATATGCAAATATTATTTTGAATTTAGTAATTTTGCAATTTTCTGTACGCGTTTTATCTCCACGATAAAACGCAGGTAGTGAAATCTACTTAAATACATTTAATTATATGAATTGTATCTTCTTAAAATAAAATGTACTTTTTTAACGATAAATTCACAGACCACTTTTCTACTATGAGACTCAAATCCTTAATCTCAATGAAAGACACCGTATTAAACCCTCAGGTACCATTAAATTAGAAGCGTCTTTTATGTACGCGTTTTATCTCGTTAAAACGCAAGTAGTGAAATCTACTTAAATACATTTAATTATATGAAATGTATCTTCTTAAAATAAAATGTACTTTTTTTAACGATAAATTCACAGACCACTTTTCTACTATGGATTTTGAATCCTTAATCTCAATGAAAGACACCGTGTTAAACCCTCGGGTACCATTAAATTAGAAGCCTCTTTTATATATATTTCCGAGAGTGAGTTTGCTCTATATATACTTAAACTACCAATTGATTGCTGATTAAGTTATTCTATAACTGCTTATGGCTAATTTAGCAACAACTTTAATTTATAAGGTCTTGTTGAGAAAATGATGAGACAAGTATATTAATTAATTAAAATTAAAAGAGAAGTGATTTCAAAGTGTTGATCGAGATTATATTTTAAGCAAGTAGTACATAAAACTAGACTGGAATCAGATTATCAGATCAACGTACACCTACCCCTATCTTTTTCCTCATGCACCACCTGGTATTGCTTCACAATCAAAAACTTTGTCCCCAAGCAATACCAGAAAGGAAACTTTTGCAAAGTAAGAAGCAGATAGTGCTTAAAAATGTTTTGGATTTATGTAATTTAGGAAGACATGATTTCACATATATACTTGGATATTTATGTAATTTAGGAAGAACACAGTGTAGTTATGGATTTTAAAAAGGGAAAAACACGAAAATGACCATTGTTGACTTTGAAACTACAGTTTTGACCATTTGAATTCGAATTCTCCAAACTGACCCTCACCAATCCCACGAATGCGAAGCAGACAAATCACCAATTCCGTCTAAACAACTATCTGAATCCTACAATGGGAGGTCTACACGTGTACTGGACTTACAATAAGGCAACAACACGGGCCCACCTTCCAATCTTTGAACTTTCTGACTACAAAACATATAATTGTAGACGCCTACTATTCTGCTTGATCCATCCACCAAAGAGTATGAGCTACATTTCAATTTTTTTGATGTCACATGTGTTGCTTGTAACTTCAGAATACTCGGTACGTAAACATTGCTAACCAAATTACGATTCGTTCTAAATATGTATCAGTTGTGATATACTTTTTAACCAAGGAAATAGAAACTAGTGTTGGATCATAATAGTAATTGGTAACCACATTAAGAATCATCCTAAATAGTGTATTACTTGCGATATACTTTTTTTTAAAGCCATTTGAGGCTTAGATAAGGTAGCAAGTTTTAGTTTGGGAATATATGTAAATGTCTCTTCTTAATATTCCAAGTAAGATACCAAATTCTACAACATCGATCAGATTGTGAAGAATAACGAGCAGAGTCCAGAGAAGACCAATAGAAAAAAAGTAAAATGAAGAAAATGTGTTTGAAGCAGGCTACTAGATAATAAAGAGCAAGAGCCTTTCAACCCTAGCGATGTAGCAAACAGTCCAGCCCAGAAGCAGACATGGGCCAAGAGCAAGGAATGTTAAGCCCAACTACTTTCTCATAAACCCAGCCATCTCATTACTTTCATTGGATCATGTGGCAGGCCCAGATGGCTGTCACGACCACGTGACATTAAATTTCTTTTATTTCAGTTGTTTAATATGATGTTTTTTATTTATTTTTAATCGCATCGGAAGTTGCAAACATGAAATTACTTATTTACATAATGATTACATTTTATGTTACTCATTTACTTTGTATTTTAAAGACAATTAAAATACTCAAATTAACATAAGATAATTTTACTATATTAAACTCTTAAAAGTTAATATAAAAAGCAACTTTATCTTTTTATGTTTTTAAATATATCATAAAATAGTTTTGAGAAAACAATCTCAAAGATTTTTAAAAATTGCTTAGATCTTCACCAATGCATATATACAAACGCATTGCCATATAAGCTTATCCATCATCATTTTCACACTTCTCTCTTTTCTTTTTCTCTTTCCTTCTCTTATATTCTCACAAATGCATGCACTTAGGACATGAGGTATACCCATGTGATGTGGTGGTGGTGTGGTGATCACGTCATCGACTAGTGGACCACATACACTTACCACACACATGGTGGTATGCCCATATGGTGTGGTAATGAATATATCTAATTTTTTAATTTATTTTTGTTTTTGATTTATTTAAACTTTAAAATGCCATTACAATTAATTTCAAATGAACAAATAAATAAAAACGACATATTTAAATTAAAAAAAACGACATACTTTAAAAAAAAAGACTACATTAATTTTTTTATATTAAAAAACGACATACTTAAAATTAAAAAAAAAGTACATTGAGAAAACATCTTAAACAATTTAAAAAAACGACACCAACTCGTTATGTTTTCTTTGTAATTTCTCCAAGAGCACTTCTTTTTCTTTTTCGACCAAAGCCCTTCGCTCCTCCGACAAACCCGATGTGTCCAAGGAAATGACCCGAAGCTCATTCAAACGAGTATTTTCTTCGCGTATCTTTGTCCTCTTTTTTTGTTCGAGGTTGAATTCGTGAAGTTCTCGAACAAAATCGTCATCTTGGGTTTGCTCTTTTTGTTGATGAATTGCTTTTTTCTTTCCAATCGGTCGCCGCAAAATATTCATTCGCGGTTTGTCATCCTTGTCCTCCAAATTAACCACTTCATCGTTGAGGTTAATATCGCAACGCCCCGTTGAAGCCGAACCCATTGGCTATCCATCTCCATTGATGATTGTTTCAAACTAGCATTTGGTCCCTCCATTATCTCGTGAAATTTGGGGAGACCTTCTTAAACGGTTGTAATGCTCGACTAGAGGTGGGGATTTGTGATCGTCTCTATAACGGGTGGTCGCTTTGTTTAGGAGGTCGATATTGCTTTCACCACTTTTTCGGGTTCATTCGACACCCGCAATAATTTCGTGAAATTTTGAAATTTTAGGCCTGATGAGCCCTCACTTTCCACTCAGCTTGTCGTTGTTGCGAAACAACGTAAATCCTTTAGCCTTGCGCAAGTCGTGGAGACGGGTGCTAACTCGATCCCAAAGGGCGTTCTTTGTTTGAGAATTCCCTAAAAATTAAAAGATTAAAAAAGTTGGCAATTTTGGACAAATTTTTTTTTTGGAAAATTGGACACATATAATCCTACCTATTCCTATTTGGCGGATAATAATCCCAAGTAATTTTTTGGCCAAAAACGATCCTTCCTTTACACCCTATTATTTCTAATAATCTTTCCGGTTAAAAAATTAACATCGTTAGTGTGAAGGACTAGTAATGTCATTATTGAAACTTGTTTTATTTAAATAAACTTGAAGGGTAAATAATGTCATTAACCTAAACTTGTTTTAATAAAAAAAAAAAGATATCCCCAACCCCCCCCCCCCCCATCCCGTTCATCTGATCTCCGGCGAAGAAATCCGGCCACCTTGCGGCAGCGGTGCGGTGGTCCAGCGGTGGTACTAAGGTTTCGACCCTCATTTTTGTTCTAATCTTCTCCCCTTCCGTTCCAGATTATGTAATTAGCTCAGAAAGCTAGCCATCGGACATGAGAACAGTCGGCGGCTAGGGTTTTTAGCAGTGGCGGCTAGGGTTTTTGAACTTTTTAGCAGCGGTGGCGACCTCCTATGGTCGCGATCTCCTTCTGTCCCATCTTCATCAGCGACGACGAGGACTAGGTGGGGGTTTTACGACATTGTTGCGATTCCGGCGAGTTCCAGTGATTGCAGAAATCGCAAAGGTGCGTGGACTGTTGGCGGTGATTGATCGGGGAAGAAGACGGTGTTCGCAGAGGTGAGTGTTGGGTTTGATTTTGTTGTTTAACGGTGGTTTGTCGGAGTCGCCGGCGTTCAGTGATTGATCGGGGAAGAAGACCGGGGGTTGGGGATTCTTTTTTTTTTAATTAAATTAACTTTAGAAAATTACACTTTCTACCCTTGAAGTTTATTTAAATAAAACAAGTTTACATAATGACATTATTAGTCCTCCACACTAACGGTGTTAGTTTTTTAACGAAAAGGATTATTAAAAATAACAGGGTGTAAAGGAAGGATCGTTTTTGGCCAAAAAATTACTTGGGATTATTATCCGCCAATCGTGAATAGGTAGGATTATATATGTCCAATTTCCCTTTTTTTTAAATCGTAAAAAATAATAATAATTATTATAATTCGTAAAAAAATAATAATATCGTATTTAGGATCTCGGACGTGTCGATATAAGCCTCGATTAAGTCTAGCTCCTCCTCCGTATCCAATTTCGTTTTACCCGACGGAGCCTCGGTACCCTCGATGGGTTTTTTTTCCTATGCCACATCCCTTTCTAGTTCGAGTTGGGACTTGGTTGGGTACCACCTCGACATCATCATCGTCTTGATCATCAAAGAGTGGCGTTTGTGGATGAGATGGAGCTTGAAACGGAGTATGGAACGGTTGAGGTTGACCCCATTGAGCGTAGTTGACAAAATTGGGGTTGGAGTTATACATGTTAGGAGGGGGATTCGGGCCCGTATAAAGGGTGTTCGGTTGACACGCGTACATGGGCATACTCCACGGGTTTTGTTGATTTGGTGGGACCGGATATTGGTTGCTAGATGGAGGTTGGCTTGAACCTTGATTTGGATTCATGGTGACTTTTTTTAAAGAAAATATAGAAGTAATAGAGGAGGAAAAGAGAGTAGAAAGTTGTAAAAAGTGTGTAAAAATTTGAATATATATAGGGGTTTAATTAGGAAATATAATAAATATTTTTTTTACCTTAAATGACCTCAACGGTCAAATTGTTATAAAATTCTACGGTTTGCCCCGATCCACCACCACACCACGCGCGTGGAAGGTTTAGCGTCTATCACCGCGCCACACATATTGCGCTACCGTGCGTGGAGGGGGGGGGGGGGTCCACGGCGCCATTAGGCGCAGACACCGCCCCTCCCTTGTCCTACGTGTGTAGCGCGGTGGTACGCCATCCCACGCACGGTATAAGGGCGTCCGGTATACCGTGCGTGGAGTGGGGTTTCACGGCGCCATCAGGCGCGTACACCGCCCCTCCCTTGTAAATGCAATGCATTGGAGATCTCAAACAATAATTAAACTACGGTTCTTCAACTCCACGTTTTATTAAGAAAAATCAAATCATACGAGAAACTTATTTTTCTCAACGTATAATAAGGCAATTTTTTCCTCTTGGGTACGTCCCTGACAACCAATTTCCAAACAAACCTATATGAAAACTGACACTGATATTGTTATGAGAACAGTAAACTAGAAATCATGTGGTCAGAAAAAAAAACCTTAAAAAATACCACAAACAATACCTCTATGACACGAGACTGATCAAGAGATATAAAATAAAATCATAGAGGACATCAAGAACCAAAATGAAAAGAAAGAAAAGGGCTGAATCCCAAAAGTAAACATTAACCCAACCCAATGACATAACATCAAAAATACTTTAACATTAGAGAAACTCAATATTAAAACATAAAAAAAAAACATCTTTTGAAGAATTGCGAGTGTTTAAGTAAAGAAAAAACAAAATATTATGCAAAGCCAATTTTACTTCTATTAAATGCATTCCATTCAAATAAAATGAAATCACCGACACAAAATAGAGTTAGAAAAAAAAAGCTTTTATATAAAAATTATTTTCCCTCCTAAAGGTAAACTTTAGGTGTAAAGTGGTACAAAAATATGATTACTGAAACTAATATAAAAACATAAATAGTATGTGTTACATATTAAGTTATGAAATGATCACATTTGTAGCATAATAAATGATTGAGTGTTGGTCGTGAAGAAAAAAGGCAAAAGACCATTTAAGCGGAATGGCCGGGAAATGTGGGATCCAACGACTTTTTAAATCACTTTTTTTATTTATTTTCCACCGACTTTTCAAATATCTGGCCCCATGTGTGACAAAATACATTGAATATAAATAAAATTTAGAAGAAATATACTTTTCCTACTTTAGTTTCTTTGAATGGCTACCTCACACAAAATTTAAATTGCTATCCCCATAGTAATTCATGTATTTTTCTTATCAACCGATAAGAGTTTGAATCATGAAGTGTGTAAGTTTGAGAATTTGGTTATAAGAGTAGAATATGTTATCAGTAAAAAAAATATCATATTACATATTAACATAAACATATAACAATCTAATCATGATTTTCTCAAATAGGTTCTAAACGACTTGAGATATTTAACCGTTTATCTTAATATATTACTTAATAAACCGGGTTGAAAAACTTATGTAACCAACGATCTTTAAAAAGTCATTGGGCATAATTTTCACTAATATTTTCCTATATATATATATGTTTAAACCCACTTAAAATACAAACTACTTTTTACTCTATAAAAAGATAACTTCTTTTAACACATAGATATTGCGAGACTAATAGCATTTTATAAACATGTGATCTTGTAGTTTCGTAGTATGATGATCGTCAATATAAAAATGATAAATGTTTAAATTCTTAAAATACGATTTGGTGTAATTAATAGAGTAAAAATGATATTCAAGAAAAACTAGTACTTTATTAATTAGGTAACTAATAAATTTTGTTTTTAAAGTAAACAAAGCTACACTCATAATTAATGTGAACGTACTGATTATATTTATTGTTACATTGATGATTTTAAATAAAAATAAATTTACAGGACCGTTGAAGAATCGTGTTGATTACCCATGCGAATTGCTGTGTGCGGTTATGCTTTTGAGACGAACATATTGAATTTGCACCTTAAACCCAAACCCAAAACCACCAAACAGTTACAAGATTCTCTTCTTTCTTTGATTTTGTTTTTGATAAAAAGACAAAACAGCAAACAGTTACAAAAAGGATCGGATTTCGATTTCATGTTGCGCTTTACTTTTCAACTTACATCGGATGGAATCATCGAGAATCTTTCCTAGGGTTCTTATCTGAATCGGGTCTTTGGATTATCCCTATTTCGTCTTCTGATTCATCTTAAAAGTTTAATCATTGGAGTGGTTATGGGTTTGTGATCAATTGGGTGTTGCGTGGATTTTACATTTGGGCGTTCTTTGACTTGCAGGTAAACCATTTCGAATGCATACAAACTGTTTGTGTAAATGTTTGTGTGAAGATTCTTCCAACTCTTCTTCCCCTTTTTTCCAATCTAAACGCCTGGGATTTAGTTGCAAATCTTTTATAATTATGTTCATTAATTATGCATATTAATTTCTTACATATCAAGTATATATAATAGTTGTTCATATGTATCTTGTTTGAAATGTATTCTCTACTTCAATTACTTAATTAAACCTGAATCATGCTCCAATTAAAGAATTTTGATATATGCTCTTTTTCATTTTCATTCTTGTGGCAAAATAGCATGAAACTTGCAGCGGGTTCTCAGTAATTTGAGATTCCAAAAGGCAAAAAACGCGATAATTGCTGTTATATTCGTCACAATTACTTGCTGTTTTTTGATTTCATGTTTTGATAATGGATCTTCAGCACAAAATCTGCCAGTGGCTACTTCAAATCAAATAACCTATGATAGAAAACAACAGAAATTAACAAATAGCGGTAGAAATGAGCACAGCATTAAGAGAAGCTCTTTATGCTCAACAACAACTTCTGCAAAAGCTTTACAATGAGTTAGAAGTAGAAAGAGAAGCCTCTTCTACAGCAGCTAGTGAGGCGTTAGCAATGATATTACGTCTTCAAGGGGAAAAAGCCGGTGTAAAAATGGAATCTGAGCATTATAAAAGACTAGCAGAGGAAAAAATGTATCATGCTGAAGAATGTATGGAAGTGTTTGAAGAATTGATTCACCAAAAAGAAATGGAAATTGCTACTCTAGATTACCAAGTTCAAGCCTATAGATACAAACTATCAAGCTTAGGGCTTGAAGATATTGGGTCCCATGAAATAAAATTCCCGGAGAATTTATTGCAGCTAAATGAAAAGGAAACAAGCCCCGAGAGTCTTTTAAGGAGAAACTCTGCACCTCCGAAACTTTTGAAGTTGGCTTATTTAAAAAGGAGTAATCTTGAAAGAAGTAGATCGGTCAGTCCCGATTCTGATATGATTTCAAAACCCGTTGAGGAAATTGAACGGTTGGATGAAAGTTATCAGAATATGGATTCAGAGAAACAGACTGGTGGGGTTAACTCGTACTGGGATCAGATAAGGAAGTTAGATAAGATAGTTGAAGAGATGACAGGAGGGCAGTACCTCAGTTTAACGGAAAAATCTTCTCAACCTAATGAATCAGATAATGCTCAAAGTCTTAAAATGCTGGATGATGAGACGATTTCAGATACTTGTAATTTGAGTGTACATGATGTATTTGAAGTCCCTGAAACCAATGAAAGTCTTGTGAGCAATGAAAAGCAGGTGAAAGATGTTGGGGAACCAATCTTGGAAGGTGAAAACAATGTTGAAAAACTGGCAACTTTTGTAGAAGATCCTATGAAATCATTCGAACAAACATTATTTTTGAATCAAAAAGATAAGCAGGTTTTTATGCCAAGTGATAATATCGTTGTTGATTGTCTCATGGCCATTAATGGTGTGGAAGGTGAAGGGTCGTCTCAACGCACAAATACAACAGAGATAACAGAGAGTGATGTAAGATCTCAAGATGTGGTGGTTATCAATACCAGAACGCAAGAAGAGATGTTGAAATTGTTATATGAGATAAACAAGAAATTAGATTCCATACAAGCTGAAACTGGAAGTGGAAAGATGGAAAAAAAGAAACCAACTCCAAACTATGACTTACCCATGCTTCAACTTCAGGAGGTATTATCACTTACCCGGTTGGCTGACACGTCAACACTTTTTTATACATGTCTCTAATTTTTATTAATGTGCTAAATATGATTAAAAAATTAGTACATCGTTTTTAATTAGGCTAATTGGGAGGATTTAATTTTTTTTTATCTTTTGCATCTAAACACAGTTTGAATGATCTTCAACCCACTTTTGTGTTTCAACATGTTTACCCGTTAAAGATAAAACATAACCTAAATCAACCGGGGGAAATATGTAGAAATTTCCATTTTTTGTTGATGATCTTTATCTTTATGTGCATCGATGATAACGAGTATTATGTTTGCGGTAATGTATGCACAGGCTATGCTGCATTTTTGGCTGTGATGTGAATAACCAACTTCCTAATTGATGACCTGGTAAAGAAATTGATGTTACTTTCTACCAATCAAGTGTTTTTGCTTCTAACTATGAGGTTTGGTGAGTAATTGGTGTGATTTGATTGATTGGTAGGTTTGTATACTTGTATGTACTTTACATATATACTTGTACAGAAAAGAGTCTGGAATGTATTGGACAACTGGACATGAAGATGTATTGAAACCTGAAAGTTAACCTGGTGGTAGTGGGATTTGTCACTTTAACTGCTTGTGGACAGTAATGTATAAGCTTGTTTGATTTTGTTGGTCAGTGTATTAGCTTGTTATGGCGGTGATGATATGGTGACGTTTTTGGGTACTTTTACCCTTCACTGCTGAAGACAAAATCGATATTTTTTGAATCACTGGCTGTTTTTATGATTTAGGAGCTGATTGGACTACTGAACCGATGAATTGGGTTGGTGATCGGGGTCGGACCTAGCAATAGATGATCAACTTTCAAGATTTTCCGACCTCCATAGAATTTTTTTTTTGGGGTCCGTCACTGTTGGTGATTAGATTAATTTTTTTTAAATAAAAACCAAATCAACTTGTTCATTTTCTCGGGTAGGATAAAATATATATGTATCTTTGCCACATATATATTTTAAATTATATTTCTTGCTACTAAAATCACGAAACTTGTAACCACTTGTAGCTTAAAAATGAAAGAAATTATTGTTTGTTTTTGTTCTTTCTTTGGAAAAAAACCTCCAGTGATTAAGTTGTCTAAACACGAGAAGATGGACAAAGTCCTTAATGGGACATCCCGGTGATTAAGTTGTCTGCCCTATAACTAAACGGGTGGACGTCCAAATCCTGTAAGTTGCAATCGCAGGTTGTATTGTATTTATCCTATATCCGGTTGTCTAACTAGAGCTCTTTATGCAAGGAAAGGCATGTTGTTATAGGACCGACTGGTAGGACAAATGTGTTACGAGTAGTTACATTTTGGATAGGCAGTTATACATGATGTCTATTGGCAAAGGTTAGCATAGCATATTGTGTTTGCTAGGTGGCTAAGGTTGAAAACACTGCTTCTTTTAGGGTTTCGATGAAGTGGTCTATTATGAGCGACATGTGATGGTGTCTAGGTTTCCAACATCTATTGGGAGTGCTTTCATGATTGCAGATTGTATATGACAACTAGGGTTTAGAACTGCAAGTAGTGTACGATCATTGGTGAAGAGAAGCAATGTGAGTTGCAACTACAGTTAAACCAAGAAAGTGATTGTATATTAACTGTGTGTAATAGGGTTACATAGGACCTTCAGGTATAGAGTGATATTACACAAAGATGCCTCCTAAAGTATGGTGATAAAATTCTCCTTCATGCATCATTGTGAACTGCAGTTCATGGAATATCTTTCTCGAGTCGGTAAACAGCAAGATCAGTGACAATGAATATACTGGCAAGTGGCAAATTACACTGGAAGTTCTTGATCATAAAGAGGAAAAGGTTCAACCTTTTGGAGCTGATTATCTTTTGTACCAAGTTAAATCTACAAAAAAGGATAGTTTAATCAGATGGGCGGATCTATAATCATGATGAATTCTTCAATTAGCAAATATAAGAAGAGACTAATTTCAGCATGATCTTCAAAGCCATTATTCTGGTTATTTGTTAACATGAGAAATAGACAAAGTACTTCAGATTTGAAAACATGATTAATAAATACAGGGTTGATTAGATGCATTGTTTGATAATGTTTTCAGCCAATGGGCAATGTCTGGAAAGTGGTTACAAATGCTAAGTAGCAAATTCAAAAGGTGATGGAAATTGAGTTCAATCAATCCACAGCAAACAAACAACACAAGTAGGGTATATAAGAACCAAAACTACACATCAATGGATACCAAGATATAAGCATCCAAACATGATCTAAAGCCATCAATCATCTAAAACTTTTGATCACTCATACAGGGGGATCCTGCTGATGCAGAATCAAGAAAGCTTCTACCAGTTGCATACGCAAAAGAATCCCCAAATTTTTTCATAATTAAATGTCATGTTGCCAAAACTAAGAACAAAAAAAGTAGTAGGATGCACTTCTTCAGACAATTTTCAAACACTGTTACAATTTAAAAATCACAATCTCAATCAACACAAAAAGGAAAGACTGCATGAATTTTGAGCCTATTGCTAAGCTACATCAGCTTGGTAACACGTAATCAGATCATGATCAATGAGAATATCATACAACATACTTGCCAAAATAACAAAAAAAGACATGCTTTTATACTCCCATTCACTTAACTCTTACAAAAATAACCACACCCAATACAGATAGAATGTGTTTTATAACATATAACAGATAGAACTTCAATTGATAAGCCAAACAGCACACAAATGCAACTGGAATACAAGACCAGATCCAGTGCACATGATTCAACATATCAAAATCATGATTAGGCTTTCTATATACAAACAGACCCCCCGCCCCCCCCCTCCCGTTTTAATCGTCGTACAACTTGTATAGAACCAAAATTCAGAAATGAGTATCGGAATAACCTAAGTCGCCGATGCTCCGTCGTCTTCCTTGTTTGATCCGCTGCAATCATGATCGTGACAGTCCTCATCGTCGCTGGAGTCTTCGTCGAACGGTTTTTCTTTGTGGAAGATGCAACATTTCTTGGAGCTCTTCTTTTGAAGGAATTCGTTATCGACGGTACCTTCTTTCCACGTCACCTTCTTCTTCCTCGGGTTGAGCGTTAACGTTACGGTCGTTGTTTGCGACGGAGATGGATTCTCTAGGGTTATGGTAGTGGTTGGTGTTGTGGTTGATGATGTTGCCGATTGTCTTGCAGGTCTCGCCATTTTCGCCTCTTTGAAATTGTAGGGTTTGATGATATCTTCCTGATTTCGGTAATTCGATCTTCCAAACTATACGCCGTATAATCGAGGATTTCATTTCAGCCGTTTTTCATTTTGTTACTTTTTACATCTTAGTCCCTCTGGTAAGAGTTTGTCAAAAGTAGACACATTCTTTGATGACAAAATATGTTCCTTGTTAGAAACCGTGAGTCCGTGAGAACAGTGAAAAAAGATCGAAAAATATCCTGAGAGGACGAGGCTTAAAATTCTATCGAGGAGGCTAATACTTAATATTGAGAAGCGATACTCAATACATATAATTCATTTTGCATAAAATCATGAAAATATGTATTTTTTCACCGAAAAAAATACGGAAACGGTCGCCCAGGTTTTCCCATGTAAGCTACGCCATTATGTGATAACTAACATTATTTTATAAAAAAATATATTTTATTTAGCTTTTTTTCACTCTTTCTCTCATTATATCTCTTCTGTTTCTTCAATTATTGAAAAAAATATAAATTATACCGTATATATTTTATGAGCGAAATATGCAACCCTTGAAATACATTATACAATGTTATAGCATGTCCAAATAGGGTGAGGTTATTGTGAGAAGTTTAGTTTGGATAAGAACGGATAAGAAGGAATCATAGCCATTAGATCTTCAATTAAATGAAAATCTATGGCTTAAAATTTTCTTGGGTAAATTATAGAGAAAAACTAAAGAAAATCAAAGATGGAAGGGTATTTTTGACTTTTTTTAATCAAATTCCCCCCATTTTTTAAACCCTCATAACTTTTAGATACGACATTATTTTTTAAAAAAAATTACACCATAAAAACGAGTATTTTTTTATCTTTAAAACGCGTATAGTGTTGATATATAAAAAATTAATTTTTTTTACTCTTTCGATTGTATCAAAATGTTCAGATCATTGTGTCATTGTGTCGTTGTGTCATTTTGTCAAAATATTCAGATCATTGTGTCATATTGTGTCAAAATGTTCAGATCATTGTGTCATATGGTGTTAAAAACCGAAAGAGTAATTTTTTAAAATTTTATATATAGCAGCACAATATATATACTTTTGACACGACGACACAATGACACAATGATCTGAACATTTTTACACAATGACATAATGATGTGTCAAAATGTTCAGATCATTGTTTCATATGATGACAAAAACCGAAAGAGTATTTTAATTTTATATATAGCAACACTATATATACTTTTGACACGACAACAAATGACACAATGATCTGAACATTTTGACACAATGACACAATGATGTGTCAAAATGTTCAGATTATTGTTTCATATTGTGCCAAAAACCGAAAGAGTATTTAATTTTATATATAGCAACACTATATATACTTTTGACACGACGACACAATGACACAATGATCTGAACATTTTGACACAATGACCTGTGTCAAAAAACCGAAAGAGTAATTTTTTTTTTCATTTTTTATATAGCAACACTATATGCGTTTTAAAGATAAAAAAATGCTCGCTTTTATGGTGTAATTTTTTAAAAAAAATAATGTCGTATGTGAAAGTTATGAATGTTTAAAGAAAATTGGGGAATTAGATAAAAAGTAAACAAAAGTGGCTAAAACTAAAATGCCCCTCCTTCCTTTTTTATTAGATCAAGATCCAATGGCTGAAAATCTTTCTTATCCTTTTTACCTAAAACAAACTTCTCATTTGAACTTCTCCCTGTCAAAATATATTTTATAAGTGAAATATACCATCTGTTACACATCTTTAGTTTTATAAGGATAAGTGGATAACCAATACAATGTGGAGTGTTTTAAAAAAAATATATAATTAAATATGTTTTTTTCTCTAAATTATAATGATAAACATACACATAACGTGACAGAGCCACCATTTTACCTTGGTCAACCTGACCTCGCTTCACCCCCTTTTAAAATATAGATGATGAAATTTCTAATTAGGGTTTTCCCTGTTGGTTTGTTGCAGGACCAATATATAACGAAGCGACAGAATCTTCTTAACTAAACTCCGGTTAGTTCAAATCTCTCAATCTAAACCTAAAAGGTTTTATTATTCGTTTATTACGGGCGGTTTCTAGTGTGCGTCAATTTCTGTTCATCTGATTGAATTGATGCTTGTGTTTCGATTTTGACAGTACTTAGTAAGTTCCACAGTTAGATATTCATTTTATCGAACAATCATTTGGAATTTGGTTTGTGTTGGAACATCATTACCTGAATTTCAGATCATAAGAACCATTATAGAAGATGTGGTAAATTTTGACATCAAAATAAGCTAAATTTAGGTCATCTTTATCTTTCTTAGGTCTTTAAGCGTCCTATAGTTTATGATCATTTCATTTATTGATATTGACTACCTGAAAGTAGCTTGACATAGTTTGTACATTCTTTATTGTTCATTGATCGCAATATTCGTTTTCCATATCAAGTTATAATCTTGTTATTATAATCTGGTATGTGTTATTGTCCTGATAAACCCGGTCCCTTGTAAACTTTTATTCTGGTTGTCTGTCTCATAGATGATTAAACTCATATAATTGTATCAGGGTCAAAATATTGGCATTTATACAAGTACCCTAGGATGTGCTGACTTGAAATCCCTTTCACTTGTTTCTAGTGTGGAAGAAGCAAGCAACCTGAAATCTTATAAAAAATCCCGCCTTTTGAAAGGAAATTACTGCAATATCATTTTAAAAGATTCTGCTCATTCTTGACAGCAAGATAAAGAGAAACAAATGGATGTAGATCACGAGCGTGACAAGTTGATCACTTTAGGTGCGATGATTAAAGAAACACAAAAGAGATGTGAGGGTGTTATGGATACAGTAGAATCTTTGCCACACTTAAGTCTATCCTGCAAGCATACACTCAACAGATTGGTCCAATCAGAGCTTGCTTTTCTGTCTCGCTTTTCATCAACTGATTTCACAACAAAATCTGAACCATCTATCTGTGTCAACATCGGCCATCTGGAGGCAGTGGTCCACGTCCTTCAGCAACCAAACATATCAGGAGTGTCACGTGTGTGCAAGACAGTCGGGCTTCATAATTCTACCTCAAAAGGTGCACATGTGGATATAGTTTGTACTTTCGAAGGTAACCCAGTTTGGTTTATTGTATCTGATAGGAACCCAAAGTACATATCTTGGTATGGGCAGCAAGAATCTTCTAGAGATAAGGGTTTACAGGCTCGGGTTCAACTTCTTCTTGAAGTTGCTCACCAGTCTGTAGCATTAAAACCCTTTTCCATAATATTTTTCTTCTCAAACGGGCTCGATAGGTTCACAGTAGAGAGATTTCATACCGAATTTGGAGCCATTGACCTTAACTCAAAATTTTCTAGTTTTGACTTTAATTTCGCCAAAGAGCTAGGAGGTGAGTGGACAAATATTCTTGCAAGATCGTATCACCAAGCATCTGTACTTGAGATTAAGGTTAATTCTCCTCAAGATGTCTCGAAAAATCTCCTTGTGGCTAACCCTTTTGTAAAACCTAGTAACACGAATTTGGGCGGATCTTTCGGTGCTCTCATTTCGCAAATGATTTTACCCGATAATGGAAAAATAGATGGTGAGATCGTCAACATGGATACAACAGCTTTGGTCGCCATTGTATCGGGTATCAGCAATGGTAACACACAAAAGCTTTTGGACACACCTGATGATGAACTGAAAACCCGATTCAAAGGGAACACCGAATTCGTAATCAGCCAAGTCTTGTCTGAAATTGAGAATCCTATACATATGGATATTAGCAAAATTATATGTGGGAGAAAATGCATAATATGTGAATATGTTTGTTCTGAATTTAAGGAGCTAGTTTCAATGTGTGGAGGGGTTAATGAGAAACTAAGGGCGGAACAGTTGTTAAAAGCGGTGATGGTTGTCCCAGACTGTCCTTCCGGGCGCATGATGACTCTTCCGACTACCAGAAAACTGGGTTTGAAGAACAAGATTGTGTTTGGGACCGGAGATCATTGGCACGCGCCAACGTTAACTGCTAACATGGGTTTTGTAAGAGCTGTTTTGCAGACAGGAATGTCTTTATTTAGTTTTGAGCATAGACCGCGGGCTCTGACCGGGGATTAAGCAAGTTATGTTCTTTATTTGAAGTTGTATTTGTTAATCATGAAAATGCAACAGATGGGTGGTAAAAAGGTTCAGTTTCTGATTCACACAACAGACAATAAATGCATGTTTTGTAGACTTGTATCATGTGTCAGTTTTCTTATCTGTATAAACTTTTAATTTGCGATTCGGAGTCCTAATTCATCAACAAAACAGTCCAAAATATTCAATATCTGAGTACCCTAAAGTTTATGGACGTTTGATATGTGGAATTTGTTGGGAACTAAAAGTTAGATTTAGATGAATATAAAGGATTCCTTTTAAAAGTTCATATTGGGTTGGTTAGTAGATCTCTTAATGTAATTGAAATGTAAAATATAAAACAAAGATAAAAAATCAAATATGTTCTTAACATTTATTTTCATCTCGAAAACAAAATGGCTAATAGAGCCCTTTCCAACGAAGACTTTCTGAAATCTGAAATCTGTTTTTTTTTTTTATCTTTTTTTTTTTATCTTTTTTTTTTTTTGAACAGCCAACGAATGTCTCGAAAAATCCGGGGACTGTTTACACCAGTTGAGCACCAGGGAAAATCCACCTCCGCGAGCTGCCGGGTGGTAAAATCTGAGAGCTCAGGGATCGAACTTGTGAGCCTTTAAGTTCCAAGTTTCCCCTCATCGTCAATGCCCCTTCTAAAGTGTTCCCCGTAAGAATCAAACTTGTGTCTCAGGTAGAGAACACAGACTTCCTACCACTACACTACAATGGAAGTTGTTTTTTTTTATCTAATAAATTAAAGATAAAGTTTGCTATCATCATACCTCCTCACTCCCCGTTGTTCCAAAGTTCCTGGGATATTAAAATTACTATATTTTTATAATATATTCGAGTCAAAGACTTTTTGAAATACTTATTCTATCTGATAAGTTGGATATAGTTTTCTCTCATCATACCTCCTCAGTCCTCACTCCCCATCGTTCCCAGCCTCCCAGGTATATTTGTGTTGTTTATCTTTGTTTAGTAAGACTGTTTTGTTATTAAATTAATATAAATAAACTATTTATCACTTATCTTATACATACATATCATAATTATTCTAGTAAACATTATCAAATTAGAATGCCTGCTACAAGTTTAACAAACATTGTTATGTGGGTAACTAGGTATCATGTATGATCTGGCCTTGAATTTGTTTAAATTTCCCGTTAATACATTTGACCAACACAGTTTGAACATATGTTAATGTAGAACCCAACCTAAGCCCTTCCAGAGATTCATGTAAAACCTGTTCTCACAATATCAAATTCATGCTAATTTTAACTTCCAGTTTTGCCCATAAACGATCTATCTAAACCAAAAGGCATTTATTTGTGTTCGCGTGTCAAGACCACCATGCTTGAGAAGAACCACCACTAGATGTCGCTAACTTGTTGTGACTCGGAAGTTTTCGATTCAATCACTTGCTCAAATGGTGCCATTGAGGTTCCTGTTAAGAAAGACTTGAGGAGGGTCAGTGCTTGCTTCGGTTTATGCAAAGGTACCTCGTGCCCCGCTCCTCTGATTGTTACAAAATTCAACCCCTCATACTGTTGTGTCCATCCTCCCACCTATTTGGAAAGAAGAAAAAATATATCATACCAGAAACTAATATCATGATGCACATCTACTTCCTTACTTTTATCATGTGGGACCCACACCAAAATATCAAGGATCACACATATGTATATGGTTACGTATATATACACGTATATGCATGGATATGCATATGCGTAGGTATAGGTTGATGATGGATGGAATTACCTGGCCATCTTCATACCAGGCACGCCATGGACCGACTGTCGTAAGGTTGAGAGCGTCTATAGAATATCGTGTAGAGGCAGTAGGAATGACTGCATCCGTATCACCACTATAACAAAACAAGAATAAATTAAAAATAATAACAAAATCGGTGGCATTCTCTTCGGAAAGTTACTAGATAAGTATTAAGAACCTGAACATCCAGATACGGAGTCCTGAACTTATAAGTTCTTGATAGACATCAAGCACGGATATAGGAGAATCTTGCCAGTACTGGCCTACGACACCACTGCACAACAAATAACGATCACAAAATAGGATCGACAAAATAAAAATATTAAATTTCCAACTTAATTATGACCATAATTGGTCACATTTGCAATATTATGTGATTGTTAATTGGTAGCCTATGTTTTGATATGCTAGTAGTACCTGCAGGTTTCCCAGGTTCTTGATGTGTGATAAGCATGAAGCGCGTTTTTAACCTCTTGTAAATTGAAGTAAACTATGGAGTGTTGTTCAGTGCAAGGATCATAACTCTGCCTAACATGTCCTACCTTCTGTCATACAAATATTGTTAAATATGAAAAGATTTGATATATGCAAATTCTCCTAAAAAGTAACAAAGTTAAAAACATGATACATTTTTATCACTGCATTAACTATTAAGAATGTGTCTTAATTCATATTAATTAGGAGCAACTTGTAGATAAGGATGGTAATATAAATATATAATATACATATCCACACATTTTGACCGAATCTACATGAAGTGCCACCTCAAGAGTCTGGCATTTTTGTGATTGCCTTGCAAGTTGCAACTAGCTGTGCTTTTTAAAACCATGGGAGGTTGTATGCAATAAAATGAACTTTGTGAGATGTTAAAACTGGTTCGTCCCATTTAACCCGTGTCCTATTTAGTTAAACTTTTTTAATTGACCCAGTTAACTTGTTAGAGATAAAACATATCCCAAATCGACTCATTTATAACAAATGAGTCGATAGGGCCACCAACATGTGGGGTATGTTGGACTGCATTTAAGGATAGAACTGGCAATCACTAAAGAAAACCAAATTTAGAATTTACTATGTAACATTTATAAAGGAACTACTCACGTGCCATCTTCTCAGAAGCCGCTTAGTGCCACCATTGACAGTGCAAGGAGGAGTAAAGATACTATAAGGATCAATATTACCCATTTCTTGATAAGCAACATCAGTTATATGGTCGCACTCACGTGAAGGGTGAACAAACGATTCCCTGTCACATAATTCGTTTGCTTTTTTGTATGTTTGGTCAGAAATCATACCAGCCGCCCACATAAATTGGAAAAGTCCAACATGATCACTATAATCATCCGTTAGGGCATTCCCCACCTGCAAGTGACATATTTCAATTTTATTATTATTATTCCTTTGCAAAAGATGCATATAGATAAGTAGTAAACATGCAACAAAATTTTAGTCGAAGAAAATTATGTACCATGTAACCCTTAAGATTAATGGGGCTTCCTGTGTTTGCTTTGTTATATCTCACAATGGCTTGGCTTAATTGAGGAACATAATGTCCTGAAGAAAAAACCACCTAATCAAATTACCATAAATCACATTTATCAACTCTTATTGAATGAACTGATGTTTGATTACAAACGTCTTGAGAAGGTGGTTGACTGGTTGTATCGACATGTTTGACTACAAATGGTTTCATTTAGGTTGCATTTATTCTTCAACGGGTGCAATTTTAAAAGTTAACTGAAACTGAAACAGGTCAAAAGGGTAAGCCAGGTTGAAAATCACCCAATGTTTTTTTTAAATGCTTATTAAAAATTAGATTATTATTTAACAATATAGTCTTACATTCTTATGTAAGATTAAAAGATTAAGTTTTTGTAAAATAAAAAAATAACAGACAAAATGTGTTCACAGTCCGCAGGGCAACTCGATCCGTCTGGAGACATTACAAAATACAAGTAAAACCACTCGCCCTCTAGAATTGATGATTCTTTTGAGGGATCCCCAAGGTTCAAATAGGCACCTTAACAGTTGGCATTTCTATCAAAATTCCACAAAACTGTAGAGTTAACCTCTAGTCCACAGTCATTGGGCCCAAAACATGATGATATTTGAGGCGGGGCATTTCTTATGGCCCGATATCACTTCTAAACAGAATGGTGTGGGATTTGCCTAAGGTCTCACACTTTAGAAAATAACATTATGACCTTTGAGAGACTTCAAATATTTAATGTTTACTTGAATATAGAAAGCAGTTCTCTTGATATCAATGTCAAAACGCCCGACTACTTAAGACGTAACCTAGTATAGATAAAAGAACAAAATTCTGATTACACTTATGTACCTGCATAGCTTTCGCCTGTTAGATAGAAATCCCTTCCTTTATACTGAGGGAACCGTTCAAGCCAATTCAATAGAAATTGAAGTGAATCCGCAGCTGCAACCCAATAGTATGAATCAAGAAAGTACATAAGCATCATAATGACACACACTCACATGAGCATTTATTACATATATACATTCATGACAGTATAAGTGTGTGTGTGTGTGTGTGTGTGTGATATTAAATTGAAGTGGTACCGGTTCGTTTATCTCCATTGCTCATAATATCCGAAGATGTATTCGAGTACGAATAGCCAACTCCAACAGGGGCATCAAGAAACAGTAAATTTGCAACTGCAAATCAGTTAACAGTTAATAAACACTGCCAAGTACAACTAAATCTAGTTAAAAATCAATATAAACTCTAACCAGTGTTCCAAGAGTACGGATTCAAGTAAACAGACTTTCCATCTTTATTGACATGAAATGGCCCAACTTCTTCAGCCATCCCAAACGCAATCGATGAACATCCAGGCCCTAAACAAACAATCTAAGTGAGCAAAACAGTTCGTAATCACAATGATTACAACTTCATAACTATCGCAGATTAAAGCCCTAACATCATAGGAAACCAGGAAACTAGGAAACCCTAACTATTAAGAAATTAACCTCCATTGAGCCAAAGAACAAGAGGCTTGGAAGCAGGCTCCTCAGTAGCCTCCGTCAGCCAATAGAACAGTGCTCTTCCAGATTCTTCATTCGAGGTTACGTACCCAGCGTATTGAGCAAAGTCGACGTTGAAGTTTTGACCAGGCAGGGTTGTAACTTGATCCAACTTCTGTTGATTAATCGGGTCTGAGGTGGACAAAACTAGGCTGCAATTAGCTGAAATTAGGAGGAAGATTAGAAAAGCCCAATTCGAAATTGACATTTTGATTGATTTAGGGTTTAATCTGATGAGGAAGATGAAGATGGAGATAGCATCGAGGCGGGGGTTATAAATAATGATAGTGGAAGATGAAAGTTGGAGGTTTGAGTTTGAGGACCATACTTCTTTCTGGTTAGGTTGTTGGGACGTTGTAACGTCTAACTTTCCGTTACGGTTACGGAGTGATGACGTTACCGTTATCTAAAGACTAATTTTAAAATGGGCACTTCCTTCAAAAACTTATCTCTGGTTATTTTTTTCGTTTTTCTTTTTCGAGTGAATCTTTTTTAAATGAGATTATAACCGTTCATATTAGATTTGACACTTCTGACTTTACTCACCCAAAAACATTTGGGTTATTGGATTTTAATAGGAAAATTGGATTTAAATAATACGAGTTATCACTTATTGGCGAATAATAATATGAGTTTCAACCGTGACCTACAATAATACCAATTTAACACATGGGTGTTATCAGTGATACGCCGTTTAAATTGATTTAACGGGGTTAGTGGGTTGCTGACGTGGCAAGTCTTGAGGGACTGGTCTTGTAATTTGTTAAAGTTTAGGGCTTATTTGTAGGAAACCCTAGCAATTGTACCAGACCACCACCTGCCGTCGTTCAACCACCACCTGCAACCGTCCGCCACCGCCGTCATAGGAGTCAGGAAGCAAGCAGAGGCGGGAGTAGGTTTCTTACGGCTAACCGCCGCCGTGGTAGAACCACCTGCAACTCCAGCCGCCACCACTCCACCAGCAAGGATGAGGAAGACGATGATTAGATTTTAGGTTTTTTTTTCTTTTTTTTTATATTAACCCCACATTTTTTAAGGTATTACAGAAATAGTCCCTCATTTTAAAAACCTAGTTAAACATGCCACGTCACCAGTCCACGTCAGCAAAACTTACACCGTTAGTGAAAAACTAACGGTGTATCATTTTTGACACCTAAGTGACGAATTCGTATTATTGTAGAGAAATTCCTGAATTCGTATTATTATCCGCCAATAGAGCTTAATTCATATTATTAAAATCCAATAACCCTTTAAAAAATTGGTTAAACATGCCACGTGGCATGACACGTCATCAGTCCAGTCAGCAAAAATTAACACCGTTAGTGAAAAACTAACGGTGTATCATTTTTTACACCTAAGTGACGAATTCGTATTATTGTAAGGAAATTCCTGAATTCGTATTATTATCCGCCAATAGAGCTTAATTCATATTATTAAAATCCAATAACCCAAAACATTATTAAGGAGGAAACCCATCACTTTAGGAAAAACTCCATTGAGTCAGATTTGAACTTGAGACCTCTCGAGGATCTCAAGCCCCCAACCATCATCCTCGTACGATTGGGTCAAATGTCCTTTGGTATGTTGGAACCGATTTAAATGGTATCAGGACATTTTATAAGATGTTTTTTTTTAAAAAAAAATTTGAGGGTTCAAATCTTATAGGAAACACATGTATGAATTTTTCGTTCAAAAAAGAAAAAAAGCTAATGTATTAAAAAGTCCGAAAGAAGAGTGGTTCAAGCAATCATCATACACGTTGGTGTATTTACGGGATGATAAATAACAAACTCTTTTAATATCAAAGTGTCTTGATCTCCAAACTAAGTAACTAATGGATGGAGTTTGGAGTCGATACATTTTTAGTTTTTTGTGGGTTTAATGGGTATTGTTTCGATATTGAATGTTGTTTTAATGGTGTATAATTCACTTTGATTTACTTTCTAGCTTTTGCCTAGATTTTGTTTTTTGTTACTAATAGTTAAAAAGAAGTAAAAATTGATATAAATAACATTATTCGAGTCATCTATAGTATAAGGTTATGAATCAGATTTGGATGATCGAGCATTATATGTATAATGACAATACAATGACGATAGTGTTCGTGTGCCACTAAGGTGTTTATCCCTCGTCTTATCCAATTGATTATATCTTAAACGTTTGACGTTAAATAAGACCATATCTAAATATATTTGACACTGAATAAGCATGATGTATGAGGAGGTGTCCCTCACGAGTGAATAAGTTTAAGTGTCGATGTGAAAATCAATTCTCACCTCTATATATATCGAATAAACCACTCTCTCTTATCTTATTTTGCTTTACATTTACATAACACTATACCCTTTTCTTTAAAGAATTCTGATGTGAAAACTTTGCCACAAAACTTTACCCTAGTGCCAAGTCTAATCATGCTCTTCTATTTTTAATTGGGATTATTTCCGCACTATCTTTATAATATTATAATAATGTTATTCTCGTCTTATTAGAAGAAAAGACATATGATATACACAAGTTGAATTGTCATTTCCAATACAAATATAGAGATTACTGGGTAATATTGTCTTCTAATTTTGAAAATCACTTCGAATTAAGTATTTATTGGACTACAAAACATAAAGAATAGAAAGGAATCAAAAGGCTTGACAAACAGAAATCAAACGTGCAAGGAAAAGCAAGTTCACATGAAATAAACGACAAATAAACATGAAATAAAAGACAAACAAAAGAACAAAGAAGGGCAACAAATCTAAAATAAATAACTAAAATATTTAAATTAAGAATATTCTATTGTAACTTATTAAGAGGGTGGCTTAATAGGCCACGTATAAGTAAAGCAAGGGCTTTAGTCCTACAAATATATATTTTTTAAATTTTATATAATGATATGCCTTTACCCAATTACCCTGTCAATAATTTCATTTTATATAATGGTATTTTCTAGGTTACCTTTTATATTTGTTGAAATTCGATTTGTTAGCAACACACATCTGTGTGTGTGTTTTTTTATGGGTTATTGGATTTTAATAATATGAATTAAGCTCTATTGACGGATAATAATACGAATTCAGAAATTTCCTTACAATAATACGAATTCGTCACTTAGGTGTAAAAAATGATACACCGTTAGTTTTTCACTAACGGTGTTAATTTTTGCTGACTGGACTGATGACGTGGCATGCCACGTGGTATGTTTAACCAATTTGTTAAAGGGTTATTGGATTTTAATAATATGAATTAAGCTCTATTGGTGGATAATAATACGAATTCATGAATTTCCCTACAATAATACGAATTCGTCACTTAGGTGTCAAAAATGATACACCGTTAGTTTTTCACTAACGGTGTTAAGTTTTGCTGACGTGGACTGATTACGTGGCATGTTTAACTAGGTTTTTAAAATGAGGGACTAGTTCTGTAATACCTTTAAAAATGTGGGGTTAATATAAAAAAAAGAAAAAAAAAACCTATAAATCTAATCATCGTCTTCCTCATCCTTGCCACCACCATAACATGTTCGCCACCACCAAAAAGCATGTCATTATCCAGAAGGATATTTACTGATATATGAAGATGAAGAGTTTGTGGTGGCAAGGATGAGGAAGACGATGATTAGATTTTTAGGTTTTTTTTTCTTTTTTTTATATTAACCCCACATTTTTTAAGGTATTACAGAAATAATCCCTCATTTTAAAAACCTAGTTAAACATACCACGTCATCAGTCCACGTCAGCAAAACTTAACACCGTTAGTGAAAAACTAACGGTGTATCATTTTTGACACCTAAGTGACGAATTCGTATTATTGTAGGGAAATTCCTGAATTCGTATTATTATCCGCCAATAGAGCTTAATTCATATTATTAAAATTCAATAACCCTTTAAAAAATTGGTTAAACATGCCACGTGGCATGCCATGTCATCAGTCCAGTCAGCAAAAATTAACATTGTTAGTGAAAAACTAACGGTGTATCATTTTTTACACCTAAGTGACGAATTCGTATTATTGTAAGGAAATTCCTGAATTCGTATTATTATCCGCCAATAGAGCTTAATTCATATTATTAAAATCCAATAACCCTTTTTTTATTGTTACCAATATCAAAGTAATTTGTGTGAAAGGTGTATGACCTCTAAACCAAAGGTCTTGGCTTCAAGTCCCACTTATAACAAATAATAAAAAATTGGGGGTTACAAGTTGGGTCAGGGGGTTTTCTCATCAGAGGTGAGTTTCCTCCTGATAGGGATTGGAGATGATCGGGTGGATGGTGTAATGTCCTCGTAAGTGATCCAAATTTACCGTTAAATATATATATATATATATATATAATGCATATTTATTTATCATTCAACGTTTATTTAAAAACGAATTCACTATGGGTCAACTAGTAATTTGCAAGGTTGCAGAAATTGCTTGGCGGTAGCTCGACGGTCAACTGGTGTTAAGCGATTAATCGGATTAATCGTGATTAATCAGCGATTAATCGGAGACCCTAAATTATTACATAAATATATATATAAATGAACCTAACACTATATATATAAACATTTACATATTTCAACATGTCAATATTTTGGTATAGTTAATAAGTAAATAAGTAAATAATCTTAAAAAGTAATAAACTAGTTTTATATAAACGTTTAAGTAAAAAAAAATACAATAATAAAGTCGAATATGTTCAATAATCAAAAAACAAACAAACATATTTAAGTCAAATCTACAATATTAAAGTCAAAAATACAATTTTTTAAGTTTTTCATTTTTTTTAATTATTAAAGTTGGCCAACCGTCAAGGCCGCCAAGACCGTTAAGGACCGCCAAGGACCGATGTTGACCGTCGTTGACCAGGTGACCGTTAAACCATTAATCGTAGATGGTGAGGTGCCGCTAAGCGATTAATCGCGATTTCTGCAATATTGGTAATTTGTATTCCTTTTAGATCTGATTTACTATTGTTACATGTATAAAATATTTTTCAGATAATTTACAACTAACAGTGAACATAAAACATAAAAATTCATTTATTTGCTGAAATTACTAGTCGAAACGAAGTTCGTACCCCAATTGTTAAACCCACTCCCTCTCAATCTCAAGCCTCTTTCATCCCACAGACTCAAATCGCATCTCATGACTACCCGAGCTCGTGCTGGCATTGTCAAATCTAATTATGTCTTCAATCTTCATGCTCTAGAGCCAACTTGTTTAGAGGTTAGGGGTTTACGGTTTATGATTGTTATGTAATATATAAGCTTTGGTTTGATAAATATGCAATTAATTAATTTTGTAGATGGTAGATGCAATTCACCATATTGTTCATATATACTTCACCAAAAAGGTAATAAACCCTTAAATACTTCAAACTACTATTTTATCCTTATTTATTTTTTTTTTTGCAAAACATATTAATTTCCTCCATCATTTTTTTTGGAACGGCGAATTTATTAAAGATCCACTAGCAAGACACTAGCGGCCAAAAAAGAGCAACATTACAAAGAAAAAGAGGACCAATCCAACCAGTTAACTGATCGGTCCGAACAACGGTTTACATACCAAATAAAACTCCAATTTTTGACTTCCAAAAGAACCCTATGAACCGAAGGGGTTCTATGCTCTCAATTTGATTACGTGGTCTTCAGTTTTATTATATGGGTCTTTGTTGTGCTACACCAAACTGGAATTACTAAAACAAACGAGGGTGGCCTGCCGCAACGCGCGGGCGGGTCACATTCTCGTTCAATAATATAAGTAAACTTTTCTATGATTATTCATGCGCCTCTCTATACCTAAATAGTGGAGTAACTTATCAATAACTATGTTAAGACGTTGTGAACTAATCGCTCCATGATCAATGCATTTTATGTTCATATTATTGCATATTAAATTTTTACTAAATGCACTGATATAACTATAAAACATACTCGGTTTATATTTTTTAGTATATTTAAAGAAAATAAACTAAAACATTGTGGTTAATCCTAAACTTAAGAGGATAAGTGAATCTAAATATCATTTACATATTCTGTATTATTATCATTTTGTTTGTAATATATTGGTGATATACAATTTACAAGTAATATGTTGTTGATATTTTGCTTCAAATAAGATGATATGATTATATCGAGCCTTGGATTAGTGAAGATTAAATACATAAATGTTAGCTAAAGTGTGATTACATTTTATAGGTTCGATGTGGTGGGCTGCAATAAAAAGAAAAGGAATAAAAGAGCACACATCGTGGGATTCATCTTCAGATTACCTGAATACCTGGGCTCATAAATGGAAATATAGATCAAGTATTTTTGTGGGCTACTTGACTAATGGACTCTCGAGAGGAAGCAAACCAAAAAGAGGAGGATCACATTCTTGGGGCTGTTAGCCTGGTTTCAATTTGACACTATTAAATTTCATTGTTATATTTGGTTGATTATTATTTTCTCATAGTCACAACTACGTTTAGGGTTTGTGTTGTCATTGTATTCTGTTTGACTTCTAATATGTACTAGGCATAATGTGTTTTTGTTATTTGAATAAGTTAATAACTAGATTTATGTGTTTAATGTATGGAAACGATTGTTGGACGAACTAATTGATCACACATTGATGCATTAACTCTTTCATTTGGTTTTAATCATTGTAGATCAAGGTGTTATTAATTATAGAGTTTAGTTTTATTGATAATTAAGTTGTTTACCTCTTGTTATCTTATTTCCAAAATCAAATTAGAATTAGTAGCATACTTATTTTGCGTGGGAAACCAATTAATTTGTGTGCAATATAACCTAAACATCATTTAAAAATATATAACACAAGCGCACGCGAGTGTATGACTATGTCCTCTGCATCTTCGGGTGTGTGTCCTTTAAACCATTTGTGTTATCTCGGGTGGTCATGAATTACTAATTGACAGTTCAAAAAAGAAATTACAATGTGAATTTCTATCGTTCTCACAATTTTATCATAGATACATCTAACGTGTTTAATTTAAGAGATAAAATATATTTTTTAAATAAAAAATAAACGGGATAAAGGAGTCAACCTATTAATTGTCGAGTTGACTCAAACACAATTTGTTTATTCAAACATATTCATGGGGTCAAGTGTCAACCGAAACCGACTCGAATTGAACTCGTCTAATTTAAACTTATACCCATAAAATGCGGTTAAATTTGTGTTACGTGTTCATGTCGTGTATAATTTCACACCCTTGTTTTAAGGCACACTCTCCATAAAAACCATAATTACATGCTAAGCTAACCTAAAGTCTATTCATTAGGGGAAGTGGTCCAGCTATGCGGCTCATGGGTTGCAATCGGTTGCTTTCACAGGTCCATGTGAGCTTTCTTTTCAATGCCAACATTTGGTTTTCGATTGCAACAATTAGCCAAGCTAAATTACATATTTTGATTTTTTTAGATTCAATCAACCTCATTCTATGGTCCCAAAGCTTATTTCCACTTGCACAAAGTAGACAAAAAAATGTATAGTAACATTCACTAACTTTAAGTCCATGTCAAGGTACAAGTTTTTATGTATATGCTACTAGAGCATAAAAACTGGTCATTTATATGTTTAAAAAATGACATCTTGACGTGCCCCTTTTCATTTGGAACTGGTCAATTTTGAATATTTATGTGGACTTAGCTATACAATATATGTACTTGAAAAGTACATTTTATCGTTTGTTTTATTGTATATGTATAAGTATATGTTCAAAAGGCCTATATATTTTATTTTTGCAATTTCTTTTTAATTATATTATATGCTAGTTGTCATATATTATTGTTATTAGATATTAGAGTGAATTACAAAATTTGTGCTTTAATTTTGCTATGTTTTACAACAATTATTTTTAAAATTTTCTAATAACACTAAGTGTCCTTTATATTATACGAACGTTACACTGAGTGTCATTAGGTCAATTTATGTTCGTTAAGCCAAAAGACACTCGGTAACATTTGTATGATATAAATGACACTCAGTGTAAGGATATTCATTTGTTGATTTGGTCATCATATGTATAAGCAAGAATCAACCCCAAAATCACTCAAATCAAGGAACGATGATGTAAGAGATGGGACAACAATGGTGACGGCTGATGGTGATTAGGGTTGGGAGGAATGAGGTAAAAATGATATTAAGTGGGCCTAAATAAAAAAAAATTTAAGGTTTCACCGTCAGAGGGTTGTTGTGGACTGCGGAGGCGGCCAAGGGAGGTCCTCTGACATGCGAAAAAATGATATGAAAAGCGGACATCTAACATGCAAACATTTTGTTTTATTAGGATATATATAAAATGTGTAGATTTTTAAAAGTAAGAATTTATATAAATCTAATATGACAAGTGATTGGACGCTAAGAACCTCTAAATACGTGTCAAAGGACGTGGATGGTCAAAATAATACTTGATTTGGTGGTATTATGTGTCATAGGAAAACCAACTCATCAATTTTTTTTACCGCATTCTTTATATATTTTTTTTAATTATCATAACATTTATATCTAATCTTATTCGGGTTTAATTTCTCTCTTATAAATTTTAAACTATAAAATCTGCATATATTTCGAATATACCGTTGTGATATGCTTATTATATCTATGTTTCTATATAAATTTCATTCAATACCGAGACGGTCTACATTTTAATAAAACCGAAAACGAGTTCGTCTACGCTTCGACATAGATTTATTCAAAGCCGACTTTCGCTTTTTTCTTTTTAAAAGTACAACCGTTTTTACTTTGTAAACATTTCATTGATTTCAGGAACTTACCGTTATGGCGTGTTTTTCTTATCAACGTTTCTGTATTCAGATTCGAGCCGCCACAACTTAATACATTTTTCTATTACATGCTTAGTCACACCAATAAACTTTTCTAGCATCTTGCTAGTTGTTGGAATATGATTATTGCCGTTTCAAAAAAAAAAATCTTCTTTATATTATATAATTTTCAAGTGTCAGATTCAATACGGAATCCTCATGCAAAATGACCCGCACCAAAGCGCTGATCATTATCACCTCTAAGCATGGTTGTAAAAATCTCGCAAAGTCTTCGATTAATCATCGAGCTAATCGTTTAGCGGTCTTTAACCGATTACCAATTAATCCCCAATTAATCCCTTAACCCCAGTCGACCGCCAAACGTTTTTTACAACTACCTCTAACTAAGTTATTTGGTTTTTGAAAACAAAAATGTTTCTTTTCTTTCGTTCCATTTGTATATACTAAAGAAAGAAGAAAAAAACCTACAAGGACCTTAAATGACAAAATCAGGAAGTACAGGGCACCAATTTTCAAACCAAATTTTTATTAACAACCTTCATCTAAAAATCATGATTGAAACAAGATGATCTTTATCATCAACGAAAGCCCACAGGAATAGGAAACGACGAAACAGTCGAAAATGTCGAATTTTTTACACACACACATATATAACAACACCACACATTCAACCCTGCTCCACTGAATCCTCTGTTCTTCCAAAACTCGATTGCGGGTGGAGACGAAGAACAGACCCAACAAAAGAATCTAACTTTTTCAATCTTTTCCAAGTGCCTTGTGGGTTACTCTTCTCTAAAGGTTCCTATCTATCTCACCATTTAATAATCGTAACAATTTCCTTCACAATGACCACATAGTTTCGATTTGATTGAATAATTTATTAAGATAACGTGTTGCGTGATTTAACTTGGTTTTTCTCCCCAAATTCGAAGTTATTTGTGGCCTTCTGTTTTCACCTTTTTCCTCACGTTATCGATTTTGTCTGTTCTTGCATTTACTTTATTTATTGTCGTGATAATCATTGAACCATTGTTGGAATCTAGTGCAAGTAAGCGTTATACTTCATTTAATTTTTTTTGGGGGTGTTCGTTTATTTCACTAAAATCAGTCTGATTCTCTACGGTTCGGAATTAGGGTTTTATTGACGGTAAATAATTGGGTTAATTTTCCTTTTTTGAGGGAGATTACAATAGTTTTGTGAATTAGGGTTTTATCAAGATTTGAACTCATGCATGTGCAGGTTTCAGGGATGATTTTCAATTGGGCGAGGGTGTAATGGTCTTTTTCCTTGGAAAGATTTCAGATTGTATCTGGGATTGAATTTTGAGTTTTGAATTTTGAATTCAGTCTGAATCTTTATCTGGTTGAAGAAGATGAGTACAAGTGGTGTTTCAGAAGGTGTGATACATGGGGGGAAACTTATAGTTCATGTTGCGGAAAACGGGCATTCGTTTGAGCTCAATTGTGACGAGTATACCCTCGTTGAATCGGTTCAAAGGTATCTTGAATCACTTTCTGGAATTCAGTTAAATGATCAGCTTCTTTTATACCTAGACATGAAGTTAGAACCGCAGCAGCCGCTTTCTGCATACAAACTTCCTTCTGATGATAGGGAAGTTTTCTTGTATAATAAATCGAAAATGAGAAGTAACTCGACCCCACCTCCACCAGAAGAAATCGAATCGCCTGAAAGAATCAATCCTGACCCTCCACTACCATCATCATCATCAAACGATCCTCATCCGTTAGATGAAGCTTCTGACCCCGCTTTAAAGATGTTACCTTCATACGAGATACAGTTTAGGTACCATTATCAGCTTGGAGACGCAATTTACAAACGGACCCTTTTGAAATACGAGACTTGTGAGCGGCTTTCAAGAGAGCAGAGGGTGCAAGAGAAGGCGTTAGAGATTGCCAGGGGTAATTTGGATCATATCTATAAAATGATTCTTCATAATTACTCGGATTTTGTTAAGCGTTACTCGCATCAGCAGAGATCACATTCAAATCTTTTGGTGAATTTTTGGAGGGATTTGGAGAGACTAAGGTCTATTAAACTTATACCAGCATTACAGACTAATAACCGCAAGTGTCTATCGGATTTTGTGAAGGAAGAAAATTTGAGGAAAATGATGGAAGATTGCAGCAATTCACATAGACAGTTTGAAAGTAAGGTTGAAGATTTTAAGCAAGAGTTTAGGGAGCTAAAAGGAAGCACAGAACATTTGTTTTCTAGTGAAGCTTCGGTTAATAATAGAGTTCTGGAGAGAACGATTAAGGAACACCGGCAGTATATAAATGATCAAAAAAGTATAATGCAGGTTTTGAGGTCAGTAAACTTTATTTCACTTTCTTCTTCAAAGTTCATAGTAGTGTAAGCATATATAGACTTTGGTAATTTTTTATTCTTCCATTTAATGTAAGAATAAGGAAAGATTGTATGTTAAACAAATAAGTTGCTAACCAGAAGTCGAAAAGTTAATGATTTATACAAGGAACATTAGAACTTCAAGATCTTAGATTTTTTCTTGGTGACGGTAACAATGTAATAAACCTTGATCTACTACATCATTGTTTTCTAGTAGAATTTATCCTTTTTATAGAGTTCGATTGGATAATTTAACTAACGTTTTTGCCTATTAGTCAAATGACCATAGAAGTATTTATGAACCGAAATCAATGCCATCAATATGCAAATATATAAATTTAATGTGAAAATTTGCTAAAAGAACAATTGATTCTCAATCTAGTACACCAGATGCACTGTTAAAACTAAATTATCTACGATCATAATTTTTCTATTTTGATTCTGTTTAGTTAATATGTGCTTTTTAAGAAATGCTTTTTAATGTAATCTTGTTTCCTCTTCATATGCTTCTGTTTTAATGTTCTTGAATGTAATTGAATGAGGTTATCAATTTTTTCTACATTTTTTTAGTTCTTGTCAATTTACGATCTAAAGAGTAAGATGTTAGAAATTCAAATGTCAAATATTTATTGGTTAATATTTCTCTGGAAGTGTGGACTGTAGAGTACAATTTATATATTCATTCCTGTTTTGTTTGATACTTACAGTCTTTTTACAAAGACTGTTATTTTCACAATAATCATTTCTTTTGATTTTGTATGTAACTTATACAGCAAAGATGTCAGCATGGTAAAGAGACTAGTCGACGATTGTTTGACCAGTCAAGCATCTAATTCCCTTCGTCCTCATGATGCGGTGTCAGCATTGGGCCCCATGTACACGGGCCACGACAAAAACTATCTTCCTAAAATGCGAGCATGTGAGGGTGCTATTTCAAACCTTTTTATGTTTTGCAAAGACAAAAAATCAGAAATGATAGGTTTTGTTCATGGGTACATGCAAAAGATCGCATATATTCAGTACACCATCAGAGATGTTAGATACAAATTCTCAGTTTTTAATGAGGCAATAAATCGCCAATATGATCAGTTCGAGCAGTTGAAGGTGGTTCGTGGGATAGGGCCTGCTTATCGAGCCTGTCTTGCTGAGATAGTGAGAAGAAAAGCATCAATGAAACTTTATATGGGAATGGCGGGGCAATTGGCTGAAAAACTTGCATCCAAACGGGAATCTGAAGTTAGGAAACGGGAGGAATTTATTAAAGTACATAGTTTATATATACCCCAAGATATTTTATCATCAATGGGATTGTATGATACCCCAAGTATATGTGATGTCAATGTGGCTCCCTTTGATTGTAATTTACTGGATCTTGATATACCAGATTTGGACCGTTTTGCCCCTGAACAGCATAATGAGTCTGAGGATATCATTGAATTGGGGGAGATTGTTGGGACAAACAAGATGGAAGTTGAGAATGCAAAGTTAAAAGCAAAACTTGCTTCTGTTATAGCTCGTATTAGTTTTTCCCCTTTGGAGATTGAGTTTGAATCTTTAGATGATGGTAAAATGGACGTTTTATTGACAGAGGGTGCCGAAAAGACAAATGAGGCCTTGCGTTTGAAAGATGAATATGTGAAAGAATTGGAATCTCTTTTAAAAGATAAACAAACGCAATGTGGATTGTATGAGAAACGGATAGACGAGCTTGAACAGAGGTTATCTGATCAGTATTGTTTTGAACACAAAATTGATAAAGATGATTCTTTTACAGCTGGGAAAATCGGGGATAGCAAATCGGAGATATCAGGTGATAGAGAAGACCAAGGGCATAATGGTCAATTTTCTGAGCATATGGATGATGCTTCATATGGTTTTAGTTCATTGGTTTCCAAATCGGGTGTTGATAAAAGTAGCAAGATTTTGGATGATAACATGAGTGATTCATCTGGAATGGTGAACCCAAACCCTAATTTGGACTCGTCGATGCGAGAACCAAACCGGGATGTGAATGAGGATATGGTGCCAGATGTCAGGATGCGATTGGTTACAAGTTTGACAGCTGATAACATGTTACAACTGTCAAAAACCTGTGATGATGGAGTGGAGCATGGGAAGAGCAGTAATGATCTTGTGGTGGAGTTGCAGGATGTCCTAGAGGAGAAATCGAATCAACTTACTGAATTAGAAGCTAAACTTGAAGCTGCAAAAGAGGAGGTTGCAAAGCTTGCACAGGATTTGGAAATTAGTCGGAATCTGCTAGATGAGTCTCAGGTAATTTTAGTATGATGCAACTGTAAATCCATTGTTCCATATTTTAGGCTTTAAACTTTATAATTATTTTCTCCATACTAGAGGTGGCGAAAAAGGCAGGGGCATCAAACAGGTGGGAGTGGGTCTAAACGGGTATTTAAGGTTTAACCCATCTAGTCATAAACCAATATAGGTCGGCATGTTATTTGTAAGCCGTAAAAGAAGGAAGATGGTGTTACATTCTTAAGTTTAGAAAACATGGTTTCCTTTAGGTTTGCCTGATATCATTTTCTTCCTAACCCATGATCAATTTGATTAATCTGTTACAGATGAATTGTACACATTTAGAGAATTGTCTTCATGAAGCACGAAAAGAGGCTCAAATTCATCTTTGTGCTGCCAACAATAGAGCATCAGATTGCAAAAATTTACGTGGGTCCACTGTAAAAATCCGCACCCTCTTTGAGCGTCTTAAAGCCTCTGTTTCCTCAGCCGACGTATCTTCTTTTGCTGACTCACTCCAATCTTTAGCTCAATCTCTCACCAAGTAAATCCCACAATTTTCAGCCTTTTGATCTTTTTGAAAACTTTTAATTGTTTGATGACTAGTGACATCAATTATAAGTTAAATAAATTGCACTTTTTTTTTTTAATTTTATTATTTAAATTTCAGTTCTGCGAATGACAATGGAGATGTTGTTACCGCCGAGTTTCATGAATGTGTTCACTTGCTTGCTAAAAGAGTTGGTATTTTGGCAAGGCATCGGGCTGAGTTAATCGATAGGTACAAAAAGGCTGAGGTGGCGCAACAACTACTTGAAAAGGAGTTGGTTGAAAATAAGGAGTTAGTCACCACTCTTTACATGAAGCATCAATCCGAAAGACAGGTTAGTCTTTTAAACGATAATACAAATCGTTACTTGTAACACAAACAACAATAATCACTTATTTTTGTTGATGACAATCAGGCAAACAAGGAGAAAATATCTTTCGGCCGTTTAGAACTCCACGAAATTGCTGCATTTGTACTCAACACAGCTGGATATTACACAGCAATTAACCGAAATTGTAACCACTATTACCTATCTCCTGAATCTGCTGCACTTTATGCTGACAATGTCTCCCACAGACCCACCTACATTGTGGGTCAGATTGTGCATATCGAGCGGCAGACCGTGAAACCATCACCAGCCTCTGTGGCTCAAAGTGGCTCGAGCCAGTCAGGGTTGATTACAAGTCCAACTGATGCTAACCCATATGGTTTAGCTGTTGGGTGTGAGTTTTTTGTGGTCACTGTTGCTATGTTGCCAGATACCACCACTCACCCGCCAACTGCCGCTGCTTCCTGATCTAAAACATTCAACAAGATATGACGGAAGAGTCGAAAAAGCTGAGGGAGTGAGGCGTCTATACATCCTTTACTTGAGAATTGACATGTTGATTGAATTGTTCTGTTTGATCCTTTCCCCTTTGGCTCATTTCTACTTTGTGTATAAAAGTTCTTTGGCCATATGAAAAACTTCGTATATATTCATCTTTTGTTAATCGATTAAATAACGTAAGAACTGTATAAACATAACTGTATAAACATTTGTAAATATTGCTTTAACTGTGATATATAAAATCGTAGGACGGTTATTTAATTGTTGTGGTGGTTTTGCCATACAGGCAGTGATTGGACTCACACAATAACTCTACAAAGGAGGGGTATACGTTATACCTTTGTGATTTTTGTTGTGTTACTTGTATTATTATTATTTTTTATTTCTAAAAGAAATTTAACATAATATTTTTATTTAAAAAATATATAAAACATTACACCATTAAAATTAAACAAAGATTGGTCATAGGGTGGTTATAGAAATTAACTTTTTTTAAACGAAAATTGAAAGAATCTGTTAATTAGATTATAGATTATAGGATGTTATCTGTCTGTATAACCGTCTTTCTTTTATTAAATCTGGTTAGAATTATGTACACGTGATCAACAATGAGAGCTTCTAATGAGCAATTAAGTAGAAACTATCTTTCCATAAAAAAAAAAACTTTTAGTTTGACAAATTCTACGGCTTTAAGCTAATAAATGTTGGTAAAAAACAAATACATATATCAGGTAAAATCTCATTTAAAGTGCAATCAATGGAGAGCAAGATTTATGTGATAAGTTTCTAGAGGGAGTCATTGGGGTTGTAGTCTGATGGTAAGAGACAAAGTCTCTTTGGTGGAGACCAAGGTTCTAACCTTGGCAATGATGTAAAATTAGTGGAATAAAAAAATTAGCCGTTAAAAAAAAAAAGTTTCTTGAGGGAGATAAAATAAAAAAAATTTAATTTAAAGAATAATCAATTTTGTTATTTGATCTTGAAAATCTATTCAAAGAAAAACATTTAATTTTAAAACAATTTCTGTTTTAAATCTAAAAATATTAATCCTGATTTGAGTTTTTGGAGCAAATTATTGGGCCCTTTGATGGTTTCACGAGTTATAAATTATATCGGGCCGGGCCTACAGAGGGGAAAGCTATAAATTTCATCAAAGCCCTAAAACCCCTTTCTTTCTCGCAGAGTCTTGAACTCTCCCAATCAATTCATCTGCGAAACCAATTAATTACGAGAATCCCTCTATTGATCCGCCGATGTTTTCTGCATGAATCTTCAACCGGTGAGTTGTTTTGCATTGATCTGTATATTTGATGTTCCAATTTCATATTTATTTGGTATTGAAAAATTAGGTTTTATTTATGAATTCGTCGAGGATTATCATCGCGTTTTGAGTTTGAGATTTTCGATTATTTGTTTGATAAATAATCATGCGAAATGTACTATTGATACCGATAATGATGTATTTATTTCGATAATTTGGCCCTGCCACGTAAGGAAGGAATAGCAGCTAGGGTTTGCAAAACATTTCATCGTGTTTGTATGTACTTTTCTTGTTTTTCTTCAAAGATGTACAAATTAGGGTTCAATAGATTATAAATTGAAGCATATGTCAAGCTGTTCTGTGCTCATGAGTGTTTGAATTAACTTTTGCTTGACCTTTGGGATATAATTGGTTCATGATGCTAGACATTACTGCTCAGGTTGTCTCATTTAAGAACTAGTGAACAAATTATGTTCTCATTTACTAAATTAAGTGGGTCCTATTTACATGATGTGGAAGAATATGCAAGTCTGATGGCGGGTCCATTTACTTAATTTAATGGTAGGGGAATAAAGATGGGAACTCAAGAACCATGAACTGGAGGATGTAGAGTTATGTGACATTATATAAAGAAATGGTGACTCGCTATTAGACTATCACATCTTATTATATTCTAGTTGTTGAATTCATTGAGCGAGTTTATGAGTCTCATCTTTACCTAGTTAGAAACAAGAAGAGTGCATAAGAAAAACATAAACATGGACATTGTATGCTTTTGTATTAAATTTCTTCATATAATTATAAAACAGAGAACTGCAGCATCATTTTCATAGAAAAGTCAGAGATTAATAATAATAAGGACATCTAGCGTAGAATCAAATACTGCAAAAAAGACCCCTTTTTACTCTTTGAAAAGTATGATGTCAAAGCACCTTAATATGTCTATAAATTGACACCTTAAAAAGATTTATAGTGTAAGTACCACATCAGAATTTTATTGTCTTGTAATTACATATGAGTAATAATGCCATCCTTGCAGTGTGTTCTTCAGTACTGCTGCTATGGAGAAATCTAAGAAGAGATCTGCAGTGGCTTCTTCTAAACTAGGAGCTGTAGAAGGCACTAACAGGGACAAAGTAGTAGGTAAGTCGTAAGTGTCAGAAGACTTTATTGATAGCAGCATTAACTGTTGTTTGGTGTTCAATTTGGAAATTATTATAAATACAACTTTCAACATAATTGCAGCTAGATTTTAGTTAAACTTTTCATATTTTAGAGGAACTCTTGCAGGTGTGGGAGACCGATTAGATAAATCTCAGCACATTACCCGGACACAAGTGAACAAACATCATGAGGTACCTGTCATGAAACGGAAGTTTCAGAAAACTGCAGGCCCTAGCCCAGGCCCAGCTCCAAAGCTCTCTTCAGTTTATAATTTAAGGAGTAGAGTTCAGACAACTGAAGGTGCTTCAAGTTATAATCTGAGGAGTAAAGCTCAGAAAACTGAAAATCAGAATGCCTCAGCAAACACCCAAAAAAGGAAAACCCCCAAAAAATATGGTTTTCAAGATTCTCCGGTTGCTAAACAGAAGAGGGGAATTTTTAAAAATTCTGCACAACCTGATAAAAAGATTGAAACCACAAAACCTTTAAATGCATTCATGGCTGCTGACCTTGAGAAGAAGAGTGATCCTTTGACTAGTCAACATGAAGCGTTTATGTGTGAACAGTTTTATCATATCAGATGGGAAGGTATGTCCTATGTTAACTCTACTTCCTTTTCTTGGCATGTGTGTGTTTTTTTTTTAAATTTTAGAAGCATCTTTATCATCATATAACGACACATAGTAGCATTCAAGATTACTTAAAGATACTAGAAGATGGTGTAATGTTCAAGAATCTTTTGCTAAGGGCATGATCGGCTTATACCCGGAGAAAAGCATTTGTATAAGAAGGTCAGACCTTTATTATATGTATGGACTCATCGTGATTGAAGCTATATTTTCAATTTTGAAGGTGGCGATGCCGTAAATGGTCCATTAGGTCAGAAATGTATATTATGCAATAAAGATCTTTCGGGTGCAACAGAAGATGATGATTCTGAATATAATGATGACTTTCATTATGAGGATGATGATTATTACGACGATGATGATGACGAATATTATGATGACATCAATCCGCCTCTTCTTCCTGCTGTTGATATTCTTTCATGTGGACATGCATACCATACTGAATGCTTGCAAAAAGGTACGCCAGAAGAACGATCAAGTGATCCCCTATGTGTTTTGTGTTCAAAAATGGTTTGAACTGTTCCAGTTTTGCTGAATACGAAACCATTTTTAGTACATCATGATGAAAATTTCATCTTTGGTGGAGAGTACAGAAACTAAAACTGTGTGATTGTTGTTCATGTGATTGGATTTATGTGCATTTTTTCTATATAGAATAACGTGTAGATTTTTAATTTAACACTCTTTGGAGGATTTCATGCCTTGAACTTTTTAGTGAACTCGAGTAGAAAATCATCACTCGAGTTGTAAATCTACACGTTATTAGGTTTCGTTTTATGAATCTTTAGATGCTAAGAATGATTTTTATATGATCTTCACCATCTATGAGATAACCCTCATAGAATGTGACCATAAACTGAAACTCTTTCCTATTTGTTGTGACAATATATTGAAATTAAATCATTAATTTCTGTAATTTTCTCTCACTAAAAATGCAATGCCACATCAGGTTGATTTAATGGGATATGCATATGATATAACGTCTATAAACGTTGGATTTCCGTACTTAGTTCTCATTACCTCTAGACTTCAAATTCAACTACGGACAATATCAAATGCCAAAAAAAAAGGAAGTACAAAAAGAAACCTGCTGACACTAAACGGGTTAGGGTTGGGTCTTTAATTGATTATATAGATTGTTTTTACGATTGTGAAAGTTAACTTTTTAAAACTCAGAAAGTTGGATTTACAGATAATACCCAAAAGCAACCATTTAACTTAGGAAAGTCTAATCTAAAAACACTTCAAATGACATGAAAAACTGAATTTAACATTTGACCAAGAGTTTGTATTTCGTAAGGAATAAGCATAAATGACGAATCAATCTGGGAGAAGCTTTAGATTAGACATTCTCTGGCAAGAACGCTTTCATGTTCAAAATGTTCAGTTGATGAGTTTTGCACTATATGATTTGCAACTGGTTGGATTGTGATTGATGAAGCGATAGTATCACTCAAAACAAACAATGTTTTTTATTAGTTTGGCCATGATGGTTTGAAGCACTTCGGTTTCCGACGATCTTGGTTTAATTGCATTCTATTGGCTTTCAATTTACGAGTGAGATATGCAGATATCTGATATTATTGAGTATGTTTTTTAGACTTTTAGTTGAGAGAAAAAAACGTCCCTGCGCTTTATAGAAAATGTGGATAGCGTTCCCAAGTATTAGAAATTGTGGATAGCGTTTCCAGGTGTGAGAAAGTCTTTATTTCACACGCAGTTTCGGTAAAAAAGTTTGTTATTAGAAATTGTGGCGGGCAACAAATTTGTTGACACAAAGAAAGAATGATAAGGAACGTTTGGCTCCCAATAATAACAACCGTGTTAAGTTACTTTTCTGAAGGTAACGTTTAAAGCAACTTTAACGTGGAAATTAAGTTAAAGACAGACAAATGACCGTGAAGTGTATGTATCTATGCAAGTGTGTATTATTATGTAAAACTAAAAGCTATTTCTGTGACAAGTTGCCATTACAACTTGTAAAACCAAAAGCTATATCTGAGAGGTAATCTTGACCAAAACATAGAGAAAATATGATACACCGCCCAATAAACTTTAGATGCTACATGATTGTTTTTATAAAAAAATATGGATCAAAAGGTCCTTTTATAAATTCATTTTCCTAATAACAAGTTAAATCTTTTGAGATATTACATGGTGAGTCTCTACAACCTCATAGTCATCACTTATTACATATCTATTAATTTAAGTTATACCCGATTATTACATCTTTTCTTGATTCTCACCTTTAGCCCGTTTTTCATCCTAATCGTCAAAGCCAACACATGCTCCGGCGGACTCCTCTCCTCCGCCCCCGCCACCACCTCCACATGAAACATCTCAATAATCGTCGCCGCCACCAACTTCATCTGAGTATACGCCATTTCCTTCCCTAAACAAATCCTCGGCCCACCGTGAAACACCGGAAACTTAAACTGATTCTCCGCTCTATACACCACATTCCCACCGCCCTCCTCCGCCTCCAACCACCGCTCCGGCCGAAACTCACAGCAATCCTTCCCCCAAACACTCTCTATCCTCGCCATCGCGTATGCACTATACGTCACAAGCCACCCCTCCCCGATAAACGTCCCGTCCGGCATGACGTCATCTTTCAAACAATCCTTCGTGTCCAACGGCACCGGCGGGTACAACCTTAAACTCTCCGAGAGTGCGGCATGCAAGTAATGCATGTGTCGCAAGTCGTCAAAACTGTAATATTCCGTACGACTTTTGTTACAACGAATTGACGTCAACTCGTCGAGTATTTTTTGCTCGACTTCCGGATGTGAAGACAACAGCCAGAAGAACCACGTGAGAGCGGACGAGGTCGTATCACGCCCCGCGAGTATAAAACTTACCACGATATCCCGGAGAAACTCCGGCGAGTATTCGGAGTTTTTCATGAAACGAGACAACAAATCCTCGTCGGTTTTTCGGTTCTTTTCGGTCAAACGTAGCTTTATGATGTCGTCCGCGTACTTATGAACGGTCGCGATCGATTTTTCCAGCTTTAACTCCGATTTAAATCTCAATATCTTTTTAACTTTTTGGAAACCGGGGAAAACCGAAATAAATCTCCGGGTGATTAACGTCGTGGCGTCTTCAAAAGCGCGCATAAACTCACTACCCGCGGTTCCGTCGCCGGAGAGGCAACCGGGGTCAAAGTTGAACGCGACTTTACATATATTGTCAAAAGTATACCTCTCTAGAAGATCTTGAATATCAACGACCCGGTTCGAACCGGCAGCGGTTTCCAAAACGGGTATGAACCGGTTATGCAACTCAACGGCTGCGGATTCCATCACGAAGTTACGGAGCGAGCGCGTGTTGAACTCGTAGCTCGCGATCTTGCGTTGGGCCCGCCACGACTCGCCTTCGGCGTTGAAGATACCGCGGCCGAGGAACTCTTGGAGGATGTAAATGAAGCGGCTTCCTTTCGGGTAGTTGTCGAAGTTGGTTTTGACCATGTGTTCCACGTTTGCGGGGTTGGCGGTTATGAAGCCTTTGATTTTTCCGGGGCGGTTAAAGATGCCGGTGTGGGTAGGGGTGCGGACAAGGACTTCGGTGGTCCAGTCGAGGAAACGGTGGCGGTTGAGGACGAATTCGGGGACCGTTCCGACGAGCGGGTAGTCGGTGAAGCCGGTGGGAGGGGTGGATTTGGGGTGGATGAAACGGAGGTAGATGAAGAGGAAGATGGGGAAGAGTATTATGAGGGATTCGAGAGAGATTAATGGATACATGTTTAGAAGGAAGCTAGTGTGATGAAAAACGTTCAAGGAACTCATTTGTACCCTACAAATGACTATGATAATGTTTGTATTTCTTCTGTTTGAAAATGTTATATTTTTGGAATGATTTTTAAAAACAATTATATATTATAAGTGGTTCAATTAGTTTTAGAAAATTTTAATAAACTAAAGTGCATTATTTCTGGTTCCCAAAATGACCACCTTGTTGAGCTACTTTTCCTAGTGTCAAACATTTGAAGCAATTTTCACGTGGAAATTGGTTGAAAATAAAAACAAGTAGTCTTGGTTTATATATCAGAAGAGAACTCATGCTAATTTATCGGAAAAAAAAACAAAAAATTCACTTTAATATTATATCGTTGCATTTTTAAAATATCTACTTAAATTGAATATTAGGGCAAAAAGTTATTATTTAAATACATTATATTAGTTTTTACTAATACGAATAAGGTAAATATAAAACCAATCATGGATTTAGGAGCAAAAGACGAGAGATATGTAAGAGAAATTAGATTGAACAAGCAACCAACAATTGATGGAGAAAGTTACCCACCATTTTGCCAATATTTTTGGTGTGTAGCTAGCATTTTTGTCGTCCCAAAATACTTCATGAGGGAGAAGAATCAGAAATAAGTGAAGTTAGAAAGAATAATTGGTTGTTTCAAGGTGAAAAAAAAAATTAAAAAGAAATGAGGGGATTTCTCTATTTTCATATTCTACTTTTCAACGTGAGGATAAATTACCACATTTTATTTTTAGACTACATCTAACTCGTAAACTTTTTGTTAAATTTTGATGCGGATACACCAAAAGTTACCATAACGAGCTACATATTTTGTGGATACGTTTCATAAGTTACAAGCCAACCACGACTACACCATGTGGTGTTTAAATTTTTATCAACATATGGTGAAATGTAAATCCTGACTGATGACTCATTATATATATAATTGTCATTTCACCACTTTCCGTGTCTCCTTATTTGCTCCAGCGTTTCACCAGGAATTTCATCAGGCATCAGAGTAATCAAGACGTACACCATTTCTAACGTTGTCAAGAGGAAGTGCATTTTGTTTTGCCAACGATGAAAGTCTTGACCCTCAAACTTGTTCAACTTTGTGAATTTGATTGTCATATCCTTCACATATTCTCCACCGCTCATCATCTTCACATAAGTGTTTTGATCTTTGTTGGGAAATGTCAATAAAAGGACGTAATCTGGATAGAATCAAAAGTCGTGTTATGATCACTTTCAGAATAAAACAATTTGGGATATCCCAAACTTTTGATCAAATAAAATCGGATCTTTGATTCAAAAATTTTCGTATGGAATTCGTTTGCCAGAGAGAGGATTTCGAAATCAGGAAGAGTGCATAGATAACTGCAAGGCAATTATATATTTCGAATTTTGAACAATTTCATGTTTGGTCCTTCAAGTTTTATTAAATGTATTTTCTGACCGAAATAAAAATCTGATGAACTTTCCATGAAGTAAATGCATCGGCCCCAGTTAGTCCCGATGAACTTCAAGCAAACATGCACACTTGTTTAAAGATCACACACAATCTTAAACTCACTAAAATATCCAACACTCTCTTGACTTTTCTCGGTGTAGGACGGTCTAGAGGTGATATGAGAGGCTTACTTGAAGGATCAGAGATCTAATTTTGGACCTTTGCAGCTGAATGCAACTTTGATGAGAGGCATGCAAACCAATCTTGAGCAACATTGAGGATAAAAGGTGAGTCAAATCCTAGTTGCATGTAATTAAAAATCCATTTCGAGGTGTTTTGGTGTTCTAATGAGTTTGAGGTTTTGTGACCAGTTTGGTATTTTGAGATCATCATTAGAGGTAAAACACACGAGTTGTGATAAGTGCCACCTTTAGTTGCAAATGCCAACCTAGAAATCAGGAAATTATCATGAAGAACATGAGAAAACGACAAAGTGGAGAGCAAGCAACAATTAAAAAAAAGGGAAAATCATCAAAATGACCAAGTTTGACCAAGAAAATCCAGAAATAACCCATCAAAATTATCCCAACTCAAATGACCCAAGGTATATCACCCAATAAAAACCCTCCATCTGTCAAGTTTTAACCAATTATTAACCTCCAAGTGTCCTCAATCTGACAAGAAGGGTAAAGGTGGAACCCACTCTCATCCAATAATTGTTCGACACTTAGATAAAAAACTCAGAATATTATGGATGTAACTCGAGCCATTCCGAGCCTCCCACATGTGTTATGAAGCCGGCTCACTTATTGGCTTGGCTTGAGGATTATTAGCTTGGCTTGAGGATTATTCCCACCCGAGCTACAGTACCTTTCCCCAACCCCCCACTACCACTCCCCTACCTTTAAATTAAAGTAAACTTTAAGGAATAATATTTATATTGTGCTACAGTTGCAGTTTCCAACCCCTCACTACCTCTCCCCTACCTTAAGCAAGCTTATTTGAATTTTCCTCTTATTCCCACTTCTAGTAAATTTGAATTAGTAAACTCTTTACTTACTCTCATTCGCACTTCTACTAAATATTCCGAATTTTCCTCTTAATTTTTTTTGTGTTTGTTTGTTTTTTCAACAATGCCATCTTTTGATGTTGCTGTTAATGTCGCAGAGAGGCGGTCAATTATCAACAGTGTGATTGATTACATCCCTTTTGGATAAAGTAGAGGATAGGTAGGGTGGAGGTTGGATAAAGTAGGGGAGAGGTAGGGGAGAGGTAGGAGAGAGGTAGGGTGGAGGTTGGATAAAGTAATATTCAAGCCACCAATTCAAACCAAGCCATCATATAAGCCGTTGATTACAAGCCAAGCCGTCGAGTTAGTCTGGACAGGTGTTAGGCTCGGACAGGTTCGGGTAACACACCTAGCATTCTGACTTTTTTCTCCATGTGTCAAAAAATTATTGGATTGTGGTGGGCTCCACCCTTATCTTTCTTGTCAGATGGATGACACATTACAGATTATGATTGGTTAAAAGAAGACAAATGGAGGGTTTCTATTGGATGTGTCATTTGAGTTAGGATAATTTTGATGGGTTATTTCTGAATTTTCTTGGTCAAACTTGGTTATTTTGGTGGTTTTCCTCTTAAAAAAACGTGTAGTCAATCAAATAATCTTCTGTGTTTAGAGGTAATCCTTTTGGGCCTATCCAAGTAGTCATGTTGGGCTGCTCCATGTGTGACAGATTGGGCTTGAGCTTGAAGATCTGGGTCAATCGCATCAGACAACTATATAAAATCGTTAAATTACTAGTTTTGCCTAAAAATTCAAAAAGCGATATAAAAATCATGTGAGAAAATAAACTTAACCCTAAGAAAACTCTTTAATTTGTTCATGCCTTTAAAAGCGAATCTAAGTTTGTTAAAAAAAGGGACGGATTTGTTACTTATTTATACTTTGATTTGATCACAATAGTTTTGGTTGATTTGAATTTATATAATTAAATTTACACATATTATGAACTTTTAAAGTATCGATGTTCTTTTTTTTTTTTTTTAAATCAGGAATAGAATGTTGTAATGTGATTATTTATATCTAAGTTTCAATACAAGTTTTACTAAAAAAAAAGCTGGACTATGTTTCGAAATAACTTTTATTCAAAGGCGAGTAATTCTTCTCAATTTCTCAAAACACGTTGAAGTTTTTTGATTGGACCATGATATGAAAGGTATGTCCATGGATGCATATGCTCATTTGTTTGTGTTGATGTAAACCTTTACAATTTTATTGATTTTAGTATGATATATAATTTACAAAGTAAAACTATAATTCAATTTATAGAGCTACCAAAATCAATAACAACCAATGATTCTATAACAGATGATCTAAGTCATCTATTTTATAAGACAAATTTGCTAACACTATACTATAACATAATTTGTTGATCATAAGAACACTACTTTGTAGTTGTCCTTAGTAGATCAAGATGTTCACACTAACTACGCAGTTATACTTCTGTCAGAAAAAACTACACAAGTGTTGATCTGTATAAACTGTCTTCCGTAGAAACAAATGTCCGCAGAGACTAAGTTTCTCCGGACAAACTCCCTTTTTCCGTAGAAACTTCATTTAAGTAGAAACTTAGACTTTCCGTTATAATACTTCAAGTCATGAAAAACTGCACTTTTGTAGAAGCTTTACTTAGACCAAAAACACTCATCTTGGGTTGCATATCCTTACAATCATAATCTGTCACGTGGCAAGCCTTTAAAGGAAGAAATAAATGTTATTACTATTTAAACTAAGTTGTATTTTGATTATATACTAATACTAATAGGTTTTGTTAGATTTCTTGTAACACAATGTTTTGTCACAAATAAAGAGAGTATATTTATTAGTCTTAAAACTCAATGTTTTTCCTCACCACAACGGTCAAATGTTGTTGATTTGCCCGGTGCTGATGTTCATCCGTCGGTAATCATCTCAACTTCTTCACGTCTTATGATATATATCCCTTGTTCTAACTATATATACTATATATGTATATATATAATTTTCGATTTTAATTCTTAAAAGGTCTTCGTATAACATATATTAGTTGATAATAAAAGTTGTCATAATAGATGCTTTTATATGGAACTGATAACAGATTTGTTTTACATTTTAACGTTTGACAAAGTACAGTTTTTAGACAAACGGTTTGATGAAACAAGAAACTTAAAAGTAATATATTTACTGAATTGACATAAAACTATATCCAAATGAAACGGTTTTGTATTAATAATTATAAATTATAAATAAGCAATCTAATACCACCAAAAACATTGTGAATGCCTACGCATTGCAGCTAATAAATCTTACTTATTTACTATATATTCATTTAATTACTAATAAATCCTACTTCAAACAAAATAAACAACAAAATAAAACATGAAAACAAATATTCAGAATGTAATTACCCAATGAACCGGTGATAGCCGGCTGCCACCCCTTTGGCCAGCAACACTATCTCCATTATAAAACCATCAATTTGTCACTTGTTCTAATTAAATCTCTCCTTAAATTGACAAACTATTTTGGTTAATCCCCCACTTGATTGATTGAAAGATATATTAGATGACGAAGTTAGTACTGAAACAACGTGTGAAAATCACTGATGAGACAAATATGAACTCCGAGTCTGTAGTTGTCACCAAGGCAAAACGGACCAGGAAAACTGTACCTCGTGACTCTCCTCCTCGACGCAGTTCAATTTACCGTGGTGTTACGAGGTCTCTTTGTTTTTCCTTGGTTAATTATTACTTTTTTAATATGTTTTTTTATTGTACTTCTGATAGTTTTTTCTTTCCTTTAAATTTTCGGTTCAGGCATAGATGGACAGGAAGATATGAAGCTCATTTATGGGATAAGAATTGTTGGAACGAGTCTCAAAACAAGAAAGGCCGGCAAGGTTGGTTTTTTCCTAATTTTATATGATATCTTTATTTTTAAATAAATCTAAAATTAGAAACTAATTCATTTGTTGTTGTTCGTGATCTTGATTATCTTTTCACAATGGTGTTTAATTTGGTTGAACTCTGGTGGAATATCAGTCTATCTTGGTAAGTTTATTTATTTATTTTTTATTTTTTTAACAACATATAACAACATATATATATATTAAATCATATTTAGAAATAAATTATTGTATTTATAATTATTATGAATAATTTAATTATTTAATTACCTATTGTGACGTTTTTAATTTCTTTTAGGTGCTTATGATGATGAAGATGCTGCTGCTCATGCCTACGACTTGGCAGCACTTAAGTATTGGGGACCTGATACTATCTTAAACTTTCCGGTAATTGATGAACCATGGGCTTAATTTCTAACTATTAGTTGATTGTTTAAATGAAGAGGAAAATGTATTATTATTTACTATAAAACTATCTCAATTTTTTAGTATTGTAAGTTATTTAAATCTATATATTTATAGTTAATGACATACCATGAGGAACTGAGGAAAATGGAAGGCCAGTCAAGAGAAGAATATATTGGATCGCTAAGAAGGTTTTTATTACTCGTACCTAGCTAACAATATGACGTAATTAATTAATAAATATTTGTGTTAATTTGTCTGAAGTATTTTATTCTTGTAAAAATAGAAAAAGCAGCGGTTTTTCTCGAGGAGTTTCAAAATATAGAGGAGTTGCGAGGTAATCTCCAATCATGCATATAATGATCTTAAACAAAAAGAAAACTAATTAAACAAATAAATTTGCTGTTCAACGAGATGTTAAGACAGTAAACTAATGAATTTTTTTTTTTTTTTTTTTTTTTTTTTTACTCACATAAGATGTTAAGACAGTAAACTAATGAATTAAAAGAATAAGGTAATTTTTATTATCCTAAGTATTTAGTTAAAACTTTACTAAAACGCTTTGAAGGTTGAAGGTTTAAATTTCGTAATAAACATGTTTAATGAAATTAGAAGAAGGTTTAAATTTCGTAATAAACATGTTTAATGAAATTAGAAGTATGTTATGTGCCATTGTTAAATTTTAATTAGAACTTTATATTACTTTTGCGTTAGATATGTTTTCTACATTTGACATCGATCTATACGTCAACTAACAGGCATCATCACAATGGGAGATGGGAAGCACGAATAGGCCGAGTTTTTGGTAACAAATATCTCTATCTTGGAACATATGGTGAGTAAAATCAATCTTTACATTTATTGATGCGATGAAAACATTATCTTTTTTTTTCTTTTTAGAAAAATCTCCTTTTCTAAAGCATGTCTTTCTAGAATATATATATATTTAGAAATAATTCTCATATCATGTGTTGTGGCGAGGATCATTATGTATTAATATTAAGATTTATACGCGTTGCGGCGATGGAATCGTAGGTAATATCAAAAACTAATAAACTTAAGAAATTAATAAAATAAGATATAGCAACAAAAAAAAAAACACTGAAAAACGTTTAAAAAAGACTAGCAGTCGTAAAAATCAAGCCTATATGGGTACCGATCGAGTTGATTCACTGCCGCAACAAGCCCCAATCAGCTATGTTGATAACATGTAAAACATAAAAATACTTAAACTATCACAGAATGAAAAAAGGGAAAATCACCAAAATAACCAAGTTTGACCAAGAAAATTCCAAAATGACCAACCAAAAGTATACTAACTCAAATGACCCACCCAATAGAATCCAGCCATTTGTCATCTTTCCACCAATCACAATCTGACATGTGTCCTCAATCTGACAAGTAGGCTAAAGGTGGAGCCCACTCTCAGCCAATACATGTTCGACACGTGGATTAAAACCCAGACTACTAGGCTTGGCACCAGCTTTGTAACCGGGCCTCTACAAAGCTGCCACGTGTCCTAGAAAAAAAACTCCCCCCTTACCTCCCCCAACTCCCCCTTACCTCCCCCTGTCATTTCTCTCTGGTTTCAATGGAAACCGTCTCTCTCTCCGGTTTACAAAAGAAGCTAAAACCCATAACCCAACACCATGATGATCACCTTTTTTACCAGAAAACTTACTTGAAAATGTTTCTTCAACGAGTGAATTTACATCCAAAATGTTTAATATAACCTCCATATCAATCTTTTCATTCGAAAAACTACAATCTTGCTCCGATTCAGGCCGAAATTTACTTATATCAGGAACCATTTTTTAACAACAATTAATGCTTGATCATGTCTTCTGTTGTATATATTTATAAAAAGCGTGTATCACATGAACCATTTTTTAACAACATAAAGAAATATATATGCGTATAATGTCAGCTAATAAGCAATCTTTCGTAGTTTAAATTCAAAACAAAAAATAATTGTATGAACGCAAACATAATAGTTCAAATATATATAGGGGGAGGTAGGGGAGGTAGGGGGTTGGGAAAATGCAACTTTAGTCTGGACAGGTGGCAGGCTCGCAGTGGTTCGGGTAACAAGCCTAGATTTCTGACTTTTTGTCCATGTGTCAAACAATTACTGGTTGGTGGTGGGCTCCACCTTTAGCCTACTTGTTAGATTGATGACACATGTCAGATTGTGATTGGTGGAAAGATGACAAATGGCTGGTTTCTATTGGGTGGGTCATTTGAGTTAGTATACTTTTGGGTGGTCATTCCTGATTTTTCTTGGTCAAAGTGGGTCATTTTGGTGATTTTCCCATGAAAAAATGACATAGTATTAAGAGTAATTACTCTTAAAAAAAGTAAATGTGATTTATATTATAAACATACATTAATTTTATATATATTGTTGCAGCCACACAGGAAGAAGCTGCAGTGGCATATGATATGGCAGCAATCGAGTATCGTGGACTCAATGCGGTCACAAACTTCGACCTCAGTCGCTACATCAAATGGCTCAGGCCCGACAACACCACCACCACCACCAGTACCCTTGACGCGCCACCGAACCCTAACATCGACATTATCAACGCCACTTCAACACCACCACCACCTAACCATGATCAAGCCATAGGGACCCTAAAGTATCTCCACATTAACCACCATGATCAAAACCAGCAACCTAAGCCATCTGCAACACCACCCACTCTAACATATTCCACAAGGTCAACTAATGCCACATCAGCCCTAGGACTCCTGTTGCAGTCTTCTAAGTTCAAAGAGATGATGGAGATGACCACTGCTGTTGAGTTCACCTCAACATCTTGCGAGTCAACGGTGGCACCACCGTTTGCGGAGGAGGTTCAGATGCATTTCGAGAGCCCGGATTTTGGTGATTACAATGCTGGTGGTGATGATTTTATTTTTGGTGATTTGAATTTTATGGATAACATGATGCATTCTGAGTTTCAAAGGTGATCCAACTACCACAAGCAGACATATATAGTTATAGTTCCTAAAATTGTTAGACTTAATTTGGAACTGATATTGTAACTTATTAATTTTTCATTTGTGAGTAATTGCATGTCAAAGTCATGGATTTGCATGCATGCTAATAAGAATGGAATATTTAGTACCCCATAAAAAAGGAACTTTATTTTTATGGAGAGGGAAGAAATCCATTAATTTAGTTCCAGTTTGTGGTGGCATTTATTATAGATAAAATAACATGTAATTTATCATTCCTATATATTGATAATAAATTTTTTATTTATTTATGTTATAAGTTTATTATACTCTCTTCTTTTTGTACATGACACAAAAATTATATAATGTTCACTTTTGAACTTCATTAGTTATAACAAATATCTATGAATATACTACATAATTGAATATAATCTTTATTTACTTTTTGGGGCTTTCAAGTTTCAACTAGCTTGTAAGTTTTATGAAATCTCAAGAAGATTAAAGTATTAGGCCCAATCCATTTAAGCCTAATCTTAGAAGGCCCAAAATGAAAATAAGCTCTTAAGGTTTTAGCTCACTTGTCTCCAATAAACATAAGGCTATTCCCAACTATGCACGTTATTCTCCACCCTCTCCGACTTTCACAATACATTACTACAAATGCTATAATTCTGATCATCACATGAGCACCCAACTAATTTGAGCGTCGGAGTGTCCTCGAATCGAAAGCTTTTTCTATGGTTGTAGTCAACGTTTCAATGAGGGAGGAGGCGAAATGATAGACTTGATTGAAAATAATATATAGGGTTATGTTAAATTGAGAACTTTATGTTCTCAAATGAACTTCCCCCGGCCCCTATATATATATATACAAAATAGATTGATTGAAAAAAAAAAGAGAGAGAAGTTTGTTAGAAAACACTAGTTTGATACATATTACACTAGCTTGTATGCCACACACATACACAGTTACACATAGGGGATTGAACTGAACTTCCTTTTATTGAAAGGGGAAGTTGAACTTCCATATGCCGGTGAGGGTGGAGGGTCTTTCATTGTTTAATACATGGATATCCATTCCATAAACCTTTAAGAAATGCTTTGCAAATTTCTTGCCAGCACTTTCTGTCTGGCTCTTCAATTTCCAGCTTTGTCCTTGCCTCCTTTGCTACTTCAGTCTGTAATTTTATGTTCAATGAGTTTTGTTAGTTAATCAAGCGATTAATGTAATCGAGCTAAAGATGCAAGCTTGTGCTGCAATTGCATACCTCGATGGAATCTTGACAGAGAAGGCGGTCTATAAGATTGTTTAAAATGTCTTTGGAGTACTCAGGATGGCCTTGAATCCCTAGAATGTGGTCACCAATTACGAACATTTCAACTCCTGTTTTATCAGAAAATGCTATGACTTCTGCTCCTGTTGGCAACTCCCACACCTGCGCTCATTCATTTAAAATGCTATAATTAATTAAGTTGTTCTAATTATCAATGAGGTTGATGCATATACGAGAGCATATGTGCTTTGTGGAAAAGATCAACAAAACTTGATCAAATGGGTTTGTTAAAATGCTTAAACTTATCAAGTTAAAACATTATGATGAAAAATCTGATTTTTTTCAAGTGAAAGACTTATAGTTCTTGTATTGAAAACCAATGCATGCTAACTAGTTATCATAATATTTCATTGATTTGGATGATAAAATCATGGGGTGTTACTATTCAAAGTTTTTGGACACTTTTCCAAAAGTTGAAAATTAGACGGGAGAAGTTGAAGTTATCATTGTGAGATTAAAGGTGATGGTGTGGGAATAAAAGTCCGAAATTATGTATTCAAATACCGATGATACATGTATGTGTGTCGATATGTATATATATATATATATATATATATATATATATATATATATAGAGAGAGAGAGAGAGAGAGAGAGAGAAAGAGAGAGAGAGATCGATACCTCATCTTGGTGGCACTCGATGATGGTGAGGGCCGGGGGCGTTTCAGCCATGGTTTCAAGAAAGCTGCAAGGGGAGAAATCCTTGACAATGTTCACTTTCCTTAGCCCGATATCCCAGCCACTATTTGATTTTCCTACCTTTCCCCCTAATGCCCTACACAAAACCTATTCAAGATCCAAAGATAAACATATATATTAGGTCAAGGACTTAGCCATATATGTTACCCATCAACGTTTGTAGTGAGGGATGATTCTCCTTTAGGATAGTGATCGAATCCGTGACGTTCTCGTGTTATTGCATTTCGTAGTTTCGTGTCTATCTATATAAACATTAGTTATAACAAACTTAAGGATAATTAATTATCATGATGCTTTAAATACTATTCTGAAAATTAGTTTTGGCACTTAGCTGAACGAACGTGGCCAGCAAATTCTCAAAAATTAAGACAAGTTTATCAGTCAAATTTACTGGCCAGCTGTGATTAGCAAGCGTTTTCTTTTTAAAAGAGTTTAAATCTAGAGTTCACAACCAGATCACATTTAGTTTTGTATATTAACTTTCAAGAAAATAGGATTCCTCATAATTTTGTAAAACATAATAATTTTTGGGTTAAGTATTGCACCTAAAGAATAAATATATATAGTATAGATAACAAGATGCTTGTTTACTATATATAGTGGCCAAATAAATGTTGTATTGTGTTTAGAATCTGCATCTTGGATATCTTTAAGGTTATATCAATATAATGAAAAGTTAGATTCGTGGCCATAGACATGAAAATATGAATAACTAAAAAGAAGATCATAATATTCGATATTCGATCGATTCCATGTGTGATATGCACTTCCTTAGAGTTTGGATTCATGAAACATTTCTAAGCTAACGAAATCAAGTATCACTAATATTATAAGTTTTCATCTATTTTTATATCACCTAGAATCTCTTCTCACATATATCGTTATCACACAACTGTCCACTCAGTTAGCCTTTTACAATAAGGTTCTTACAGAAAAAGCTCTCCTATCTTTTACACGTCCATTTGGTTATTCGTTAGATTACCGTTCACTTCAGAGCTATAAAAAATGAGACCATTGCCGTTTACGTCCGCTTTGACCATATGACCATCTCTCAGTGGTGTGAGATCGCATTTAGTGGTGTGAGAATATATATAAATAGACTATTGTAACCAAGTTACACAAAAGATACCTGGTGGCCAAAGCAAATGCCAAGGACTTTCTTGTGCATGGAGTCTAGGGTTTGCAAAAGACAACAAAGCTCAAGAATCCAATTGTCTTCTCCATAAGCATCATAAGGACTTCCACTCACAACAAACCCATCATAGCCTTGAATCTCATTCACATCAGGGAACTCCCCATCAACAACCCTGTACACATCCCATCTCTCCTCTTCTTCTTCTTCTTCACCAAAAGCTGCAACAAACACATTAAAATACCCTCCATACACATTCTTCACATACTCTGAGTCTCTTGCTGCCAACAATAATGCATATCTTCTCTTGTATTCACCTTCTAACTCCATTTCAGTGTGTTTTTTCAAATTAGTGTGTGGAGACTGGAGAGAGAATGCTATTATGCTTTGAGTAGTTAGTTAATTTGATGTTTATGAAACAAATAAGTTGCTTTTATACAGAAAATAGAGAATAAAAACAAAGAATCGACATGCCACAAAGATATAGTAAACTAAGACCAAGACTATTATTGTTACAAGAAAAAAAGAAATAAATTAAGACTAAAAGAGTAAAAATATATGTCATTTAAGTCAGTGTGAATGTGACTATATAGACCGGAAATAATTCACAGATAACATGAGAAAGATTAGGTAGAACCCCTTACGTCAGCATCGGAAAAACATTTTCTTTTCTCACTAAGTTTGGAGTCAGGGTGAAGACAACTTGATACTAACGAATATATATAATATATGAAAGCTCTTTTTGACCTCAACCGGCCAACTTGATACATAAGGAAATGAGAATATTGATTAAGTGAATATATAATACATTACAAGGAGGCATGAATGATTAATATATACTAGCTATAGTTTAGAGAACTTAATAAACTAATAAACTAGATAACCTTAACAACTGAATGAATAATATAAGATAATTTCTATTCTAATATATGCATGTATACTTCTCAAATGATACATCTCAGTTTTTAATTGGCGTGAGTTGTGTTAGATTTGTTGGGAAGGGAGAAAATGTTTTCTTATCAACCTAATTAAATATTCTAAACAACTAAATGAATAATAAGATATGTTCTATATTAATATATATATACTTCTCAAGTTCTCATTGTTAG
>JBCNJP010000025.1:89755136-89845150 GCA_039602395.1 Deinandra increscens subsp. villosa
TATATTATAGGTCAATATATATTATATATTATATATTTATATAATTATATAAGACTGATGGGTAAAATGAAATAACCTGCTAAAATACTAGAATAAAGTTTTACGGCTAAAATAAAATAGACTAAAATTTTTATGGCCAAAATAAAAATACTTAAACTATCATAGAATGAAAAAATGACATAGTATTAAGAGTAATTACTCTTAAAAAAAGTAAATGTGATTTGTATTATAAACATACATTAATTTTATATATATTGTTGCAGCCACACAGGAAGAAGCTGCAGTGGCATATGATATGGCCGCAATCGAGTATCGTGGACTCAATGCGGTCACAAACTTCGACCTCAGTCGCTACATCAAATGGCTCAGGCCCGACAACACCACCACCACCCTTGACGCACCACCGAACCCTAACATCGACATTATCAACGCCACTTCAACACCACCACCACCTAACCATGATCAAGCCATAGGGACCCTAAAGTATCTCCACATTAACCACCATGATCAAAACCAGCAACCTAAGCCATCTGCAACACCACCCACTCTAACATATTCCACTAGGTCAACTAATGCCACATCAGCCCTAGGACTCCTGTTGCAGTCTTCTAAGTTCAAAGAGATGATGGAGATGACCACTGCTGTTGAGTTCACCTCAACATCTTCCGATTCAACCATGGCACCACCCTTTGCGGAGGAGGTTCAGATGCATTTCGAGAGCCCGGGTTTCGGTGATTACAATGCTGGTGGTGATGATTTTATTTTTGGTGATTTGAATTTTATGGATAACATGATGCATTCTGAGTTTCAAAGGTGATCCAACTACCACAAGCAGACATATATAGTTATAGTTCCTAAAATTGTTAGACTTAATTTGGAACTGATATTGTAACTTATTAATTTTTCATTTGTGAGTAATTGCATGTCAAAGTCATGGATTTGCATGCATGCTAATAAGAATGGAACATTTAGTACCCCATAAAAAGGAACTTTATTTTTATGGAGAGGGAAGAAATCCATTAATTTAGTTCCAGTTTGTGGTGGCATTTATTATAGATAAAATAACATGTAATTTATCATTCCTATATATTGATAATAAAATTTTTATTCATTTATGTTATAAGTTTATTATTCTCTCTTCTTTTTGTACATGACACAAAAATTATATAATGTTCACTTGTGAACTTCATTAGTTATAACAAATATCTATGAATATACTACATAATTGAATATAATCTTATTTACTTTTTGGGGCTTTCAAGCTTGTGAATTTTATGAAATCTCAAGAAGATTAAAGTACTAGGCCCAATCCATTTAAGCCTAATCTTAGAAGGCCCAAAATGAAAATAAGCTCTTAAGGTTTTAGCTCACTTGTCTCCAATAAACATAAGGCTATTCCCAACTATGCACGTTATTCTCCACCCTCTCCGACTTTCACAATACATTACTACAAATGCTATAATTCTGATCATCACATGAGCACCCAACTAATTTGAGCGTCGGAGTGTCCTCGAATCGAAAGCTTTTTCTATGGTTGTAGTCAACTAATCTCAACCACTAATTTCATGGGGACATGGGGGGGGGGGGGGGGTGTTTCCTTATATATAATTAGTGGCTTAGATTAGTTCTCAAAAGTTCTCAAATGAACTTCCCCCCGGCCCCTATATATATATACAAAATAGATTGATTAAAAAAAAAAGAGAGAAGTTTGTTAGAAAACACTAGTTTGATACATATTACACTAGCTTGTATGCCACACACATACACAGTTACACATAGGGGATTGAACTGAACTTCCTTTTATTGAAAGGGGAAGTTGAACTTCCATATGCCGGAGGGGGGGGGGGGGGGTCTTTCATTGTTTAATACATGGATATCCATTCCATAAACCTTTAAGAAATGCTTTGCAAATTTCTTGCCAGCACTTTCTGTCTGGCTCTTCAATTTCCAGCTTTGTCCTTGCCTCCTTTGCTACTTCAGTCTGTAATTTTATGTTCAATGAGTTTTGTTAGTTAATCAAGCGATTAATGTAATCGAGCTAAAGATGCAAGCTTGCGCTGCAATTGCATACCTCGATGGAATCTTGACAGAGAAGGCGGTCTATAAGATTGTTTAATAGTCATCAATGTTTTCCGGAGGTTAACCACGGTTGTAAGTTTTGTTTCATGTTTTATCACTATTCTTTGCTAAGTTCTTATTGATGGTCATTGCTAACTTCTTTTTGAGTTTGACCCGTATAAGCAGATTGACCATTTCTCAGGTAAACAAACTTTCATGTAGAGAAGCATTATTTTTGTTATGTGGTGTCAACCAACTTAGATACATATTAACTGATTCTTATTCGTAGATCTCTCTTCATCGTCGTCTTGATAATCTTCGAAATCGCTAATGTATCTCGCAGCCCGCTTCGTTCATTCTTTCAGCAGGTATGTATCTTTCTTCTTCTTCTTTGTTTTTGTTTTCTTCTTCGCGAAGAAAACCTAAAGAGATGTATTCATTTTTTCTTGGTTGTCCACTATTATCCTTCATTGACATAGCCAAATCACTAACCACTAGGTATGGAGTACTTTTCTAAGCCTGCTAGGGTTATGATAAGGTTGTAATTTGTGGCTCTGATTTAATTGAGGCACGTTACAATTTTTAATAAAATATATGATTATTTTAATAAAATATATGATTATTAGGCTACTATTTTTTCAAAGCCTTGACCTAATATTACACATGGATTTTGATTCTTAGTTGATAATTTGGTGTTTGAAAACAGGGTTAACTCAAGTGAGATGTGAGAAGCTACGGATGAAAGCCATGTTCATGAATCATGACCTCCGTATTGAAGCTCTTGGTGATACCAGCGATGGCTGCAACCCAACTGGTAATCCTTACATGTGTTTCTATTGATTAGTATATATATTTATATGTCTAGCTGTTTCGACAGTTTTATTAATATACATGTATTTAACCATATTTTAAGGTTATGAAGGTTCTAATTACTCCATCACTAGGTTTGGTTGACTTGGATATGATGATATTTTCCTACTTGCTGCTCATGCTTGGTTATAAGATAAATAGAATGTGCATACTTAAGCATATTTGAGGTTATCAATTTTTATTATTGAAATTTAGGATGCGTTTAGATGTAGGTCAGTCACTCATGTATATAAACTACCTGATGTGTACTCATGAAACATCAAAATTTATTTTGGGTCCTTATTTGTTATGAATTGCCTTATATGTTATGAATTGCATAGTTTAAACATTTACTTTCTTTGTTAGCATTAAATTTATATGTGTTATCAACATTCATTTCGCACGACACTTATCTTTAATCGTCTCTGCCAAATGACTTTCTAAAACGGTCAAACTCCGCCGCGAAGCACAGGTCGACCAACTTGTATACTACATAATTGAATATAATATTTATTTACTTTTTGGGGCTTTCAAGCTTGTAAGTTTTATGAAATCTCAAGAAGATTAAAGTATTAGGCCCAATCCATTTAAGCCTAATCTTAGAAGGCCCAAAATGAAAATAAGCTCTTAAGGTTTTAGCTCACTTGTCTCCAATAAACATAAGGCTATTCCCAACTATGCACCTTATTCTCCACCCTCTCCAACTTTCACAATACATTACTACAAATGCTATAATTCTGATCATCACATGAGCACCCAACTAATTTGAGCGTCGGAGTGTCCTCGAATCGAAAGCTTTTTCTATGGCTGTAGTCAACGTTTCAATGAGGGAGGAGGCGAAATGATAGACTTGATTGAAAATAATATATAGGGTTATGTTAAATTGAGAACTTTATGTTCTCAAATGAACTTCCCCCGGCCCCTATATATATATATATACAAAATAGATTGATTGAAAAAGAAAAGAGAGAAGTTTGTTAGAAAACACTAGTTTGATACATATTACACTAGCTTGTATGCCACACACATACACAGTTACACATAGGGGATTGAACTGAACTTCCTTTTATTGAAAGGGGAAGTTGAACTTCCATATGCCGGAGGGGGAGGGTCTTTCATTGTTTAATACATGGATATCCATTCCATAAACCTTTAAGAAATGCTTTGCAAATTTCTTGCCAGCACTTTCTGTCTGGCTCATCAATTTCCAGCTTTGTCCTTGCCTCCTTTGCTACTTCAGTCTGTAATTTTATGTTCAATGAGTTTTGTTAGTTGATCAAGCGATTAATGTAATCAAGATGAAGATGCAAGATTGCACTACAATTGCATACCTCGATGGAATCTTGACAGAGAAGGCGGTCTATAAGATTGTTTAAAATGTCTTTGGAGTACTCAGGATGGCCTTGAATCCCTAGAATGTGGTCACCAATTACGAACATTTCAACTCCTGTTTTATCAGAAAATGCTATGACTTCTGCTCCTGTTGGCAACTCCCACACCTGCGCTCATTCATTTAAAATGCTATAATTAATTAAGCTGTTCTAATTATCATGAGGTTGATGCATATACGAGAGCATATGTGCTTTGTGGAAAAGATCAACAAAACTTGATCAAATGGCTTTGTTAAAATGCCTGAACTTATCAAGTTAAGACATTATGATGACAAATCCGTTTTTTTTTCAAGTGAAAGGCTTATAGGTCTTTTATTCAAAACCAATGCCTGCTAACTAATTATCATAATATTTCATCGTTTGGATGATAAAATCATGGGGTGTTACTATTCAAGGGTTTTGGACACTTTTCCAAAAGTTGAAAATTAGACGGGAGAAGTTGAACTAATCGTTGTGAGATTAAAGGTGATGGTGTGGGAATAGAAGTCCGAAATTATGTAATTCAAATATCGACGATACATGTATGTGTGTCGATATGTGTGTATATATATAGAGAGAGAGATCGATACCTCATCTTGGTGGCACTCGATGATGGTTAGGGCCGGGGGCGTTTCAGCCATGGTTTCAAGAAAGCTGCAAGGGGAGAAATCCTTGACTATGTTCACTTTCCTTAGCCCGATATCCCAGCCACTATTTGATTTTCCTACCTTTCCCCCTAATGCCCTACACAAAACCTATTTAAGATCCAAAGATAAACATATATATTAGGTCAAGGACTTAGCCATATATGTTACCCATCAACTTTTGTACTGAGGGATGATTCTCCTTTAGGATAGTGATCGAATCCGTGATGTTCTCGTGTTATTGCATTTCGTAGTTTCGTGTCTATCTATATAAACATTAGTTATAACAAACTTAAGGATAATTAATTATCATGATGCTTTAAATACTATTCTGAAAATTAGTTTTGGCACTTAGCTGAACGAACATGGCCAGCAAATTCTCAAAAATTAAGACAAGTTTATCAGTCAAATTTAGTACTGGCCAGCTGTGATTAGCAAGTGTTTACTTTTTTAAAAGAGTTTAAATCTAGAGTTCACAACCAGATCACATTTAGTTTTGTATATTAACTTTCAAGAAAATAGGATTCCTCATAATTTTGTAAAACATAATAATTTATGGGTTAAGTATTACACCTAAAGAATAAATATAAATATATATAGTATAGATAACAAGATGCTTGTTTACTATATATAGTGGCCAATAAATGTTGTATTGTGTTTAGAATCTGCATCTTGGATATCTTTAGGGTTATATTAATATAGTGAAAAGTTAGATTCGTGGCCATAGACATGAAAATATGAATAACTAAAAGAAGATCATAATATTCGATATTCGATCGATTCCATGTGTGATATGCACTTCCTTAGAGTTTGGATTCATGAAACTTTTGTAAGCTAATGAAAAAAGGTATCACTAAATATTATAAGTTTTCATCTATTTCATATCACTTATTCACTTAAAATCTCTTCTCGCATATATCGTTATCAGACAGCTGTCCAATTGCTCAATTAGCATTTTACAATAAGGTTCTTAGAGAAAAAGCTCTCCTATCTTTTACACGTCCATTTAGTTATCCGTTAGATTACCATTCACCATTGCCGTTTACGTCCAATCTGACCATATGACCATCTCAGTGGTGTGAGATCGCATTTAGTGTTGTGAGAATATATATAAATAGACTACTATAACCAAGTTACACAAATTAAAGATACCTGGTGGCCAAAGCAAATGCCAAGGACTTTCTTGTGCATGGAGTCTAGGGTTTGCAAAAGACAACAAAGCTCAAGAATCCAATTGTCTTCTCCATAAGCATCATAAGGACTTCCACTCACAACAAACCCATCATAGCCTTGAATCTCATTCACATCAGGGAACTCCCCATCAACAACCCTATACACATCCCATCTCTCCTCCTCTTCTTCTTCTTCTTCACCAAAAGCTGCAACAAACACATTAAAATACCCTCCATACACATTCTTCACATACTCTGAGTCTCTTGCTGCCAACAATAATGCATATCTTCTCTTGTATTCACCTTCTAACTCCATTTCAGTGTGTTTTTTAAATTAGTGTGTGGAGACTGGAGAGAGAATGCTATTATGCTTTGAGTAGTTAGTTAATTTGATGTTTATGAAACAAATAAGTTGCTTTTATACAGAAAAAAGAGAATAAAAACAAAGAATCGACATGCCACAAAGATATAGTAAACTAAGACCAAGACTATTATTGTTACAAGAAAAAAAGAAATAAATTAAGACTAAAAGAGTAAAAATATATGTCATTTAAGTCAGTGTGAATGTGACTATATAGACCGGAAATAATTCACAGATAACATGAGAAAGATTAGGTAGAACCCCTTACGTCAGCATCGGAAAAACATTTTCTTTTCTCACTAAGTTTGGAGTCAGGGTGAAGACAACTTGATACTAACGAATATATAAAATATATGAAAGCTCTTTTTGACCTCAACCGGCCAACTTGATACATAAGGAAATGAGAATATTGATTAAGTGAATATATAATACATTACAAGGAGGCATGAATGATTAATATATACTAGTTTAGAGAACTTAATAAACTAATAAACTAGATAACCTTAACAACTGAATGAATAATATAAGATAATTTCTATTCTAATATATGCATGTATACTTCTCAAATGATACATCTCAGTTTTTAATTGGCGTGAGTTGTGTTAGATTTGTTGGGAAGGGAGAAAATGTTTTCTTATCAACCTAATTAAATATTCTAAACAACTAAATGAATAATAAGATATGTTCTATTTTAATATATATATACTTCTCAATTTCTCATTGTTAGACCTCGGTTTTTTAGGGCGTGAGTTATGTTAGATTTGTCGGGAAAATGGTTAAAAGTGTGTTCTTTTCATGGGTTGGAAAAATAAGTTTCTACCCACTTTGAACAAAAAATAACTATATATAATTGTGGTTAAAAGTGTTATTTACTGGGGTTGTGTTCTTTGTGAGAGTTTCGTAACAAAACCAATTATGTCTAAAAGGGCACTAAAATGAACAAGATATCGATGCTCAAAGTTGACTATTCGGAGGTGTAAGAGCAACGAAAGTTCAAGGGGCAAGAGAGTGAAATTTTGTTATGTCGGAGAAAGATTTTGGTGGGTTGAGTTTTGGTAGCCTCAATGCCATGAATATGGCCCTTCAATATAAATGGAGATGGAGATTCTTAAATTGTGACAAGGGGATTTGGGTTAGACTTATAAAAGAAATTCACGGTGACAGTATGTCAAGTTTGGTTGTCATTAAAGGTGGTGGTACATGGAATCATATTTGCAAAAAATATGGTTGATCTTCATGAAAAAGAGATCATCCCTTTGTCGTGCATTAGTAGGAAGGTTGGTAATGGTTCATCTACTGAATTTTGGAACGATATGTGGTTGGATGGTATAAAGCTTTTTGAAAGATTTAATAAATTATATCGTTTGGAGTTGGTATAAAGCTTTTTGAAAGATTTAATAAATTGTATCGTTTGGAGTTGGACGGTGGTTGATAGATTGAGGTTTTTGGGTGATAATTGGAGGTGGCGCCGTGAGGTTAGGGGTGGTCAAGAGGAATCGATGCTTTTGGAGTTAGATGGGTGTCTTCTGGATGTGGTTGTTTCTTGTGAGCCTGATAGTTGGGCGTGGAATCTTGAATGAGATTCGGAGTTTAAATTTAAAAGTATAAGAAAAGTGATTGATAGATTTTTTCTGCTGAATTCAGATGAGTTCACGAGATGAAACAAGTTTTTACCAAGAAAAGTTAATATTTTTTTCCTGGAGAATTACTTGTAATAGAATTCCGACCCGGTTGAATCTTAGTTTGAAAGGTGTTGAGATGGACCAAACTATGTGCCCCATTTGCTATGTCCGTGTGGAATAGACCGATCATGTGTTTGAGTATTGCTCGATGGCCTCTAAGATTTGGATCTTGATTGCCAAATGGTTGGATATTGGGTGCATTATTCTGGCGGCTCCTAAGTCTCTCTTGGGTTTGATCGAAGATTCGAAGTTGAGTAAAAACAAGAAGGTGGTTATTGAAGCGGTGGTCTTTGTTGCTTGGTGGTGCATTTGGAACTTTCGGAACAAATCTATCTTCAATTCTTCAAAGTTAAGGAACGAGGAGTTATTTGATTTAGTTGTTTTTTATTCTTTTTTCTGGTATGCTAATAGAAATAGGAAGTGTCGTATTTCGTGGACCAAGTGGCTTATAAACCCACTCTTATTGATGTAATTTGTTTTCTTTTTGGTTGTCTTAGCGAATTTTGCTTATAAAATCATTGTCGTTCTAAAAGAAATAAACAGGGGTAGAAAGGGGGAGTGCCATCATGGATGCTCACGAGGCGCCAACTTAGGTGGAGAAAGCCTGCTAAGTAGGCTCTTTGTGTCACATTGTTAGGAGCGTTATATTTTATCTAAATTATATATATGGATCGCTATCAGAAAAGGAAAGAAATGATGTCACTTGAAAAACTAGTACATATAGTTCTATATATATGAGAAAAAAGACTGTATTTCTATGACTCCCTATTCTTGTACGGTTATACCTAAATCCACCCACGTTGGGCAAGACCCTGGTTCCTGATTCAATTTATATATTTTCTTTGTTTTTCACTTGTTTTGTCCATCCCAAGCTAAGAGGCCAATTAATTTAAATAGGAACTTACTTATTTAAGTATCAAAATCTAATAATTTGCCATGAAAACAGCCAAAGAAGAGATTGAATGATGTGGAACAGATAACAAAATACTAATGGCCAAGCACATAACAAAGTTGCCATATAACATAAGTGAAATGAAGATGAGATGTAAGTATTTATGATGTAAACTCAAAACTATGGATTTGAAAATATTAACTTAACATAGAATTTGATTTCGGGGTACTATTCTACTAAGTTTAAATGGGCTCCTATGTTTAGCCCAATATATCTTGAGATATAAAAAGTTCACGTGGGCTACTATTCTACTACTAGATTTTGTATGATATGAAAATAAATAAATATATATAATATAAAATAATTTAAAAATTAAATATACTTATATATAGTTCATTTTGGTTTTATAGGGTTGAATATTTTCAAACCACAAGACAAAAGGTTCATTATGATTTGAAAACTCCCAAACAGAAAGTCAAATCGTAAGAAAAACTTACAAAAGCTAGGCTGACATCCAGTTTCGATGGCTTTAAACCGAACCGACTGCCGGTTATAACGGTCGTTTGATTTTTGTCAGAAGATTACATCATATTTATAATACCAAATGCTCATCTTGAGCTTTATTAGATAATCGTTTAAAAAAAATTATAAGATTAGATTGTCATTTGTTTTATTGTAGTTCTAAACTCCTGGTTTTAGAATATATTAAAAGGTTGTTGTTGTATGAGAAATTAGGCAAAAATGTTATTCGGTTGAATTTGATCAAAATAGGTTTAATCGGTTTTTAACAGAAACCTATCCGAATTGAATATAGGTGAATTCAGTTTAGTTAGACACTATTTGAATTCGTATCAATTCCAATTTTGGATAAACCCAAAAAAATCCGAATAAATTGATATCCGAACCAATGAACACTTCTACCTCATTAAAAAAAAAAAAGTTTAGTTATTTAAATATCAAAGTAAAATAAAATTTTGAAATAAATGTTGTTAAAAAAATATATCCCTAACATATGGAACATATTCCCTTGATAATTTGCAAGGGAAATTATTCTCTTGGTGATGCCTCTTTTCTTCTTATAGTGGTATGAGAATTAAATCTAGGCGTGTTACATAATAATCCCCCCATTACTTTTATTCTTTTTACTGTGAACATCATTTCTATCTCTAGCCACGTCTAAATTCGTTTATTCTTCAACTTTTATCAAGGCCTGAGCTTGAAAAGCACTAAATAAGCATATTCGATGGACTCTAATGATTCGTCAACTTACTAACGGTAACAGCACGTTAAGACGTCGACTTACAAACCGAACGTAAGAATCAGTATGTAGACTGAGATGAAGAAGATAAAGTGTAAAGTAAGAGAGTAGGAGTTCTTAGAAAGAAAAAAGTACCCCGGGTATTTATATTTCTAGTTTTGGAGATTTAGGGTTTTGCCATCTTATGTGCAACGTCAGGTGAGTGACCACGTGGATCTTCTTGAAATGGTCATGCCCTTTTCATTCTACATACTGATTGGTTAGTCGTGCATATTCATCTGACGCACACCATGTTGTATAACTGTTTGTTTGGTCCCATAATGGGGCGGGTCGGCTATGACTACCCATGGGTTGTCTAATTGGGTGTGAATTCGAATTTATCATCTTTAGTATTATTATTTAGAGTCCAATATTAATCAAGTTCTTCAAATGTTTAATTAAAGTCACTTAAAAAAAAGTATTGTTCCTTTAAAATCACTCAACCTTTATTAGATTTCTAATTTTATATATGTTAACATTATATAAGATTAAGTGTGACAAATGAAACTATATGATCTTAACTATTTACTAATTATTGTTTTCAAATTAAACTTGAATCTTTATACTTATAAATAAAAACTTTAGGACACATATCAATCTCCGATAACTAGACTGTTTAAGTGTTTAGCATCATAACCATTTTGCACCGCATTCCATACACAAATAGTGTGTCTAAGGTCAAAATACAACAAAACAACACATACATCATGTATCTGCGTTCGACAAACCCGTAAGGGAATGTGATAAAAAAAACTTAGGCAATGTAATCTATGTACCTAATAGTGCAACACAACTTTAAGTGTAACATTTCGAAAGCAAAACTATTAAAAATACCACTTATAAACCAACAATCAAACATAGTTTGATGACGTCAGCAAATTGCCATCTATGTTTCTAGCAAACATCTCACCGGTCACTTCATGTACTTCGACTTCATCACAATTTTTTAGACAAAGTATACCGGGCACAATTATTGATTCGAGAGTGTTTTAGATGTTAAATTTAGGATTGGGTTTGGTGGTCAATAAGACACAAGTCAATAGGTCAAGGCAACAGGAAAATTGTAGGATCCATGTTAAAAACAAAATATGAATTGAACTTTAAAGTTCTTTATAAAAGGATTTAAGGTTTGTTAGTCTTGTTTGGTTTAAAATCAAGTTTAAAGTTCTAACCATATTTTTAAACAACCGAAAGACGTTAACCCATGGTAAAACCTTATCCATTTGCACCGTCGATCAAATCGACTCCTCATCCTCTCTCACAACACGGACCATCTAGGGTTTAGGAAATGCTAATCAAATGGCCTCCCACATCTATTCAAAGTTGTGAAGAGGAGGATTTTGTGTCATAAAGACCGGTATTTTTAACAATAAACCGTGCTTCCTGCATTAGTACGAAAGAGGGCTTCTAATGACGGTTTGACTAAATAAAAGAACAAGACATCTAATAGTATAAAAATATAATTGCAACTTTATTTAATCTTTTCTAATAAAATTTTTTTTGCTTAACCCAAAAGCCACACATACATCTTAAATACTATCCAGCACCGAAAGGAAAGCCCAATGCGCAATAGCCCATCCTTAACTCCGGCCCGGTTCACCATAAAACACAAATAACATTAAATTAAGCAACATAAACTGGAAAATAAATACAATGAAATAATAATGATCATTATTTTCAACACAACAGGTCAACAGCCTTTAAAACATTCGGCTTTCGTTCCTGGCCAACACATAATATTCCTTGATCTTTTGCTTCTATTTTCAACATTGAATCCCTGTTTAATTTTAAAAAAACCAAATAAAATGCAGTGTTATTTTACGTCTATAAAATTAAAGAGTTGTTATATAGACACCCAAGGTTTTACTAAATTCACCTATTTCCTAAGGTCGTTTTGGTTGAAACTGTCGTTTCAAGGTCGTTTCAGTTGAAACGGCCGCCACGTGTCGCGACGACGAAACCTTAAAATTCAGGGGACCCCCTTTATATTGACCGTTTCAAGGTCGTTTTGGTTGAAACTGTCGTTTCAAGGTCGTTTCACTTGAAACGACCGTTTGGTTTTGGTATTTTTTACTAAAATTCTCGGGTGGATATAGCAGGAGCCTACTTAAATGGCTTCTACGCAATTGCATGAAAAAAATATGAAACAAAGAAAAGGTTATGTGAGAAAAGCTAACCTTTATTAGTCACAATAAGGGGTTTATTCAGGGTCGGTTCCGAGGATTTAGTAACTCTGTTCGAGTTTAAAAAAATAGGCCCCACTTGAAAAAATTTACAAACATAATTTTTTTTTTAAAAAAGCAAAAAATAAATTAAGGCAATAAACATAAGAAAATATTGTTTTAAAATGATATTTTAATTGAAATTAGGCCCTAAATGCCTAAATATTAAATAACTAATTAGACTATCTTTAAAAATTAAATTATTTTATTAGTTTAGGTTTTAAAATTTAAAAAATTTATTTAAAAATAACTATATAAATATAATATATATAAAAGATTTTAAAAAATATAGGCCCCTTAATATGATAGGCTCTGTTCCGTCACACATCTCGCACATGCTCAGGGCCCCCACTGGGTTTATTGGCTATGAAAAATTGAAGCACAACTGTGTTTTCCACGTCATCTACAAAAAAGTGTAAGTCTGTAATTGTAAAACGGTTTTAAGTGTAAGGCTGTGTTTGGCGCATTAGCTGAAAAGCTAGCTGCTAGCTGATAAATTATAAGTTAGCTGATAAAAAATAACGTTTGGTAAAAACTAGCTGATAAACTAGCTGAAAAATATAAAATGACATAAAAGTACATGTTATAAATGTAAATAAAAATATTTATTTATAAGTCAGGGAAGGGTAAAACTGGAAATATTATAAAAGTTAGTTGAAACGCTACTCCAACTAGTTTTTAAAAGCTAGCTTATAAGCTAGCTTTTTGACGTTACCAAACGGGGCTTTTAAAAAAAGCTAGCTTATTAAAAAAAGCTCCGTTTGGTAACGTCAAAAAACTAGCTTATGGCGCGCCAAACACGACCTAGGAGTAAAGAAAGTGAAAATAACAAAAACTACATGCTAATTTGTTTTTGTATAAAACAATTTTACCATAAAATTTGGATTAATGTCATACCAAGTCAACTCCAAAGATTTACAAGAAATTTGGAATCTTCAAAAGCAAAGTATATCTGTATAACAGTAGTCGGTTCCATTTATTTAGTGTTTATCCTTGTGCTAATGATCCTTAGCCCAAGTGGTTAAGGTAAAACATCGAAAGACATTAAAATTGTGGGGTTTTGGATTCAAGTTCCACTTGTGACAAAAAATATGGGTTCTAGTTTGGGCCATGAGCAGGGGCGAAGCTTAGCCCGGGGCAGACAGGGTCCCGGCCCTATCCGATTTTTCGCTCCGTAGTGTAATTTTATACCCGTCTAGTGCGAATTTTTTTTATTTACATAGTCTAGCCCTATCATTTTTGGTCCCCCTGACTTCCGGCCCCAACTGACTTTTGGCCCAGGCTTCGTCACTGGCCATGAGATTTTCTCACCTATGGTGGTTTTCTTCCGAAAGTGGTCTTTGGTCCTAGACTCGAAGAATGAAGATAATCGATTGGGCCAGTGGGCCGTTAGTGTCCCAAATTTACCATTAAAAAATTCGTTTATCATTGTAATTTAATTTCTCAGGCTATTTAAGTTTGTGTGATAAAATTGAGAATTATGAATAGCGATATTTAAGACCTTAAAACAAGGATCACAAGAACCCAAAATGGTCTTGTGTTAAATCCAAATGTAGATCAAATGCTTAAGAATTTCATTTTGAAGGACACACTAAAGATCATCTAAACATTAAAATTGTGAGGTCTTAAGTTCAAGTTCCACATGTGACAAAAAATAGGGGGTTCTAGTTTGGGCCATGAGCAGAGGCGAAGCTTAGCTCGAGCAAAAGTGGCCCCGGTATCCGATTTTTCGCTCCGTATTGTAATTTTATACTCGTATAATCTAATTTTTTTTTATTTACTTAGTCCGGCCCCATCATTTTTGGCCCCCTGACTTCCAGCCCCAACTGACTTTGGGCCCATGCTTCGCCACCGGCCATGAGATTTTCTCACCTATGGTTGTTTCCTTTCGAGAATGGTCTTTGGTCCTATACTCGGAGAATGGAGATAATCGATTGGACCAGTGGGCCGTCAGTGATTCAAATTTACGGTACATTGTAATTTAATTTCTCCGACTATTTAAGTTTGCGTGATAAAATTGACATTTTTTATTAACGGCAAATTTGGATCATCGATAGGGACATTACACCACCCACCCGATCATCTCCAATCCCCATTAGAAGGAAACCCACCACTCGTGAGAAAACACTCTGGCCTAACTTGTAACCCCCATTTTTTATTTTTTTATTACAATTGAGACTTAAACCAAAGACCTCATGGTAAAGGAGCATACAAATTTGCCACTAGGCTAAGATAGTGGGTGTATAAAATTATGAATAGCGATATTTAAGACCATGAAATAAGGATTAGAAACCCTAAAGGGTCTTGTGTTAAATCCAAATGTAGATAAAATGCTTAAGAAGTTCATCTCTTGAAGGACACAAGTAGAGATCATCTAAACATATAGGTAATGGTGTTGCTTAGCTATCGTACTCAAGATTCATTTGGTAGTCTTTATCCATTATTTGTTTAAGCATTATTAGAAGTTTTAATATTAGTACAAATTAGCAAGTTATTATAAGTAATACAAATAGATGCATTAGGGGGTCATTGAAAGGTGTGATTTTTTGTTCTTAATAAAATTTTAATAATCAAAACGAATGGTCTCTAAAATTCTTTAGTATTTTCTTGTATTGATATTATGATATTACATTTATGAGCCAACAAATCTTTCTTCCGTTAAAGGATGTCCATGAACACACACATATATACATATTGACACAAAGGTAAGTGTGTATCACTTTATAAGCACAAGACAAAAATGAAAATGAAAGATCGATGGAGAGAGCAATGTCCTTAAACAATCATGGTGTTGCACTAATGCTATCCAGGATCCTAGTTGTTTGTACGTAGAATCAATATATGTGGACCTAAATTATAAGCTATCTTGAATCTTTTGATATTTTTTTGTAGATTGTCTATCATGAGGCCGCTACCACGGCATTGAGACATATCTTCGCCTGCCAACTAGAAAGTTCAATTTCGTGATACGTGAAGGGGCGTGGAAGGAAAAAGGATCGAAAAGATGCATGATGGCAGTTGTATGGAAGTGACATGGGACATGAAACACCATGTTAGTGATACGTAGAGGAAAAAAAATCTTTAATTTTGGCCTTGGCTATATTAACAAACATTTTTACTAAAAAAACGGCTTTTTAATGAGTCGTTTTGGCCCAAACGACACTCAAACGACTTTATTTATAAATTAAAAAAAAAACCAAACGACCCATATTTGGCCCCAAACGACCATTTGGTCCAAACGATTCATTGAAAAGCTTTTTTTTTTAAATAAAAATTTGTTAATATATAAAGTCCCTCTTAATTTTATAGAAAACCAATAATTTATAATAATTTTTTTTTTATATAAAATACAATATGTAGTGGTGCATGGTAGTCCACTAACCACGACTCCAAGAATGTAGCAATTAAGATCGATCATAGATGGTGCGCACCAAATAAGTACAAATCGTAGCCATGTGCTAAAGGGAAAAAGTGATAATATGGTGGTCATAACTCTACCCCCACGCACGCACCAACCCACCCACCCACTGAATTAACCCTTCTTTTTTTCACTTGTTTATTCTTGCAGTAGCTTGTAGGAAAAAGGTAAAGAAATAGTGACCACTTTTAACTTACTACTGCGACCACAAGAGAAGTCGCAATCATAATGGTTTCGATGGATTAATCGAATGAACTGAAAAAAGCAATCATTCTACTATGATACGAACCTAATAATGAAATAATAACATTGTTCATAAAAAATATATATATTTGTGTTTTTATTAATTAATTTATATATGAATGTTTGATTATTTATATTGTACTTCAAGTTTGTTCCGGAGTGGAGCAGCGACCAACTGACCCGGACCCCCAATTGCGATTTCGAGCGTCCCGACCAACAACCAGTGGCGGAGTAGCGATCCGGATTCGGGATTCACCAAATCCAATTCTTTTTCAGGTTTGTTCCGGATCAAGTTTGTTCCCGAATGTTGAATCTTGAATGAATCTAAACATTGATGTTGATGTATTTAGCTAATTAGCTTGAATGTTGATGATTAGTTCATGATTCATTGAACGTTTGTTGATGTATTTAGGCATTTAGCTTGAATGTTGATGTATAATGTATTTAGCTTGAATATTGATGATTGATTCACTGAATGTTGATGTATTTTACTTGAATGTTGATGTAATTTAGTTTAGTTTAGCTAGAGTGTTGATGTATTTATTGAAGCTAGAGTGTTGATGTACTTATTGAAGGTAGATGTTGAATGAAAATTTAACTAATTTAGTTTAATTAGTTTACCTTTATTGATTGTAATATATTAGATGAACCTTTAAACTCATTGATTCATATGATAGATTGGTCATTGGTTCTTTTTTTTATTAGGTTTCTTATGGGAAACCAAAAACTTTGGATTTTTTTATTAGGTTTCTTATGAGAAACCAAATGAGTATCTTGCGAATGGCTTGGTGATTTACATGCAGAAAGAAATTGCTGAAAAGTTTGATTCGGTCTGCATAATTGATATATTCAAAGCTCTTAAAGGGCGTCGAGCTGAGCTATAATTCTTCTTTCAGCTACTCACCATTTATAGTTTTTATTGTTTGACTCGAGCAGCCGAATTCGATATTTATAGTTTTTATTGTTGGACCCGATCCGACCCGAATTCGTTTATTTATATTTTTTATTGTTTGACCTAATCCGAACCGGACCGTCGATCCCAACATAGACCTCGAAACATAGCGATATAATTTTTTTTTTTGTCACATGACTTTCGGTCACCTTACCAAAAAAAACTCAAGCTCCGCCACTAAACGTATGTACACAATTAAGATGCATTGTTATAACGCAACATACAGAAAACAATACCAATATTTGTTCTGAGACATGTCAGAAGTTCCATAAAACTCAAATTAAGCCTACAAATTTTCACAAACCTAAATGGTCATTAAACTTGATCAATCCTTTAATGAAATATTCAAGCAAACTCTAAGTTTAAAATGTGTTAAAGCCTGGAAGAAGAGTGAAAATCATTATAAGTGATGGTTTGTTCAATGTGTTCAACTTTCATAATCAGAACTAACAACTTGACCTTATTATTAGATGTTCTTTTTGTTCTAAAAATTTGATTTGACTAGGGATAATTTGATTATTATAAAAAGTGATATATTATATGGCTTTGATTTGATTTTAAGATGTCTTACAGCTATCAATTAATTAAATCCAAAACAAATTTAAATCGACTTGTAGAAGTTATAAAGGCTCAGACCAACCCGATCATCACAACCATAAGGGTTCAAATTAGATAGGAGGCTAAGATCAAGGCAACGGCTACGATTAAAAATAAGGGGTACACATGTCGCCCTCACCGTAAACACCACAACCAAAAAGGAAAAAAATCATCATAGTCTTAACAATAATCGTGGTCTAACAGGAATCAGAATTCGTACAGAGGTCAAAAAGAATTATCACAGTAACAACCAATCAGCCAACTGAAACTTCATAAACAAATTCAAACAGACCCTAAAATGAAGAGTAAAGTAGATTACTCAACTGAAACTTCAAAACATATTGAACCAAACAAATGTTGAACCTTAGAAATCCACCAAACCGATCAAAGTTTCATAAATCGATACAAATATATGTTTACGGTTGTATCAAACCCTAAAATTAAGGTTGAAGTAAACTTCATAGCGGATTCAAACAAATAATTTTGAACCCTACAAATCTATGAAACCAATCAAAGTTCTATAAATCGATACAAATATATGTTCAGAAACTCTGATAAAATGTGAGAGATGTTGTGTCCAACATAATGATAATCAAACAACACACCATTAAAGCCGATCAAGAGTACATTCTAAGTGCAATTAAACCCCTTAAAACACAAATAACATTCGATAAATTCAAACAATCAATAAACCTATATGTGGGATTCGTAGTTGGCTCAGATCTGAGCTACGACTGCCATAAATTCCACGTCGGAGACCAGAAACATCACATCCTCCGAGAAATAAAACCAAATCAGAAGATGAGATCGAATTTAAGACGACATCAACCCTTAAGAAAACCAAAGTTGGTGTAGTGGTTAAGCTCCTTCCTTGTGGTTGAGAAGACCCAGGTTCGAGTTCCAGTCACACCACTTTGTGAGATATTTGTGGGCAATAAAGGATTGAACCTTATGCTCCCGCCCAATACAACGCTAAGCGAGATTGCCATTAAAAAAATAAGATGAGATCGAATTTAAGACGACATCAACCCTTAAGAAAACCAAAGTTGGTGTAGTGGTTAAGAAGACCCAGGTTCGAGTCCCAGTCACACCACTTTGTGAGATATTTGTGGGCAATAAAGGATTGAACCTTATGCTCCCGCCCAATACAACGCTAAGCCAGATTGCCATTAAAAAATAAGATGAGATCGAATTTTAGACGAAGTTTGAGTCAGATCTGAGCTACGGCTACAATAAATGCCACGACGGAGACCAAAAACATCATTGCCTCCAAGAAACAAAACCAAATCAGGAGATGATATCTAATTTAAGATGACGTTAACCCTTAACAAACAACAACCACTAAATCAACAGTGGCAAACCAAACGCTACCAGTGCAAGAGTCGGCGAACTTAAACACTCGCACCGTTAGCGAGCTTATGACGCTAGTGGCTACTAGTGAGCAAAGCAAACGCAACATGCCAATAACTTTGCGGGTGTGTTCAGGTGGTCAAACCTCATTTCAGTTACCACTTTTAACCAGCGGCCACCAAAAGATCACCAAAAGCGACGTTGACACAACAATAAATACATATCACTGTAAAACCAAACGCATCGATGCAAGAGAGAGAGTGAGATGAATATGATAAACAGAAGATGGATGTAATAATAAAATGAAAGAAAAAGCACAAACACACACAAACGCGTGTAAATGGGAGCGATCTTTAAACAAAAAAGCCGTCGGTTGCTATAACAAAGACTTTGAACTTTGTTTCGTTTAGCATTTTTCATTTGATTTTGTTTATTAGTGACAAATTAAATTACTTTTAATCTATCCCGATTACTTAACATCAAATTCGTAAAATTCGTCTTCAGACATAACCTAATGGTAATAACACCAATTGTAATTAAACCCGGCCTACATATTTTGGTAAGTGGTATGAATAATATCATATACATAAAAGTAGTTTTTACATCATGGACAAATTAGTTATCACTATTTTGCTAATATGACATAAGATGTTGATGTGATCTATCTGTCATATTACTTCTGACGATATAATAGCATTCACAAAACTGTCATGTATAGTTTTTTTTTTTTTTTTCATAAGTTCTGAGAATTTCATATTATAGAAATAGTTATTATCAGTTGCCAAACTCCATAAATTTTGTATGGGTGTCAGAAAATTATGGGGGAGGCTTACATCGCTAATGTTAATTTTTTTGACCCATTACGAATCGGGTCGGGTTGGTTTGGGTTGGGTCGGCCAGAGTGATGAAATGACACGTTATGATGGAGATATTACATTAACTTATACATGCACAGTTAATTTTTTTTATCTATAGTATCAAAAGCGAGCGTCACAATGTCATACTTGATATAAACAATTTTGGCAAACTACATGTATACTTGATAATCCTGGACGAAAAATCAGTAGCGACCGGGGTCGCCACTGACACTTTATAAGCTCCGCCCTTGAGTAGGGTATCGTATTGTATCCGCATGGAGCATGTGGTAAACAAAATATGTTTTGTTTGATTATATAAAAAATAATAACTAATATTTATTAAAGTTACCTAAAGTTAAACTAAGTTAAAATTCAAATTAAGAGCTAACGCACAAAAGGGAATGCAAAAACTAGAGGTAAAGAAAAACGCACAAAAGAGAATGTCATAGCATAGTCTTTTTGTATTTGCGTTTTCTTTACGTTACACTTCTGCAAAATAACTATTCGGTGCACACGTGTTATTCCTGACGCAATACGTGGATAATCTATACTATATTATAAAACATTTGAGTAGGATAAAAACATGCTTTTATTTAAATTTAAGAGATTAAAGAACAATGTGGCCATTTAAACAAAAAAAAATTAAAAATAAATTAAAACAAAGAGACCAATGATGATCATGGACCTTGCATTCTTAATAAGAAAAGTATATCTTTAAATTGTTTGATTCATTGGTGCGTATAAGTAAACAGAAAAACCGTTCAAAGAAAAAAAAACACTAAATAGAAATAGACAATAAATTAATTTGAAGAAAAAACAATCAATTAACCGACATTATACGATACGATTGATAAACTAATAAAAACGAACACCTCATACTAAATTATCTTAGTCGCCACATCTTAGAGGTTTCCTACTAGAAAAATCTAATTAAGTTACAAAATTATATTTAAAATGATTATGAAGATTAGAGCTTGGGGCATTTGTCCCAATTGTATGTGAATGAATGTTAGAGTGTGGGATCTTGAGGTCCAGTGGCGGACCCATGAATATTTTTCATGGGGTCACTTTTTTAGGTGTTTGGATTCCCATCATCTCGTCACTAAACTATCCGGGTCGGGTCGGGTTTTTATAACTAAAATTCCAATCAAAGTATCAAACACCCATCACAATCTAAGATATTATGGTTGTTTAAGATCACAATAAATAAAGATATTATGGTTGTTTAATGTGAAAACAAGAAGAATGCCCTCCTTAAATAGTTTATATGAATGTTGATGGGTTGGTTATTGGTATGAATAACGTTGTAGTAACTAGTATACAACAACTTCATCATCTTGATGCTGTAAAATACACTCATTTATGTTATTTTGCTTCTTGACCACAACTAGCTACTGAGAAAAATTTGAAAGAAACAAATTGGTTCATTGAAAGAAATAAATTATCAAAATCATTCAAAGTACTATTGAAGTAATAATTTTGTAATTTCTCCTTTTTACACTCTATATCAATCCTCATATTCTTTTTGCAAATTCACTTAACAACAATCAAGCTTTTTAAACCAATTAACACACCACTAGTTAGCCTAGTGGCAAAGGTGTATGACCCCTTAAGTGGAGGTCTTGGGTTCAAGTCCCACTTGTAACAAAAATAATAAAAATGGGGGTTACAAGTTGGGCCAGGGGTTTTCTCACGAGTGGTGAGTTTCCTCCTGATGGGGATTGGAGATGATCGGGTGGGTGGTGTAATATCCCCGTCAGTGATCCAAATTTGCCGTTCAAAAAAAAAATTTGTTTTAAGTTTATTCAGCATAACATTATACATTTTAGCTGGGTTTTCACTTAATTTACAGCCAAGATTTAACCCCCTAAGATCCCTGAAGATTTATCCCCAAATAATGACCAAATGTCTCCATAAACAAGACAACAACAACAATCTTTCAAAATCTGCTTTTAATCACTAATTAGGTCTATATAGCATCAAAATTTGAGTGAAAGACATACCAATTTTGTAACAATTTGAGCAAAATTCAGTGAGAGTGAGACTGTGAGAGCAAAATTTGAGCAAAGTTATGAATTGTCCCTAAAATCAAGTTTCAATCATATATCAACTATCAAGCAATCAATTTATCAAATATACAAAGAATAGATGTACACTAACACATGAATTTAATTGAAGACTTGGAAGAATCCTCAAGATTTATACCTAAATAATGACCAAATCAGTGAAATCACCAAATGTCTCCCAAATAACAAAACAATCTTTCAAATCTGTTCTAATCACTAAGTAGTCTACAATAGCATAAGAAATTGAAGAAGAAATATTTACCGGAGCTGTAAAATCGAGAGGGACTAAGGGAGAGGAAGAGGCCAGAGGGACAGAGACTGAGGCAGTGAGGTGGAGAGCGGGAGAGGTCGTGCGGTCGTGGACGCCGGTCGCCGGCGTGGTGGTGGCTGCCGGCTGCGTCGATCGAGAGACGAGAGATTGAGAGCCTGAGAGGAGCGTACTATATTAAAGCGTCGACTGAGAAAGTTCGTTTAATTTGGGACTAGGGTTTTAATTTAGGGGGGTTGAATAAAAAAAGAAATTATATATATTAAAAAACGGACAGGAAGAGAATCGAACCTGGGTTTCAAGAACACTTAACAACTAACAGCTTCGGGCTTGCCACTGCGCCACTTTAAACATTGTTAAATTAATTTAGTGGGGGTCATTTATATATATTTATGGGGGTCAAAGTTAATTTTACTAATAACGCTCTACTACTAATCGAAAACCGATGGGGTTCGCTTGACCCCCCCCCCCCCCCCCCCCCCCCCTCTATAATATCGGTCCGCCCCTATTGAGGTCTCAAATTCAAACCTGACTCAAAGAGTTTTTCTCAAGTGATTAGTTTCCTCTTTGATTGTGTTCATGGATGAGACAGTATGAACAGTTACAATCCTGTTTCAGGATAGTTCACTCATGTATTAAAGATTTAAGGAGTAGTTACAATCATCGTTCAAGAAAAAACATTATGAAGATGGTCTAGTATACTTTACAACGGATCGCATGGAAACCAAGTACACGTTATTTATTTTTTGGCACAGACCTCCATAAAAAATACAAATAAAATATAAAAAAACAATTAAAAATAAAAAAGATTTGAGAGTGAAAACGGCTGACTTTTTTCTATAATTGATCATTCAAGAAACCACGTTGTCAATAAAATACACCTAAAGTATATCAGATTTGACAAATCTTTCCTCTATTTTATCGCTTTCTCCCTTTTTAGCCCACTTCTTTTTCTTTTTCAAACTTTCTCTGTTTCCAAGATGCATTGTTTAGTTATATTTTCTGCAAAATTATTTTAATTAAAACCAAACCCAACATTTCCAAGATGCAATTTTGTTTGTATTTTATGCTTTCACTACAATAATAATAGATATTTAAAGTATTTCTAGTCGATTAACTGAGTAAAAAGAAATATTTATATAGACATGAAGACATAAAGTAGTGTTGCCTTAATTCTAAATATTAAATGGTGATAGAGAACACATAGCAAAGTTACATTCAAAAAACATAAGCCTTAAGAAAACACAAAAGCGTATTTTAAATTAAAAAGAAGTAAAAAGCTGCTTCAAACAAAAAACTTAAAATAGTGCTCGCTTAATTTTGAATATTGAAATGGTGATAGAAAACACATATCAATCTTTTTTCTTCTATATAAATAACACTAGGTTAGTAACCCGTGTATTACACGAGTTGAATAAATATTTATAATAATGAGATAAGTATAATAAAATAAAAAATAATATGAGATTTAAAAATTATGGATATGGATGATATAATTGTGAGATCATATCAAATAGTTATTTTATAGTAGTTAAGTTAAAAATACATTTATAGTAAATTAGAGTATTTTGTATATCACAGTTGAAAATAAATGGCTTAATGGTTTACTTTAAAGTGGTGTTGAGAATTACAACAATAAAAAGTTATTATTATTTAAGATTACTTGAATTCAGAGAATGTTAAAAGATAATTAGAAAATGTTGAAGATGATAATTGAACTCATAAAAGTTACTTTTCAGAATATAAAATATAAAAGAGTGTTTGACATTTTAATATTTTAATTGAATAAATCAACCACCCTAATATATAATATTTCAATCAAAAATATTAGTAACTATTGTTACAAATTAAAATTTTGAATGTTACATCTCTTAATATTAGAAAATTCAAACAATTTATATAAATTTGGTAAGTTAGTTAATAAATAATTTATGTAAATATATAAGTAATAAATATTAACACAAATTCATAACTAATTTTAGTTACATGTAATGTTGAATTTTAGATTTAGAAAGTTGAAATATTAAATTTGGAAATTTTGAATTCTTAAATGAAAAAAATTGAAATTAAGTGTGGTGTTGACAAGTGGATTGTTGAGGTGGAGGATGATGTGGACACCCTAGTAAAGTGACATGTGGACATTATTTTATTGCTTTATTAGAATGAAAGATTAATTGATTATCTCTAAAACTAAACAATATAAAGATTTGATATTTATAAAAGAAAATAATTTTTTAGATTGATTCCACAGTTTCCTATTTTTTCGGTGTTCCCAGTGAACATCATCCCAAAGAGTTAATTCGATAAATAATCTCTTTCTTTAAAACTACAACGTTAAATTTAGTTTAACAGAAAATGAATTATTAGGGTATAAGGAGAAGCGAGGAGGTAGCGCGAGGTGACATGAAGGAGTCTCACCGCATGGGAACACCACGCCTCTCATCGGATTTGGAGAATCGGTGTATTATCACCAAACTTGCCAAAAATACGAGAACCACTAGATTTTTGCCACATTGATATGAGTAGACATATGATAACTTAGTATATATTGATTTTTTCAATAAATATTAACTTATAAACTTTTTAAAACGAAATTAACTTAGAAAAAGATTATATGTTAAATTTTGCTCTCTCTCTCTCTACGCTCTTCGTACAATCTAGCTCTTGGTAAGCGGTAAAATTGTAACTCAACCGGCCAGAGAAAAAGACCACCACCACCAGCCTCTCGTTACCGCCTTCACACCGCCAACCTCAAAACAAGAACAAGAACAAAAGGTAAGCCCTCATCTCTCTCGCTCTCTCTCTCTCTCTCTCTCTCTCTCTCTCTCTCTCTCTCTCTCTCTCTCTCTCTCTCTCTTCTTCTTCTATCTTTATCCCCGTCCCGTCCTTGTCCCTAACCCACAACCACCGCCAGCCGACGGACACCCCTTGCCAGAAACCAGATTCTGCAAGCTCTTCCCCTGAACTCCCGCCCTACATAAGCCTAACCTCCTCTTTAACACAAGTCACTCTGTCCACCACAACTCTAAACCTTGGACTGGCCACCCACGAGTCAGACCCACCCCGACTGCGTTTTCCCTTATGTTTTTGCGGGTGAACCGACAACAGCGCCAATATCGCAGTCTTTTCATACAGCTGATTTGGGTCTGCAATTTTCAACAGGGATCATGTTCGAGGATAATTAACAGTTTGCTTACGATAGCAAACTAGGAGAATTCTCATACTACACCTATTTTCTACTAATTGAAAACGCAATTGCTAGTTGCCTTCTTTTTTACTTGTGTGATTAAGTTCTTTCCCTTGTAATCTCTAGTCGGCAAGGTGGGTTTTTCCGGCTACCTATTGGTGTGCTTTTGCTGCATCGTCTTGCTTGTTTGTTCTGGGTACTTGGTGTGCTTTTTTTTGTGGGGGGTTTTTTGCCCAGATTTTTTTACTATAGACGGGACGTTTGACAATGCGGCCTTGAGATTGTGTCCTAGGAGGAGGGGTGTAAGTAGGGGGTTAAGGAGAGAGTGTAGCATGAGGATAGCTTCTTGGAATGTGAGAACTCTTAGTGGTAAGTTATTGGAGGTGGTTGATGTGCTTAGGAGGAATGTAATGGGTATAAGTTGTGGCACTCGGGGACTGATGGGGCAAAGAATGGTGTAGGGTTTCTAGTTTCTAGTGAATTAAAGGAAAATGTTATGGAAGTGAGTAGATATAACGATAGAATCATGGTGATAAGGATTGTGCTAGGGGGAGGTTGTTGTTAGTGCTTATGCTCCGCAGGTGGGCTTAGGTGACCAGGAAAAGAGACAGTTTTGTGATCAGATGTAGTTGTGGGTAATATAGCGAGTGATGAAAATATTTTTATAGGAGGGGATTTTAATGGACATATTGGTTAGGAGAGCGTTGGTTTTCCTTTGATGCACGGGGTTTAGGTTATGGTACAAAGAATGAGAGTGGCAGTGATCTCCTTGACTTCACGGTGGCACATGGCTTAGGCATCTTAAACTCATTCTTTAGGAAGAGAGAATCTCATTTGATTACTTTTAGCAGCGGAGGTAGGGACACATAGATCGATTACCTATTGATGCGTCGTCGTGACCGTAATAGCTGGTTTGATTGCAAAGTCATCCCGGGGGAGAGAGTAGTTGGCAACATCGACTTTTAGTGGCGGGTGTGGCAATGGGTAAAAAGTTGGTGGATGAGAATTGAAGAGGGATGGGAGACTAAGGATTAAATGGGGTTGTTTAAAGGGCGAGAAGGTTGTGTTGTTTAGAGATAAGGTACTCGGACGGAGAGCTGAGTTCCCGTGTGGAGAAATAAGGAGGAATGAATTACAATACAATTACATAGACATGAAATTACTAATACAAGGAAATGAAGGTATTATTACAAAGGAATAAAAGTAAAGAATGCAAATGAGACATAAAATTACACTGATGAAAATGTTGGTAAACGTGATGTAAAGTTTTGAGATAGTTTAAGACTTTAAAGCTGAAGACAGAAAGGTTGAAAATAATTTATCAAAATGTTAAAAGCTTTGGGAGAAAAGAAGAAATGAATAAAATCCTTGGCGAAAGTTTCGGGTCAAAACCTGGGTCCCTTAAAACAAATTTCGGGTCTACCGAAGAACCCGTTTTGTTTCTCAGGTTACAATCGCCTAAACCGATTATACGGTCGGGAAAACACTAAGACTGGAATTACCTTGATGGCTTGAAGTTCCTGATGAACAGGATGATGAACTTTGAGAGAATAGGGATGAAGAAGATGAAGTAGAGAGAAAAGAATTCTGATGAGAATTCGTTGTGTTGAAGCTCAAGTAATGCGGCTGTATTTATAGTGGTAGATGAACCTCAACTAATAAGGCTGTATTTATAGCGCCACGTTGCGCCCATACGCCCACGCCACGCACGCGCATATGCAAGTGCGAGTTAGGGGTGCTTTACACCCCTTAGGGTCCAAGAGATGTCTCGTAATGAAGGAAACATAGTTGGTAATGTTTCCTTCTTATAAACCACTTTTGGATTTTATCCCCCAACCAATGTGGGATAAATTCCACTTCAATTTCTCTTTAATTTTCGCAGCTTTCAGCGATGTGAAGCCTCAACTTTGAGCCTCGATATCTCATTCATACGAGCTCGGTTTTGGACGTGGTTTAGTGCGTTGGAAATCCCTCACAACGTACTATACAAACCCAGAATATACAACACCAACAACCTATGTTGTCTATATTTTATTTATGTCCAAAGTTGGTGAAAAACTCATCACACTTAGTGAAGAAAACACATTTTCACACTTGTTTTTCTTCCAAAATTCCAACATAAACCACAAATCTTGGATTCATAGCTTCAAAATCCCAGAAATCATAGTTTCAAATAAACAAAAAAAAAACAAAAAAAAAAACTACAAGTTATAGAAACAACAACCATTCAGATTTTGGATTCGCTTGTTTGATTTACAACAAATAAAAAATTAATATTGATGAACATAGCTGAGATTTGGGTTAACAGGAAAAGGGATCACTCTGTTTGTCCAGTGAGATACAACGATAATACGATATAGATGATGGTTGCGGCTTCAGCCGATACATCGAATTCAACCTTCTTTGAATGCATGTTTAATCCAACCAGCCATTCTTGAAGGATCGGTCAACCTTAAGGTCACCGGAAGGTGCGACGGAGGGTGTGTCGAAGGTGCGACCTGCGGTTATCTAGGCAATGACAATCGCAATGACAATGGCAATGGCTTTGATGTAATTTTTTTTATATTGTTAGGAGTAATCTAGTCATTCTCCTATATTAACATAACACAACTTATGGTACAAATTTTAAAACATAATGTACAATCAGTTATTGCACACTTGGTACCACTTATAAAGCACACCATACAAATCAATAATACAGGAAATTGGTGCTGTAAATAGACGTGGGTCATTGGACTATCCATATCCATATGGATCATATATAAATGTTTGTAGCTGAGATTAGGGCACATAATTTGTGCGCCTCTTTTGCACACAAAGCTTTCTTCTTTGTGTGTTCTTGCCGGCGTTCTCTTCTCTTTGTCTGGTCTTGCCGGCGTTTCTAAATCGCCGGAATAGGCATGGTGGCCACTGTGCTCGCCGGTCTATAGGATCGGCTCTGAGTACTATGTGCTCTATGTGTTCTTGCCGACGTTCTATTCTCTTTGTCTGGTCTTGCCGGTGTTTCTAAATCACCGGAATAGGCATGGTGGCCACTGTGCTCGCCGGTCTATAGGATCGGCTCTGAGTACTATGTGTTATTCTTACCGACGTTTGGCCTCCGTTTCGAGGGAGCCGGAGTTTTGTTGTCTCAATTTCGCGATGATCTTGTCGGCGACGACGCATCGGTTATCACAACCGTCGTCGGTTATGAGCGAGTACTACTTAACATAAGCAAGCCAGTGACGGATATGAGCAAGCCATGACCGGCTTACCGGTGTTTTTGCCGGCATTCATACTTCTTTTATGCAATTTCCATGGCCGTTTATGAGCAAGCTAATGTTTGGTTGGTTCATTTTATGGTTTTAACCTAGACATTTATGGTGGTTGGATTGCTTTGGAGATAAGATTTTTGGTTTTGGTGGTTTAGAAACCCTAGATCTGAAATCTACTTGGTGTTATTTCTCCCATATGGGGCGGTGACTTTCGGTTATCCATATTTTTTTTGGGTTTTGGCGATGATATGAATTTAGGGTTCACACAACCCTAATTTGAGCCTAATCAACTTTAAATGTTTCAAAACATGCTATCTTCGTACATAATTTGTAATGATATTAGGGTTTTACCCAATAACATTTCTTTGTCAGTTGAATTTTATAGGTTATTGAAGTTTAAAAACTAGATTGGTACATATTTAGCAATGATATAAATTTAGGGTTTTCAACACCCTAATCTGAGCCTACCTTATTTGGTGGCTCTCAGTTTGGAATCCAATTTTTGATCCTTATGAGGTAATGATGATGTTTGAAATGATGGTTGGTTTGTTTTCCAGACTTGATTTGTGGATTTGGGGGTTTAGAAAACCCAGTTATGAAATCCGGGTTGGTTTGTTTATGATGCTCGCTTACTGTTATAGGTGAGATCTGCTCTCAGGTCCCTTATGGATCTAGGCTTTTCCTTTTCTGATGTGGTTGTCCCATTGTTGCTCCGTTTCTGATGTTGAGTAGCGGTGGTTGTTGAGGCCTTGCTGAGAGAGTGGTTCACTGTCATTTGTTTTGCCTTGTTTTATGGGATGTTCTACCATTCTCTGATTCTGAATGGTCCCCTGTGATGGTTCCCAATGATTGCTTCGGCTTGATTTATGGGATGTTCTACCATTCTCTGATTATATTAGTTGCTACTTCGGTTTGATGTTTTTTTTTAAATTTGTGGCGATGATGATTTTCCTTCAAATAAGTTTTGGTTATGATGGTCTAACGTGGTGGTTTCCGGCAAGGAGATCACTGGTGTCTTTCGCAGCCGCCATCTATGTTACCTAAACCGTTAAATGACTTATACATCTTATTTGGTACCTGCATTGATTATAATCTGAGCCATAATTGATGTTTTTCATTGTTGTTTTTCTGTTTTTTTTATTTTATTTTTATGTTGATTTTCTATTTATAATAGTTATTTTGAAATTGATATGTTTTAGTTGATTTTCTGTTTTTAATAAATTTTGATTTTATTGAAGATCTTTAAAAGGAACATTAGTCTTGAAGAAGCTGAGTAAGCTGTTCAGAAAGTAGTAAGGGTTGTAGATTTTTTTTATTAAAATTTTTTATTTTAATATTTTTTTATTGAGAAAGTGGTTGAGTGTCTATAATGATTTGATCTAAGTCCCATGCCTTAGTGAGAAAGTGGTTCACGGTCAATTATTCTAAGCTCATGTCAATTAAAGCCATATCACATGTGCATACATGTCATACTTGAGTATGTAACTATGCAAAAACTTTGACTTAAAGTTAAATAAAAATTACATCTTCATTGAACATGACAACACTCTATTGTTTCAAACAAATTAAGAAAACTAAAACAAATACATGACTTTGCCATAGAACAGGATTAAAAAAAAACATGATAGAGTCTTTTAACGGTCTGATTCTGTGGTGAAGCGAGCGTCTCTTTAGCTCAAAAAACGGGTCAACTTTGCGGCGAAGCGCGGATTGACCCACTTGTTTAACATATGATTTAACAGAAAATCTAGCGTTCGTTATCTTAAAGGACCTAACATGTTACAAACCCTTTAATTTAAAGACGTTGAATGTAATTAGCAAATTTAAAGGACCTAACATGTTACAAACCCTTTGATTAGACTTTTTATCTTTTCTTTTTTCTTTCTTTCTTTTATTTTTTATTTAGGATTTCTTAGTTTCATTTTACGTAGCAATAACATATTTAAATGACATTTTTTATAGAAATATAAGATTAAGTTTATAATTTAGGGGCCCTCTTTATATTTGCAAGATAGATTAAGTTTATCACAAGATAGTTTGAATAATTTAGTTATTTTATTAACCGAAAAAGATCTGTTAGAAGAAATTAACTTCGAATGTTTTATCAAACAATTTGCATAGAATTACGGTACAAAAATAACTTAATTCTGATTTTATTTGTCTATATGCAATAAAAATATAAAAATATTAGCTCTACTAATTTATAATCAATATAGCTTATTATTGTCGGCCTCAAACCGGATAAAAGAGAAGAATTAAAACATAAATTTAAAAAATACCTAAAGAACTCAAAAGTTACTTTGTTTAGACCCCGAATCCGTTTGAGTCACCCCTCTTGATCACCTACCAGCCTACTCTTTACAAATGATTTCTCATGTTTGGAAAGTAAGGGGAGGCGGTATGAGGAGCGGCTCCTTAGCCTGGCTCCAAGGGAACCGCGTGGTTCCTTGCGGCAACCATACCTTGTGTGCAAGGCTTCCCCATGTGGCTTCATTTTTTGGTCTTCCACGGTTTCTCCAAGCCGGTGAGAGCCGGATGGTTCCTCTCCACAAACTCCCACAACCAAGTGGCATTTTTTTATTGGGTGGTGAGCATGGCTTCACCAAGCCATGCCACAACCATACCCCCTCCCCTAAGAAACTTCCCTTTCAGACCTATGATGAACCAATTACGAACGGTCTTATAACAAAACAAGACTATACGAGTGTTTCAGTTGCTTTTTTGAAAGCTCATTACTCCATAATCAACCAAACCCTATACTTACAAATATTTGTATTCTCGTCACTCTAATCACCGTACAGATAGATTTAAAACACCTTGGGGTGTTAAAAAAAAACTTTTACATTTTAATATCAGAACTCTGTTCAAAGATTATTTAATTTTAATCGGTAGCCGTGAAAGGGCCTGCAATTTTTTTACTGTTTTTGTAGGAAACAGTTCTCTTTCATGTGTAGGGTTTCCCAAGATAAGACAAGAATACCCCCACCCCACCCCACCCACCCCTTTAAAATACATACCCCCAACTGCCCCATCTCTCCTTCTCTCTCCCTTGTTTTTCACCTTCATTTTATGATTTTTCAGCACATTTCTTCTTTGATAGCTTAGTCTTTGAAGCCTGTTTTTGTCTGCAAAACAACTCAATAATCCTTCCAAAATGTACACAAAATACTTCTTTGACCACCTTGAAACAACAAAATGGACCAAACCCATAAACTCTCCGGTGAAATAAAGTTGGCTCAGCCGTGCACGGCGGCGGAAGGCGGTGGTTGGGTTCTTATTAATGGCGGTGTTGTGGTGGTGGTGGTGGTGGTGTTTGCATTTTGAAGTCCGGTTACTTGGAATAATGATGGTGCAGGCTGGGGTTCATTAGGTGGCGGGTGGGCTGTTGCTGCTCCGGCGGCGGTGGTGGTGGCGGTGGCGGTGGTGATATTGGCGGCGACGGCTCAATCTAGATTTAATGCTAGAAAGTAGAAACTATATGATGTTTAGTTTTTCTTTTTTATCAGCTTTCATATGCAAGCGAAGCTTTTCTTTTCTTATGACAGGTTTGTCCTTTTCATTTATTTTATTGTTTCTGATTAATTGCAAAGAGATCCCTACACAACTTCTTCACAACACCAAATTAAGAGTTTTTTTTTTTTATAGTTGATAGAATTCTCAGACTTCTAAATATCCAAAACACCCATTTTAGCTTTTCTTTTTCGCTTTTTCTTTTTTCCTTTAACCACAATTCATAGATTTTCTACGTTCAAATTTTCAAATCATCATAAAAATCTTCACAGCTTTCACTCCATATAATTTAAAGGTGGAGATTCTAGATTAAAATTATGACATGATATAATTTTTTTTTTAACAATTGTTAGATTTTTTAGGATAAATATATCAAATCTGCACTTTGTACTATGTAAATCTTTCCTTTTAGTTGTGGGACATATAAGTTAACCATCCGGATGTCTTTTAGAACAGACAGACAATCTAATTTAGTATGAGATGGAGTTTAGAAATTAATTTAGAATGAGAAGCAACTTGTAGTGTAGATTTGCCTTTGAAATATATTGTTGAACTTGTAGTGTATTTTTTTTAAACAATAAAATTTGTATCGTAACCAATTTCTCTCTGCATATAAAGAAGTCTCGTCTACCGATATCACCCATTTTAGCTTAGCTCATTTATTATTATTTTAATATTGTGTCTTACATATTAAAAATATAAAGTGGTGTTATTCTACAATTATGTTTATTATAACTAATTTTAGAAAAACATGATAAACAACAGAAATACATCATATCGAGCAAAAAGACATAATAACGAGTAAAAAGACACAATAATGCACTAGAAAACCTAAAGAGATAAAAGACGTATTTTTTTTTAATTTTATATAAGCAACATTTTACGTGTTTTAAAAATAAAAACACTTATTTTTATTGTGTATTTTTTTAGAAATAATGTCGTATTTTAAAGTTATGAATGTTTAAAAAAATAAGGAAACTCGATAAAAAGTTAATAAAAATGGTCAAGACATTATACTCTATTTTTTTCTCCGTCAATTTAATATTAAATATTAATAAAATCTAATAGCAAATGTAGTGATCTCAAATCTTTTTAAATCTTCGTAGATTAAATAAACATTTTAGAATACCTTCCCTTTAATAAATTAAATGTTAACTTTAATCTTTATATATTGCTATTTAAATCTCTACTTTTGTTTGAATAAGATAATGAATACACATTTATTTACTTAAAAAAAAAAACTTAATGTAACGTTACATAAATAATCATGTGACATTGACACTTGACAAAAATAATATAATTCCCACTAAAAAAAAGTACAATCCCAGAAACAATCAATCCATGAATCCATATTGTTTCAATTTAATTTTTGAAGTTGCTCAAAGTCAGGATGCATGTGAACAAAAAGTTAGGTATAGTGATATACTATGTGGTCGTGGGTTCGGTTAAAAAAAAACCAGGACGTGTATTCGCGCCATTCATCCATGGCACAAATAGATGGTTTTAAGTAATTAAAAAAAACAAATTTGTTTTAAATAAATTCAATTTTCATTAATCAGCCGACATTAATCCAAGTAACAAAATGTTACTAGCGATCCTAACTTTTAATTTATTTTTCTACAACTATCCTGACTAACAGAAACTTAATGACATTATTTATAGTTGAAACTTGAGATTATTGTTGTCTAATTGATGAAACTTGAGGTCATTTTTTATGAAACTTAATATTATTGTCGGCCAACTGATGAAACATGAGATTATTTAAGTCCAAGTTTTATAAAAAGTCATTAAGTTTCTATTAGTTGTGGATCATTGTAGAAAAATAAGTTAAAAGTTGAGCTCGATAGTAAACATTTAGTTACATGAGATTATATAAATTTAATTCCCAAAAAAAAAAACTTATGTTAAACAATCAAGTACTATTTTTCTTTCACTTTTACTCTCTCCTTTTTCTTTTTCTTTTTCTTTTTTGAATTGCCAGCAATATATATATATATCAAGAAAACATATCTAGCAAGACGCTAGGCAGAAATATAAGAGTACAAAACAATACATAACATGGAAGAAACTATACCGATACTACGGAGCAAATAAAACACAACAGAAAGAAACACTACAAGAACTAATAGGGATCTCCCCCGCAATAGCCGACGCACATATCCGCTCAGGGCTCAAAAGCGAAGAGAAAAAACGGCCTAACTAGAATTTATTCTGCCCCATCCGTACTTCAAATCTTTTTGACTATATATATAACAAATTCTGATATCTACTAAAAATAATGGTTTTACCTAAAAACGTTAAAAGCACATATTTAACTGATATTTTGTATTGAATTTATATTTTCTTTGTATATGATATACATTTCTTGTATTGGATTTATATTTTTTACTTGATTGGTTTTTTTGTACTTTTTTTGTATTGGAATTATATCTACTTGATGCTAAAAGTCGTTAAAAGAGTTATGATGATAAGCGACGAAAGCCCCTGGAATTCAATGTCGGTGGCTTGGTACTTCTCAAGGTATCCCTTGAAAGGGAATTGTTCGATTTGGAAAGAAAGAGAAACTATCACCCTGTTTTGTGGGCCCATTCAAAATTCTGGAAAGGGTCGGGAAAGTGGCCTACAAACTCGAACTACAACCTGAACTTGTGAACGTTCATCCTACCTTTCACGTGTCCAACCTACGAAAGTGTTTGGCTGACGAAAATTTCCACATCCCTTTGGATGAAGTGCACATCGATGAGTCTATGCATTTCGTTGAAAACTTTGTGGAAATCACGGACCGTGGAATCAAGCAACTCAAGCGCATCCGATTCCTATTGTCAAGGTCCGATGGGAGTCTAAACGTGGACCTGAGTTTACCTCAAAATGTGAAGAACAAATGAAGACCAAATACCCACATTTATTCGTTCAGCTTTCTCAAGGATAAATTGCCGGACGAGATTTCCTAAATATGAGAGACTATAACATTCTCGGATTATCCATTTGGTTGTACCCGATTCAATTGTCATATTTATGTAATCCCGATTGATAATCATTAATGATGTGCATTTTAGTCTAACTGTTGTTATTTCATTTATCTACGATGGTTATGTTGATTTTATCATCTATTTCTAATTCTTTATTATATTTACAATTTATTTTTAACAATCTTGCTAAATCGAGGCTCGTACACAATATATATATATATATGTACATCTATTGTGGGAAATACTAGTCATGCACACGATAAATTACTATGGAGGTGTTGTGCAGGTAAGATTTTAAAAGGAAATAAAAATAAATTAAATTTTGATTTTTGCACCCGTCACGGCACGCGGCGAAGGCACCTCTGACTCGTCGTGACACGCGACAAGACTATTGTTTGACTCTTTTGACTGCCTCGCTACGACACCCGACACACGGGCTAAAGCCCTGTCGCGAAACACGACCACCTATAGGTGATAGACACGATTTTTCTTCATTTTTTGTAAATTTTTTTGTCAATCAATCACGTTTAATGCTCGATTTCAATCCGGTTTTCACCCCAATTACCTCCAAATAAACTTGGACACCACCTAGACCCCATTCCACAATAAATTCCAATCACTAACTGATTCTTGATTGATTTGGTGAAATTTACCAAAACTTCATCAATCAAATTGGCAACCATCGATAACCTTCCACTATAAATACAACCCCAAATTCCTGCTTTGAACCTTGCTAGTTAATTCTCATCACTCAATTTTGTGTTTGGAGCTCTCGTTCGTGATTTCAAAAGTAAACATGATCCTCTTTGACCACCAAATTTCAAGGCCTTCTCTTCTAGGTTTCGGGTAAACGTTTCCACCATCGTTCATGTTTTACCAAGCTCTTCAAAAGCCCTCTTTGCCTTTCTGCTTTTGAAAGTCAATTCGAAAAGTTAACCAATTGTTCTTGATTAATTTGGGGATTTTAGGTTTTTTGCAATTAAATTTAGTATTAATGATTACCAGACATTTTAATATGTTATTAAGGTTTCAAGTGATGTTTTTATACCACCAAACATGATTTACAAACTTAAAGATTGTATCTTTTGATTGCGGGTCTCTCACTCGTGGTCTTTTGATTGGAGGAGATCGATCCGGGGGGGGGGGGGGGGGTTGGAGAATCGCAACATAGCGATTTGATGAACTTGCTTGGACAGTTCTCGTTTAACGATCATCTAGACAAATGGTGTTGGAATTTAAAAGAAGACACAACTTTCTCGGTGAAAAGTTTGAGAAGGCATATTGATGACATTCATCTCCCAAAAGGCAACACCCCTACCAAATGGTTAAAAACGGTTCCTAAGAAAGTGAATATCTTGGCGTGGCGTATTTTTCTTGATCGAATCCCAACTCGGTTCAATCTTTCTAAGAAAGGCATTGAGATTGATCACATTTTTTGCCCCATTTGTAATGTCTGGCCGGAAACATCCAACCATATCTTCGGCTCTTGCATCTTTGCTTCTAAAGTGTTTTCCCGGTTACATGTCTGGCTTGGTGTCAACATCTTTAGCACGGAAGGGCCTCATGAAACGTTCAAGTTTGTCGAGCATTCAAAACTTTAAAGAATCAAACAAGATATTTTGCATACGGTGGCTTTTTGTACTTGGTGGCATATTTGGAGACATCGTAATGACAAGATCTTTCATTCTCTCAAGGCTTGGAACGGTAGTATCATTGACTCGATTATACTTTTTTCGCATTCTTAGTTTGTTTTTAGACAGGATAAGTCGTTGATTACCCACATGCTTATTTTGTAATTTCTTTCTTTGCTCTTCTTGAGCTTTAACAAATTTTTTACTGCCATTAAAAAAAATTGTATATTTTCAAATAATTAATATAATCCTTATTTTCTTAACTTTAATCAATATGACGATTGATTTTAACACTTATATGATCATATAACTTTTCGTTCAAGCTTTATGTACATATGCAATGTTATTGGATTTCTAAAGATATTGCCCGTACACATTATTATTTAAATAGTATTATTTTTGCAATGTTAGTAAACTTAGATTATTTATGATTTAAACTTAGATTATTTATGATTTAGGCTCCTCTTTAGACACAATATATATTTCCACTATCTTGAATCTCCCAAAACTAAAATTGTAGTCATAGTTATTAATTTAGTGTTATAGTATTTTACCAAATACGTAAGAAAAGTTATTATCTGATTAAATTGTCTTGGTGATAATACTTAAACGTGTCGGACATGTATTAACTGGAAATGTGAAAAACCGGTAAGTAGGTCCCCTGTCTAGGATTGTCATCGGTATAAATCTAACCTACCGTTGGACCCGGATGCCTACCTGGGAATGCTTTGTGAGAGTGTTGTAAACTATTAAGCCGAAACATGTCTATTAACGTCTAAAGTGTTATTACTTACAACTATACTATTTTAAATTATTTTTTGACACATTAAAAGTCTAGGACACACCCCTAAATGCATATGAACTTTAGTCACTTTATCCCTTTATTCACTTAGCCCATATATTCCATTAGGGTGATTCTCGAGGTTCATATTCACTACTCTTGGCTGCTATTCTTTTGGACACTAATCTCTTATCAAGTGAGTATTTATAGCCCCCATTTCCCTTTTATTGTTTTCGGGTGTAACATATATGCTATCTAAAATTCTAAATCTATATTTATCAAATTCTATGTGTGATTCTTGATATGCTAAACTTGTGTGAGCCTAAGTCTAAATCTATGGTAATTGTCACACCCCAACCGACGGCGGAATATGTCGGGACGAGACGACTGTCCAGATGCACATGACAACTAGTAATAGTTACCAAATACTTAAACATGCCATTTTCATATATAAACAAAGATCCGTACAATAATTCAAATATAAACATCAAGCATTGATTTAGTGTCTTTATCTAGGTCCGCAATCCTATCGTGATCAGTCAAATAATCCAAATAGTCATCCTGCAACATGTATAAAATAGAGAGTGTCAACTACAAAAGTAGTTGGTGAGTAATCATAGAGTTATGTATATGAAAAGTCAGCGGTTATGCCATTAAGTGTTGATTCATATGATATATTATAAAAGATTACACTAAAGAATAAAGACTATCCGAAAGAATAAAGACTATCCAAAAGAATAAAGACTATCCATTCACCACTCATAGATATAGATGTTGTGTAACCAAACCTAGACAATAAGGGAGCAATCACCTATTTAAAGACATGATTATTTCTCAATATCCTAGGTGGGTTGTCAACCAATAGATTTGTATCTATCATTGTTACCACGGCACGATGGTTAATGGTACACAAAAGAATAAAGACTAACCATTCATGATTTAAGATTTACGATTCCCACACTTTAGATATTAGACATAGATACACATAATAAAAAACACACATAATATCATAGAATCGCAGTGATTTCGAATAAGAAATAAAGATTTAGGATTTAGATATAGGATATACATGTTGCACCCCAAAATGAGAAAGTGGTTATTAATACTCACTACTCTAGTCATTTGATTGAAGGAATCACCCTTCTAATAATAACAGGAGTTTATATCGCATAATATCCCACAGTAATAAAAGGGGGTATGAGTACTCACATGATGAGCGGATTGAGGATGAACGCTAACGCTGAAAGTGATAATGATAGACCTTGAGATTAGCCTATTAACATAAATAGGCTAAATAAATACAAAGAATATAGTTTTAATTGGACAGGGTTCTTGAAGAGTGTAAGGTTTTATCATTATGTCAAAAGACTATATTTGTATTGATTAAAACAAAGATTAGTGATAATATGAAAACGCGTTTTCCTATAAGTAAACACTCACTCCAGGAATCCCCAGGTAAGTCTGCCAGGTCCAACGAGGGATTTATGCGACATCCTTACCTATGCCAGGAAACCCAGTGTACAGGCGTTTACCCTTTCGGTCCGCGCGAGTTCTAAATAGTTTTATAAAAATGATATTCATAAAATATAAATTATGAATATTTATAGATTTTGATATATATATATATACTTTTAAAACAAATAAAATTTAAGTATATATATATTTATGTTTTTTTTAAATAAATATATATATATATATATATATATATTTATAATATATATATATATAATAATATTTATAAAATTGTATATATATATATATATATATAATCATATAATATCAAATGGTAATTCATGATCTTATATATATATATATATATATATATATATATATATTTGTTTTTAACAAATATTTATATTTATCAATTTTACGAATAATATCAAATGTGCTCGAAAAATGATAAAAGTTTAAGGTTTTAATCTTGATATTATATAAAGATATCCCCTAAAGTTTGAAATCCCAGCTCATAACCGTTTGTTAAATTTGGGCATTATAACGTCGTATAATACCGTTTTTTACTCGAAAAAAAATGTTCTCCAATTATGAAATTAACTTAGGGGTTTCTTTAGTTATGTGTTCGTATGAAGATCCCCAAGATTACAGCTCCTAATTCATAACAGATTGTTCTAATTTTAACAAACTAGCTCAAGAACCCTAGTTTTTAAGCAAATCTGGAACTTGATTAAAACAATGATATGAACAGAAATTGATAGAGGGATTTTGTTCTACGTACCAAATAGAGGAGGACTGCAGAAAATTAGACCTCGAGAGCTCCTGGATCAACCGAATTTGAGCAGAGAAGATACGGGTACAAATGAGGGTTTTTGAGGGATAGATTTTAGGAATTAAGGCTTGATTTCGAGTTCCAGAGGTTGGTTTATATACTGGAAGGGACGAAATGGTGTTAGGACACGAGTTCAGGTGACTAATCGACGAAATGGACACTAATCAGATGGTTAAACGAGGTTGCAACACGTAAACAGCCAAGAAACACGTCTGCACATTCTGGGGCGTACCGCCCAGAAATTAGACATTTGGGGCGTACCGCCCTAAAGTGACGTTTTGGGGAGTACCCCCCAGAAGTTAGACATTTGGGGCGTATCGCCCAGGAGTGATTTTGGCAGATTTACACTTTTAGCCCCTGAAGTTTCATTTTTGCAGTTTTAGCCCCTGAACTTTGATAAATTGACACTTTTAACCCCAAGAATTATATAAATTCATTTTTCATTATATTTGAACTTTAGGATTTCAAATATTATATTTTTATAATTTGCGAGATTTCCGGTTAACACCGAAATTAGCGTCAAAGATCAAATTTTCTTTATGTCGCATTTTAGCCTCAAACTTTTCGGGAAACCTTACATTTATTTACTCGTGCTTATTATTTCCCACAAGTACTATATATGTTTGGTTTGCTCAAGTTTTCGGGTTTAATGGAAATAAAAATAACTGAAATAGAATTTCGAATTCGGGTCGGGTTTAAATGAATATGGATTGACCGAGTTGTCACAGTAATCGCTAATCCCTAGTCTCTAATCACGTGTAATCATTAACAACCCCAAGCCTATGGTAACAATAATAAATCTATTGGCTGAAAACCCACCCAAGTTGACATGTTTTGGCATTAGGTGATTGGAAACCTTTTAGACTTAACATTCGGGTTAAGGCCTCATGTCATCAAGGTTTGATTTACGCAGTACACTTTAACTCATTTATTTTGTTTTGTCATATTCTATGAATCTATCAACTGACACGTAAAATCGCATGTTATTACACTTATATTACTATATGTTAAACATATGTCTACTCACTAACTATTTGTAGTTGACATTTTATATTATACATGTTACATGGAACGCTCCTTGAGATTTTTATGTATTGAACGCTTATGAATGTTGCACCTAGTTTATCAATTTAATTCAGACTTTGTATGTTTTTGTTATGAAGGTTTGATGTAGACAATTTCTGTTTATGAAATGAAATGAGTTTGGTTAAGTATTATTGCAACTTTAATTAGTGGTTATGTGCATCTAAATAATCAACGCGCACCGACATATTCCACCATCAATTGGGTGTGACATTGAACTGTACGACACTACCTAAATTCACTAATTCTGGAGGAAAACCACCCACTGTGGTAAAATGCCCAGAGTCGGAATTGAACTTGGGACCTCTCAACCACCCCAAGCTCTATCATTCATCCCCATACTATTCCTAACACTTTCCAAACAACCAATAAGATCCTAAGATCCTAACACTTTCCAATAAGATCCTAACACTTTCCAAGCAACCAATTCTACCAGCTACATACATCATAGTGCCGTTAAAAATATAAAAAAAAATTAAAAAACTACATATATCATAGTTGTAAAGTGCTTAAAACTAACAAGCTAGTTCAACCACTTCTAGCCAACAATACTATCAACACCCAACCCAACTGTTCAAGTGGTTTGTTCCATACTTGGTTCGATAAGAGGTCCCAACCTCACTAATCCACCTCCAATAATTTCGTTTCAAACAAACGCTTTTGGTTGATGACTATAGATTTTATAAGCCACGATGTATGTTCTGTATAATCTCAAAGTTTAAGGCTTAAATTCATTATTTTAGTTATTTTTTCCCTAAAATTACAAGCCCAAATGACAAACTAAAAAAACAGAAATCGAACCAAACTTTAGAAGCAAACACGCTACATCTACAACATAAGAATATGAATATAATTTATAAAGGTGGAAGGGTGGAAGTTGTTGGAAATTCAGTAACGATTCGAACACTTGTTCGATCAATTAAATACAATACAGAAACTATAATGAACGATAATGCAAATGAAGTGGAACAGTAAACGAGAACACTACAGAAATATGATCACGAACAGCAGCAGGATCAGACCCTGCAAAACCAGAAAAACACAGACAAAGGAAAACCGAGAGGAACCGGGCTTGTGTTTGACACAATTCCCTTAAACAGATTCGACGTCTGTTCCCAGGGTACACCGGTTCAAAACTGTGTGTACAGCCGGACAGGATACTTGCCTGAAACGAGACCGGAACGGAGGAGCGGTAGAGATCAGAGCAGCAGCAACAGCAGGACCAAATGTGTGTATTTTTCGTGTGTCTATTTCTGCCCCACACTCGTGTATTTATACACGCAAACGGAGCATACGAAAGGATCATCATTAACTAGTAGTGAATGATCAAATTATGTTCATTAACCAGTAATGAATGATCAGGTTTGGAATGCAAAAGGTTGGTTCAATGAACCAAAAATCTGTTCTAGAAAGGTCTCGAAAAATAGCAAAAACTGGTCATTACATGACCCCCGTTTCGGAGCTGCATTCGTGTCCGCAGGTCGCGCGGGCACGAGTTCAGAATTTCAACCCGAATTGCCGTTTTTCGCACCCCCCCCTGCGCGAGGGTATGAGCTAGAGTAAAACATGACACAAGTGATGTCAAAGCCTTTGAGGTTTATCCTTATAAACCAATTACCCTTTTGTTCCCACACCAATGTGGGATAGCTCATATTTTTCCAAACTTGAACAAAAATTATTTTGAGATAAACATCTCATTCACACACATTTTCCAACAATCCCCCACATGAATGGAGGTTGATCTCAGAAGTAACTTAATCCCGATCGAATTTCAACAGTTGAATCTTGCATACGATAGGTAGGTGTTACCCTTTGAACCTTCGCTCATGAAACACACTTAGTCTACTGGCTCTGAGTAGGCGGTGATGCCTTTGAACTCGTCTGCCGTTTGTGTAGGCGACAATGTGCTTCACACAAGACTCTCCTTGACAATATCAAGTCCTCATAGTTATGTTCGTTATGGTCATGAACATTAGCCTGGTTCTGCGAGAGCTCTTAGGTATTGTGCCCCCTCTAATACCCTTCGAAGCGACCCCCACTTCTCTCTCACATAGGTGATTCACCACGTGTGGCTGCCTCAGCTGAATCATTAAAAGCCATAGGCTTAACCTCGTACTTGTCACTTTTAGGAATGGACTAGGAGATGTATCGATTCCAATTATACATCCCCTTCTTAAAGTGCGTGGAGTTATCAATTCTTTCCCCCACAGTGACCTCACTAGTTCATACAATTAGGTTGTCCTATTGAACTCAGATCTTGGGATCTCCAGTCAACTGAGTTAGGTTTTCCTTCATATGAACTTTAATCTTTCAAGGGCTTCAGTCCCATTCCCATGCACGACTTCTGAACTACCTCTCTACTTAGGCCTTTTGTCAGCGGATCCGCAATATTATCCTTTGACTTCACATAGTCAACAGTGATAATTCCAGTAGAGATTAGTTGTCGTATCGTATTATGTCTACGTCTTATATGTATGTTCTTACCATTATACATTGTGCTATGAGCTCTGCCAATTGCCGATTGGCTATCACAATGTATACATATGGCCGTTGCCGGCTTAGGCCATCTTGGTATATCCTCCATAAACTGACGTAGCCATTCTCCCTCTTCACCAGCTTTATCTAAAGCGATGAATTCTGCTTCCATTGTGGATCTAGCAATAACCGTTTGTTTCGACGATTTCCACGATATGGCTGCACCTCCAAGTGTGAATACATATCCACTCGTTGCTCTGGAATCCTTCGTACCCGATATCCAGTTTGCATCACAGTGTCCTTCAATCACTGCAGGATATCTGGTGAAGTGCAGCGCGTAATCCCTTGTGTACCTTAGGTACCTAAGTAACCTAGTCACACATCTCCAATGAGTTGAACTTGGATTACTCGTGTACCTACTTAGCTTGCTTACAGCATATGCTAAGTCTGGTCTGGTACAACTCATCAAATACATCAAACTGCCAATAATTCTTGAATACTCTAATTGGTTAACAGGTTGTCCTCTGTTCTTAGCTAGATGTTGACTTGCGTCAATGGGAGTTCTAGCTACATTAGAGTCATTTGCATTGAACTTTTCAAGAATTTTATCCACATAGTGGGTTTGTCCTAAAGCAAGTCCACTTTGGGTTCGTGTGATTTTAACTCCCAAAATCACATCTGCTACACCCATGTCTTTCATATCAAATCTTGCTTTCAAGATGTTCTTTGTTGATTTTATCATTTTGTCATTACTTCCAGCAATGAGCATGTCATCAACGTATAGACACAAGATGACATAACCATCTGGTGTGTCTTTCACATACACACACTTATCACATTCATTGATCTTGAAACCAGAATCACGCATGACATGATCAAACTTTTCATGCCATTGTTTTGGTGCTTGCTTTAGTCCATACAGGGATTTGACCAGTTTACACACTTTCTTTTCTTGTCCAGAGGCTCTAAAGCCCTCTGGTTGTTCCATGTAAATCTCTTCCTCTAGATTTCCATTTAAGAAAGCGGTTTTCACATCCATTTGGTGAACTTCCAAATTTCTAATGGCTGCAATGGCAAGTACCAACCTTATGGAGGTTATTCGAGTTACTGGTGAATACGTGTCAAAGTAATCTAGACCTTCCTTTTGTTTGTATCCTTTGACCACCAGTCTTGCCTTGTACTTTTCTATGGAGCCATCAGGCTTCATCTTCCTCTTGAAGATCCAACGATGACCTAGTGGTTTGCATCCCGGAGGAAGATCCACTAGTTCCCATGTATGGTTTTGTAAAATAGAATCTATTTCACTTTTGATGGCCTCCCTCCATTGAGGTCCTTCTGAGGAAGTTACCGCTTCATGGTATGTTTTGGGCTCACCTTCTACCATGTACGTGTAGAAATCAGGACCAAAAGACTTTTCAGTTCTAGCCCTCTTGCTTCGTCTAAGCTCAACATCTTCTTCCTCAGTTTGCTCGTGTTCTTCCGGAACACAGTCTGGTTCTTCCGGAACACGTTCTGGTTCTCCCGGAACATGTTCTAGTTCTTCCGGAACTAGATCCTCATGAATACGTTCATCATCTGCCCCAAACGTATTTCCATATTCTTTTGTAATGCATGGAAATATATTTTCAAAGAATGAGGCATTCTTTGATTCCATTATCGTTCCTTTGCGAATATCGGGAATCTTGGATTCATGCACAAGGAAGCGATACGCGCTACTGTGATCTGGATATCCAATGAATATACAGTCAACAGTTTTGGGTCCTATCTTTTGAGCCTTAGGTAGTGGAGCAACCACCTTGGCTAGGCACCCCCACACTTTGAGGTATTCGTAGGACGGTTTTCTTTTCCACCATAACTCGTATGGGGTTTCATCTCTTTTCTTATGTGGTATCCTATTCAAAAGATAGTTTGCCGAAAGGATAGCATCCCCCCACAAGTTTTGGTTTACACCAGAACTCACTAGCATGGCACTCACCATTTCTTTCAAGGTTCGATTTTTCCGTTCAGCAATCCCATTTGATTGGGGTGAATATGGTGCAGTGAACTCATGCCTGATTCCGTTTTGCAAACAGAATTCAGCAAATGGTGAGACATACTCACCACCTCTATCACTTCGTACAACCTTGATCTTCCTTTCAAGTTGATTCTCAACTTCATTTTTATATGCAATGAAAGCTTCAATTGCCTCGTCTTTACTTTTAAGCAAGTAAACATAACAATACTTCGTGCAATCATCGATAAACGTGATGAAGTATTTAAATCCATTTCTAGTTGGAATGGATTTCAAATCACACACATCTGTGTGGATCATACCCAAAGGTTCAGTGTTTCGTTCAACCGGTTTGAATGATGATCTGGTTAATTTTGCTTCAACACATGTTTCACATTTATAGTTTGAGTCAATATCAAAAGTTGGTATGCAATTCAATTTAATCAAACGACGAATGGAATTAAAGTTAACGTGACCAAGTCTACCATGCCACACATTAGAAGACTCAAGCAAATAAGCAGAACTGGTACCAGTCTTATTCATAGCATTGTTAACGACCATTACATTTAGTTTGAACATACCATTGAGGGCATAGCCCTTCCCAACATACACACTATTCTTGGTCAACACGACCTTATCTGACTCAAACACCATTTTGAAACCATACTTATTCAACAGCCACCCAGACACAAGATTCTTTCGAATCTCAGGAACGTACAACACATTGGTCAACGTGAGTTCCTTTCCTGATGTCATTTTCAGGATCACATTTCCTTCACCTTTGACTTCAGCAGTGGCAGAGTTGCCCATGAAGAGCTTTTCTCCATTAGTAACCTCCTTGAAGGTGCTGAACAAGTTCTTGTCAGCACAAACATGGCGGGTGGCACCGGTGTCAACCCACCATTCCTTGGTATTCGAACCAACCAAGTTAACCTCAGAAATCATCATTGTGAGGTCAGAAATCATGGCAACAAGATTCTCATAATCATCAACCATATTGGCTTGACGAGAGACATCTTTCTTTGGTTGTCTACATTCATTTGCCCGATGACCTGGCTTGTCACAGTTGTAGCATTTGCCATCAAATTTCTTCTTTGCAACCCCACCTTTGGGTTTAAGATTAAACCCTTTTCCTTTGTTCTTCTTCTCAGCCCGTCCTCTATTTTTGTTACCTTTGGAGGATTGGCCATATTCAACAATATTGGCCTTTGCTTGCTCGGGGACATCACTCTTCTTTTGAGCAAGTTTGTTGTCTTCTTCAATACGAAGACGAACCACAAGATCTTCAACGGTCATTTCCTTTCTCTTGTGTTTGAGATAGTTCTTGAAATCAACCCAGCTTGGTGGCAATTTCTCGATCATGGCAGCAACTTGGAATGTCTCACTAAGTGACATTCCCTCCGCATGAATATCATGAAGAATGATTTGCAATTCTTGGATTTGGCTCATAACAGTTTTTGAGTCAATCATTTTAAAATCCAAGAATTTGGCCACCACAAATTTCTTTGTGCCTGCATCTTCGGTTTTGTATTTCCGTTCCAAAGATTCCCATAGTTCCTTGGCCGTGTTTACTTTACAATACACATTGTAAAGTGAGTCCGCCAAACCATTGAGCACATAGTTCCTGCACAAGAACTCAGAATGCTTCCAAGCTTGAACCGCGCTCACAGATTGAGCATCCATTTCCCCTTCAGACACTTGGGGAGCGATTTCAGTCAAGAACCTCGCAAGGTTCAACGTTGTCAAATAAAACAGCATCTTCTGCTGCCAACGTTTGAAGTTCAAACCGTTGAACTTTTCGGGTTTCTCAGCGTGGCTTGCAACCGCGTTAGGCAACGGTTCGACCATCACTGTGGTAACAGCAACGGAAGAGGTGAACACAGCAGAGACACCAGAGGTCGGTACACCAGAAGTCGGTAACGGCTGAGATGAGTCCATTCTGAAACGAGACCCACAAGAGAACAGTCAGAAAAATTCGTACACAGAGTGTACACCAATCTGTTTAAGTTTGTTGGAAATTCAGTAACGATTCGAACACTTGTTCGATCAATTAAATACAATACAGAAACTATAATGAACGATAATGCAAATGAAGTGGAACAGTAAACGAGAACACTACAGAAATATGATCACGAACAGCAGCAGGATCAGACCCTGCAAAACCAGAAAAACACAGACAAAGGAAAACCGAGAGGAACCGGGCTTGTGTTTGACACAATTCCCTTAAACAGATTCGACGTCTGTTCCCAGGGTACACCGGTTCAAAACTGTGTGTACAGCCGGACAGGATACTTGCCTGAAACGAGACCGGAACGGAGGAGCGGTAGAGATCAGAGCAGCAGCAACAGCAGGACCAAATGTGTGTATTTTTCGTGTGTCTATTTCTGCCCCACACTCGTGTATTTATACACGCAAACGGAGCATACGAAAGGATCATCATTAACTAGTAGTGAATGATCAAATTATGTTCATTAACCAGTAATGAATGATCAGGTTTGGAATGCAAAAGGTTGGTTCAATGAACCAAAAATCTGTTCTAGAAAGGTCTCGAAAAATAGCAAAAACTGGTCATTACATGACCCCCGTTTCGGAGCTGCATTCGTGTCCGCAGGTCGCGCGGGCACGAGTTCAGAATTTCAACCCGAATTGCCGTTTTTCGCACCCCCCCCCCCTGCGCGAGGGTATGAGCTAGAGTAAAACATGACACAAGTGATGTCAAAGCCTTTGAGGTTTATCCTTATAAACCAATTACCCTTTTGTTCCCACACCAATGTGGGATAGCTCATATTTTTCCAAACTTGAACAAAAATTATTTTGAGATAAACATCTCATTCACACACATTTTCCAACAGAAGTTTCACCCCTGTAAGCCTTATCCAATCCAATCATATCCTGTCACCTTATTTTTACCCCTTGAAGGCTAAAAGTAGGCTAAGAGGAGGGGAAGAAAGCCTCAAGTACCTTCGATTTTTTTTTCTTTCAGGTTGAATATATAAACTTAGTTTCACTAATTAAACAATAAAAACATTAAAATAACAATTAAACATAAATTAAGAAAGATACATTAGTTTAAAAGAAACTAGATTTTAACCATCCGCGCGTTGCGCGGAGGTGTTCAAGAATGACGTCATCATGTTATCAAAATTGCAACGTTGTTGCGTTAGTTCTATTAACTTAGCTTGTTGTTTGTTTTACAAATAGTGAGCTTCACAAAAGATCATGGCTTCGTTCATCACAACACGGTCTCGTTTGGTTGCATTCTTGTTGTTTCAATCGTTCGGATAACACGGGTAGATAAAACAGTTGAACTGCTACACCACCAACAACATAAATTATTGGTGATCAATGGAGGTTAACATGGAGATAACGCAAACACACAAAACCATTGCATTGTTTTAAGGATACGTGGAGGAAAAAAAAACATTGAACAACCAAAATCACTTATAAAATTATGAACAAATCATATTTACCATTTAAAAGTTTACGTATTACACAACCAAAACAAAAATATAAAAAGTATAAATTTAAATAATCTAAATGGAGGTTACCGCTGGAATAACACGAACACACAAAACCATTGCAATGGAGATTACCGCTATGATAACGCGAATGTTGCATTTGTAATATGCAAACATAATATAAATTGTTGGTGGTTAATGAAGGTTACCGCTGGATAACGCGAACACACAAAACCATTACACTGCTTTAACGCTCTAAAATATTATTATATTAATAAACTTTAAAAAAAATCACAATATCATTTAATAAAAAAAATTAAAATAGTTTGATTATTATAATAATTTAAAATCATTAAAATATTAAACTTTGTGATTATTTTAATATTATATATATTATTAAAATAATGTTTTTGGGTGATGAAGCTTTGTTGTGAATTGTAATATATATGAATTAAAACTACTCGTCCTCCTCGTCCGTTAGATTAATGTCCAAGTTTGTTTTTGTGTTCCATTACATCAACTCTAAATAAAAAATGTGTATTATGATCCCGCAACTTCAAGATTATATTATCTTCAACAACTGGAATGATAGGAGGATCCGAGATGAATACTGATGATACTGGTCATATTGTGCAATATCAAACACACGTACTTTTGTTTGGCTATCTTCTCGCGCGTCATCACCAGTGCTGGTATGTTATTATAGCCCATGTTCCCTTTTAACACACCAAAAGCTCATTCAACGTATTTCCTTGATGCCACTTGGAGCTTCTTGAATTTTTTTCCATTGACATCGTACGGGTGACAAAAAGCTTTCACAAAAGTAGACCAAGAAAGGTATATCAAATCTACAAGGTAATAGCTAGCTTATATTCCTGCTCGTTAACCGTAAATGGACACCTCAAAGCTAGTCCATGGATCTAGTTAGTAAACAAAGAGGATTTATTAAGAATATTGATGTCGTTCTTTGAACTGATAACTCCAAAGTACCCATGCGTAAACCATGTATCATGTGGCGCCACTACTTCCAGTATGATGGTGACCACTTCGATGAAAATTTGACCTCTATACCACCTTGAATAATTTCTCCAAACCTAACGAGTACTGTCGATGCTACCAAGCATCCTTGGAATACCATGTCTTTCTGAATGTGCCTCATGCATAACAACAACGCCGTGACTAGTTGATGAACACAAATTATTTATGATAGAATTTATAAATAGCATTGCAAAAGTACTCTAAGAATTCACGTGAGGTCCTAGCTGACATAGCTAAATATTCATCATATTCGTTGAAAACATTACCGTATGTCAATGGCCAACCTAGGCTTAGGCCTAGGGTTTGCCCGACACCCATGAAATTTTTTGGCGTTGTAGTATTTTTTCAATTTTTTCTGAACTGGACCCCATGAAATTTTTACACTGACTCTCAACTTTAAGAAAATTTAATTTGTAGTTTAAATAGATATGATTCAAGTTTTCAACACTAATTAGCCCAAAAATATTTATGGTTTTAATCCAATTACCTAAACCTAATTAATTATAATATACCTAAAAGGCTCAAACTAAAAAAAATTCCCAGAAATATGGAAGGTCGTTTGTACTGTAGGTGAGCACGACAATCACTGAATCACGTAGAAGAGCAGCGAGTGACGGAGGTCACGGAGCGAGTAGTGATCGACAGAAGATCCGGCGAGGCTGCGGTGACCGGCGAGTCGATGACTTGTCTCTGCGACTTCGGTTAGTCATCGTATCTTTTAATCTTTATCTAAATATTCAATTTTCTTGAATCTCTGTCTCTTTGATTTGGTCCATAAGAATAAGACTACTGGTTTCTGAATTGTGAATCATTTAATTGTGATTTGCGAATTAAGAACTTGACAGTGAATCACTGATTTGTGTATATAAGATTATAAGAATAAGAATATGTACTATACATATTTGATGAGAATTGAGAACATAGAACTTGAAATCTTGAATAGTTGAATATTGTGAATATGTGATTATGAATCACTATAAAAATTTTAGGTGTTTTAATTTTGTGAATTGGCAGAATTGTGATATATTTTTGTAGTTTTATTATTTTGTATGACCCGACTCGAACCGAACCAGCCTGATTTTTTTATATATAGGGTGGATGATCAAACGTTGAAAATTTTCGAACCCCGTCAGAAAATATTTGTGTTCGCCGCTGTCGTATGCGAGTTGTTGAATGACCGATGTGCATTCCTATAATGAAGTGGAACTTTCCTTCATCTTTGCATCAAGCCCTTCTTCAAACCATTCAAAAATTTTGTTTATTAGAAACAATTGCAACATTCCAAATCCATTTTTGAGCGTTTCGTTATTATACATGCTACCCTCGACAAAGTAGTCTTTCATTAGCTGGTCATTAGCCTCTATACGATCACAGTGACATATATATTTTTGGAACAAGCTGTATCTTCAACTTTGTTTATGACGATAATATCCGTCACAATAATTTCAAAATCGTCATCTTTGGAATGTTCGGAACTACTTGACATTGTGAGAATGTCCATTGGTAAAATATCGTTATACCTCATTTTATAGTAGAAAAGTGTAGAGAAGACATGTATTTTTTGGTATGAAATGATCGAGTATGTAAATTGGTTATGTATTTATAGGGTTATATATATATTTTTAAAATAAGTTCATGACCGTTCAACGGTAAAAAAAAACCTAAAAATGGAAGGAAATCACAACAGACTAGTAGTAGCCTTAAATTTTAAAGCATAAAAGGCAGCCACAAGGGTTGCGACGGTATGACCGCTAGTCGCTCTTAGCCGTGGGCCCGTGGTAAAAGGGTGGGGGTATGGGATGCGGCTTTCCCCTCACTGCTCCACTACTCCACCACACTGCTCCACTACTCCCCATTGCTTCCATATCCTCCTCCACTACTCACTCATTCACGGCTTAAATTTTGAAGCCTTGCTGCTTCTAGGAGTAGTGTGAAGCTGTGAGTGTTGGTGAAGCCATCCAAAGCCTCCAAACCATACCCTCCTCCACTAGACCACTACTCCCCACTGCTACTCTTTCTCTCTCATCCTACTTCACTACTTCTTTTCAGACGATACCGCCCACTAGGTGCCGCCTTCAACCCTTTCCATTGATATTAGGTATTGAATTTTACTTGAAATTAAACATAAGTTTTGACAAAATTCTTTGGATTTGACATGAGAAACTCAAATGTTGAACATTATCCAAATATAATTAATGGAGTTGTTGAAGCCTCCTTTTTATAATAATGTAGGGTACAATGTAGCTATCCCACGCCCACGGTTATGCAAGCTTGGAGGCTTCATGATGCTTAGAGAATTATATCTCTACCTTATTACAGAAATGGTTTATTCATGAAAATTTTACTCATTGTGTAGAATTGAAATCAGCGGAACACTCAATTCAATCACACATCAAGATCAATGACAAACTAAACTATCGAATTCATTGATGAGAAATTAAATCAATTCACTACACGAAATCTGAGAATACAACAGCGATGATAATCGCTTATTACAAAGAAAGAAAGATACAAAAGGAATTGGAAAGAAATCGACTAGAATTCAAGATCCCAAATCCGGTAGCTCGAACTGATTATATAACCTAAAACTAAGCTAACGGTCATTAACAGAAATTATCCTAATGATGACACCGAGCACCTTCAAGTATTTAAAATGACAGCATAGCCCCTGAAGTTTATAAGAAACAAGAAGTTTCAGTTTACACCCTCCAAAGTCTTATAACTTGTCACTAATCACCCAAAATACTCAACATACTCCACCTTTAGTGTCAAGTTAACACCTCCAAACCATAACAATTTGATTAATCCCAATCTGACATGTAAACATCATTGCATAGTAGGGACCCAATGGGTTTACCTATACTAATGTGAATACACATCAAGGTAACTTAACCAGAATTGTTAGAAACAATAATAAGGCATTACTTGATCACTTTTAAAGAAAACAAAATATTGATTCTCTTGACCAACCACCTGAACTGTTAACATTTCAAATAACAGCTTCAGCCTCCAACTCCTAACCCATTTAAACAAAACAGAAACTTGTTTAAAGGAACACATTTTGTAAGCACATCAGCCTCATTTTCCTTAGTATCAACATATTTTACCAAAACCTTCCTAGAAGCTATTACTTCTCTGATGAAATACAACTTAACATCTATGTGCTTACTTCTACTATGGTAAACCTGATTCTTAGACAACTGAATGGCACTCTTATTATCACAACTCACCATAGCTGTGTTAATACCCATTCCTAGCTCCTGTGTAAAACCAGTTAACCACATTGCCTCTTTCACTGCTTCTGTAAGAGCAATGAACTCAGCTTCTGTTGTAGACAAAGCTACAACATGTTGCAAGGTAGATTTCCAACTTACTAGACCACCATACACCTTAAAAACATACCCAGTAATAGATCTACCTTTGTCCCTGTCTTTAGCAAAATCAGCATCAACAAAACCTTGTATAACTGATTTATGATCACTAATTCTACCATAAACTACACCTAGTGATCTTGTACCATTGAGATATCTTAATATCCATTTAACTGCCTCCCAATGTACCTTTCCAGGACAACTCAAGAACCTACTAACCATACCCACTGCATAGCTAATATCTGGCCTAGTGCAGACCATTAAGAACATAAGACTACCTACTACACTTGCATAAGGTACCTTGGCCATGTAATTCATTTCCTGAGTTGTCTTGGGACTGTCCTGCTTTGATAGTTTGAAATGTGGCCCTATAGGTGTTGAAACAGGCCTGCATTTATCCATGCTATAGTTTTCCAACACCTTCTTCAAATATGACTCCTGTGAAAGCTTGATTAAACCTTTACTTCTGTCTCTCTTGACCTCCATACCAATAATCTTCCTAGCTTCACCTAGCTCCTTCATTTCAAACTCTTGCATCAGCATCCTCTTGGTAGCCTCTATTTCAAACCTGTCCCTGCATGCTACAAGCATATCATCAACATAAAGTAACAAATAAACAAAAGAGTTAGGTTTATACTCCCTGAAATAGACACATGGGTCATAAGAGCTCCTGCTAAATCCCTTGTTGAGCATATGTTCATCAAACCTTCTGTACCACATCCTTGGAGACTGCTTCAATCCATAAAGAGACCTCTTTAACAAGCAAACCTTCTTTTCTTGATGTTTCTGTACATACCCTTGTGGTTGACACATATAGATCTTCTCATCAAGACTGCCATGCAAAAAAGCAGTCTTGACATCAAGTTGCTCCAACTCCATGTCTTCAATTGCTACCAATGTCATCAGAATTCTGATAGATGTATGCTTTACAACAGGTGAGAAAATTTCATTGTAATCCACTCCTTCTCTTTGAGTAAATCCCTTAGCTACCAACCTTGCCTTGAATCTAGGAGGTTCATCACTTTTAACTCCTTCCTTTAACTTGTATAGCCACTTACACTTAACCAGTTTTTGATTCTTAGGTGGGTCTACCAACACCCATGTTTTATTCTTTATTAAAGAATGCATTTCTTCATTCATAGCTGCCTTCCACTCTCTACTTTGAGGTGATTCTAAGGCCCCTTCAAAAGTCACTGGTTCCACTATACTTTCCATGGCTGCTACATTAAAAACAAATGCAGCCAAATCCTGGTCATTTCTAAATCTAATGGGAATCACTTTTTCTCTTCTATTTCTATCCCTGGCAATGCTATAAGCAGGCTCCATCCTATTACCTGAGTTCCCTGAGGTTGATTGAGAACTATCTAAATCATCAAACATATGAGGTGAACTTGATGAACCATTTTGGTCATCACTATCATCATTCTGATTGATGTTCTCCTCATTACCATGATCATCACCATTTCTCATGTCATCACTATCTGACTTCTCCACCTCAAACTGTACACTATCAGATTCAGTTACACTTCTAGAAACATTCTCCTTCACAGACTTAACCAAATCTTTATAGAATACCTCCTCATTAAAGACTACATCCCTGCTAATAACAGCCTTTTGATTTGACAATTTCCATAACCTGTACCCTTTAACACCCTCTGGATATCCAAGCATAACACACCTATCTGCTCTTGGGTCCAATTTTCCAGTATTGGAATAAGCATAAGCTAAACTCCCAAATACTCTTAGGTTGCTTAAGTCTGGCTTCCCTCCACTCCACATTTCCATGGGAGTTTTCATTTGTATGGCAGAAGAGGGTGTCCTATTAATAGTATATGCTGCATTATGTAAAGCTTCACCCCAAAACCTTTTTGGCATTCCTGCATTAAGCAACATACACCTTACTTTTTCAAGTAAGGTCCTATTCATCCTCTCAGCAAGCCCATTTTGCTGAGGGGAGTATGCCACAGTTTTGTGCCTTCCTATACCCTTTGTTCTACACCAGTCATCAAACTCCTTATTGCAAAATTCTAACCCATTATCTGTCCTGAGTTTCTTAATCCTGCAATCTGCCTGTTTTTCTACCAAACACACCCAATCCTTAAACCTCTGAAATGTTTCACCTTTAGACTTTAACAAGAAGACCCAAACTCTTCTTGAATAGTCATCAATCACTGATAGGAAATACACAGCTCCACCTAGAGACTGATGCTTAGTAGGTCCCCACAGATCAGCATGAATGTATTCTAATATTCTACTAGAATAATGAACACCTTTACCAAATTTGACCCTATGTGCCTTACCTAATATGCAGTTCTCACAGAACCCTGGATCAAAGTTCTTTAAACCTGTGATTATACCCTGAGAACTAAGTTCACTTAGTCCTTGCTTACTTGTATGTGCAAGTCTCCTATGCCATAATCTGACTTTAGAAACATCCTTAGAATTTATATCATGAGCTACATTAACACTATCATTACCATCAAGGAAATATATATTGTTTCCCATCCTAGTGCCTGTTAGAATGACCAAATTACCCTTACAAACTTTGGCTCTCCCATTTCTCAAGCTTACATGATATCCTTCACATTCTAAGGTTCCTAAGGAGATTAAACTCCTCCTGAGTTCTGGTATATACCTTACATCCTTCAATGTAATCTCATTACCTCCCTCCATTTTAAGACTTACACTACCTATTCCAGCAATATCACAAGGTCTGTCATCTCCTAACTGCACTACACCACTCTTTCCCATCTTTAAATCTTGAAACACTTCTCTCAATGGAGTCATGTGAAATGAACACCCAGAATCAAGAATCCACAGATTTGAATTCTTCCCTGAAGTAACTGCCAACACCTCAGCACTTTCATAACCCTCACTCTCAACATCAGTATTATAACTTGCATTCTTAAGATTGCTCTTATTGTTATCATACTTACTACTACTCTTTCTATCAGGGCAATCCTTTTTCAAGTGCTTTTCTGATTGACAAATATAACATTTCCTTTTAAATTTGGACTTAGACCTATTCATGGATCTACCCTTCCCAAACTTATTATCTCTAGTTTCAGATCTCCCTCTTACAAATAAGCCTTCATTACTACCCTTAGTCTCATTATTTCTCTTATGAAGTTCCTTAGAATTCATAGCAGCCACAACCTCCTCCATTGAAAGTGAATCTCTACCAAACATCATAGTGTCTACAAAATGTTCATATTCACTAGGCAGAGATGACAAGAACATAATTGCTTTATCCTCATCTTCTACTGTAACATCTACATTTTCTAGATCTAAAGCAATTTTGTTAAAATCATCTATGTGGCTTTCAATAGACTTACCTGGGGCCATCTTGAAGGTATATAACCTCTTCTTCATATACAGCCTGTTGGCTAATGATTTCGTCATATACAACCCTTCCAATTTCATCCAAACCCCTGCTGCTGTGGTTTCCTTTGAGACTTCTCTCAAGACTCTATCTCCCAGACACAAGATCAAGGCACTATGTGCCTTGGCTAGCACTTCTTTCTTTTCCTTCTCTGTCAATTCTTCAGGTAGGTTAGCTTCTCCCTTCAATGCGTCATAGACCCCTTGATGAACCAGTATTGCCTTCATCTTTAACCTCCACAGATTGAAGTCGTTGCTTCCATCAAACTTATCGATATCAAACTTTGTGATGGAACCTCCTACCATTGTTACACCACCGTAACAGCTGAAGAATCTCGCCTCAGATCATTCGAGCCTTGTGCTCTGATACCAATTGTAGAATTGAAATCAGCTGAACACTCAATTCAATCACACATCAAGATCAATGACAAACTAAACTATCGAATTCATTGATGAGAAATTAAATCAATTCACTACACGAAATCTGAGAATACAACAGCGATGATAATCGCTTATTACAAAGAAAGAAAGATACAAAAGGAATTGGAAAGAAATCGACTAGAATTCAAGATCCCAAATCCGGTAGCTCGAACTGATTATATAACCTAAAACTAAGCTAACGGTCATTAACAGAAATTATCCTAATGATGACACCGAGCACCTTCAAGTATTTAAAATGACAGCATAGCCCCTGAAGTTTATAAGAAACAAGAAGTTTCAGTTTACACCCTCCAAAGTCTTATAACTTGTCACTAATCACCCAAAATACTCAACACATTGTACTCTAATGAAGGGTTTATGAGCTTTCAGTTTTAGTTATTACATTTTTATTATTGATAGTTTAATCTAATTCTGGCTTTATGGGCTTTGAGTGAATTTAACGAGGCCTTAAGTTACGTAATTCATTGACTTCTTAAGTTACGCGATGAGATCAATCTTAAGGAGTCTTTTTCTTGACATTACTACATATAATATAATGGTTTAATGAATGGTTTATGTATGAATCTTTATAGAGTAATGAGACTCTTTCATAAGCTTAGTTCAAAAGGTGCTTGTCCAAAAGTCCATCTAATACTCCTACTATAATGCTGGATGAATAAGGCTTTTATAGAGAGCTGGAAGAAATGATGAATAAGACAATTTTTAAGACAAATCCCTTAGCGATTCAAATATTATTTTTATTAAGAGGTTTCAAACAAACAATCTGTATTTTAACAATTCAGACAATTTACCATTCAGATCTCATTAAATGGTAAAAGAAACAGCTCCTAAGTCTTATTAACTATAAACACATAAATCTATTCTTGAAATCCATCTAATACTTCACTATAAAACTCTAATATATGCATTTGAACTCACAAGACCTATGAATTCATAGTTGTTAGCTCAATATATTTGATATTTAAATTTTAGTTAGGTATAAATTAATTTGAATTTGGGTTGTAGTTGTTTTTAAAATCGTCAGTGAATTACATCATTACTTTTAACAAATTATAAACTTAAACCTCCATTAAATAAGATATTACCTATACAAGATAAAAAAAACTTGTTTGAGTTATTATGAAATGGGGGCTATATGGTTAATGGCCGATGGTTACTGGCTTGAATCACTCAGCCTGACCATACAACTGTCTTGTCATTGTGCTACACGTTTCTCCATACATCTATCTTCATGCTTTACCCTGCGCATCAAATTTTGTTAAAAATAAGGTTAATAGTAATACCCTCCCCATTTCCCCAATCCCCCACTCCATTTTTGGTGCCACCTCATCATTCCCCACCCCTTCCCATTTTTCCCCAATTTGTGAGTAATGGTTTCCCCACTCTCCCACTCTCCCAAACACCCCATAAAAACCTTCCCAAACCCCCCTCTCTCTCTATCCCCAATCGGTGCCCCAACCCCAAAATGGTTCTCCCGATCCCGAAATCCCGTAATCCCGAAATCCCAGCAATGGTTCTCCCGAGTTCCCGAACCATCCCATTTCCCCGTTTTCACCTTCCCGATTGGATCGGGAAGGGTATTGCCTTTACCCTAATAGAAATTTTATTATACTATATATCTTCAACACTTTGCACAAATTTTTTCTATAAATAGTCTTAGTTATTAGCCAGTATTTCATATTAGTTTTTTGGAAAATTGGAATAGAATAATCCTAACTTTTGGGTATTGGCCTACAATAATCCTACTTTTCGATATAACCCACAACGATCCTAACTTTTATCTAATTTATTTCTAATGGACCCGCCGTTAATTTTTTTTAACACCGTTAAGTGTATCCTTACGTGGCATGCTGACGTGTATTTTTTTTTAATTTATTTTAAATCTTTATTCCATGTCATAATAACCTTTTATTATCAAATTTAAAAAAATCAATTTTTTTATCTCCTAAATAACCATGGATCCAGATTCACGGATAAACACACCCTCCCCAGCCCTCCTGCACCAAATTAAACACACCATCCCCACCCCTCCGGCAACAATCTAAAGTCCGCAAAATGCGGTTTCCCTTTCAACTCCACCGATTTCAACTCCGAAACCTCCTTACCATGATTCTAGGGTTCACCGCGTAACAATTCTCGACAAAAATCCTCTTCCGGCACTACCGCTCCATTTCATACCTCGTCTTGCACACCAACGAAACTACGTTCCGGTCCTTCTGTGAACCTAGAAACGAAATCACGTGCTCCAGCACCTCCTCCGGGAACGAGTACGCCATCGCTGTCGACGGAGTTGAAAACGGTACGATATCTGGCCGGAGAAGAAGTCCGGTGAGGGTGTGAGGTCTCCGATGTGAGGATAGTGTGTGTATTGCATGAAATGGGTCAGATCTGGGGAACAAAGAAAATAGGAAGAATCGTGGATGGAATTAAGCTACTGGGTTTCGAATTAGACGAAGAAGGTCGCCACAGTGCGTGAGCTTAATAAATCGTAATGGTAAGCAGAAGGGTTTTATAAATTAAATTCTTTTGGTTGTGCCATTTGTGCAACTACACTATGGTCAAAAATGTACAAGGCTGCTATCATCACAGCTGGTATTATGGTAGTGAAAATGTGCATCAATTGAACCTTCATCATTACCTGCAATAACATTAGGGAAGAAAAGGAATATCGATCCAGGCTAAAAAGGAGATAAAACTTTGATTTTTTTTAATTGATAATAAAAGGTTATTATGACATGGAAATGACATGGAAAAAAGATTTAAAACAAATTAAAAAAAATACACGTCAGCATGCCACGTAAGGATACACTTAACGGTGTTAAAATAAGTTAACGGCGGGTCCATTAGAAATAAATTAGATGAAAGTTGGGACCGTTGTGGGTTATATTGAAAAGTGAGATTATTGTAGGCCAATACCTAAAAGTTAGGATTATTCTGTTCCAATTTTCCTAGTTTTTTAAACATACTTCATAATTCTTCCCACAAACAGATTTTAACCTTAACGCTAAAAATATTCATTCTTCCTACATGCAACCTGTATAAATAATACTATGTGAGAAGAAAAAAATAGAACGGACCGCGCCCGTCAGAACGTACAACCCATTAGGTGCAACGGACGAGCGCCTAGCCCCATTGCCGCACACCCCCACAAACACTTCCACGTCAACGGACAAACACTTCGGTGGTGTTTGGTTCACGGAATGTAATGTAATTGGAATTGTAAAGTTTTTTTTTAAAGTTGTGCTTAAGTTGGGTAAAGAAGGGGTTTGAAATACAATAAATTCCTTTAGTCAATAGAATTTGAGGTCATTTAACTTTCCTTCGTTAAAGTGAAGGATTTCTAAATTCCATTGATAAAAAGAATTCATTGTATTTCAAACCCCTTTCTTACCCAATTAAGCACAACTTTAAAAGGAAAATTTTACAATATTAATTACATTACATTCCGTGAACCAAACGCCACCTTCAATTAGGTTGCGATAGAGAGTGTCTAGGCGTCTGTATTCATAATTGTATTATATAAATATAAATATACATATAATATAATTTAAGTCTTATCATATTAATTGATATTTTATATTTTATATATTTATATGATATTCTTGTTTATTTACAATGTTAAAGAGGGTGAATGGAGGCGCCTTTATTTGGTGGGGGCTTGTTTATCTCTCAAACTTAGATGGGGATAAAAATTGATTAGAAGAAGAGACTGTCTTTATATATGATTATGATCGGTGCAAATTTGTTATATAGGATACGAAAAGTGACAAGGACTTGATATAAAATTCATAACTCTCATGTTGAAATTGTGAACGTGTTTAGTGAAAGGGGTCATGTTCAGATCGATTTAACGTATAGTGTCGGCTGGTTTAACATATATATGTGTTTGTGTGCTATAACTTATACCGTGTTTGCGTGTTATAACTTGTACTGGCTGAGTTTTTATACTAAAGTTTCATATTTTATAACCTAAACTAACAATTCTATATATAAGTGTACTTTTTGTTTTAAATTTTAAAGTATAGAAAATTAATTTGCAAAAACACAAAATAATTCAAAAATTGATGTTCAACGAGCCATGCAAATGTTATTGTTATTTATTCAGAATAATACACCTTATATATATTGTTACTATATACACAACACATTCTTATATTATTGTTGTGGGCGGCTCCAAGTACTCTAAAAAAATTATGGGCCTTAGGTGATATAAAAAATGGGTCTTTATAATATAAAGTCAATAATGTAAAGAGAATTATATAATAATAACAATAAACAAAAGCAAGCTGTCTTAGCAAAGTTTCAAAATTTATGAATTTAACTCGTTTTAACTTTCTTCTTTTATGTTTCCCACCCTGGTTTGGGTAATTTGTGTAAGGATTTCAGAGGCCCATAATTTGAAATGAATTAAACCTAACATGTAAAGAAAACTCACTAGTTTGAAGTTTGAACCAAAATTAAACTCAACAACGGAAGCAATCTTCCAGAAGGGATATATAAACCTTTGAAAACATCTCTGGTCATTGAAGACTTTGATTTGATTAGTTTTGTTTTGAAAAGTTCTCTAAAACCTTCAAAAACATCTCTGGTTTGTGTATCGGCTCCTATCATAAAACGTCCATAGTGTAATTATACTTTTTAATTTAATTGAGACATCATTGTTAGTAATATAATTTAGATTCCGTTTAGGTTTTTAAATTGTGATTTATTTTCTTTTGTTATAGATAATAAAAAAGATGAATCTTTAATTAATTTCTCCCAATTATTTTGTTCCAGTCCCTTCCCTTAACTTTTTATTTGACCATGTTCTTGCTTTCATATTGCATCATGCTAAAATATCCAGTGAACAACTTAAAATGAATTAATATGTCTTCAATCCAATATGGAAGAGAACTATTAAACAAATCGCTCTTACAAATCAGATAAAATGATTAACAAAACCAAGAAATGGCATGCCACGATTGAACGACCATGATACAAATAATTAAAAAAATAAACTAAGATTTGTGAATGAATTGAACGACCACGCAAGGATGCTGTTTGGCTAAGTCGATTTACAATAACAAAATTCTTTCCACATTCAAGGTTATGATTTGTGTTGAGAGAATACAAACAATTATAATCTAGAGTAAATTGTAAATTTGGTTCTTATGGTTTAGGCAAAATTACGCATTTATTTAAAATGAAACCTTTTTACATACACTACACTATGATATGGGTTAATTTCAAATTCAATTTAAACACCAACTGTGTTAATTTCAAAGTACAAGTTACCAATGTTATGTACAAGTTATAACTGCCTATAGTTTAAAAATATTATTTTTCAATTTGATAAAACTAAAAGCCCCATTGTCTTCCCCAAATCACAAACCGTCACCGAAATCCATTATCGACACCATAATCTTCTTCACTGCTCGCTACCCTAATCTTGATCAACATTGTCACATCACTTTCGGTTCTTTTAGGAGAAACAACCGATAATTAACTCTAAATCTTGTTTTCAGGTAACAAATTTAAATTGTGTCTTGATATTTATTCAAAATCAAAACCTCTCTTGATGATTCTAAAGAGCCGCTGAGGAAAAAGGGTTTTTGTTACAACGGTTGTTAATTAAAATCAACGGCGTAGATCCTTAATTTCAGTTTTGATATAGACTGTACTTAGCATCAACCTGAGTTCCTACCAGTGAAGTGACGGATCCAGAAACTTTTTTCAGTGAGTGCAAAAAAAAAACAGTAAAAGATTATATAAGTTAATAAAAAACAACATTAAAATTAGTTATTTTTATTCAAGAAATTTGATAACTTTGGGAGTCTTTGCTGCCAAAAACAGCTAAAAATAAGTTGTTTTCACAAACTTTGGGTGTCTTGGGTACCAAAATCGGCTAAAAAGAAGCCATTTTCAACAACCTTGGGTGCCTCGGAAAAAAAAACCTTGAATGCCTAGTCGTTCGGTTCAAGGAATTAGCACTAAAATTTCAAATTTGAGTGGGTGCCTAAGACCCCACTGGGTCCTAAGTGGATCCGCCTGTGGTTCCTACAAAGTAAAGATGTAAGGATTTTAGCCGTTCGATAAAAAGATACTTGTGAACTACTAATTAAGAGCACTATAAGGAGAACAATGAGGGTTGTATTTACAAGATATTACGGTTGGTTACTAAAACCAACATAATTGTTTATAAGGATACATGTTGATGGTTAAGGGTGGGGTGTATTGGTCGGCAAATCTAAATCAGCAAGTGCGGTTTTCATTTCCATCGGCAAGTTTCTGACAACCATACCCTTCCCATCGGCAGGTTTAATTCGGCAAGTTTGGAGGTCCAAAATCGGTGAGTTGTTGCCGATGGTTGCCGAAATCTCATGTGTGTGATGTGTGTGGCCCCTCTCTTCAAAACTTGCCTAAACCAATTCAGTAGCCATACCATAAAGCTTATATTTTTTTCTCTCTCACGTAGCATTTTCTTATTGGCTAAAAAAACTAATCCTCAAATTTGCCTAAGACCATACCCCCACCCTAAGTAGTGTGTTTAGAATCAAAATTTTAACGGAAAATTTATCATAGTACTCCTAAACTACCCCACAAACTAAATATATTAATTATATCATTGCATGATCTTTAAAGAAACAAAACATTTACCAAGTAAGCTATTCTCAGGTTGACTAGGATCAAAATGTTGGAAGTCTAAATTGTGAAGTTTTTGTTTTAGAAAATCTAAAAATTATTAAAAAAAAAAAAAAAAAACATGGCGTACAATTATGTCTTAAATGTCTACGTAGAATGATGGAAGGTTTGTTTCCCCCTTTGTCGGTGATAACTCATGTCATATTATGTCTTAAATGTCTACGTAGAATGATTGAAGGTTTGTTTTCCCCCTTTGTCGGTGATAACTCATGTCATGTGTTTTCTATATTTGTGGGGTTTTGATTTTGAATCACATGTACAACAACATACCCTGAGTAAAATCTCATACAAAAGATTAAAAAGTTATATCTAAAAAGACCCTCGACTCGAAGACCATCAATACAAGAAACAACAATCCACAAATATTGGTGCTTAACACATAACACACGACCAAGTACGACTAAAAATATGAACCCTAAGATGATATAAATAACACACCGCAGTGAAGTAGCTAACCCGAGAAAAGGTTATTTCGGTCTGAGTAGTGGCGAACCCAAGAACATTTTTGTAGGGGTCAAAATTTTTGATGGTCGATTATGTATCACTAAATATCAATTTCTCTTTCGGTCCGATTCGGGTTGGGTCAAGTCATATTAAAAAATTCAAACCCAAACCCAAACCAAGTTATTAACTAACAAGCTGCTAATATAAAATTAAGAATATTCAACCAATTAATAATCTAGTATTCCGGTAAATAATCTACAATCTAACATTCTAAAAATTTAGCAACTAATCATATGATCAAATAATAAACTAAAATTTAAAATGAAATATGTAAACAAAACACTTGAGCACATTAGAATCTAATTTGAGAAATGGTTAAAGAAAACTAATGATTAAGCTAAAATCTAAATGTGAACTTAAAATTTAAAATAATTATTGGGTATTTGAGTAAGTCAGTTTTATTTAATAAATTTAGTAATTGGACTAAATTATATATATAAACTTAGAATATTATTATAATTATTGATTATTTGGGTAATTGGTTTTTTCTTTGTAACCTTTAAGAATTTATAAAGTAAAGAACTTAATAATTTGAATACTTATTCGGTTTAAATTTTTTAGAACATTATAATTTTACAATATTTTTTCTTTTGGTCGGTGTGATCTAAATTTCATAGGTTGTTCTCAAAATTTTATGGGGATCAGTGTTCAAATTTCTTGAGAGTCGGTCGTAATTGGATAGTACACATCCTATTATAAAAACTTTCATAGCGTGTGAGTGACCCCCATCTCACCTAAGTGGGTATGCCCCTGGACCTCATGGGTTGGCAGAAGTGGATTTGACAAGTTGGTCAAAGCCTAAGGAGTTAGAATGATAATTAAGTTTTACTTGGTGACAAAGTTAGGATTAACTAGTAATTAGGATTTTTCTTTCTCTAGAAATAGTCCTACCAAGTATAACTTAAGAATCAGGGGCGGATTTACGGTATGCCCGGGGGGTTCACAGGAACCCCCCGTTTTTTGAAATTTTTTTAACGAGTATATATTTTTAGTTAAGTATTTTAAATTGGGAACCCCCAACTATTTTAAGCTGGGAACCCCAAGAGTTTAACAAAAATTGATTTAGTACATTTGGTAAGTCTAAGTGCTTGTATCCCAAGGATTGTGGGTTCGTTTCTCTCTATCACCCGTTTTTTTTTTTTACAAAACAAACCATTTTTCTGTTTTAAACAACCACCAGCATTCTTTTTTTCAATTAAAAAACCCTAAGTCCCTAACCCTCTCTCGTCAGTCGTCCCTCCTCCCCACAGGAGTCCTGTCCCTCCGCTGCTCCGCAAGACCGCAACTCCGCCAGTCCGCTGGCGTCCGGCGTCCGGCCTCCCCCTGCGCAGCCTCCTCTGGTCCTCCCTGGCCTCCACCTCCTCCCTGTGGCCTGCGCGACTCCGGCTCGGCGGCTCAGACCTCCGCGAATTTTGCTTCCAAAGTTCCAATCTTGGATTTAGGTATTCTTCTTTTAATTTCTTTAACTTATTTGTTAGTTTCTTATACAATACTTGTTGTTGATTTCTTGTTAGTTGTTAGCTTGAATCTAAGACAAGAGGAAAAAGTGATGTGTAAGTTTTATGTGTTTAAAAGATGGGTGTTTTTACAGGCAGCAGCAAGAAAGAGGAAAAACACTCACAGAGGAAAAACAATACTTGAATCTAACAAGAGGAAAAATCTAGTTTCTTATACAATATTTGTTTTGCTTATACAATACTTGAATCTAAGACAAGAGGAAAAACATTCACAGAGGCTAAAATCTAATGCTTGGTCAAGAGTTTATGTACTTTTGATTTTGTTAAAGCTCATTTTTTTTGAAAGAAATCATAAAAATCTAATGCTTGGTCAAGAGTTTATGTACTTTTGATTTTGTTAAAGCTTATTTTTTTGGAAGAAATCATAATAAAGAAAAGATCACTTCCACAAATATGCAAGAACAAGTAACAGAGTTTAGACAATCATGTGTAAAGTTAGCAAACATGGCTTGAAAATGTGAGTTTCACAAAGGCTTTAATTGTTAGCTTTTTGATTAATGGGTTTTGAATTTGTTGCAGTTGCTCCACATCCTCGAATCATGAGTATTTTGAAGTTTTTCTCAAAAAGCCCAAGTCCCTCCAACCTTGAATCTTCAACTTCAAGTAGCAAGTGTCGAAAGAAGTTTTTCTTCAATGAAGCATGTGAAGACGGATTTGCGGAACCGAATGGGCGATGGATACATGAATGATTCTTGTATTTGTTTCGTTGAAAGGGATTTATTTCAACAAGTTTCGGTCGAAGATGTAATGCAACGTTTTCAAAAGATGAAAAGTCGTCGACAACAATTATAGGTAATTTTCTTTAGTTTGTATGAACCCTCGTATTTATATTATGCGTTTTCTAATTTGTAATGGAGAAGTTTTTTGGTTATTAATATATCGTATTATAATTTATACCCATTTATGTGAAACGGTGAAACCGGGGAACTAAGAATAGGGAACCCCCTGAAAAAAAATCCTGGATCCGCCACTGTTAAGAATCACAAATTCTTTTCAGATTTTGAGAGAGTTTTCTAAGTATAATAAAATTGTGTGAGAGTTGTTTACTAATATGGTGCTCTTGATCTATCAATTCAACCTTATAAATGTTGGTTTTGGGACTTTACAAGTATTTTTTAAACCGTATATCGTTTATATATGTATTTTGAAATATCTGTAATCATGACTTTTTAGTATTGAAATCATCATTTTATCACCAAGTTATTTCCTTTCATTTATAAGTATGTAACTCATGGTTATAACTTATAGGTCTACATATAGTTTCGCGTGTGAAGATCACTTGTAGGCTATAATTTTAGTGTGCATTCTTTAGCATCGATCGCAACTCTAATGGTAAGAATCACAAGTCCTTTTGTAATATGAAAGCAATGATATCAACAATTTTTTTTTTTGGTAGAATTGATCTAAGCCCTAGTATTGGAATTGATGCCTCATATACTTGACTCACGGGAAACGAGTTTGACCCGCAATTCCATGCTTACTTCGGGGTATCTACTATTCTAGTCTTCTTAAAAGGACATCCTGGTGGTAAAATGATATACCCCAATGAAAAGGTTATAAGTTTGAATTTTAAAAAAAAAATCTCATAGAAAAAATTTAGAAGTTGTTAAAGAATAATCTACCAGGGTCAGTCCAAGAGCTTCAATAGTCACTTTAGCACCGTTGACACTTCATATGCCCAATTGGAAAAATGTTAATAGGTTCTTTTGGGCTTAGTATTGCACAAGCCCAAGATGCTTTGTTTATGGGCTATAACACCTTTCATTTCATTGTTCCTCCCTGGTTATATCCAATTTGGGTCTCATGAGTTTAGCTCAAATATTTTATCACTTGGACTCCAAATGATCATCAGATTGTTTGTATTTTGGACTCCTAGAGGCTAGAGCTCCTTCTTTTCTTTATTTATGGATAACTACAGCTGTAAAGATTTTATTCAATTTATGTTATGAGTAGTGGCATTTTTGACTTGCTCATCCTTCTGATCATCTTATAACATCTTTTGATTCTTCCTATTCCTCTAAACCCTCACGTAGTAATTGCGATATGTGTAAATTCCAAGTCTACATAATTACCATTTTGTCATTTATTGTTTTGTAGTCCCTCTCCTTTATACACCATCTATAGTGAAGCTTATTGATGAATGGTGTGACCTGGTGTCACAAAACTGTTCTTCGGTTCATCACATTTTTTTCTAGTGATTCGTAGGAACCAATGTCCCCACAAATGAGAAACTTGCCTCCATGGATTATCTTCTTGCCTATTAAATAGCCATCACCAACTTGCCATTACATCAGCATTAGCCGCATTAAGAGACCATACACTAAGACCCCCTTTTTGTTTAGGCAAAATTACTTTTATGGAATCTTCCTCCCTATCCTCATTACCTCCCCATAAGGGTGATTGTAATGGCTCTCCCATGATCCCATGATCCCAAACAATTTTTTTTTAATAAAATATTAAATTAAAATTAACAACTTGCATAAAAATTTAAAAATTACAAATTCCTAAAAGATAAAAATTACAAATTCCTAAAAATTAAAAATTTAAAAATTTAAAAATCCTAAAAATTTAACAATAAAAATTACATCACTTATACTTTTCGAATAAGCGTGCTTTGTTCTTCTTAATCAAGTATTTCTTGTCGTCTTCGTCGTCCGACAAGATTTTAACCGCTTCGAGCTCACGTACCATTTGTTCGCGCTCCAAAATCTCGATATGTTTCTTTCTATCCTCTCGGGCTTCTCGTTGAAGTTTGAGCTTTTCCATTTGTATTTCGTTAAACGATTCAAAATGTTCGTCCCAATTTGAACTCGAAAACGCTTTGCCCTTCCTTTTTTGTTTGGCTTGTCGTTTAGCCTTTTGACAACCCATTGGAAGGGGTTCCTTGGGCGGGCTCGTGGGAGACATTCCCTCGGCGTTGAGGTCGATAGGAGTCCTTCCTTCGGATGGGCTACTAACGTAGGTGTTTGACTCGGACGTTTTGGTTCTTTTTGAACCACCTTGGTCAATACTTTGGCACCCTTGGTCCACCAGCGTCGCCGCTCGCCATTTTGGGGATATTTTGCAAATCTTCCAACACTCCATTTTATCAAACGCAACCCCCTTGCTCTCTAGTTTGTATCGATGATGTGCCGCCATGAGGATGTTGGCTTCCGAACACCCGCTTTTTCGTTGAGCCATTTGATTTATATAAATGTTGTTGAATTTTTGGATCTTTCAATTCAAATCTTTCCACTTTGAATATACTTGACTTTTGGTGCGATAAAATGAGCTTATATCGTTGAAGTCGGGGACAACATAGTTCATCATGTGGTGCCACTCCAAGGTAATTTTGTTCCAAAAATGAGTACCCGATTGAGCATCACCTACCAAAAAAAAAAAAAACGGGTTAGAAAACAAATAAAAAAAATAAAAGTTATAAGATAAAAAAATAAAATAAAATGTTAGTTACCCTTAATCGAATTCTCCGAGTTATCAATGTAGAGTCGGGTCAACACCACTTCTTCTTGAGAACTCCACGGCATCGACACCCGTTTTCCTTGTGGTTGGGACGTTTTATCCTTTGGTCTCTTCGCCATAGTCTTCTTCCTTGTGGTTTTTTGTGATGGTTGTGTTTCCATCACAACATCGTCTTCAAGGTTGAAGTCTTCGCGTAAGAAACCGTATTCTTGACCCCAACCGGGGTCTTGATCGCCAAAAACCGGTACGTAACCGGGTTCTCCAAACACGTTTCGTTGAGAGCTCGGAGTCGGTGGTTCGTTATCGGCTTGGTGTGGGAAAAAGTTGTGAGACATGGTGATGGTGAAGATGGAGAAAAAATAAATTAAGAATTTGAGTTGGTGTGGGTGAAATGTGTGGAAAAAGGGTGAAAAAAGGGGGTTTAAATTAGGGGTGTAAATGAGCCGAGCCACTCGTGAGCGACTCGAGATCGACTCGATAAAAAACTTGAAACGAGCCGAGCTTTAACGAGCTCGAGCCGAGCTCGAGCTTTGAAATAGGGCTCGTTTAATAAACGAGCTCGAGCCCGAGCTTTACATATCGAGCTCGAGCCGGCTCGCGAGCCTAAACGAGCTTTTATTTATATAATTTTTTAAATATATTTAAAAAATAATGATTAGTATAAATAAATTTTTAAAAATTATGATAAAATAAGTAAATAATATGTATTATTTTTTATATAAAAAAAGTATAATTCTAAATATATACAAAATTTATTTTAAAAATATATAAAGAAATAATAATTAATAATAAACGAGCCGAGCCCGAGCCGAGCTCGAGCTTGAATAATTTTGCACGAGCCGAGCTCGAGCTTCGAAAATAAAGCTCGAATCGAGCCGAGCTCGAGCTCGAGCTTTGTTAAATTTAAACGAGCCGAGCTCGAGCCTAGACGAGCTCGGGCTCGGCTCGGCTCGTTTACACCCCTAGTTTAAATAGGTAAAATAGGTAAAAAAAAAATAATTAAAAAAGGTCAAAAGGACCGTTGGGTGGGGGGGGGGGCACTCCAACGGTCATCTTCCCAAGCTTCCCCCCCCCCCCTCGGTAACCCACTCCCACGGGAGTCTCCCGAGTCCCGATCCCGATACCACTTTCCTGGTGTTCCCGCGCTGTCCCGCGATCCCTAGCTCGGGATCAACCTCAATCTTGAGGTATTACAATCACCCTAACTATCGAAGTTATGTTCAAAAACATCGTCTGAGAACTTGTATAGAGAAGGATTTCTCGGAGCGCGGCAGTTCATCCGTATCAACTTAGCTGCCTAGCGCTACTATTGGCATAACAACCGTACACCATAGGTTGGCCCAACCCACTCCTCTCATACTAGGGTTGGCTTTTCGCATTTCTCCCTTTAACACCAACAATAGATATGAACCGAACTGTCCGATGTTCTAAACTCTAAACCCAACTCACATGCCACCTGAATCCACAAACAACCAAACCCTTGGGTCCTTCTTCAACCCCAAGATGTGATGAGCCGACATCGGAGTGCCAAATGACTCCCTCGATAAGAGCTCTTGGGATTCATCAGCCTGCTATCCCCGGCGTACCTTTGATTCGTAGAGCGAGAGCCCTTCCACACGGGAGTCCCCGATCACTATGGCCGGCTTCCATCTCTGTCTCATAGTCAAGCAGGCTTATACCATTACACTCACTAGCAGAATCATAGCTTGAGCCTACCAAAAATCTTCTCCTCAACATCGCCAACCTTTCCAAGACTTTTGTAAAGGCACGAAACAAGTGCAAGAAGTACACCGACATTGAATATTTTAGTGTAATTTGAGATTGCATGTAATGTTCAAACAAGAGTGCACGTTTGTTTGAATGTCATCGGGACTAACGGGTGATCCAAGGGGGCATCGCTCTCGAGATAAGCAGGGTCCAAGGGGTGGTAGCCCCTGGCTGGGGTCGAGCTTCATAGAAAATACATTAGAATATTATTTTGAACCAAAAATGCATTTTTTAAAAAACCTGAAGGACTTAATCTGTAAATTGGTCCAAAATCCGAATTCATGATAATTCTGTTGCAGTTATCATGGGATGCGGCGTTCCTCCCTTTTGCGAATCATTCTGGTCGTTTTCTTCTAGCAAACAAAGTTCCATACAAAACCTTGTAATCAAACATCTGATTTTATCTGATCAAAAATTTTGACGCACTCCAAATTGTCTTGATCTGAAAATGATCAAACAGGAGTCCAGATTTCTATCCGGTTATTGCTCTAACGTTTTCCGAATTCCTTAATAATCGGAAGGCTAGCAACCGACTTGAGAAGTGATAGTCTCCCTCCCCTGGAAATGTTTTCAACTTCCCATGAAGAAAGATGCCTTTTTTCTCAAAGACAAACCAGTTCCCAATTCGTTGCGATGTTCATATTTGAGCCTATTTCTGCAATTTCTATATTCTTTCCGTAACTTTTACTTTCCAAAAGTCGACAAATTTTAAGATCACGAAATATAGGGGGATTGAGTGACGACTTTGAAAAGAGTGTCATGGCGGCGCTTAGGCTATGTGTAATGGTTAAAGCCCATAAAGCCCCACAAGGGGCATTATGCGCCATGTGGACGCTGACTGGGCAAGGGGCTTTATGGGGCTTTATGGTGTAGTGGATAAAGCCCCCATAACGCCCCATAATCATTGCTTTTATCCCCCTTCTCGGCGTTACCTGGCTAACGCCCTCCCCCTTTTTTTCCCTGATAACGCGCCATAACGCCCCTGCGTAGTGGGGCGGGGCGTTATCAAGGGCGTTATAGGCTCTTTTTTTGCCCCATAACGCCCCATTACGGATAGCCTTAATGAATTCACCACGCCATAAGTTCCCAGAAAAAACTGAAGCGTTCAAACCCTAATAACGACAATTAACAACTTTCATAAACTCATCATTCATCAACACCTGATTTCTCCGTCTCCCTCTCATGGCTTCTCTTCGCAGACAACTTCCCCTTCGTTCTTCGCTCCTGGTATGCTTCTCTTCTCTCTTTCTTTCTTTGCTCAAAATGAATCTCAATTTCTTCTATGCATGTTTTGTGGTTCATGTCTACCAATCTGTTTATGAATGTGCGTTTTACGGCTAGAAATGCAACACAAGCTGTTGAAATTTTGTTTTCGATTTGTCGTTCGGGGCGTTGCGTGTATATTGATGATATTCTAATCGGAATCGAAATAGTGTTGCTTATGATTGAATTTGTATGGATCTGATTTGCAGAGGGCTAAATTTTCTACTTCCGGACTTCAAAAAGGTACCTCTCGCTTTGTTATGTTTGTGGATCCTTCCTGTGATTTATTGTATTGTACCTGATCTGGATAGAGGAGAAATTGATTACGTATACTGGTGGTTTTTGATCATTTGTAACGGAATTATGGTTTTCTATGTTGCAATTTAGGGTTTGGGGGTGGATGTTATAGCCAAAATGCAAGCATGTCTTCTGATCAAAGTGTAGGGAAATTGCTGGAAGAAGAACATGTACCTGATGTAGGCTGGTTGGATTCTAATGATGAGGTGGCTAAAATTCGGGAAAAGTTTGATTTTGCTAAGAAGAGCTTTCTCAAGATTCCTGATACTTTGGACAGAATGCCTAAAATGAACCCTAAAGGTATATAGTTTGAGTTGGAATGAACTTTTACAAGCTTGTGAATGTGATTTGGAATGGCTGTGGTGCTTTTGTGAATCTCAGGTATATATGTTAATAAGAACCTTAGATTGGACAGCATACAAGTTTACGGTTTTGACTATGACTATACTTTGGCACATTACTCTTCTAGTTTACAGAACTTGATCTATGATATGGCGAAACAACACTTAGTAAATGAGGTATATCTTAAAGTTTGTTATGATACTTTAATAAAGTGGTTTTAGGGATCGCTTTAACATTTTTTTTTCCAGCTTAAATATCCAGATGGTTGCTTGGCATCTAAATACGATCAGAGTTTTCCGATTAGAGGTTTGTATTATGACAAGTTAAAAGGATGCCTTTTGAAGCTAGATTTTTTTGGATCAATTGAGCCAGATGGATGCTACTTTGGTCGGCGCAAGGTATGGTGATGCATTGCTATGAGATAATCCAGGGCTTCATCTTTATTACTCCAATGTTCTATTCCTCATGCATTAATTTAAGTGTTGCTTTTGAATCTTTATTTTATTGCATGATAACTTACTGTTTATATAATTCTTCTTGTAATGTTGGAGTCTCTACTTTTAAAATCATAATAAACTTTGATTAGTTTCATTATGGTAGTCAAATGTAGTTAATCTATTATGCTTATGACATGATATAGGCAAACAATGGTGAGGCTGGTAATGGTGCTCTGCTTAACAGCCGACCGCAATATACTTTTATCTAATAGAGCTTTGAGAAAAAAAAGCAAAGAAGAAATTAGGGTGTTTTTAAGCTGTGTCGGTGTTGTCGTAATTGACGAACATTATGCAATCTCATAAGTTTGCAAACATTTTTTTTAGAAAAGCTTAATAAAAATCCATCTTTCGGCTTCCTTGGATCAAGGGTAGACAACCAGACATAAAGTACATGCGTGACATTCCTATGAAGCAATAGGGCATCATAGCATGATATAACATAAAGTCAAAGCAAATCTTCAAACTTGTAATTACTTGTAGAAAAGCTCATGAACAACCTGATTGTTGTCATTGACAGCTTAGTCGAAAGGAAATCGAAGAGCTCTATGGAACACGGCATATTGGCCGTGATCAAGCACGAGAACTTGTCGGTTTGATGGATTTCTTTTGCTTTAGCGAGGTTTGTATTCTCATATGTACTTTTAAATGAAAATGTTTTCTATTTGTATGCAACCCTTCTTTAAAAAAAATTACAGTCTACTCTCTTCCCATGATTCCCTGATTTGATGTGTATTAGTTTATGCACAGCAGTTCATGCTATGGCATGTTGTGACTTTAATTAGCTCTAAACATGCTTAAAGCACATATTTGTCAAATGCGCACTTAAGGCGTAAAGGGTGACCCTTGGTCCTAGGCGCAAGGTTTGGGCTTTTTTAAGTGAGACACATAATACAACACAATACAACTTTAGGGTTTTAGACATGTTTTGGAATAGTTTAGACTTTTTTTAGTACATTCCAGGTTTGTTTAGGGCTAGTGTAATTGATTTAGACATGTTCAAATGATTTTTGGCCAGAACTTGGCCTGTAAATGCGCTTGAGCACCTGAAAGTGGGGCTTTAAAAGTGGGGCGGCAAGGCCGCCCTAGGCACCTAGGCTCGCGTCTTGTGCGCTTTTGACATCCTAGATTAAGCAAACATCTTTATGTGTATTGTTAGATTTGATTTGTATTTGCTTATGCCAGACAGTTTCCAGTTTCCACTGTGGTATGTGTGAGTCGAATCAAGTCTTAACAGGGAAGTTCAACATCTTATTCTACCTTTTTATTATTCGGCTTCCCCTGTTTGTAGGTATGCCTTATTGCAGATATTGTGCAATATTTTGTTGATGCCAAGCTGGAATTTGATGCTTCTTACGTATATCAAGATGTTCGTCGTGCAATTCAGCATGTTCACAAAAGTGGCTTGGTTCATAGAGGAATTCTGTCTGACCCTGACAAATACCTGGTTAAAAATGTGCGTTTTGTTTAGTAACTATATATTTATGTGGTGAGACCCAACAGTAAGATGTCTGATAACTAAAATATTTATATAGTTTTTTGGTCTTCATACAGGGACAATTTCTATCTTTTCTCAAAATGCTTAGGGAGAATGGAAAGAAACTTTTCTTAATGACCAATTCTCCCTACTATTTTGTTGATGGAGGGATGCGCTACATGTTGGAGGTGAACAATAAACATTTCCCAGAATAAGCTTTTGTTAAGATCTGTTGTTATCATAAGTTTCTAAATGTTAGGTTCTTGTTAATTAGGATTCTTTGGGTGGAGATTCCTGGAGGGAACTTTTTGAAGTCGTGATTGCAAAAGCAAATAAGCCCGACTTTTACACATCTGAACATCCGTTTCGGTTAGTTTTCTTCTCTCTCCATATCTCATTTCTTTGCATGCATGTCACCCATCACAGTAAAAACGTATAGTTCTTCAAGATTTAAAATATAAAATGAGACCCAGTTTTGGGATCATACAAAAATCTTGATTTTACTTCTGTGACATTATGCAGTTGCTATGATATAGAGAAGGACAACCTAGCTTTCTATAAAGTGGATAAGTTTCTTCCAGATAAAGTTTACTACCATGGATGCCTCAAAAGCTTCTTACAGATTACCAAATGGAATGGTCCTGAGGTCTATTTTTATTAATGATATCTCCATATTGATTTTAAATTTCAAAATGTAAATTTAAATTCAAATTTCGACTTCGATTTTGGAAACCAACATACATTTTACTAAGGGCTGCAGGTAATATACTTCGGAGATCACCTGTTCAGTGATCTGCGAGGACCTTCAAAAGCTGGTTGGCGTACTGCTGCAATCATCCATGAATTAGAAGTATGACTTCTGTCTTTCTTTGGACTTTCAAGAGTCAGCCGGATTAGTTCTTAATGTTGTTAATTGGTCTATTGTATGCTGCAGCATGAGATAAAGATACAAAATGAAGACGATTACCGTTTTGAACAGGTATCATTTGAATAATTACTCTGTATGCCACTTCCTTTCACCAATTATTACTTTTATTTAATTGATATATCCAAATACAGGCAAAGTTCCATATCATACAAGAACTTTTGGGTAAATTGCATTCAACTGTTTCTACTAGAGACACATGTGACTCTTACAAGTCTCTGTTGGGTGAACTAAATGAAGAGAGACAAAATGCACGGTGCACGATGAGAAATATGTTTAACAAATCTTTTGGGGCAACATTCCTCACCGACACCGGCCAAGAATCAGCTTTTGCTTATCACATCCATCAGTATGCTGATGTGTATACGAGTAAGCCTGAGAACTTTATGTTTTATCAACCCGAGGCATGGCTTCATGTACCCTACGATGTTAAAATCATGCCACATCACTTGAAGGTAGGATTTAAAATCATATTATATGTTATTACCTATAAAATCTTATTATACATGTTGTCAAAATTTTGTTTTTGGCACTTGCAGGTTTCATCAAGTTTGTTTGGGACTTAAGTTGTTTGATTAGAAATACATTGAGGAATTTTTAGCAATGAAGAAGTAAAGAAGGAATACAGAGATTGACCGTGATGAAGGTGTAAGTTCTGCTCTCTGTACAGATTCATTGATTTTTATAAAATAAGCATTTAGCAAACAAGCTCTCGCTATCGCTATCGATTAGTCATTTGATAAACTGATATTAATGTCAGAAATTTGAATACAAAATTTTGATTCCTTTGACATCCTGTTGATAGTTTCTTCAATGTATATTGGATCTAGTCAGATTGTGTATAAGTAGGGGCATAAACAGGGCCTGAAGACCGATCTGGCCCAAAAATCCTGGTTCAGGCTTTCGGCCTGTAAAGAATTTGTTTCCGGTGAAGCCTAAAAGCAGAGTCTATAAGTGCATTGCTTGGTTTTTAAACAGGTAAACCTAGGCTGAACTCTGAAGTGCTGAAACTAATGAAGCTGAAAAAAGCTGGGTGCCCGGAGAAGAGGCCCAAAAGCACGGTATTTAATTGAAAGAAACATGAAACCGTTTTAAGTGTTTATGATGCACAATCAAGCTTGGCTTGTTTCGCAAAAGGCTCAAAAAACCCTGTAAAGCCCAAAAAAGCTTCTTCCTAGAGAAGTCTTAAAAATAATTTAAGAAAAATATTATAATCACGTAATAACATTGGCTAATGTTTCATGTCATATTCTTTGATGTTATAAAACAATCAACAAAAAAAATATGAGAACTTATCTTTAAATATCAGCCTGGTGGGTAACTAAGAACCTTATTTGGTCTACAAACCTGGCGTCAGTGTTCATACAATCAATCGGTGTGAGACAAACAAACACTTTACCTCCAAGTTGTGGTAGGTATATGAATGATGAAAATAGTTTGTGAGAACAGATGGATAAATTAAATTCGTTGTGGTATGGGAGACGATCGTATTTAGTTTAGATAACAAACTGAATGAAAATCAAGAGCTGCTACCTCCAAGTTGTAATCACGGGTCCCGTGGCGTGGGAAATCAAATTGAAAGCTTCGTTCATTGGAAGAGTATTCGTATGCAGAATGGTCTGGAGCTAACTCATTAACGACCACCTATTAATCAGCTTCTTAACGGCTCCTGTAGGGATGAGATGATTGTTTTTCCGGCCAACCACTATAGTCTTATACTACGCACGACCATACTTTCAGTAGATATTAATTCATGGTTAGTCAGTCATCTAGAGTAATCATTCATCCCCCCTCCCCCCTCTTCTTCTTCTTCTTCTTTTTTTTAGAACGACTCTCATTCTCTTGTGAGAAGATTAGTAGCGTCTCTTTTGCAAGACCGGGCACTCGGTCTTGAGCATTCATCACATCCCTGGCCCAGTTGGCTTCTTTCTTCAAAAACTAGAAGCCATGTTTAGGAAGAGGAGAGAAATGAGAGATGTGGTAATTGTTCTTGTAAGATTAGTCAGGGCTTATTGTTCTTTTGAGATTCTCCCTCTTTCCCCTTTGTGGCTTCTCTTTTATGTTGTCTCTTTCTCTCTCATTCAATTCCCACCACCTACCTCTCTCTCTCACAACGTCATCGTTGCCACTCTCTCTCATCTTCTCAAGCGGTTGCCACCATCACTACCAATGTCTCAAATGGCGGTGACCATCCCTTTGAGAGAATAGATGAACCCACAAACTAAGTTTTGTGTCTAACGAGTTGAGGTCATCTTACATGATTAATTCTTTGATGATGAAATCGGTTACTTGATGTTTCTGTAAGTTTATATTTTGTGTATTCTTTATATTTGTTTTATAAGTAAAATTGTGAAAGTTTCTTTGTGAGGAGAATCTAGTGTAGCTAAGTTACAATATGTTATGTTTTAGGTACAAGTTTATATGCAAACTTCAATTTACACGTGTTCTTTGTAGGAATGAGTACTGCAACTAATTTAAATTGCTTTGGGACAACATTACAAGTTTATGTCATTATATGAAGTGAAATGATCCTGTATACTTTGGACAGTGTAAAATGCAAGCACTAAGTGTAAAAATGCTCTGATGATCTGCAACTTACGATTTTGTTTAGTGTTGTAACAAAATTATGCGCAACTTACGATTTTGTTTAGTGTTGTAACAAAATTATGATAATCTGCATCTTAGCTGAAGATTAAGATTTACAGCCATGGTGGAGTTATGATTCTTTGTTGTACAAACCTAAGCCTCATATAATGTTTATTTTAAGAGTGATTTTTTTCTTAAATTTACCCTGTAATTACGTGTTGGTGTTCATTTCGTAAAGCAGATGAAAACCCAAAAAATATAGTGGGATGAAATCAATCAAGTGGGTCGGCAGACACTTGTCAGAAACCTTTCAATCCTCAACACTATAGTTTAAAATCAGCCACAATTGTTTTTGACTTTTTAAAGTCCTCTCATCATTTCAATTTCTCCACTAACACTCACTACGTGTCCAATCCACCATGCAAAACTACTACTATAAATACATGAAATCACCACATTCTTTTCCCATCCTCAATACAAATTGACCTTCTTTGATAAAAAATTAGTCAACCCACACACAAACATTGTAATCTTGTTACACTCATAATGGCATTCATGAAGTTCCTACTGCTTATTGCTTTGCTTATTGGTTCTTCATTTATTTTAAGTGCCGAGGGGCGAGTTGCACGTAAGGATTTAGGTGTAGATCTTGGTGGTGTTGGTGTCGGGGTTGGGACAGGTGTTGGGATTGGTTTAGGGGGTAGTGGAAGTGGTTCTGGAGCCGGTGCTGGATCTGGATCAGGATCAAGATCCAGCTCCTCCTCTTCTTCAAGCTCCTCGAGCTCGAGCAACAGCGGTTCGGGAGGAGGTGGCTCTGAAGCAGGTTCATCTGCAGGATCCTATGCAGGATCCCATGCTGGATCTGGACACAGAGGTGGAAACTGAATGAGGATGGGTGTAAATCAAATTATATAATGTCACCATATTTGTAGCTACTTATCTAAATAAATAAATAAATAAATGGTGATACTACACCTCTTTTTACTTTACATTTGGATCTCACTTTTTTTTTTTTGTAATATACATTGTGAATTATATGAGCATACATTCATATGGTTTGGTATGACTGAATCTAGTGGTGTATTCAGGACTTTTTCGAAGAGAGTCCATTTTTGTTGGTGTATGGATGTCTCCTAACTCGGACTCTGAGTTTTACGTTCGGTTTGGCTTGGGCCGGCCACGTAAATAATGATAAGTTGATAACTTGACGTTTGCAACCAGTAAAACTAAGAGATACAATTAGCCTCATGAGGTAATCATGACCACAAATATATCCTTATAAATTAATCAAGTATCATATATATAGCCAAAAATTGATTCGTGAAATGCTTTAAAAAGGAACTGGAATTAAAAAGAGAATTGGAATTGGAATGGAATTTTTTAAAATTATTAACCTGTTTGGTAGGCAAGTTTAAGTTTCTTTTCATAGAATCCCCTTGATTTACCATTGTATTTCCTTTAAAAAAGGCCTAAAAACGAAATTTATTTATTTGATAGAAATCGCAAGAAATCTAAATTGAATTATTTCATACACACTGTTTGGTAGTCTATTGAAAAACTAAAATTGATATACCCATAATCTCTACTATAAAAGTTAGATTGACGCCTAATTGATTTTTGAGTGAACTGTAATTTTTCTTCCTGTGTTTTCGCCAATTAGTCGGGCCTCGTCACTAAATTTTCTTCCAGTTTTGGTACAAATAATTATTTTAACACATAAGGTATCTAGATCAAAGAGTCAATTATATTGGTATGTTATGATTAATACATAATGGGCATTATAGTCCTTTTATTATTATATTATTTTTAGAATAAAAGGTGTTAAAAACCATTTTAGTTGCTCTTTCTGAACCTCCTCCCCCTTCCCTACATTTCACATGAACGTTAACCTTTAAACGACCGTTGGTATTTCAATTATTTATTGTAGGATGGTGTCTAAAAATTTGATTTAACCTTTTTTTTTTTTTTTGGGGGGGGGGGGGGGGGGGTATGAAATAGGATTTTTCGAATGTGTTAATAGCATAGCACCACTCTTCTTAGATGTAGTAGTTTATTTACATTCAGATACAAATTTCATAAAAGAGAGGTCTTTTAATGGGATATACCCTAGAAGGGCTTCCTCAAGTTCCGTAAGGGTGAAGGGCTTCTTCACAAGGGAAGTTATCCAGGCGGACCAGGCGGAAGAGACTCATTCACTCGACAAAAGGATTAAGGGAGACAAGTAACGAGCAGGTCCTTGACTCATAAGATATCTCAGCTGGGCAAATGCATAATGACGGCTGATGTGATTAGCATCTTCCGTACCCAGTTGGCTTCACGGGGAATGAGGAGTTCCTAACCACAAGCTTAGCCCACATTAAATGTACATTGTCAACAAAGGACTCCACCATTTAATGAACTAAGTCAAGCTCGAGACGGATATAAATAGAGAGGATTGGGGAAGGGTATAAGCATGTTGCTCTAAGTTTATAAACTCGATTATGTACTTAGTTCTCTATCTGTCAGACCCTTCACTTACTCTCACGCTAGAGCTTGATTACGAAGACATCTTTCAGGACCCTCCGTGACAAGGCTAACAATCTTCTTTGCCTTGCGGGACCTTAACTCAACACTACATATGTTACCTTCCTCAATCGACCACACCTGGTGATTCTCGGACGCAACATCTTTTAAACACATGTTTTGAAATGAGCTTTCTAGAAAGGTGTGTACTACAAAAGCTACACCGGATTTTATATGTGTTTAAAGTGTGTTTGCTATATATACACCCATTTTACTAATAATCTCGTACCTTTCTTTTTATTAAATCATTCTTTTTATTGAATCAGACGTATATGGTCGTCTAACGATATATTGGAGGGCATTTTCAGACAAACTCTAGCCTAGATGACCGTTCATTATTTTGATCACGGTGGCAGTTGAGGGTATATATTAAAATTCAGAAAGTGTATATATAGGAATACCATGTTTAAGTTGTGTTGAAAAACAAGTTGAGAGATCCTTATCTTATTCTCCACTTGCAATATCGATCTTATTTTAATGGTGTATTAAAATGTAAGGATAAGTATATCATTGCAGAATACCACTTCCAAGTTCCAAATAAAGCTAATGAATCGTGGGTTGAGCAACAATAATATTAGCCAATGATGGTGACTTTGGCCACTCCACCCGCATGCGACACCCCTCATTTTTCAGCCACAAGTCTTTGCTTCTTTCACACTTCAATGTGTTTTTTTATAAGTTTAAGGAATGGAATGAAGTTATTTTCGAATAAGTTGGGGGACACTTTCTTCTTGAAATTATTATCATATTTAACTTTTATCTTGTTTATTACCAAGTTAGATTGTATGTAGTTATCATATTTCCTCTAATCAGTACGAGTTTTACGAAATCGGATTTTGAAAACTAATATATTCAACTTACTACAACAAACATCATTGATTTGTGTAGCACTTAAATTGTTAAATAACTCGGTGAAGCTGCTACCGAACGAGTCAATGAGTTGAGGGAAGATTGGTTGATGTAGTACATAAAATAATAATAATAATAATAATAAAAAAAAAAACTTGATGTACAACCTAAAAAGTTTAGAGAGGAGAGATATTTGAAAGACGACCATAATTTTATCAATAAAATGGTAAATTAAAATTTATATTTTTCAAATTCATTAGAAAAGTTAGTATAATATATATTAGTTGCGTGTCATACATTCAAGATTTATAAGGTCATGTAGTATACCTTGGTAGTGTTATATGTTAAAGGTTGTCACGTCAGCGATTACTGGACTTTAACACCATATAACATGGATGGGGTATACTCCATATTATGTGGTGTGATGAAAAATAAATAAAAACTTAAAATGAATATGAAGTGTCATCACCTTATTGGAGGAGAGGTGATTGTCTTCCTCTCTTAACACCAAAATAAAGGCGCCAAAGATATGGCGGAGGTTCATGGCGCCGCTACATGGCCCCTAAGGGGGGCGGTATTGGCGCCGCTATACGTCATAAAAGTGATGTTTGACGCCGACGCTGATATACCGTGTGCCCTAATGTATTAGTGGGACAATTTTCTAAGTCAAAATGTATGTGAATGGTTGTTCATGATAACTATTAAACTCCAAAAATTCAACAATAGAATGTAATGGTGGGGACAAAAATTTGGCATTGTCATTCACCGAAATTCGGGGGAATTGTGTTAATAATGAATCCATGTGTCCACCACTTCACGTTTTTAGTTATTCACCACGATTCTTACAACTATAAATAGACCTATACATTATACCCAATGACTCACCAACAAATAAACTAAGTTTAGCTAAGATAATTTAACTGATCATTTGGGTTGAGATATGGGGAAACTGAGGGCCATAAGTTTAGCTAGTTTGCTACTAGTTTCTACTTTAGCCATGATGTGTGAGAGTCGAGTAGCAAGAAAAGATTTGGGTTTGGATTTGGGAGGGGTCGGTGTAGGTCTTGGTGTTGGAGTTGGGATTGGGCTCGGTGGAAGTGGTTCAGGATCCGGTGCAGGTGCAGGTTCCGGATCTAGCTCATCCTCTAGCTCTTCCAGCTCGAGCTCTAGCTCAAGTTCTGGTGGAGGAGGAGGAGGAGCAGGGTCAGAAGCTGGCTCGTCTGCTGGTTCTCATGCTGGATCTAGTTCGGGAAGTCGAGGAAGAGGGGGAGGCGGCGGCGGCGGTGGTGGAGGAGGAGGAGGTGGTGGTGGCGGTGGACGTGGAGGTGGATCTGGTGAGGGTTCAGGAGAGGGGAGCGGGTATGGCTCTGGACATGGAGGTGGACGTGGAGGTGGTGAAGATCGCAAATAAATGATACTTTAATTTTCTTGAAATATTTACGAATAAATTATGCATGCATGAATATGAATGCATTTAAGATATAATGGTTACTTATGTAGTAGTATATGATGAAAAGTGGCTTGTTGTTGTGATTTTTAGTCAAGACAAAGTGTTTTGGGTGTTTCATGTATTTATATTATTGTAATAGTTGGTGTTCTTTGCATGTAATCTAGCTTTGAATCAATGAGTAATTATGATTTGGAAAAGTTATTTTAATAAACACTTTAATCAATTAAATCATTAAAATATATATTAATTAAATTATTAAAATAGATATTGAAAACTTAACCGACGTTTACAAATGTTTTTGCATGCATAGCGCTCGGTATCTTACTTGTTCGTATGGTAAGATATATGCCTCGGTATCTTACTTGTTCGTATGGTAAGATGGATGGCTAAGCGTAGCTTCAATTTCTACCTTAGGCTAAGTGTAGTGGATGGAGCCCCTTGTGGGCGTTATGCGCCATGTGGCGTCCACGTCAGCATGAGGGGCTCCATGGCAAAAGTGGTGTAGTGGGGCTCCATGTATAACCCCCCTACCAATCATTACCTAATTATTTATTTAATCATTTTTTATATAATTTAATATTAAACATATTAAAAACTAAAATTAAAAAAAAAAACAAGACATAAAAACTAGAAGATTTTTTTTAAAAAAAAAAAACAAACTTACAACATTCTTAAAAAAACATGACAATTAAAAAAAAAAAACTAATCATCGTCTTGAACATCATCATACGCCTCATCCTCGTCGTCATCCCCATGCTCGTCGTTGTTGGAACCATGGCCAGCGTCTTCATCGTCATCACCATCATCATCATCATCATCATCATCGTCATCATCATCAGAGAAAACACCATCATCATCATCATCATCATTGTTATTTTCACCGACATCCGCATATTCATGACGATTTGCCCAAGTATGCTCCACCAAGTCCGCCATTAGTGCGTTATGTTTTTCTCTAGACCGCATCTCCGCCGAATTTTGAATGCGTTCTTCCATGGATGCTTCGGGCACAACAACTCGGTGTTCGGGATCGTAGTAGGAACAGATCGCATAGCCTCTGTCCTCCTTCACCATGTTGTGCATGATGATGATGCTACGCATGCAATCTTTCATTTTATCAAGCGTCCAAAGTCGGCAAGGATTTTTAATGAAGTGCCATTTCTTTACCAATGTGCCGAACGTACACTCGATACCCTTTCTTGCCGCTTCTTGAACCTTTTTGAAGCGCTGTCTTTTCTCATCAATAGGATCCTTGTAGGTCTTCACCATGAAAGAATATTCTGGGTATATACCATCACCCAATAGATAACCATGTGGATAATAGTTACCGTTTGCATAAAAAGAAGCTTTGGCACCTTTACCCGATACGTAATCCTCGATGATTTCGGACCCTTGCAAGACATTGATGTCATTGTTCGAACCGGCTACCCCAAAATGTGCGTGCCAAATCCATTGATCGCACGATGCCACGGCTTGAAGAATAACAGTCGGACCCTTTTGATCTCCTCGTGTGTATTGACCTTTCCATGCCGTAGGACAATTATCCCATTGCCAATGCTTGCAGTCGATACTTCCGATCATTCCCGGTAGACCATACTTCTTATCATGTCGGTCATACAGCAATTGTAGATCATTCCACGTCGGTTTTCTTAAATAACGTGGACCGTACAATATACGCATTCCTAGCACAATTTAAAAATAATATATGATGTAAAAATATTGAAAGAAGTTAAAAAAACAATAACAATTTCTAAAAATAATGGTAGAACAATTTTAAAGAATAATTATATTTAACATTTAAAATAAAACTACAACAATTTAAAAAAAAAAAACAATAACAATTTAAAAAAATACCTTTCGCAAAGTGTTCCAACGTATCTCGTGTCGTCTTTTCCGCCATTTTTAAATATTCGTCGTTGATGTCGGTCGTTGTCCCGTACGCCAAGACACGTAATGCGGAGGTAACCTTTTGAATAGCTGTAAATCCAAGCTTCCCGCGTGCGTCACAACGTTGTTGAAAATACGGAAACTCTCGTTCAAGATCGTTTACAATACGTAAGAACATTCGTTTACTCATCCGGAAACGATTGAAGAACGTCGCAGCACTTCGGTATGTAGGTCTGGCGGAAAAATAGTCGTTCATCAAGTTCCTATTTGCCGCCTCACGATCGCGTTCAACTTGCGTTCTACGTATAACGGGACGAGGAATGGGAGGTGGTTCCATTTGCATCACGTACGAAACGATCTCGTCTTCTATCTCATCGTCGAAATCGTAGAAAATAGAAGAAGAACTTGATTGTGGAGAGCTCATTTTTTTAAAAAAAATGGAAGAATATATATGTAGATGGAGAGTGTTGTGTGTAAAATATTGAAAGAATGTTGTGTATGTGTATATATATATATGAAGGGCTTAAGAAAAAAAAAAAAAAAAGGATTCAAACTAGCCGTTCAACGGCTAGTTTTTTTGGAAACCACAATTCTCTCGGCGCCATGTACAAAACGCCCCTTGCAAAATTTCCTAAGATGGCGCCCCGGGGGGCGGTGGCCGGCGTTATAAGGGCGTTATGGGGCTCCATGGCGCCCCCATGGAGCCCCATTACGGACAGCCTTAGTGATTTCGATAATCAATTATTTTTTGTGACTTTTCCTTTAACAAGTCATCAACCAAAAACACCAAAAAAAAGTCGGTTGTCCAATAACTAGAAACTCAAAACTCGATTGAAAAAATGTTTGGAGTAAACTCACTCAGTTCGGTTTAAAAATGAAATTTTTTATGGTGTAATTTTTTAAAAAAAATATAAAGTATATCAAAGTTATTTTAGTTTTAAAAAGTTGGTAAAATTAATATTTATGAAAAAATCAACATTCCACATAGCAGTTGTCTATCAGTTCTTATGGTTTGTATAATAAAATAGAAGTGTATTTGATCATACCCTTATATGTATATGTTTTTTTTTTTTTTGTGTCACCATGTGATTTGAATCCTCGCTATATGAAAAGGCTAAGACTTGATACCGCTAGGCCAAAGACTCTTCAATTGTGTCTGTAAATGTTCAAAGTTGGTTCTTCATGAACGTTCATAACCGGTTTTCATTGTGAAATCGAAAACCGATAGTGATTACTGGTTCCAAACCGATTCCCACAAAACCGGTTGTATCAGTTTACAAACCTATTTGGTGTTTAAAACCTTTTTATTTCATCTCTAATTGCGATATTGAAACCTAATGTTTGTGAATTGTGAATGGTGGATATAATTAGAGGTGCAAAAACCGGTTTGAAAACCAAACCGGTTCAGTTCTCAAACCGGTTTTGACCAAAATCGGTTTTGGTCAAAACCGGTTTGGGGCCAAACCGGTTCGGTTACCAAACCGGTTTTGAGCACGAAATGTTGAAACCGATGAAACCGGTTCCGGTTAGAAACCGAACCGGTTTGGGAACTCAAACCGGTTTGAACCGGTTTTGTTTTGTTTTTGTTTTTTTTTTTACTTTATAAAAACAAAAAAAAAACACACTTTTTATTGAATAAAAACTAAAAAAAACACACTTTTTATTGAATAAAAACTAAAAAAAACACACTTTTTATTGAATAAAAACATAAAAACAAGAAGTTCACACCTAAACGATTACAAAAGTAGCTAATTTAGTAATGGAAGATAATTGGTCCCGATATGTTTGAGTGTTTTTGAGAATTTGAGAAGTGGGATAATGTTTGTAAGAGATAATAGGAGTTATATAGGGTCAAAATGGCATAAAAGGGTTTAAAAACGGCTAGAAAAACGGTCACAAAAGCATCCCAACGGCTATATAACATATATATAACGGCTCTTAAAAGCATGTGAAGAAACCGGTTTGAAACCGGTTTCACTCAAACCGGTTTCCAAACCGGTTTGAGTGAAACCGGTTTCAAACCGGTTTCTTCACTTATACTACAAACCGGTCCAAACCGGTTCGGTTTCATCGGTTAAAAAATCGGTTTGGTCAAAACCGGTTTTGACCGGTTTGAAAACCGGTTTAATAACCGGTTTGACCACCCAAACCGGTTTGAGATTTGCACCTCTAGATATAATTAAAAAAACTGCGAAACACAAACAACCCCACACAATTAAAACGGGCCAGCCCAAACACATTATAGCCCAGCAACATGTCGGAGGGTTAACCGTTAGGCGTTAACACTTTTTAAACTTGCAATTTCACACATCAAAATAATATATTACCACTAAGTATTTAAGGGATTGATCCATCGGGCCTTGATCCGTCCCCCTTTACCAAAACAAATTAAGGGATTGAAAGATTATGTACTAAAATTAACTATTTGGTTTATTAATCCCTCATTCCCTCATCAGTACTCATATAAAATAAATAAAACATTCTCAAGCTCTTAGAGTCTTAAGTGAGAGCTACAAATTCTTTTATGGGCATAAGAAAGTTCTGATACATCAAGAATTCAAGATAGATTTATTGTTAAATTACCAGATTAGCTTAGGTCTTTGAAAAATAGATCTAAAGGGACGTTTGATTCGTGGATTGTAATGAAATTAAAATTGCAAAGTTATCCTTTTAAAATTGTGCTTACTAAAGAAATTTAAATTTGAATGTATTCATTTAATCAATGTAATTTTAGGCCATGTAATTTTTATTCATTAAAATGAAGAATTTTTAAGAAATCTTGAAATAATAATAAATTCCAGTGATTAAAGGAATTAATTGCATTTCAAAATTCTTTCGTTACTCAACCAAGAACAATTTTGAAAGGAAAAGCATATCAATTTCAATTTATTACATTCCACGAACCAAACGTCACATAAGGTTTTTATTCTGTGTCAAATTCATAGCCTTTTATTTGATTTACACCTTAGTTTATTTTAACTGCAAATATCTGGTTACTTAGGGGCTCATCATGTCCATTGGCGTAGCTTTTAAGGGACGGGAGGGGGCGTCCGACCCCCCGAATTTTTTTTGCGATGCAGGGGGTATATAGTTTTCGTGTAGAAAATTTCGATATACTCCGGTTTCGACCTCCCATTTATCCAAAAATTGGCGTTAGGAAAAAAAAATAGATCCCGACCCCCCACTTGATATTTTCAAGTTTCGCCACTGATCATGGCAAACGATGTTAGCCATGACACGCTATGACCACAGTCCGTACGAGTAACCAGAACCTTCTGTGTTGCACATCAATCTCAGAGGAAATCCACAGTCCAAAGTCCTATTGTTATAAAACCCCTGACCCACCACTCTGATAACACCTTAATTATGTTTAATTTTTCATATTTTGCTTAAAAGCTAGCGATTAAAAACTAAGTAATAAACTAACAAAATAATACCCGAAGGTTTACATATCGGCAAGCAAAAAGTCATCCAATATTTTGCAAATCTGTTTAATTTCTGCCGTTAACGGAAAGTTGAGTTTTCTGTTAGCGGTGCAACTTATAAAAAGAATGATAATAGGTCCCTCGAAATCTAACACCTTCTCGCTTCAGCCCCTGAGCTCACCCGTGTTCCCCAATATAACCTGCACACAAATTCCAATAAAACAACATCCGGATTTCCTTCCAACAGAAACCGAATCAAATCCTGTTTCCACCTCAAAATTACTTTCAAAAATGCCGCCTTTAGAGGAGGAGCAACTCTTCCCTTCCACCCCCGGCAAAATCAAGATCGAACGCCCCGCCCACCACCACCCCATGAACCGGGGGATCCACCGATGTTTCGCCTCCACCTTCACCATGTTCCTCTGGGCCTTATTGCTCATCGCCCTAACGGCGTCGTATCTGAGCATCCAAAGCTTCGTCGACTCCGGCGGCCGTTACATCCACCGCCCCGTCCCCCGTCACCACGTCATCATCGGCGGGCCCCACTGGGAGAAACAAATCCGTTCCTCGGCTCAGATCCACCGTCCCCACGGCTTAGTCGGTTCTCGTCACCGGCGCGGCCGGCTTCGTCGGCTCGCACGTCGCCCTGGCGCTGAAAAAACGCGGCGACGGCGTTGTGGGGGTTGACAATTTCAACGATTACTACGACGTGTCGTTGAAAAACGCGCGGCGCGCGCTTCTCGAAACCAACAACGTTTTCATCGTCGAAGGGGATATCAACAACGTGCGAGTTTTGGCGAAGCTTTTTGACGTTGTCGCGTTTACGCACGTGCTGCATCTGGCGGCGCAAGCCGGCGTGCGCTACGCCATGGAAAACCCTCATTCGTATGTTCACAGCAATATCGCGGGTTTAGTTACGCTTCTAGAGCAATGCAAATCGGCGGACCCGCAACCCGCGGTCGTATGGGCCAGCTCGAGCTCCGTTTACGGGTTAAACGAAAAGGCTCCGTTTTCCGAGTCGGACCGGACCGACCGGCCCGCTTCGCTCTACGCCGCCACAAAAAAGGCCGGCGAAGCCATCACGCATACTTACAACCATATCTACGGGTTGTCGGTAACCGGGTTGAGATTTTTCACGGTTTACGGCCCGTGGGGCCGACCCGATATGGCGTATTTTTCGTTTACGAAAAATATTCGTAACGGGAAACCGATAACGATATACCGGGGGAAGAATCGGGTGGATTTGGCCCGGGATTTTACGTATATTGATGATATTGTGAAAGGGTGTGTGGCGGCGTTGGATACGTCGGGTAAGAGTACCGGGTCGGGTGGGAAGAAGAGGGGGGCGGCGCCGTACCGGATATATAATTTGGGGAAC
>JBCNJP010000025.1:89845650-90021928 GCA_039602395.1 Deinandra increscens subsp. villosa
ATTCTGTCTGACCCTGACAAATACCTGGTTAAAAATGTGCGTTTTGTTTAGTAACTATATATTTATGTGGTGAGACCCAACAGTAAGATGTCTGATAACTAAAATATTTATATAGTTTTTTGGTCTTCATACAGGGACAATTTCTATCTTTTCTCAAAATGCTTAGGGAGAATGGAAAGAAACTTTTCTTAATGACCAATTCTCCCTACTATTTTGTTGATGGAGGGATGCGCTACATGTTGGAGGTGAACAATAAACATTTCCCAGAATAAGCTTTTGTTAAGATCTGTTGTTATCATAAGTTTCTAAATGTTAGGTTCTTGTTAATTAGGATTCTTTGGGTGGAGATTCCTGGAGGGAACTTTTTGAAGTCGTGATTGCAAAAGCAAATAAGCCCGACTTTTACACATCTGAACATCCGTTTCGGTTAGTTTTCTTCTCTCTCCATATCTCATTTCTTTGCATGCATGTCACCCATCACAGTAAAAACGTATAGTTCTTCAAGATTTAAAATATAAAATGAGACCCAGTTTTGGGATCATACAAAAATCTTGATTTTACTTCTGTGACATTATGCAGTTGCTATGATATAGAGAAGGACAACCTAGCTTTCTATAAAGTGGATAAGTTTCTTCCAGATAAAGTTTACTACCATGGATGCCTCAAAAGCTTCTTACAGATTACCAAATGGAATGGTCCTGAGGTCTATTTTTATTAATGATATCTCCATATTGATTTTAAATTTCAAAATGTAAATTTAAATTCAAATTTCGACTTCGATTTTGGAAACCAACATACATTTTACTAAGGGCTGCAGGTAATATACTTCGGAGATCACCTGTTCAGTGATCTGCGAGGACCTTCAAAAGCTGGTTGGCGTACTGCTGCAATCATCCATGAATTAGAAGTATGACTTCTGTCTTTCTTTGGACTTTCAAGAGTCAGCCGGATTAGTTCTTAATGTTGTTAATTGGTCTATTGTATGCTGCAGCATGAGATAAAGATACAAAATGAAGACGATTACCGTTTTGAACAGGTATCATTTGAATAATTACTCTGTATGCCACTTCCTTTCACCAATTATTACTTTTATTTAATTGATATATCCAAATACAGGCAAAGTTCCATATCATACAAGAACTTTTGGGTAAATTGCATTCAACTGTTTCTACTAGAGACACATGTGACTCTTACAAGTCTCTGTTGGGTGAACTAAATGAAGAGAGACAAAATGCACGGTGCACGATGAGAAATATGTTTAACAAATCTTTTGGGGCAACATTCCTCACCGACACCGGCCAAGAATCAGCTTTTGCTTATCACATCCATCAGTATGCTGATGTGTATACGAGTAAGCCTGAGAACTTTATGTTTTATCAACCCGAGGCATGGCTTCATGTACCCTACGATGTTAAAATCATGCCACATCACTTGAAGGTAGGATTTAAAATCATATTATATGTTATTACCTATAAAATCTTATTATACATGTGCAAAATTTTGTTTTTGGCACTTGCAGGTTTCATCAAGTTTGTTTGGGACTTAAGTTGTTTGATTAGAAATACATTGAGGAATTTTTAGCAATGAAGAAGTAAAGAAGGAATACAGAGATTGACCGTGATGAAGGTGTAAGTTCTGCTCTCTGTACAGATTCATTGATTTTTATAAAATAAGCATTTAGCAAACAAGCTCTCGCTATCGCTATCGATTAGTCATTTGATAAACTGATATTAATGTCAGAAATTTGAATACAAAATTTTGATTCCTTTGACATCCTGTTGATAGTTTCTTCAATGTATATTGGATCTAGTCAGATTGTGTATAAGTAGGGGCATAAACAGGGCCTGAAGACCGATCTGGCCCAAAAATCCTGGTTCAGGCTTTCGGCCTGTAAAGAATTTGTTTCCGGTGAAGCCTAAAAGCAGAGTCTATAAGTGCATTGCTTGGTTTTTAAACAGGTAAACCTAGGCTGAACTCTGAAGTGCTGAAACTAATGAAGCTGAAAAAAGCTGGGTGCCCGGAGAAGAGGCCCAAAAGCACGGTATTTAATTGAAAGAAACATGAAACCGTTTTAAGTGTTTATGATGCACAATCAAGCTTGGCTTGTTTCGCAAAAGGCTCAAAAAACCCTGTAAAGCCCAAAAAAGCTTCTTCCTAGAGAAGTCTTAAAAATAATTTAAGAAAAATATTATAATCACGTAATAACATTGGCTAATGTTTCATGTCATATTCTTTGATGTTATAAAACAATCAACAAAAAAAATATGAGAACTTATCTTTAAATATCAGCCTGGTGGGTAACTAAGAACCTTATTTGGTTTACAAATCGGTGTGAGACAAACAAACACTTTACCTCCAAGTTGTGGTAGGTATATGAATGATGAAAATAGTTTGTGAGAACAGATGGATAAATTAAATTCGTTGTGGTATGGGAGACGATCGTATTTAGTTTAGATAACAAACTGAATGAAAATCAAAGTGCTACCTCCAAGTTGTAATCACGGGTCCCGTGGCGTGGGAAATCAAATTGAAAGCTTCGTTCATTGGAAGAGTATTCGTATGCAGAATGGTCTGGAGCTAACTCATTAACGACCACCTATTAATCAGCTTCTTAACGGCTCCTGTAGGGATGAGATGATTGTTTTTCCGGCCAACCACTATAGTCTTATACTACGCACGACCATACTTTCAGTAGATATTAATTCATGGTTAGTCAGTCATCTAGAGTAATCATTCATCCCCCCTCCCCCCTCTTCTTCTTCTTCTTCTTTTTTTAGAACGACTCTCATTCTCTTGTGAGAAGATTAGTAGCGTCTCTTTTGCAAGACCGGGCACTCGGTCTTGAGCATTCATCACATCCCTGGCCCAGTTGGCTTCTTTCTTCAAAAACTAGAAGCCATGTTTAGGAAGAGGAGAGAAATGAGAGATGTGGTAATTGTTCTTGTAAGATTAGTCAGGGCTTATTGTTCTTTTGAGATTCTCCCTCTTTCCCCTTTGTGGCTTCTCTTTTATGTTGTCTCTTTCTCTCTCATTCAATTCCCACCACCTACCTCTCTCTTTCAAACGTCATCGTTGCCACTCTCTCTCATCTTCTCAAGCGGTTGCCACCATCACTACCAATGTCTCAAATGGCGGTGACCATCCCTTTGAGAGAATAGATGAACCCACAAACTAAGTTTTGTGTCTAACGAGTTGAGGTCATCTTACATGATTAATTCTTTGATGATGAAATCGGTTACTTGATGTTTCTGTAAGTTTATATTTTGTGTATTCTTTATATTTGTTTTATAAGTAAAATTGTGAAAGTTTCTTTGTGAGGAGAATCTAGTGTAGCTAAGTTACAATATGTTATGTTTTAGGTACAAGTTTATATGCAAACTTCAATTTACACGTGTTCTTTGTAGGAATGAGTACTGCAACTAATTTAAATTGCTTTGGGACAACATTACAAGTTTATGTCATTATATGAAGTGAAATGATCCTGTATACTTTGGACAGTGTAAAATGCAAGCACTAAGTGTAAAAATGCTCTGATGATCTGCAACTTACGATTTTGTTTAGTGTTGTAACAAAATTATGCGCAACTTACGATTTTGTTTAGTGTTGTAACAAAATTATGATAATCTGCATCTTAGCTGAAGATTAAGATTTACAGCCATGGTGGAGTTATGATTCTTTGTTGTACAAACCTAAGCCTCATATAATGTTTATTTTAAGAGTGATTTTTTTCTTAAATTTACCCTGTAATTACGTGTTGGTGTTCATTTCGTAAAGCAGATGAAAACCCAAAAAATATAGTGGGATGAAATCAATCAAGTGGGTCGGCAGACACTTGTCAGAAACCTTTCAATCCTCAACACTATAGTTTAAAATCAGCCACAATTGTTTTTGACTTTTTAAAGTCCTCTCATCATTTCAATTTCTCCACTAACACTCACTACGTGTCCAATCCACCATGCAAAACTACTACTATAAATACATGAAATCACCACATTCTTTTCCCATCCTCAATACAAATTGACCTTCTTTGATAAAAAATTAGTCAACCCACACACAAACATTGTAATCTTGTTACACTCATAATGGCATTCATGAAGTTCCTACTGCTTATTGCTTTGCTTATTGGTTCTTCATTTATTTTAAGTGCCGAGGGGCGAGTTGCACGTAAGGATTTAGGTGTAGATCTTGGTGGTGTTGGTGTCGGGGTTGGGACAGGTGTTGGGATTGGTTTAGGGGGTAGTGGAAGTGGTTCTGGAGCCGGTGCTGGATCTGGATCAGGATCAAGATCCAGCTCCTCCTCTTCTTCAAGCTCCTCGAGCTCGAGCAACAGCGGTTCGGGAGGAGGTGGCTCTGAAGCAGGTTCATCTGCAGGATCCTATGCAGGATCCCATGCTGGATCTGGACACAGAGGTGGAAACTGAATGAGGATGGGTGTAAATCAAATTATATAATGTCACCATATTTGTAGCTACTTATCTAAATAAATAAATAAATAAATGGTGATACTACACCTCTTTTTACTTTACATTTGGATCTCACTTTTTTTTTTTTGTAATATACATTGTGAATTATATGAGCATACATTCATATGGTTTGGTATGACTGAATCTAGTGGTGTATTCAGGACTTTTTCGAAGAGAGTCCATTTTTGTTGGTGTATGGATGTCTCCTAACTCGGACTCTGAGTTTTACGTTCGGTTTGGCTTGGGCCGGCCACGTAAATAATGATAAGTTGATAACTTGACGTTTGCAACCAGTAAAACTAAGAGATACAATTAGCCTCATGAGGTAATCATGACCACAAATATATCCTTATAAATTAATCAAGTATCATATATATAGCCAAAAATTGATTCGTGAAATGCTTTAAAAAGGAACTGGAATTAAAAAGAGAATTGGAATTGGAATGGAATTTTTTAAAATTATTAACCTGTTTGGTAGGCAAGTTTAAGTTTCTTTTCATAGAATCCCCTTGATTTACCATTGTATTTCCTTTAAAAAAGGCCTAAAAACGAAATTTATTTATTTGATAGAAATCGCAAGAAATCTAAATTGAATTATTTCATACACACTGTTTGGTAGTCTATTGAAAAACTAAAATTGATATACCCATAATCTCTACTATAAAAGTTAGATTGACGCCTAATTGATTTTTGAGTGAACTGTAATTTTTCTTCCTGTGTTTTCGCCAATTAGTCGGGCCTCGTCACTAAATTTTCTTCCAGTTTTGGTACAAATAATTATTTTAACACATAAGGTATCTAGATCAAAGAGTCAATTATATTGGTATGTTATGATTAATACATAATGGGCATTATAGTCCTTTTATTATTATATTATTTTTAGAATAAAAGGTGTTAAAAACCATTTTAGTTGCTCTTTCTGAACCTCCTCCCCCTTCCCTACATTTCACATGAACGTTAACCTTTAAACGACCGTTGGTATTTCAATTATTTATTGTAGGATGGTGTCTAAAAATTTGATTTAACCTTTTTTTTTTTTTTTGGGGGGGGGGGGGGGGGGGTATGAAATAGGATTTTTCGAATGTGTTAATAGCATAGCACCACTCTTCTTAGATGTAGTAGTTTATTTACATTCAGATACAAATTTCATAAAAGAGAGGTCTTTTAATGGGATATACCCTAGAAGGGCTTCCTCAAGTTCCGTAAGGGTGAAGGGCTTCTTCACAAGGGAAGTTATCCAGGCGGACCAGGCGGAAGAGACTCATTCACTCGACAAAAGGATTAAGGGAGACAAGTAACGAGCAGGTCCTTGACTCATAAGATATCTCAGCTGGGCAAATGCATAATGACGGCTGATGTGATTAGCATCTTCCGTACCCAGTTGGCTTCACGGGGAATGAGGAGTTCCTAACCACAAGCTTAGCCCACATTAAATGTACATTGTCAACAAAGGACTCCACCATTTAATGAACTAAGTCAAGCTCGAGACGGATATAAATAGAGAGGATTGGGGAAGGGTATAAGCATGTTGCTCTAAGTTTATAAACTCGATTATGTACTTAGTTCTCTATCTGTCAGACCCTTCACTTACTCTCACGCTAGAGCTTGATTACGAAGACATCTTTCAGGACCCTCCGTGACAAGGCTAACAATCTTCTTTGCCTTGCGGGACCTTAACTCAACACTACATATGTTACCTTCCTCAATCGACCACACCTGGTGATTCTCGGACGCAACATCTTTTAAACACATGTTTTGAAATGAGCTTTCTAGAAAGGTGTGTACTACAAAAGCTACACCGGATTTTATATGTGTTTAAAGTGTGTTTGCTATATATACACCCATTTTACTAATAATCTCGTACCTTTCTTTTTATTAAATCATTCTTTTTATTGAATCAGACGTATATGGTCGTCTAACGATATATTGGAGGGCATTTTCAGACAAACTCTAGCCTAGATGACCGTTCATTATTTTGATCACGGTGGCAGTTGAGGGTATATATTAAAATTCAGAAAGTGTATATATAGGAATACCATGTTTAAGTTGTGTTGAAAAACAAGTTGAGAGATCCTTATCTTATTCTCCACTTGCAATATCGATCTTATTTTAATGGTGTATTAAAATGTAAGGATAAGTATATCATTGCAGAATACCACTTCCAAGTTCCAAATAAAGCTAATGAATCGTGGGTTGAGCAACAATAATATTAGCCAATGATGGTGACTTTGGCCACTCCACCCGCATGCGACACCCCTCATTTTTCAGCCACAAGTCTTTGCTTCTTTCACACTTCAATGTGTTTTTTTATAAGTTTAAGGAATGGAATGAAGTTATTTTCGAATAAGTTGGGGGACACTTTCTTCTTGAAATTATTATCATATTTAACTTTTATCTTGTTTATTACCAAGTTAGATTGTATGTAGTTATCATATTTCCTCTAATCAGTACGAGTTTTACGAAATCGGATTTTGAAAACTAATATATTCAACTTACTACAACAAACATCATTGATTTGTGTAGCACTTAAATTGTTAAATAACTCGGTGAAGCTGCTACCGAACGAGTCAATGAGTTGAGGGAAGATTGGTTGATGTAGTACATAAAATAATAATAATAATAATAATAAAAAAAAAAACTTGATGTACAACCTAAAAAGTTTAGAGAGGAGAGATATTTGAAAGACGACCATAATTTTATCAATAAAATGGTAAATTAAAATTTATATTTTTCAAATTCATTAGAAAAGTTAGTATAATATATATTAGTTGCGTGTCATACATTCAAGATTTATAAGGTCATGTAGTATACCTTGGTAGTGTTATATGTTAAAGGTTGTCACGTCAGCGATTACTGGACTTTAACACCATATAACATGGATGGGGTATACTCCATATTATGTGGTGTGATGAAAAATAAATAAAAACTTAAAATGAATATGAAGTGTCATCACCTTATTGGAGGAGAGGTGATTGTCTTCCTCTCTTAACACCAAAATAAAGGCGCCAAAGATATGGCGGAGGTTCATGGCGCCGCTACATGGCCCCTAAGGGGGGCGGTATTGGCGCCGCTATACGTCATAAAAGTGATGTTTGACGCCGACGCTGATATACCGTGTGCCCTAATGTATTAGTGGGACAATTTTCTAAGTCAAAATGTATGTGAATGGTTGTTCATGATAACTATTAAACTCCAAAAATTCAACAATAGAATGTAATGGTGGGGACAAAAATTTGGCATTGTCATTCACCGAAATTCGGGGGAATTGTGTTAATAATGAATCCATGTGTCCACCACTTCACGTTTTTAGTTATTCACCACGATTCTTACAACTATAAATAGACCTATACATTATACCCAATGACTCACCAACAAATAAACTAAGTTTAGCTAAGATAATTTAACTGATCATTTGGGTTGAGATATGGGGAAACTGAGGGCCATAAGTTTAGCTAGTTTGCTACTAGTTTCTACTTTAGCCATGATGTGTGAGAGTCGAGTAGCAAGAAAAGATTTGGGTTTGGATTTGGGAGGGGTCGGTGTAGGTCTTGGTGTTGGAGTTGGGATTGGGCTCGGTGGAAGTGGTTCAGGATCCGGTGCAGGTGCAGGTTCCGGATCTAGCTCATCCTCTAGCTCTTCCAGCTCGAGCTCTAGCTCAAGTTCTGGTGGAGGAGGAGGAGGAGCAGGGTCAGAAGCTGGCTCGTCTGCTGGTTCTCATGCTGGATCTAGTTCGGGAAGTCGAGGAAGAGGGGGAGGCGGCGGCGGCGGTGGTGGAGGAGGAGGAGGTGGTGGTGGCGGTGGACGTGGAGGTGGATCTGGTGAGGGTTCAGGAGAGGGGAGCGGGTATGGCTCTGGACATGGAGGTGGACGTGGAGGTGGTGAAGATCGCAAATAAATGATACTTTAATTTTCTTGAAATATTTACGAATAAATTATGCATGCATGAATATGAATGCATTTAAGATATAATGGTTACTTATGTAGTAGTATATGATGAAAAGTGGCTTGTTGTTGTGATTTTTAGTCAAGACAAAGTGTTTTGGGTGTTTCATGTATTTATATTATTGTAATAGTTGGTGTTCTTTGCATGTAATCTAGCTTTGAATCAATGAGTAATTATGATTTGGAAAAGTTATTTTAATAAACACTTTAATCAATTAAATCATTAAAATATATATTAATTAAATTATTAAAATAGATATTGAAAACTTAACCGACGTTTACAAATGTTTTTGCATGCATAGCGCTCGGTATCTTACTTGTTCGTATGGTAAGATATATGCCTCGGTATCTTACTTGTTCGTATGGTAAGATGGATGGCTAAGCGTAGCTTCAATTTCTACCTTAGGCTAAGTGTAGTGGATGGAGCCCCTTGTGGGCGTTATGCGCCATGTGGCGTCCACGTCAGCATGAGGGGCTCCATGGCAAAAGTGGTGTAGTGGGGCTCCATGTATAACCCCCCTACCAATCATTACCTAATTATTTATTTAATCATTTTTTATATAATTTAATATTAAACATATTAAAAACTAAAATTAAAAAAAAAAACAAGACATAAAAACTAGAAGATTTTTTTTAAAAAAAAAAAACAAACTTACAACATTCTTAAAAAAACATGACAATTAAAAAAAAAAAACTAATCATCGTCTTGAACATCATCATACGCCTCATCCTCGTCGTCATCCCCATGCTCGTCGTTGTTGGAACCATGGCCAGCGTCTTCATCGTCATCACCATCATCATCATCATCATCATCATCGTCATCATCATCAGAGAAAACACCATCATCATCATCATCATCATTGTTATTTTCACCGACATCCGCATATTCATGACGATTTGCCCAAGTATGCTCCACCAAGTCCGCCATTAGTGCGTTATGTTTTTCTCTAGACCGCATCTCCGCCGAATTTTGAATGCGTTCTTCCATGGATGCTTCGGGCACAACAACTCGGTGTTCGGGATCGTAGTAGGAACAGATCGCATAGCCTCTGTCCTCCTTCACCATGTTGTGCATGATGATGATGCTACGCATGCAATCTTTCATTTTATCAAGCGTCCAAAGTCGGCAAGGATTTTTAATGAAGTGCCATTTCTTTACCAATGTGCCGAACGTACACTCGATACCCTTTCTTGCCGCTTCTTGAACCTTTTTGAAGCGCTGTCTTTTCTCATCAATAGGATCCTTGTAGGTCTTCACCATGAAAGAATATTCTGGGTATATACCATCACCCAATAGATAACCATGTGGATAATAGTTACCGTTTGCATAAAAAGAAGCTTTGGCACCTTTACCCGATACGTAATCCTCGATGATTTCGGACCCTTGCAAGACATTGATGTCATTGTTCGAACCGGCTACCCCAAAATGTGCGTGCCAAATCCATTGATCGCACGATGCCACGGCTTGAAGAATAACAGTCGGACCCTTTTGATCTCCTCGTGTGTATTGACCTTTCCATGCCGTAGGACAATTATCCCATTGCCAATGCTTGCAGTCGATACTTCCGATCATTCCCGGTAGACCATACTTCTTATCATGTCGGTCATACAGCAATTGTAGATCATTCCACGTCGGTTTTCTTAAATAACGTGGACCGTACAATATACGCATTCCTAGCACAATTTAAAAATAATATATGATGTAAAAATATTGAAAGAAGTTAAAAAAACAATAACAATTTCTAAAAATAATGGTAGAACAATTTTAAAGAATAATTATATTTAACATTTAAAATAAAACTACAACAATTTAAAAAAAAAAAACAATAACAATTTAAAAAAATACCTTTCGCAAAGTGTTCCAACGTATCTCGTGTCGTCTTTTCCGCCATTTTTAAATATTCGTCGTTGATGTCGGTCGTTGTCCCGTACGCCAAGACACGTAATGCGGAGGTAACCTTTTGAATAGCTGTAAATCCAAGCTTCCCGCGTGCGTCACAACGTTGTTGAAAATACGGAAACTCTCGTTCAAGATCGTTTACAATACGTAAGAACATTCGTTTACTCATCCGGAAACGATTGAAGAACGTCGCAGCACTTCGGTATGTAGGTCTGGCGGAAAAATAGTCGTTCATCAAGTTCCTATTTGCCGCCTCACGATCGCGTTCAACTTGCGTTCTACGTATAACGGGACGAGGAATGGGAGGTGGTTCCATTTGCATCACGTACGAAACGATCTCGTCTTCTATCTCATCGTCGAAATCGTAGAAAATAGAAGAAGAACTTGATTGTGGAGAGCTCATTTTTTTTAAAAAAATGGAAGAATATATATGTAGATGGAGAGTGTTGTGTGTAAAATATTGAAAGAATGTTGTGTATGTGTATATATATATATGAAGGGCTTAAGAAAAAAAAAAAAAAAAAAGGATTCAAACTAACCGTTCAACGGCTAGTTTTTTTGGAAACCACAATTCTCTCGGCGCCATGTACAAAACGCCCCTTGCAAAATTTCCTAAGATGGCGCCCCGGGGGGCGGTGGCCGGCGTTATAAGGGCGTTATGGGGCTCCATGGCGCCCCCATGGAGCCCCATTACGGACAGCCTTAGTGATTTCGATAATCAATTATTTTTTGTGACTTTTCCTTTAACAAGTCATCAACCAAAAACACCAAAAAAAAGTCGGTTGTCCAATAACTAGAAACTCAAAACTCGATTGAAAAAATGTTTGGAGTAAACTCACTCAGTTCGGTTTAAAAATGAAATTTTTTATGGTGTAATTTTTTAAAAAAAATATAAAGTATATCAAAGTTATTTTAGTTTTAAAAAGTTGGTAAAATTAATATTTATGAAAAAATCAACATTCCACATAGCAGTTGTCTATCAGTTCTTATGGTTTGTATAATAAAATAGAAGTGTATTTGATCATACCCTTATATGTATATGTTTTTTTTTTTTTTGTGTCACCATGTGATTTGAATCCTCGCTATATGAAAAGGCTAAGACTTGATACCGCTAGGCCAAAGACTCTTCAATTGTGTCTGTAAATGTTCAAAGTTGGTTCTTCATGAACGTTCATAACCGGTTTTCATTGTGAAATCGAAAACCGATAGTGATTACTGGTTCCAAACCGATTCCCACAAAACCGGTTGTATCAGTTTACAAACCTATTTGGTGTTTAAAACCTTTTTATTTCATCTCTAATTGCGATATTGAAACCTAATGTTTGTGAATTGTGAATGGTGGATATAATTAGAGGTGCAAAAACCGGTTTGAAAACCAAACCGGTTCAGTTCTCAAACCGGTTTTGACCAAAATCGGTTTTGGTCAAAACCGGTTTGGGGCCAAACCGGTTCGGTTACCAAACCGGTTTTGAGCACGAAATGTTGAAACCGATGAAACCGGTTCCGGTTAGAAACCGAACCGGTTTGGGAACTCAAACCGGTTTGAACCGGTTTTGTTTTGTTTTTGTTTTTTTTTTTACTTTATAAAAACAAAAAAAAAAACACACTTTTTATTGAATAAAAACTAAAAAAAACACACTTTTTATTGAATAAAAACTAAAAAAAACACACTTTTTATTGAATAAAAACATAAAAACAAGAAGTTCACACCTAAACGATTACAAAAGTAGCTAATTTAGTAATGGAAGATAATTGGTCCCGATATGTTTGAGTGTTTTTGAGAATTTGAGAAGTGGGATAATGTTTGTAAGAGATAATAGGAGTTATATAGGGTCAAAATGGCATAAAAGGGTTTAAAAACGGCTAGAAAAACGGTCACAAAAGCATCCCAACGGCTATATAACATATATATAACGGCTCTTAAAAGCATGTGAAGAAACCGGTTTGAAACCGGTTTCACTCAAACCGGTTTCCAAACCGGTTTGAGTGAAACCGGTTTCAAACCGGTTTCTTCACTTATACTACAAACCGGTCCAAACCGGTTCGGTTTCATCGGTTAAAAAATCGGTTTGGTCAAAACCGGTTTTGACCGGTTTGAAAACCGGTTTAATAACCGGTTTGACCACCCAAACCGGTTTGAGATTTGCACCTCTAGATATAATTAAAAAAACTGCGAAACACAAACAACCCCACACAATTAAAACGGGCCAGCCCAAACACATTATAGCCCAGCAACATGTCGGAGGGTTAACCGTTAGGCGTTAACACTTTTTAAACTTGCAATTTCACACATCAAAATAATATATTACCACTAAGTATTTAAGGGATTGATCCATCGGGCCTTGATCCGTCCCCCTTTACCAAAACAAATTAAGGGATTGAAAGATTATGTACTAAAATTAACTATTTGGTTTATTAATCCCTCATTCCCTCATCAGTACTCATATAAAATAAATAAAACATTCTCAAGCTCTTAGAGTCTTAAGTGAGAGCTACAAATTCTTTTATGGGCATAAGAAAGTTCTGATACATCAAGAATTCAAGATAGATTTATTGTTAAATTACCAGATTAGCTTAGGTCTTTGAAAAATAGATCTAAAGGGACGTTTGATTCGTGGATTGTAATGAAATTAAAATTGCAAAGTTATCCTTTTAAAATTGTGCTTACTAAAGAAATTTAAATTTGAATGTATTCATTTAATCAATGTAATTTTAGGCCATGTAATTTTTATTCATTAAAATGAAGAATTTTTAAGAAATCTTGAAATAATAATAAATTCCAGTGATTAAAGGAATTAATTGCATTTCAAAATTCTTTCGTTACTCAACCAAGAACAATTTTGAAAGGAAAAGCATATCAATTTCAATTTATTACATTCCACGAACCAAACGTCACATAAGGTTTTTATTCTGTGTCAAATTCATAGCCTTTTATTTGATTTACACCTTAGTTTATTTTAACTGCAAATATCTGGTTACTTAGGGGCTCATCATGTCCATTGGCGTAGCTTTTAAGGGACGGGAGGGGGCGTCCGACCCCCCGAATTTTTTTTGCGATGCAGGGGGTATATAGTTTTCGTGTAGAAAATTTCGATATACTCCGGTTTCGACCTCCCATTTATCCAAAAATTGGCGTTAGGAAAAAAAAAATAGATCCCGACCCCCCACTTGATATTTTCAAGTTTCGCCACTGATCATGGCAAACGATGTTAGCCATGACACGCTATGACCACAGTCCGTACGAGTAACCAGAACCTTCTGTGTTGCACATCAATCTCAGAGGAAATCCACAGTCCAAAGTCCTATTGTTATAAAACCCCTGACCCACCACTCTGATAACACCTTAATTATGTTTAATTTTTCATATTTTGCTTAAAAGCTAGCGATTAAAAACTAAGTAATAAACTAACAAAATAATACCCGAAGGTTTACATATCGGCAAGCAAAAAGTCATCCAATATTTTGCAAATCTGTTTAATTTCTGCCGTTAACGGAAAGTTGAGTTTTCTGTTAGCGGTGCAACTTATAAAAAGAATGATAATAGGTCCCTCGAAATCTAACACCTTCTCGCTTCAGCCCCTGAGCTCACCCGTGTTCCCCAATATAACCTGCACACAAATTCCAATAAAACAACATCCGGATTTCCTTCCAACAGAAACCGAATCAAATCCTGTTTCCACCTCAAAATTACTTTCAAAAATGCCGCCTTTAGAGGAGGAGCAACTCTTCCCTTCCACCCCCGGCAAAATCAAGATCGAACGCCCCGCCCACCACCACCCCATGAACCGGGGGATCCACCGATGTTTCGCCTCCACCTTCACCATGTTCCTCTGGGCCTTATTGCTCATCGCCCTAACGGCGTCGTATCTGAGCATCCAAAGCTTCGTCGACTCCGGCGGCCGTTACATCCACCGCCCCGTCCCCCGTCACCACGTCATCATCGGCGGGCCCCACTGGGAGAAACAAATCCGTTCCTCGGCTCAGATCCACCGTCCCCACGGCTTGTCGGTTCTCGTCACCGGCGCGGCCGGCTTCGTCGGCTCGCACGTCGCCCTGGCGCTGAAAAAACGCGGCGACGGCGTTGTGGGGGTTGACAATTTCAACGATTACTACGACGTGTCGTTGAAAAACGCGCGGCGCGCGCTTCTCGAAACCAACAACGTTTTCATCGTCGAAGGGGATATCAACAACGTGCGAGTTTTGGCGAAGCTTTTTGACGTTGTCGCGTTTACGCACGTGCTGCATCTGGCGGCGCAAGCCGGCGTGCGCTACGCCATGGAAAACCCTCATTCGTATGTTCACAGCAATATCGCGGGTTTAGTTACGCTTCTAGAGCAATGCAAATCGGCGGACCCGCAACCCGCGGTCGTATGGGCCAGCTCGAGCTCCGTTTACGGGTTAAACGAAAAGGCTCCGTTTTCCGAGTCGGACCGGACCGACCGGCCCGCTTCGCTCTACGCCGCCACAAAAAAGGCCGGCGAAGCCATCACGCATACTTACAACCATATCTACGGGTTGTCGGTAACCGGGTTGAGATTTTTCACGGTTTACGGCCCGTGGGGCCGACCCGATATGGCGTATTTTTCGTTTACGAAAAATATTCGTAACGGGAAACCGATAACGATATACCGGGGGAAGAATCGGGTGGATTTGGCCCGGGATTTTACGTATATTGATGATATTGTGAAAGGGTGTGTGGCGGCGTTGGATACGTCGGGTAAGAGTACCGGGTCGGGTGGGAAGAAGAGGGGGGCGGCGCCGTACCGGATATATAATTTGGGGAACACGGCGCCGGTGACGGTGCCGACGATGGTGAGTTTGTTGGAGAAGTATTTGAAGAAAAAAGCGAAGAAGCGAGTGGTGACGATGCTTGGAAACGGCGACGTTCCGTTCACACATGCGAATATCAGTTTAGCGCGGAGGGAACTCGGGTATAAACCGGAAACCGATTTGGCAACGGGGTTGAAAAAATTTGTTGACTGGTATGAATCTTATTACGTTGATGATCATGGGATGCCAGTAAATTATTAGTTTTTTTTAAATTTGTTTAGATTAGATTTTTTATGTATTTGTTTATTAGTATTTTTAGTGTAAAGAACGAAATTTTAATTGAAAATGAGGATTTTGTTTTTGATACATGGGATTAAATACAACAATTTTTATCCTTGGTTCAATTTTGTATTTATTTTAAATTAAATTTTAGTAATCTCAAGTTTGTGATTTTGAGAATCTAATTAAGTCAAGTTTGTGATTGTGTATTTCAAATTGAAAAATATTGGATTTGAATGTATTGTTTAAGTAATAATAAAAATATAAAGGATATTGCAATAAAAAGGTTAAATTTATAATTCTACAAGATGGCCAACGATCTTTTAGGTGAATTCAAATTTGTATTATATTAAGAAATTTTGAAATCGATTTGATTAAACCGAATTTGAAATAATAAATAAGTAATGAAATATTTTAGCAACCAAATAGTTCAAATAAATAAATTGAAATTAAATAAGGAGCTTTTTCGAATTTAATTTGATGCGAAATGTTCTAAGAACTATGTCTTTTTGGTTAAATTTTATCAAAACTAGATACTTTTAGATAAATTTGTATAAAATGCTAACCGGTAGAAACAAATAAAAACTGAATTCAAATTCGTAATTAGGTTAAATCGGATAGAGTTAGTATGTAGTTAAAAGTTGTGAGGGACTAGTTTTGTGCCAATGAGAAGCAGGAGGGGTTGTTGGTGACATTTACTAAAGTCGAAAAATTAGACGCGTAATCAAAGTGGACCAGCTGGATCGTACGAGACTGGGCCCAGCTGTTAAATTCTACTTTTCGTCCCTCTGTCTTGTGGTTCTCGTTAAAATGATTAGGACGCATGATTCAGAGACTCCAAATGTAATTTTTTAGTTTATTAACAAATAATTTATAATCTTTTTTACTTTCGATTTTAATTGTATTTGTTGTTTCTTTTCTTTTTTTCGAAAATAAGTTTCAGATTGCTTAGGATAAAATCACAATCGATGCTTTATAAAATTCATATTCGTAGAATAATATTTTTTTGTGGGGCCTTTATTCTTCATAAATTACTTCTTTTTAGTAAATATACAAAAGTAGGACATTGTTTTGTGTAAGTGGACAATATCGTATTGGACAAAATGTCTTAAGTAAGTTGTTCTTTTTTCCTTTAATGAACATGAAGTAAATAACAAACCTAATAAGTAAGTAATAAAGGGTTTATAACCTAGCGCTATCAAAACGTGTAATAAAATGAATTTAAATTGTGTATGAGTTGGCGACGTAACATAGTCATTTATGAAGGTTGTAGACACGTTTCCCATATAATTGAATATCATTTTGATATAATTCTCTGGCTATTTAATTGGTGTGTTTCCTTTAATTAAGAAATTATAGAAGCTAATTCTCTTTTGTTTTCTTCTGAGGTAGGGATTTATTTTATGTTAATATTTGAAGCAAGTCGGTGCGATTTAGTTGGGGGATTGGTTCGGGGTGAGTTGTGACCAATGTTTTAAAAACCGGTTGAACCGGTCCGGTTGAACCGGTTCAACCGCCAACCGGTCCCCTCACCGGTTTTTTAATCTCCGGTTTTTTGGACATAACCGGACCGTTTTGAACCGGCCGGTTTTCCGGTTTTTTCCGGTTTTTTCCGGTTGAACCGGTCCGGTTCAACCGGTTTTCTGACAAACTTTTTTTTTTTTAAATTTTTTTTTAACTTTTTTTTTATTTTTTTATTTTTTAAAGTTTAAAACTTATATTTTCTTATGAAATACATATTTGATATTATTTTTGAGTGGATTATAATTGTATTTTAACTACTTTTGTTGGGGTGTACAAGTTTATTAGCATTTTTATAAAAAAATATATATAAATCCTCTAACCGGTTCAACCACCCGGTCTAACCGGTCCGACCGGTCGAAACGGTCTCGGAAGGTTTTCCGGTTCAACTAAAAAACCGGTTTTTAAAACATTGGTTGTGACATCATATGAAGCGTACATTTTCTAAACTTTGGTCCGTCTATCGGTGATTTCTAGAAAGATAGGGAGAGGAGACTATACGCTATTTTTGGTTGGGTGGTGGATAATGTGATTCTCACAAAAATTCCCGAGACTTTTTGTTTATAATTTACAAATAAAAAAAAATAACAAAATAAAATAGGACATTACAAAATAAATGCACCCCATTTAGGTTGTGATGAATGAAATTTAACCCTTTTCTAAAGCTTGTGTCTCTATCCTATATTCATTCTCTAGCTTTTTTTCCCTAATCCAATGGATGAGCAATCTAGTGTTTATCTAAAACTTTTTTCAAGATAAGAATTCTATGATTCATTAAATCATAACCAAGAACTCCATTAATTGAAGGTAAACAATTAAGGTTTGTGCTTGGTGAATTAAATACTAGAACCTGTGGTTGGGCACATCACCTAATCTTAATGTATGTCTCTGTCCCTTGAGGACAATAAGGGGGGACGGAGTGGGGGCGGCTTCGACCGTCGACTTCACCAGCTTCTCTATGAATTCTTTGTATGATCAACGAGAAGTAGCCGGAAGGGGAGAGAAAGGAAGTCGTGAGATGTGGTGGGACCAAGAAGGTGGGGTGGGATGATTTTATTGGTTGGTCGATGGGACCCACTCTTTTTTATTTAAATAAAAAACATTTTATTTATATCCCTTAAATCTTATCACTCTCCTATAAAAATTTTCAAAAATTTTACTTCCTTCTCTCTCGTGTGTAACACACTCTTATTGGTTACAACCAATTCTTCATAAACCAAAAAAAAAAACCCACCATTCCCCCACCCTAATATTTTCATATGTTTTGACTTGTTTGTTTTTCACCTCAGTAGTAAAAAATCTTGAATCCATCACTATGCGCAGAACAAAGCAATGATCGAAGATGCAGTTAAAAAATCTTGAATCCACCACATGTTTGTTTTTTTACTTTCACCATGATGCTAAGACTCCTCTTAATGTCATGGGAAAAACCGAATAGTGGCTCCTGCGGTTTGCCCACCCTCTATGAATCCCCTCCTTAAGGACAAGGAAAAATCGTCTGGCGGATGTGACACGCACCCCATACACATAATCGTCTATTCATTTAGACCATATGGTATACCACCACTAAACCCTCTATTGGTTGAAGCCACGCAGAACCACGACGCTAAACACTACCCCCACCTGCGTGGGTGGGTTGCACAAGTTTAATTATTAAAATATATCTATAATAAAATAATAATTTAATAAAGGAGTCGAGACAAAGTCAAGCTCAAATAATATCTCATGCGTCGAGCTTGAGCACTCTTAGCTCTAAACAAGCTGAGTTTAAGCCTAGCCGTGCTCAAGCTCACAGCTCATTTACATCTTTAATTCAAAGCACAATCACTAGTACACCATATACCCAAACGATATCTTACATAAAAACAGCAAAAATATTGACGAGACAAAGTCTAAGGGCAAGAATGAAAATTTGAAGAAAATATAGTGGCTATTTTCTAAGGCCTAAATTTGTACTTTGAGGGTCACTATTGGATTTTCCAGCTGTTGGCTGCCAGCTTTAACTTGCAGTCAAGCCCATGGGATTTGTGGTGTGTGGCAGTGACAGCCTGGAATTTGTACAAAACACTAGATTTTCTTTAAATTTTCATTCATTTCAGAGTGTCCGTACATGGTGATATATATTATTTAGGTTTTGAATAGAAGAAAATAATAGACGTTCATCAAAGTTTAATATCGTTTTAAAAACACTATAGCTTTCAAAATTCAAATGATAGCATTTTAATTCTAAATGGTTCAACAATCCAACCTAAGCTGAACAGTAACCAGATACAAACGGGACCGAACCAAAACCAGAAATCGGTGGTTTTAAAAGGCCATAGACCACACAGATGTATACCAACTTTGAACCAGGAAGGTTCAGTTTATACATGGTCAATCCAAACTTCCTATTTTTCGCTTAGTGTTGACTATAAGCTTCTCAGACCGTTAACATTTACGATACAAGAATCATATTTAAACTGAATTAAAAGTTAGCAAGGTGAGTTTTAAAGAGTTAAAAAGAAGTACAACATATTACATTTGATGCCTCTGGAATTGGTGTTTGTTGTGATGCCAATAGCACCAAAATAACAAGAAAGCAAATTCATAGGATTAAAATGCTTTTTGTCTCCAAATCTAAAAAACAAACCTGGTTCCTTCCTGCTGCTGTCTTTGGTTTTTCTATTTAAAAAAACAGAACTCGCAATCGGGTTTCAAACTTTGAGGGCAGCTTTGTGAACCATGGTTTCCTTGTGAATTTGGTGACAACTTTTCTCAACAAGGTCAAGTAGCTTCTCCAAGTTGGTGGCCCATGAGTTTAAAATGTCATTGCTGTCCTTGGCTGACTCAAAGCATACTATTCCCATAGGTCTGTCTACCTTTGCTACCAGTGCTTTTGATACCACCATATCAGATAAATGTTTTTCAGCTTCCTGAAATATATATATATATAATTAAATAAACATTTTATTAAAGTAAATAACATAAAGAAAATGTAACCATGTTTGTGAAAAGCAGACCTCAACAGTAAGACACAGAAGCTCAGCTAGCCGTTTTACCGTTATCCTTGCATAGTACTTTGAGACAACAAGGATATTCTGAAAACAAAAATCATAAGATGTCCGGTGAGTAAATATACATTTTATTTAAACCTGGCAACGACCATGACCTATTCAATAAGCGGGGTAGATTTCGGTAATTATTGTTTGTTAAATGGGTTGGCTTAGAGTACCGATTGGCGGTTGCTACTGTTATCACTAGTCGCCGTAAAAACATATATAGTAGTTAAACTCATTTTGATACTTTTCTTCCTAATTGGCCCGTTACAACCAGGGCCCATTTTGGTTAAAACCCATTTTCACCTTTGATACCTATTAAAAACGACTTGCTTTGACCTGCATCCCGTTTGATTTGAGACCCAACCCAAGCAGCCTGGTTTACCAGGCTTAATCATAATAATAATAATAAAAACATGCATGAAAAATGAGAGTTTAATTATTTACATGCTCTATAACTCTCTCCTTGAGATCACCAGCCGCTTTGTCTCCTAAAGAGCCACCTAACATGTTCTTTTCATTCTCAAACTCATCCTTGAATGTGTTCCACAAACCAGTCCACTGAATCACCTCCATTGTGACAAGTTGTTTTAGAAGTGACCTTTAAAACAATATAATAATTGGTTAATTACGGCGCTGGAAGAACAATATTATCAAAATCTTTAAATAAAACGATTGGTAAAAAATATTGGTTCGGGCACCTGAAATGAGGAATTTCTGATAGATTTTTATCATTCAAAGTTGAGTTTAAGAGGCTTGACTGCATAGGATCATGTGGTGCCAGTACTAAATACCAGCAAATTTTTCTCAAAACCTGTGCACATATCAAGCATATGTGTTATCAGTTTATCATTATACAATGTGTACATACATAGAGGCGTTCATTTTAGGAACCAATAATATTTTGAAAACTCAAGAACCGCCTTATCCCTCGTACTTTTTATTATATATAGTGACTAGAATGCATATGGATTTCACTATATTTAACGTGTTTTTTTAAGAAAATGTGGTATTTATAGGTTTTTGTGAAAATGCAGATATGCACATGAGTACATTTTATACTTTCTCTAAAACGATTCCGTAAAGGAAATAAAACATTGTTTTTTAAATTCTATGTCTTTCACTGAAGCAGATATACTCATATACATGTCTTGTGTGGTTCTCGCGGTTTTCAACATACTATTGGTTCTGAAAAGAACACGTAACTATATACATATATGTGTGTGCCATTGTAAAGGAATGGGGGTAGGGTGAACATAAAAAGACAGTATTAATGTTTATAATAAAGAAATTCATGAACCAAAAAAGTCAAGAAATATTTACTGGGATCCACTTAGCAGGGTCCTCTTTGACCGAAGGGATCTCATAAATTGATTTGTAACACCGGCATATTTCAAGATAGTCATTGCTGTGTGAGTAGTATCTACATAATAGACAAAACAGAAATTAATAATAAGCATTTAACAATGAAAGAAGAAAAAAATTAAGAATTGATTAAAAAAATAGTAAGTGATAATTGTGCTCTCAATTGATAAATAATCACTTTCTACTATCTAGTGTTTGGGTATACAGCAAAACTGACTCTGATTGTTACAGATCAGATACCAGTTTAGGAGTAGTTGCAGAGAGAGAGAGCAGAATTTGCCAAACACTCAAAGAACTAGCTAATGCTTATCAGATTATATATAGTTTTAAGTAATAAATTTACATAAGAAACTTCAAAACCATGATGTAAAGGTCTCGAAGCCATAAAAGTTATAACAAATAATCTTAATAATAACCATAGATGGCATGCCAATTCATCTTTCAATACCAGACCTCAAAGTAGGAATGGTGAAACATAACTTACCGAATCATGAGTTCATAATAGATCCGCTTCAATTCAAACAATGATGGTATATACGCAGGGGCTTCTTCAACAATGCTCTCACCTTCTTTTGGTTTCTTCTTCTCTTTTGATGTATCAGCGTCAAAAACTCTTGGACTGATCTTTCTAGAAAGAATCTGTGCACGCACGTAATCTTGGCGGTCTAAACACAAACGAACCTGCACATAATAAAGTTCAGGGCACCATAATCTTATTCCAAATATCAATGTTCAAAAGCTCAATATACCGCCTACTTGTTCAAGAATAAATGCAATCTTTTCAGTTTTTGCCATAGCACCAAAAGTTTCCACCTGTAATAATACATAACCTCCATTTAGGATATCAGAAGCGAAGATAAAAATAGCTTGATTGAAACAAAATTGTATAATAACTGACCGCAATCTCCTGCATCAAATCAGCAGCCTCGGCTATTTGCCCTTGTTCTTCCTTAATCTTAGCTAGCCTCTTAATTAATCGGGCTCTTTCGATTTCAACATAAATCTACTGACCAAAAAGACGAATTAAAGAGCAAACAAAGAATCATAAGTTGACGAACACATTCTCATATATAAAACCAAGCTTACTTTCCCGGCGGATACACTGTTAAGTGTTTTGATAAGCTCGATCTTAGTTTCAACATCTGGAGTCTCGTCAATATATTGCATTGCTTGTTGCACCATAGCAGTGACAGCCTTAATTGTAAAAATAACATCAGATTATATAAATTTAGATAAAATATTATGTAGGAAAATTGTATAGCATACTGTCATACAGAAAACAAAAACAAGAAAGCACAACATATGTAAGCAAATCATATGTCAAAACACACTATCACACAAATAATTAACCTGGTATGAGTGTCTAACCACCTCCCTACAGAAACAGAACACCAAAAACTGGTGATTATGTCATGATCTCAAAAGACAATGTCATCACTATTAAAAAAGCAGGAACCTTCCAAATCCTACCGCTGATGGTTCCTTTCTGGTTTTGAAGAAAATTAACGACATCCTAAAAGATTGATCATCCGGTCATAATATCTCAGTTGCTTTTGATGCCACGGATTTGTCACCTTACAAAGAAAATAGTGAAGAAGACGAATGGAGGACTAGTCTTTTTCAAACAAGGAGCAATAAACAAATAAGCATACATAGTAAAATCCAACATATAGCAGGATTGCTGGTAGGGTGAAGGGGATGGGGACAAACATTTACTCAAACCCAACGAATATCCCAGAGGCAATCCCATAGTGCATATCTCTAATTACCTATATATCAGTATATCTCCATGTAACCTACTCTCTCCTCAAGACTATCCCAAATCACTCTCAAAGTTAATGAATTCCATACACAAATCCCTCTTCTTCTCCCTGTACCTTTCCATTGAATGTGTGTCGCCCCCGTAGTAGACCACAAAGCCCCAATTGGTATTCACCATAACCTAACTCTCATTTCAAGAGAGGAGCATGATCTAGTTAATTAGGAATCAATGAAAATCAATGATAATTTCTATCTCAAACGACTATGTCATCACTAATCAACATCCTTTATGTTTTACCAAGTTGTTTTTGGTGTCGAATTTTAAACATGCATCCTTGATAGGAAACAAGCCAACTAGCAGAACACTTAGCATCGCACCATCGCCATGATGAAAGATGCTTTCCAATAATTCAGATCGTTAGGAGCCAAAAAAGGCCATTTCTATGATTAGGATTTTTAAGCTGTATGTTATTCATAGTTATCTTTAGGAATTAGGACAAAAATTTACTTTCCCTCCAGCTCCAAGATATCATTTAGGATTTAGGTTAATCATCTCATAGGTTGCCTATATAAGAACTTGGTTTGTTTTATCACTTTTATGTTAATTCAGTTTCATGAGTTCTAAGAAAAATTTAGAATAACCCCACTGGGGATTTAATTATCACTCTTTTCAATTCATTTGTGTGTTCAGCAATTCAATCATAACAATCATTATCAACAATTAACAATGATGCCTCGTTGAAATATCAAGACAACCCGACTAAATTTTGGAAGGACGTGGATTTTAAGAGGGACTTAACTATTAAGCATTAGAATCAAACCAAACAACACAAGCTTGCTAGGCGGCAATTTTAGCGGCGTGCATGGAGCGATTCGGTTCGGTATTTAGCACACTGAACCGAAACCAAAATTTTCAGTTACAAGATTTTGAAAACCGATGGGTTTCGGTTAATCGTTTATTGTTGGTCATTCAGTTCCGTTTGGTTCGGTTAACCATTAAACGGAACTTTTGGAAAGGGCTAAAAAATTAAAACTTGTATTAAGAAATTAACTAGAAATCAAACCCAAGTGAACATTATAACCAAATAGGCTAACTATTATACCCATTTAATAAAAACAATGGGATTAAAACCCAAACAAAAATGCTTAGTCTCTTCTTTATATATAGAGGAGAAATCTTAAGTTAACTCATGGGACCATGTGGGATAACCCGTCAAAGCAAAACTAGTTAGACAGCCATTGAAAACCTTAGTCCCATAAGCCCATAAGTCCATGACCAAAATTACATACTATGATTATCATCATTAAACATTGTTCAATGACATAAAATAACTAAACGGTCTTTTTAGGTGAAGTGTTTACATAGAAGATGCATATGACTACTAAACAAATACGTCACTAGAAAAAACTTGTGTATAAAACAGGGTTATCATTCATCTTTTATGTCCACACACTAGACATACAGATTTGTTGCACTTAATGCTAACATCAATCTCTACACTACTCAACTTCATAACCACTTTTATGACTACATAATGAGTAGTCAAACTTAAATATATTAGATTTATTAGTGTCCAGTCTCACAAAATTCAACAACACATGTTCACATTCCTTGTTGGTTAATCAAATAATAAAATTCTACATTTCAATTACTAATATTGTCATGGGTACACTAATAGTCATGACCAAAACTACACCACAATCAAATAATAAAATTCTACATTATGAATACACCAATAGTCATGACCAAAATTACACTAACCAAGTGGTCTATATGTTGTATATAAAGCACACATCAATGGTTATGCATCATTTTCATCACGATATTAGGTGCTACCAACATGAAGATTATAGTCACTAAACGGTTAATTAAATATGGTTAGAACCATTAAGTTTAATACTAGTTCGAATCGGTTAATTCAGTTACTACTCACATATACCAAAACCGAATGATAATTCAGTTAATAATTTACGCCTTAACCGAAACATCGGTTAGTTCGTTGAGTTAAATTGGTTAATCCGATTACGTTTGGGTTAATTCAGTTATATGCTCAAACCTAGGCGGCATTAATGTTGTACCGGCAGTTACCAACTCTAAGGTCGTGTTTGGCGCACCATAAGCTAGCTTTTTTACGTTACCAAACGGGGCTTTTTTTAATAACTAGTTTTTTAAAAAAAGCCCCATTTGGTAATGTCAAAAAGCTAGCTTTTGAAAAAGCTAGTTGGAGTAGCGTTTTAACTTGCTTTTATAATATTTCCAGTTTTACCTTTCCCTAACTTATAAATAATAAGGTTGTGTTTGGCGAGCTGATAAAAATTAACATTTGGTAAAAACTAGCTGAAAAATAACATAAAAGTACATGTATATAAATAAATTAAAATTTAAAAACAAAATATAAACAAGAGAGCATCATTACTTGATGCATCGACAAACATTGGATTTAATGAGGGAGCTACACAACTCATTCCCTGTTGCCACAGCATCACCAAATAAATGATCCCATTTTTCTTCTACTTGTGGGCAAACTCCTTTAATTCGAAACTTCTTCGATTCAAGTTTCTCCTACAAAATAAATTATTACGTCACTATAATACCATAACAACAATCACTAATACGAATTAAAATATACGAGCCATACCTTCAGTTTTCTTTCCCACCAATCATTTGAACAATCTAGCCTTCAGGTTGTTGGATTCCAACCTAAACCGGTTTCTCCCATTTTTTAAAATTTCCAAAGGCGCCAATCTTTCGTCATGTTGTCATATTTGTTCTTCAAGCTTTTAGATGGAACTCGTTTACCAAACGTTTTCATAAACAGCTCTTCTAGGTCTTTCCATTTAATAAGTTGAGTACGTCCATTCTTTGCAATGTAGTTAATGACAACATCACAAAACATTAGTCAACTCATTAACGAACGAGAATACTGTAATGTTTTGTGATGTTGTCATTAACTACATTACAAAGAATGGACGTATTCAACTCATTAAATGGAAAGACCTAGAAGAGTTATTTATGAAAACGTTTGGTAAATGAGTTCCATTTAAAAGCCTGAAGAACAAAAACACAAATATGACAGCATGAAGAAAGATTGGCGCCTTTGGAAATTTTAAAAAATGGGAGAAACCGGTTTAGGTTGGAATCCAACAACCGGAAGGCTAGATTGTTCAAATAATTGGTGGGAAAGAAAACTGAAGGTTTGGCTCGTATATAATAATTCGTATTAGTGGTTGTTGTTATAGTATTATAGTGACATAATAATTTATTTTGTAGGAGAAACTTGAATCGAAGAAGTTTCGAAATAAAGGAGTTTACCCACGAGTAGAAGAAAAATGAGATCATTTATTTGGTGATGTTGTGGCAACAGGAGTGAGTTGAGTAGCTACCTCATTAAATCCAGAGTTTGTTGATGCATCAAGTAATGATGCTCCCTCGTTTATATTTTGTTTTTAAATTTTAATTTATTTTTATACATGTACTTTTATGCTCGTTTTACATTTTTCAGCTAGTTTTACCAAACGTTAATTTTTATTAGCTAGCAACTAGCTTTTCAGCTAGTGCGTCAGACACAACCTAAGAGACTTTAGTGTAAGAAACACCAAATAATACAAACTCTACATAGCTATATGCATCGACCCACAGTTGGCCTAATTGTCATGCTTCCAAAAGTCCTAATTCCCAAATATCAATCAAGTTCCCTAGTCCTAATGACTAAGAACGATAGAAGACTCGGTGTCTAAAACTTATCAAACTCCTAATAGTCCTTCCAAGAATGAAGGCAATCTACCTAATTAGTATTTTTGAGTTTAGATACACTATGTATGTTTTATCAATAAGTTCAGATGAGAGGCTTCCATTGTTCTTGCTACACAAACTGAACTTTGGTAGAGTACATATACAGCTTACATCCCCAGAAACTTTTATTATAGTATCAGCTTCGTTCTGCATACATCTGACAGATTCAATTGACCCTATATTCCACCTAAATGTACCTCAAAGCAACACATAAATCAAGCCTGAATAAATTATAGCCTATTAAAAGACAATAACAGAGTTTATAAACTCACTAAATTCTTTCACTTGGTAGAGTTCATAAACAGGCCCCTACAAATTCAAGCTACAATACTTAATTTTCCAAAATCTAATATACTAACTTATGTATACAGTTAGAAACACGACTCTTGACTCGCCATAAATCCATCAAGCGCAAACAATTTTAATAGACTCATCGACACGAATCAAGCATCTGAATTACAAGTAGCTTGGATCACTATGTCATCTTAAAACCAAAAGGCGCTCTATCTACTCAAAGCTAGTTTAGAACTTTTACCTGCTTCAATTGACCGCGTCGCTTCGACAACACAACAATCTGATCATTTAGCGTCTTCCAAGCACGACTTTCGAAGCAAAGTTGAAGAATGTCGATCGCTGCCTTCTTTGTACCGGCTACGTCGCCATTCAGTCGCATCTGCTTCTCCACATTCAACAACGACTCTATTTGCGACTCCAAACTGCCTACTCCGTCCTGGAAAAAACGCATAATAAACATAGAGTTTCGATTAGGGGATGTTGAATTACGATCACATAAGAGAATAATATCGGAATCCTGGTGCAAAATTTACCATTTTGGCTGAAGAAATCGTTGAATCGATTGAAAACTGGAATATTATGAACCCTAGGAGCGATGGGGATCGGGGAAGAAGAAGAAACTCCTGAGAGGAAGCAATCTATGGCTTGATGAACAAGCCGCTGTGGAAATAGATTTGTCAAAACGGGCCATCTGAAGTTTTTTAGTTCTAGTCCAAGAAAAGTACGGCCCAGACTCACTATCTACTTGGCCCATCTTAACACTAACCGGCCCATTTAAGCAATAGATTTTGGTATTCTTGTTCGACTCCTATTCGATGGCATTTTATAAAAAACAATAATAATATATTGTTATGATATTCTTACTTTTATCTATGTTCCGTCTAAATGTTATCTATCTATCTATCTTAAACCTAATAAAGCAATAAAATGTGTGCCACATGTCTCATTTATAAGGATCCACATCACCATCGCCACATGTCAAGCTTACATTGAATTCCCAATTTAGTAAATCATCAATTAAGACTAATTATCAATTTTCTCAAAACTAAAATTTTATTCTAAAATTTTGATAAAATTAATGTATAGATTTGATTAATTTAGTCAATAATTTTAGTCTTTTGTGAAAAGTAATCAACAACTTGTCAAACATAATTTTCAAATTTCTTGATCATTATTTTTTATCTAATATTATAAATCTATATTAAGCCCGTGTAATACACGGGTTACTAACCTATTGCCTAATAAATGATTACAAGCTATGACACTTGTCATTACCACATTACACCTCATAAATAATTTCCCACCCAAACCTACTTACCTAATAAATGAATTCTTCTTGGTTTAAAATTATATTCTATTTTTAATCATGATATCTTTTTCTTTATTTATATTTATGTATTTATGACAGCCATATACTAATTTAATCTTATTTTTATTTAAATTCGTATTTTTTTAAAACACCGTTATAATATTCATTTGAATAAATGTTTTAAAATTTTATTAAAATACTAATAAACCCTTATTTAGTATTTTTCAAAATAATTGTAATGAAACATTATATTCACCTAATTTTCAATACGGGCTTAAGGTCTTAAGTTTGCAAATCATAAATCAAACGCAGTCATATTCAAGGTTGCATTGTTTTTTAGAACTTTTTTTAAACATGGTTATCTTAATGTTGCATTATCTAAAGATACAATTAAACACACTCAAAATAATGTTTTTTATAAAGATGCTAAACTCGTCAATACCATATTATGAATTATAATTATAAATTTTATTTTTCATTATTTAATATAATACAATATGTAACTCAAATAATAAGAAGAATATACCTAAATTATCAATTTTATATATACTAATTAGTCATCCCGTATAATATACGGGTTCTATCCTAGTAATAATAATATATTGTTACGACATTCTTACTTTTATCTCTGTTCCGTCTAAATGTTATACAAACTAAAGTTGTGCGAGGTAATGTATTACTCATCAGAGCACGAGCACAAACATACAAATCGTTAAAATTGTTTCAAGGGTTCTTTTATTACGGTTATTTTCCTTATTACATCTAATAAAGCTTGATGTTTATTGATATTCTGGATTTTTCAGTTTAGTGTGTTTATTTTTATTAACGTTTCAATGTGTTTCTTTTGCATCAAATGTAACTATACTTGCCTTTATACCTTGTACTTTTGCATTTGTTTTTCTGTGCTTTTTTACACAACCACCTTTTGACACATTACCCATCACATGTTTTTAGTATTTTAGGTTTATTTAGTTTTTATCTTATAATTTTAAAATATATTTTATTAAAATATAGATTATGCCATTATGAGATGCTCATTTTTATCTATGTTTGATTGTGAGTTTCATTTAAAACAGGGTTGTGTGTAAAAACAAATCAAAAGCGGAAACATACATGTTAAAATTGCTTACAAATTTCAATATTTTACTTGCTTTTGTTTAAAGAGATATTTTGGTAAATGGTAATCAAAGAAGGTTCCATTGCAAAGTTTGAGATTCATCGATATGATTATCTTCATTCGTGGTTTTCTAGTGTCCAAAATATTAAGAAAAAGATTGCATGAACTATTTTCCTTCATTTCTTTGACCCCAATATGTGTTTTAAGGTACGTGGTCCACGATTTCCGAATCGATAAGAAGTTCGCGTGGACCTCATAAATATCAACGTTACTTTCTGCATTGCTACGGTTGAGTTTTGTATGAGCAACTACCACTTTGATACGACATTAATTTAAGACGAGTGGCCTTGAAATCGTCTTGTAGTATTATTTTATTTAAAATGTAGGATTTTAACATTTTTCTTATTTGATTTGACCAGTCGCGTTGAATTGTCTTTCTTTCTCTTTTCAAAGATTCTTTAAATCGTCTAATAAACTTGATACCTGTATTTGTAAGTTGGCAATTGATTTTAAGCAAGACCAATAATAATGTCCATATATTAGAACTTTCAAAAAATAAATAATTAATATTTATGAGAGGTGTTTATATATAAACATGCAAGAAAAATGTATGAGATATGATAAATAGAGAGAGGATCATTTGAGAACTAATTTGTTGAAAGAACTTTTAAGAATCATTTTAAGCCACTAATTATATTTACATATACCCCTCTCATTATTGTAGTGGTCCCTAACTGAAATTAGTGGTGGAGATTTAGTTCTCAAAAGTTCTTAAAACAAAAAGTTCTCATTTGAACTTAACCCTATGATAAATATTTGTAAAACGCTATAACTTTGACCTTTCTTAAAGTTATCGATTTAAGTAACCAGTTCACACATCGGAGTATATAAGTTGTAATGGTTTGGAAGCAACAAATGACTTATGACCAAAGGGTAATCAATGACTTTTATTGATACACAAGATTCACATGAGCATGAAGATTTGACATACTTTTAAAATTAAAACCTAGACACTTAGGCTGTGTTTGACGCACTAGCTGAAAAGCTAGCTTCTAGCTAATAAGTTAGCTGCTAGCTGATAAATTATAAGCTAGCTGATAAAAAAAACGTTTGGTAAAAACTAGCTGATAAACTAGCTGAATAATATAAAATGACATAAAAGTACATGTCATAAATGTAAATAAAGATATTTATTTATAAGTTAGGAAATGGTAAAACTATAAATATTATAAAAGCTAGTTGAAAAGCTAGTTGAAACGCTACTCCAACTAGCTTTTCAAAAGCTAGCTTATAAGCTAGCTTTTTGACGTTACCAAACGGAGCTTTTAAAAAAAGCTAGCTTATTAAAAAAAGTTCTGTTTGGTAACGTCGAAAGGCTAGCTTATAAGCTAGCTGATAAGCTAACTTATGACGCGCCAAACACAGCCTTAACAATGCACTGAAAACACTTTGAGAGAAGGTTTTGGTGCCAATCAAGGAGGAAGTTGTGGTGATGTGGTTGACTTGAGAAAAAAATCGAGAGGGGGGAAATTCAACAGAAACTTGGCTAGTTTGGCATAATTTTGAAACTAAATTGAGGTCACATCGTAAACGCGAAACACACAAAACATTTGGTAGATGTAGAGTTTTGAAAGTTGTGGTAACATGATCTTGACTAATATGCGATATAGTAAGGTAAGGTTTCCCCATCATCGAGGATGATTTCATCTGGACCACCGTACTTAGAGAGATTTTGAAGGGTAGCATGATTGGTAGACAATGGTTAGGCGCACCAATATCGAATAGCCAAGTTGCAACAGAGTTAGTGTAGCAAGATGTTGTGACATTTGCCATAGAAGTTGAGGCTTGAGCATTCATAACTGAGATGCTGTTTTCCTTGAGAAAACGAGAAGTTTTATGCAATCACACGTGTTATGTCATGGAATACTACAAAATTGACAGAAGCTTGTTGAACGATTGTTACGAGTTGTACCCAGTTGTTGTGTGGTCCAATGATTGTGCTTTAAATGCTAATGATTGTTGGGAGAGAAAAGAGCATGGTCCCAAACCAGAAGCAAGTGTTGTTTTTGAACGAGTAGAGTTCCTATCTTGCGGTCTTTGTTTGTTGGTGTAGTTAACAGTTGTAAAAGCTGATTTAGTTAGTGATTGTACTTCTTTTAGGGACTTTTCAAAGTCAAAGAAGCTTGTTAAACAATTTCGGGAAGGAGATTGAAGTCTCACAAACCTTAAGTGCAGCGGCTGTTAGGGTGGGGGGTATGCATGCCTATGGCATGAATTTGAAACATAAACAGGAAAGAGAAAAATGGTGTAGAATTTATGTTTTTGGTGGTGGGTATGGTTGCCTAAACATAATTCTCGGCAAACTTACATAGTTTTGTGAAGTGGGACCACCGTCACACACACATAATTCTCGGCATGAATATGCCGAAATTTGGAAGGGAGGATGCCGCAAAGGGTATGCCGATTTGAGAGGTATGGATGCCTAAGGATTGCCAATAACCATGCCAAGGATATGCCGCACCATACCCCCACCCAGGGGCGGACCTACTTGGGTCCCAGGGGTAGCGCCCGCTACCCCTGAACTTTTACCCCGACGTGCAATTTTTTTTTTAATAGGTTTTCGGTTTTTCGCGACCCCTGAAACAAATTTTTCGCGACCCCTGGAAGAAATTTTATGGCTTTTACTTAATAATATGATCAAAAGCCCCTTAAAAATATGATTAAATGCCCGTTAACTACCTAAAAAAATTTTTCGGGGGCGCTGCCCCCGAACCCCCGTTAGTCCCCGCTACCCCTGATATTCTTTCCTGGATCCGCCACTGCCCCCACCATTAGTTTTATGAAAAAATGAGTAGCTACACCGACTTAAACAATGGTAGTATTAGGGTTGCCATATCAACGTATGGTGTAACTGAAAATAAATGATTTACGTTAAAAATATACAAATTTTATTTTAGCCAAATACAACATAGGAAATCCGCTAATTTAGAAGCTAAAATAAGAAAACTACAGTACAATATTAACAAAAAGTAATACATTGATTTTGAATTCAAACGGGAGTGGATATCCTACACGTCTACGAAAAAATATCTTTATAAAATACCAGTCTCCTCATGTATATATTCTTAACTAGTTTTTGATACCCGTGCGACGCACGGGCGGATTTTAATAAAAAAGAATCCAAAATTTAACATATTATAATAAATGTAATTCGATAAGTTGAATTAAATTAACATTCAACAATATAAAAACGTTAAATATTTTAGAATACATACTTATAAACAACATTTTATTTTTTGTTTGTCATTTTTCCATCTTCGTCTAATATGAGAAGTTTTATTCCATCGATATCACGGGGAGATATATGGTTTACCTGGAATCGACACCCGTGCGACGCACGGGTGGATTTTAAAAAAATAATAGTTATTATTAAGGTATAGTATAAAAAATAATAATTATTATTAAGGTATAGTATAAAAAAATAATAATAACAACGTTGGAGTCAAAAATATTTTTATGGTCTAAATGAATTTAAATACTTTTAAATTTGTATTTGCTATAATCTCTTTGACGGTAACTAATAATATATTGCAAATCAAATATAAGTTTAATTTTAATGTAAAACTTTGATGACTACATCATGCATAATAATAAGGGCATAAAGCAAGTAAATGATGTTGAAGAGTTTAGAAATACCTCTTGTCTTGTTTAGTGCATGTAACAATAAATAATCAATATTAATATAATCATAGCAAAATAAGTTAATGTATAAGTTGATGTACGTCAAATACATCATTGTATGAGATTAAACCAATATATAACGTTTTACTGAAATAATAAATTCAAATTACAAAAACTTAGGGAAATATATGTTTTACTTGCCTTCTATTATATTAAAGCAATATATAACGTTTTATTATAAATTTATATACTGATGTTAGATTTTTACTTTTGTTATGTAGTAGTAGTAATGGATATGAAAAAAATAATTTGAGCATGCAATATATAGTAAAACATAAATTAAAAGCATGTACTATTAATAATTGCTTTTAACATAATAGAAAGATGAAACATTAGATTAGATAAAGTAATAAGTAAGAAGAAAACATTTACAAAACACATCTTCATACTGTGAAGCAAGGAACCTGTTACACCCAAAATCACCACAAACAAAGAGAATTTTAATGAAAAGGGTGAGACATCCCAAGAGCCATGGTTGAACATCGTACCTCAAATTGATTTCATCACCATCCAAGATTTCATAATCACCCATGAACAAAACCCCTTTGACATTATATCTGATTTCAAACGTGGTTAGTAGTTGTAAAACATAAAATTTAACCAAAACCCAACTTACCTGAACTGCAGAGCATTTAACCTTTTGATTAAACCCATGACCGCTACCATATACAGATAATTATGAATGGAATTTTCTTGTTTGATGAGCAATTGTATCATCATCTTCACATTACCAGAAGTCATCCATTATCAATGTGGCCTTGAATCATCTTCTACTATTATGTTTCTTGATAATTAGTCACCTCTCTTTGTGACCTGTTGTTGGGAGGCAAGGGATTACAGGTAACAAATAATCCAACTGCAATGAATCTGCTTCTAACAATTGATCTGCTAGAGGGTTATGCATTTCACCTATAACCTCAAAAGTTCAGTCTTGACAATTAACAGACATAAACCAAAGTGAAAGTCAATTTTGCATTACAGAAAACACAATCAAGTTTGTTTCATCATGAAATCTAGAATTGATCAAAAGAGTATGTTTAATAAACATAATATAATCCAATTTAGCATATTAAACAATTTTAACGATCGATACCATGGATTATAAAGGTGCATAAAGTTGTAAAATATGCCTCCTTTACGGTATAAAATGAATATGAACTCCCATCAATCAAACCAAGATTATCGAGCTGACTTAATTGTTGGAAGGCAAATAAATACATACCATTGTAAGAGTAAGTTCTCTAAATAGAAGAATAACAAATGAAAATAAAAACAATACATACCATTGTACAAATTGAAGGCATGGAGAGTCAAAATTTAACACAAACACATCACTTGCAAAGCATCATTGCAGCTGCAGTCAAAGGTAGGGAAACGGACTGCATAAACCTCTCATTGTAGGTTAACTACAGGTGCCTAACTTGAACAATAATATTTCGGTTGATACTTGTTGCATCACGTTAACTAACGAAAAACGTTAAAAGGTAAAAATAAAGTAAGATTTAAAAGCTAAACACAAAAAGTCCATGAAAGTTTTCCAGTGAGACAATTCTTCAAGCAATTTGTATGCAATTTTCAGGTTAACTACATATAACTACCATATTGAACACAAAGAAACCCCAACATAATTAGAAGAAAGAGTCACAATTCAATTTGAGTGCAAATAAGCAATAAGAATTAAACGTAGTTGTAAGAATCGTATAGAGATATCATACCATAGAGGTAGCTCAAGACAATTCAATAGGCGTATGCTAAGTATATGTTTTGTTGCATTATCATTATTCTTCATGGCATTATCCTCAAGTTTATTTTGTTGCTCTGAATGTATTTTCACGATCCGCCTCAAGCTTTGAGGTAACCTCAATTTTGCCCAACTCCTCCTGGATGTAAAAGACCTAAGGTTTTCAATATGTCAATCATAGCCTTGCTGCAAAAAAAATATATAAATAATAAAAAAATAATAAAAGAAATCTGATGTTGATGATTATATTACCGGTTATCCTAATCAAAGAGTTGAAAATGATTAAAGAATATGTTAGTCAAACCTTGCAAATGCATTTGCTAAATATATGAACTAAGAAGTGAAAATGTAAGACAAATTTATCATATTACATAATAAATAGTTTCTTACCATGAAAGTCTGAACTATAGTATTGCTATTTCATTTATCATATCGCTCTTTCTATGTTGGCTCGATCATTTATGGCACATTAGAATTCAAAACAAATAATCAAATAACCACCCAAAAATAGGATAAGGACATACATTTAGACCAAACTTCACATGTTTATCTTTTGTATGAAGTTTTTTTACCTGTTTTATCATGATGGTTGAAGAAGGCAAGGCTGAACGGTTTTCCTTTGCACCTACAGCCAAAAGCAAGGCAGCCTTACCCATGCATTTCCAACACATACTGTAAAGGGTTCACATATCTGTATAATTGAGAAAATAGTCAAATATTACTGATATTTATTCCATCTATATAATTTTCCTATATAACAATTAAATTAACCATCAGAAACCAAAGCAAAAGCATAGCATGAATTCCTTTTTGTTAGCTCAAATGCCATTAGCCCTCCAACATAGAAAGTATTCTTCTGACCTTGGAGTTGGATTTCCACCTTCTCATAAAACACACCCTTCATTTCTGTATTGATTTTTAACTGTCATTACTACATTGAGCCAAAAGAGCAAGATTTCTGTATTTAGATCAAAACAATCAACCATTGAGCCAAAACGATCCTAAAATTCAAATAAAAAGGCAAAAATAAACAACTGACCTGTTGTCGCCAAGGTTGATAACTGTGAGAATCGTCATTTGCGGGTGAACATTGTTGCGATTGTGCAATTATATGAAAAATCATGAAATAGCAACAAAAAAAATAGAATCAAAGTAATAAGCCAGAGAATACACAGAAGAACAATAAACATTACCTTGTAATTTCTGATTGGCAATAAAAATAGATCGATAAAGGGTTTGGAAATGCATACATGATCGGATCTGAACAAAATCACCAAATAATAAAAGTCTGATTGGCGATGAATCTTGTCTCCAAAAATCACCGACAGAGAAAATCGAGCCCTAATCGCCCTCGACATCACCATCTTAAAACAGAACAGATTAGATCGATTGTTTACAAATGATTTTGCGTATAGGATAATCGATCTTGAAGCATATATAACATACCTGCAATCGATATTCGTCGAATGAATGGGATGACTGCAGCGATTGTTCTTCGATGATTCAGTTTTCACGGAGAAAATGATGGAGACCACAAATCGTAAGAGAGAAGATCGTGCGATGTTGATTCCGATCGTTGTTCTTGAGGCATCCGATGTTGTAACCGATCGCCGATGTTGAGGATTCCATTGATATCACGGGGAGACGGTGATGAATCATAGATGTTTACCTGGAATCGATATCACGGGGAGATGGTTGTTGACGACGAAGATTGATAGCAGGAGAGTTCGATGAAGACGATTATGAAGACGATGAAGACGATTATGAGATTGTGAATTAGGGTTTCTTCCCTTGTACGCTGTGAAGAGACATGGGTCGGGTTTTAATAAAATTCCGCAAATCGTAGGATCCGGGAGAAAGTGAAGATTGATTTGAGCGGGAAAATGAAAAAAAGGGATGTTGTGGTGATGCCATGTGGCATCCAATCTTTTCATATATATATTATATAGATAGATAGATAGATAGATATAGATATAGATATAGATATAGATATAGATATAGATAGATTTTTGTTAGATTAAATTCGTATTTTAATATATCTTGAAATAAGCGATAACGAATACATGTTTTGGAAGCAAAGAGAACAGGTCTTCGGGCAGAGAAAATGAAACTTCCGAGACACCTCCATTTGAAAAGCGAAACATCCAAACACTCCACGCGTATGCGCGTGAAGCATAACTTCCTTTCCCAAATATCTACCTATTCTTAACATTCTGCCCTTTATGTATCATTTAACTACCAAAGTATCCCCGTGCTTATTAACTGAACCAAATCCGTCCTCCACTCTCCCACTCTCACAAAAATTTCACACCTTCCACATCTAAACTAGATTTAAAACCACAGAAATGGAGCTTCGGTTAACTTAACATGGTTCAATTTAACAATTCAAACGATATAAAAATATTTCTACAAAAATATTGGTTTTCTTAAAGTTTTTAGAAATATAACATTATTTGTGAATGTAATATAAAGGTGTAAAAGCTTTTCTTAAATAGTTTATTAACATACTAAAATATATATACAAGATGATAATGAACACACAAGGAAAGATATTTACAAATAAGGAATGACAACCAATATACAACTATGTATAATTATGATATAACAATCATGGAGATAATTATGAAGATGATTGATTCAGTTGATTTGGTGAATCACTAATATGTAATACATCATACATCGTTATATAATTTAAATTCTTCTTCTAGCCACAGACTAGTTTAATAAATCTTATTTCTGTTAAAAAAGAAAACCAATATACTTTAAAATATAATAAATGCAAACGAGCAATTTCATGTTTCAAGCCGTAAAACAAAACGTTTATCAAACTTTAAATTGCACCATATAAAGTCATCAGACTAGTAAAATCGACCATTCTACCTAGCATTCAATAGAAATAATGAATTTTAAGGGTTAAAATACAATAGTAAATAGTATAGGGGGATAATGTAGAATAAAGTCATACTATAAGGTCGTATTTATAAATATTATTATTGACACACACAGAGAGTACAAAAAACCCATCCAGCCTAGCAAACGGCATCGCGTTTTTTTGCCGTATAAAACCCCCACTAGGTTTTCACTTTTTCTTCATCTTTTCATCATCCAAAATCCCCAAAAAGCCGATAAACTTTTCAACAATCTCCACAAAAATCAAGCAATCATGGTGCGATTCAGCAACAATCTAGTCGGCATCCTGAATTTCATCACATTCCTCCTCTCAATCCCGATCTTAATCGGCGGCGTGTGGCTCTCACGTCAAGGAACCTCCGAATGCGAACGGTTTCTCGACCGACCTGTCATCGCGCTCGGCGTCTTCCTCATGATCGTCTCACTCGCCGGACTCATCGGCGCGTGCTGCCGCGTGTCCTGGTTGCTATGGGTTTACCTACTCGTAATGTTTTTACTCATCCTTCTGTTGTTCTGCTTCACGATTTTCGCCTTCGCTGTTACGAACAAGGGCGCCGGAGAAGCGGTTTCCGGTAGAGGATACAAGGAGTACCGATTGGGCGATTATTCCAGTTGGTTGCAGAAACGAGTTAACAGCGATAAAAACTGGAATAAGATTAAGAGCTGCTTGCAGGACAGCAAGGTGTGTAAGAGCTTGATTGACGACAGATCTACTCCGGTTACTGATTTCTATAACAGTCGTCTTTCAGCGATTCAGGTAATTTTCATTTTCAATGCTTCCTTCATGTAAATCTGTTGATGTTTTGATAGTTTTCTTAAATAGTTAAATGATTTATACTTTTGAATCAATTTTTTGGATCTGAATTTGGTTTACAGTAGCGTAATCGATGATGAATTGGATTGATGCTTCATTAATTTTGTAGGATTTGATCTGTGCGATAACTTTTTATGAACTAAAATTGTGGAATCGATAATGATTATAGCTGTTAAATTATTAGAGTAGGTGGTGTAAACTGTGTCAACATCATGAATCGGTTGACTATATCTCAATTTTTGTGCGGTTATTATAAAAAAATATTTTTTGATAACTTCTAATATAATATACCTTTAATTTAAATAAAGGTATTGATTTTGCAATAGATAGCATCATCATCAAACGGCTTATGGTGATGGAGTATTTGTTTATGCAACTTTCTTTTTTCTTTGAGTATAAAGTAAGCAATCTTTTTAGGCTATTCGTAATGGGGCGTTTTTGGGCTCTATAACGCCCCATAACGCCCCTTATAGCGCCCCGCCCCACTACGCTTAGGCGTTATGGGGCGTTATGGACGAAAAAAAATTCTCGGGCGTTAGCCAGGTAACGCCGAGAGAGGGGATAAATCAAATGATTGTGGGGCGTTATGGGGCTTTATCCACTACACCATAAAGCCCCATAAAGCCCCTTGCCCAGTCAGCGTCCACATGGCGCATAATGCCCCTTGTGGGGCTTTATGGGGCTTTAACCATTACGGATAGCCTTAGCAAATAGTTGACTTTTGACCTTGGTAGTTACAAAACTGAGGTATTTGGTAAGGAAAAAGCCAAGGTGACTCTTGATGTGAATTCAAGCCACATGATGGGCTTATTTCTTTTACAAATAGATAGAAGAAAAGTGACCATCTTTTTAAATAACTTTCTTGTAGTTGAACCTAATCTTTTTAACTAATTTACTAAATTTGGATCTTGGTTTTGTTATGTGATTGTAGTCCGGTTGCTGCAAGCCCTCAAACGACTGTGGTTTCACGTACGAGACCCCAACTAGCTGGACCAAGACCAACACAACATCGACAAACCCGGACTGTAACGCTTGGGACAACAATGTTGATGTTCTGTGCTACAACTGTCAGTCATGCAAGGCTGGATTGCTTGATAACATAAAGAGTGACTGGAAAAAGGTTGCTATCCTGAATGTGATCTTCCTGGTGTTCCTCATCATTGTGTACTCTATTGGTTGCTGTGCTTTTAGGAACAACCGTGAAGACAACTCATGGAAACGCTATCCTTAAGGTTTAGGCCTTGGAGATTTTATTATGTTTTGATACATATTTGTTTTTTTGAAGTGTTTCTGTCGATTTGGAGATATTATTACTTGGTTTAGATGTAAATAATGGATTGAGATTTCTGGTATTTTGGTATTATGATTCAGTTATTTGATAGTTTTCTTTGGGTCCATTACATTATTGAAATATTTATTGATTGGTACACATGTGGTTGCTCTTTTTCAGTTAGTGGCAATGTAAACATTATGATTCATCACTAGACTTGGACAGGGTGTTAAACTGTTATTTGTGTGTGTTCTTTTAAAATTTTCTTTTATATGTTTAGACTTAGCGACATCGTGTCTTTGTATATTTATCTTCAATTTCTAATGAAAACTGGTTATTTTGAGAAAACTCATAGTATCTTTAATTTATCTTCAATTTTTAATGAAAATTGGTTATTTTTAGAAAACTCATGTCATTAGTTCGGAAAGTATGTTTGCTCACACTCGGTTTTTAATCTAAAATCTTAGGGTCTTAAGTTCCCCCGGGGTATTATTAAGCTATAAGCTCGTTTGTATTATGGGTCTGATTAAACCAAGATTTTATTGTATTTTTTTATTCATAAAGATATCCTTTATTTAGAACTATAGACGTCTGTCGTATTTTAACTGGTTAAGTATTTAGTTTTGCAATTTTATAAGGCATTCAAAATATAAAATATTTTAATATTTTATACTAAAAGTAGCTAATTAAATTTAATGTTCTATTGTTCTTTTTATTGTACTTTTAATAAATTTAGTTATTGAAGTTTTCTTTTCTTCTAACTTTTTATTTATTTATTTTTGTGAGTCAGAACTAAAAGTGTCAACAAAATTATTTTAAATGAGATGAATGAAATTAAATGAGTTTAAATTAATTTAAATAATAATAGTATAGTAGATTAGTAGTGTGATTGGAGGAGTGGGTTTTGCAAGAAGTACCCTCCACGGCACCACCTTTCCGATTCCAAAATCGGTCATTTTCGATTTTTCGTTTTAGTTTTGAAAACATTGGTCGACGATATGATTATTGTGTTTTATAAATATTAAATTATTAAACTAACAACATGGCTGTGTTATTTACTTTGAAAACATTGTTTATTGGGCATATGATCTGTTTTATGATTATTGTTTTTGAACAGCTAAGCACCTACAATTTCTAACAGAAGATTGTTGTATGATTATTAAAATTTGACTAACCGATACAAACCGATTGTAACCGGTTAACCGATTTTATACTAGTTTGGACGTGTTTTTTTGGCAACCGGTGAGTAAAAAACCGGTTTTGTATCCGGTTTAGAGCTAGATAATAGTAATCTATGTGTAACCATCGGTTCGGTTTAAAACCACAACCGGTTTTCATTATAACTGATTCTGGTAAACCGATCGTCCATCCGGTTTTTTTGAACACCTCTAGATAGGAAATGGTAAAATGGGCCATCAATGCTTTAAAACTCTTGATCTTTTAAAGACATGAATGTTTACCATTTGTGTTGGTCACATTATCCATTTTGATTTTTTATAACGATAACAGTTGATTGACTGACACATCCTTAATGAAAACTCGGAGATCAATCATAAAACCTTTAGTTCATCCGTCTAAAAGGAAACCCAACACATCATCCATTTTGATGATATTAATTTCAACTAATTAAATATTATAACAAAGTCAAGCTAATAGGAATAATAAACATACTTGATTGGTCCAAGTGTCCTATCGTGGCTGTCACACGAATTATTTTATTATTAATTTTTAAATGTAACACATTTATCATAGGAGTTGGTGGCGTAATAGATAAAGCCGTTCAACATAACCTTTAGGTTATAGATCTGATACTTTGAACGTTAGAAATCTAATTATAACGACATTTCACAATCTCTTTATATATGTGTTTTCTCTACCTTACGATATTTAGTTGCTCCTAGCAATAGGGGGAATTACATATATCCCTCTAATTTGGAGCAAAATTACATATTTCACAAAACACAAGTTTTCAATATGTAATGTACACTTTAAGCATGATTTGGGAAAATAAAAAAGTTTATAAGTTTAAAGTGGGAGGTATGCAACGGCCTATTAACAATACAACTGTTTTATGTACCCGTAACTGTTTTGTGTACCTGTGTTATGTTGACACAAATATAACTAATAGTAAATTTAGTATCAAAATAAGAAGAAAAAAATGATTGTTCTTATTGAGGTTTTCAAATGAGGGAATATGAAAATGATCGGAAAATTATTTGGTAGATAAGGGGTGAGGTTATTGTGAGAATGTTTAGTTTTGATAAGAAGGATAAGAAGTAATCATAGCCATTAGATCTTCAATTAAATGAAGTTCTATGGCTTAAAATTTTCCTGGGTAAATTAGAAAGAAAACTAAAGAAAACAAAAGATGGAAGGGTATTTTTGACTTTTTATCAAATTCCCCCATTTTTTAAACTTTCATAACTTTTAGATACGACATTATAAAAAAAAAATACACCATAAAAACGATCGTTTTTAATCTTTAAAACGCGTATAGTGTTACTATATAAAAAATTAATTTTTTTTACTCTTTCGATTGCATCAAAATGTTCAGATCATTGTGTCGTTGTGTCATTGTGTCAGAATGTTCAGATTATTGTGTCATATTGTGTCAGAATGTTCAGATCATTGTGTCATATGGTGTTAAAAACCGAAAGAGTAATTTTTTTTAATTTTATATATAGCAGCACAATATATATATATACTTTTGATACGACGACACAATGACACAATGATCTGAACATTTTGACACAATGATGTGTCAGAATGTTGTTCAGATCATTGTTTCATATGATGCCAAAAACCGAAATGGTAATTAATTTTATATATAGCAACACTATATATACTTTTGACACGACAACACAATGACACAATGATCTGAACATTTTGACACAATGACACAATGATGTGTTAAAATGTTTAGATCATTGTTTCATATTGTGTCAAAAACCGAAAGAGTATTTAATTTTATATATAGCAACACTATATACTTTTGACACGACGACACAATGACACAATGATCTGAACATTTTGACACAATGACCTGTGTCAAAAATCGAAAAAGTAATTTTTTTTCATTTTTTATATAGCAACACTATATGCGTTTTAAAGATAAAAAAATGCTCGTTTTTATGATGTAATTTTTTAAAAAAAAATAATATCGTATGTGAAAGTTATGAATGTTTAAAGAAAATGGGGGAAGTAGATAAAAAGTCAACAAAAGTGGCTAAGACTAAAATACCCCTCCTTCCTTTTTTATTACATCAAGATCTAGTGGTTGAAATTCCTTTTTATCCTTCTTACCCAAAACAAACTTCTCATTTGAACCTCTCCCGATAGATAATTACATGAAAGTACTACCAATAAAAACCACAAATTTCACGTCTTCCGTTTACTTGGCGGTGTGTCACTTTCGATGATATTAACGTCCACTAATAACACTAATAAACTTGCAAGTTGGAACATACGTGCTATTTTTTATTTTTTTTATAGTACTTTATTAGTTTATTTTAGTATATATAGTGAAGATCGTGTTTTCAACGCCACCTAATTGGATTGTAGTGTTCAAATTGATGATCATTTGAAAACTAAAAATCACACACCATCATCACAAGAAATAGAGTAAACTTCAGTTCTAGTATATGTGATTTAGTCAAAATAACACGTTTTGTCTAATAGTTTCAAACTTTCAATTGCATTAATGTTTATGTTTGTATTTTTTTTTTGTTTTTTTTTAAGTTTGTCCCAATCAAATACAAAGACTTAAGCATTCATAATAACTTCCCCATCCTCATCCCTATAATTTATACTTTTATCATTATTTTTTCTCTCTTTTTCACTCACAACCACAATTAAATAATACTTTTTATACCATCATCATTACCTTTTCTCTATCTTTCACTCACATCAAACATCAAATTTTAATCACCAATTTTTTCCTCAAATATAGGGATGAATAGTAACTTTTTCCTTCTTCACTCACAACCACTTATAACCATACCCTAAAATTTAGGGATTATATACTCACAAAGTTTTGAGGATTCTATTGTGATTGCTTAACACTATTTAAATTTTATGTTAGATTTTGATGAAATGACTAAATTACCCCTACTAATAATAATAAAAAAAATACATTGCCCCACCTAAAGCCCAAGATGCTTTGACGAGTGTCCTATTTAGTAAAGTTGTTTAGAGTTTGGGAGAGAAGTTTGACTTATCTCCTCGGCAAAAGCCGTGTTAGAATGTCTTTGGGCCTCTCATGCTCAATATTTTCTGACATCCATTCACATTGAACGGTTAGGTCAATACATGTCTGGAGTGAGTATCCGACTATCCTTAAGTATCCCCTTTTTTCCGATTGATGAGCCATGCCCAATTTGCCTCAAAGTTTGTTTGGATCAATTTGGTGAGCATGCGGTGCATTGTAAGGAGTTATATGAATTTAAATACATGCATGATTTGGTGAGAGATGTTCTTTGTGATGTGTTCAAACGGGTGGGGATATCAGTTAAAAAGGAAGCTCCTGTTAACTTTCTGACGGATCCGCTTGAAAGAAGGGTCTACTCTACGACCAACTGACGTCCTTGTGTTCGGATTTGGGGGGGGGGGGGGGGAGAACACCGAACACGCGTGTGTGGACCTTACAGGAGTGTCCCCTTTTGTTGGGCTTAGGGACAATGAATTTGTTGTTGGCCAAGGTGCGTGGACCTTACAGGTTTGTCCCATCTTGTTGGGCTTAGAGACAATGAGTTTGTTGTTGGCCAAGTGTTGAAAGCGGAATTAGACGAAGTCGCTAAACACGATAAATCTTGTTCAGAGAATCAACATGTCTTTATCTCATTTGCATTTGATACATTTGGGTCCCTGGCCCCCGAGACAGTGGGTTTTCTTAATAGGGTTCAGCGCATCGTGTACAGTAATTTCTCGACCCCCCAAAAATCATATCTACTCGTTCAAAACCCGAATAAATTTATTGGTTAAACTATTATACACTAACTGATGAAAAGATAGATAAAATCTGATAAAAATGTTTGTTATTTATCTAATTAAGTTGTATGTCGTATCTTTGTTCTAACTATTAAGACAGTCTAACAAGACCTCAAATTATCAATGCAATGATCCGACTCAGACAAATATTGTAATGTGACATCAGCCCACATAATTCTTTGTAATCCACAAATCCATCTAGCTATCAAAAGTCCACCTAGAGTACCAGCCCAACTTATACACAACTCCATAAGATCACAATCAACCCAAGTAAAACCGTCATAACCGATTATTATCATTTGACACACAACTCTTCTTACCTTTTAAGAAAACTAATCGTTTTCTTTATAAGGAGTATATATAGCAACGCCATATACTTCAATTTAAAGAAAGAAAACTCAATTTTATATTTTATATATAATATAAGTTGGGGGATAATGGGATATTTCGTTTGGGTTGCTTGTTTTGTGCTTCTAGCAAAGCCCTTGGGTTGGTTGCATTCTTCACTCTACATGGGCCAACTGGCCGTGAGCCCTGACATAAATATGTTATAGATTATTATGTAGCCCATCGATATAAAAATGTTATAGATTATTGTTAAAAACTAGATGTTGCGATCCGCGCTTCGCGGCGGGCGATTTATAACCGCGTTCTTGTGTGCCCTGGTGTTGCCGTTTTTCCTACGCAGCGAAAAAAACAACCGGCAACAACCGTTCTGTAACACCAAACATGCAAACACACAGTTATCCTTGGCCCAGCAAACACACCACTTAGCTTTCACCAAACATATCACTTACCTCAGTAGCCCTATAGAAACATGTAGACCTGCATCCCCTACTTGATATCCCAGCCTGCATCTCTTATCATTAGCATCAACCCAACCAAAACATTAAAAAGGATTGGAATCAATCCTTTTCACAACCATTCACATAACAATTGCAATAGCCAAAGCATTAATAGTAGCAGATGAGCCATTTCATAAAACTGAACCAAGTAAGTCATAGGCCATTCCTATGTACAGATGCTAAGGTTTACATACAAAAGTTGTTTTTTGGCTTTGACACCAATCACAAACAAAAGATGGCCTGCTTATAACAGGTTCCTAGTAGTGGCCGGGCTTTAAGGCCTTCGGCTAGCACAAAAGGTTGGTTTTAGTTTTCTAGAATTGCTCATTGCTGGCTGCTACTTGTCACACACCCCTAGTGCTCTCCAGCACCGGGACCGTCACCTGCATCAGTTACATGGTTTATATAAGTAAGGCATCAAAGCTTCTCCTTGAAAAATATATTGAAACCTACCTTTCTCCTTAAACAGCTGCTTCACAATGTTCTGTCGTGCATCGCGCATAGTCGGCGCCTTTCCTGAGTCTTCTGTGCTATTGGTGACAGGGTCTACAGGTGTTGGTGGTGTAGCCTCCACGGCATGAGGTGTTTTTTCTATATCCATTGCAGGAGTCTGCAGGAGCCTAACTGCGTCCCCTGCTACATCGTTGCGCGGCGGTGTTTCAGTGAGGAGAGGAACAGTTTTTTTCTCTGGTGGTTGTGAACTGCTCGAGGCCTGGTCAAGAATCCTTTTATTTCCCACCTCTGCCCTGTAAGTACGATTCACCGCAAACCTTAAGTTACCATCTGAATCTGTGCTTACATTGTTCAGCTGGTATATCTTCCGCTGGGCCCTGAGTGTTTCAATCTGTGTGGGAATTGTCTTTGGATGGGCGTTGCCATGCACCCTAACCATGTCGTTACATGACACCCTTATCATGTCAAACACTGCCTGATCAAAGATAGTAACAGAGAGTGTCCCTGAGCCGTCCGAGATATCACACTTGACACAGTACCTGTTGCAATTTGGTATGGTATATACATTAGTTTCATGAAAAGACTGCCCGACACGAACACACTTAATAAACAGCCCTGCACATGGTAAATATATTGGTCTGCGGGAAATGTTATGGAACAAAGCATACGTACTTGAAGTTTGGCTCTTGCTCCCGGTGTTTAGTGCACACGTAGGAGTTTTCCTGAGGATCCATAGTAAGGTTGCAGATAGGGCATGTTCCATAACGCCATGATTGGTCAGCCATGAATGCAGCTATCACAGCATCACAGGTGTACACCATACCCTGCATATGTATATAGTTTTTTTGGATCAGGCGTGTAAAAGCACCTACTATTTGTGGTTCCTCAAAGGAACACGCTTACCTTATGTTCCTGGAGATCATGCTCAAGGAGGTGAGCTATCGTGACCCTGTTTTTTTCAGATGGGCCAGCCACGACCTGTATCTTTTGTGACGCTAGATCAGTCGGGTCCTCCACTGGATGCCTACCATGATAGCTGCAAAGGTATAATCTATTAGATCTAATACGGTTTTCAATGGTAATGCAAGCATTAGGCGTACCTGACACGCAGTGTTCGCGCAGCTTCAAACTCAGGTTCAATCTCAATACGGGTGGCCGAGGTAGATTCCAGCTGCAGGCCAGCTGATATATTTCAAAACATGAGTCATAAGCAGTGATGGAAGCATTTTCTTATTATAATTGGTTGCGCCACCTGAACTTAACTCACCATTGTATCTTGTCACCTTGACTGATGCAAGCGCAATTATTAGTTTGAAATTGCTACCAAGCAACACATCGACATCAAGCGTCTCAGCTATCTCTGGCCAGAGAGCAACTTGTATTTTCTGACCGCTATTTCGTGGGCAAATATAGATTAGTGTCTTGTCATTTGAGAATGCATGATTGTAAGTATTATATATATACATATATGACTTTCAGTTTTTTGTTCTACCTGGTTTCCTCAAGGTCAAGTCGGATCCTCGGTGTGTTTCTATCAGGTTCACCAAACTCAATAGCATAGACCATACCCATGAAATCTGTTTACACAAAAAATCCGTTGTTATTAATTGTTAAATAGTTTTCCATGTGAGACAAAAGGTGTTACAAAGTATTACCTGTCAAGACTCTGTTCAGATTCGCTCGCAGCGTCATGGCTTCAAAAGAAACAAAGTTGTAATAGGTTTCAGGAATCCCGCCATCATCATTGATTGGAACAAAAGGTGTGGAAGCATCAATGCGGATTGCCGCGGCATGCAACGCGACCATGTACATACGCGGGGCCGGTATGCAGTTGTACTGATCAACCCTGTAACAGTTCATCAGGGTGATCTTGTTTGGTGCCTGCACATCCTCGGCCTGTTCGATGATTGCCTGGATAGCATCACCCTGCAATTCTCTCGTTATCAGGTTGTTTCACACCCAATTATGTTTATATATCCATAACGGTATGTAAAAGCACTTACATATTTGTCCAACAGCAGGTACGGCAATTTTGTTCCATTAGCATAGGGCCTCCACTTGCGCACCACACGAACTTGTATTGGCACAGGTGCTTTAGCAACCCGTATGCTCGAGATCCTCTGTTCGTCAGCCATTGCTTTGCTGCACCAAACGCAAACAAATAAAAGATTCAAATCCTGATAAAACATGCGGTGTACACTATCACTATTAACAATGACAGGTGCTATTGTTATCTGTAACAAAATATTCATAGGCACACACACCCATATTAAGCATGCATCACATAATTTAACCTTTGGGGAAGACCAACTACCTACAGAGCGTGTATAGATTCCAGGTTACGTATAAATTCCAGGTAGAGGCATAAAAAAATTAATAAAGCTGACCCCCAGCCCCCCCCCCCCCCCACCAAAACCACTCCAACAGCTATAAACTCTAAAACGCATCTCACATACACACACTAATGTTTTTTTTGTGGTGTAACGTGACCCATAAACTATATTAAGAGAATGTAAAAATGTATTAACAGATGTAAAAATGTATGGTTGCTAATTAAGGTCGGGGCTATAGCTATATAACCAACCTACATGTACATATCTATAAACGCACTAAGTTTAAGCAGTAAGCCTTTCCTATTGTGTCTATCAGCAGCGTGCATAACAGTTACAAAGGCACCCGCAATAATTGTATAACAGGACATTGCATACGCATATGTGTTACCTCAGATTCGGCAATCTCCTCCAAAAACTCCGAGTACACTATGTTTTTTGTTGTGGGTGTTGTGCAGGTGTCCTGGGGCACTATTAGCACCTTCAGAGCCGCTGGAGACGTTGCCCGTGAAAAGGCAACATAAAGCTGCCCATGGCTAAACACGGGGTGAGGAAGGTAGACCCCAATTTTATTCAGCGACTGCCCTTGGCTCTTGTTGATGGTCATCGCATAGCACACCTTCAGAGGGAACTGTCGTCTTTTAAAAATGAAAGGCAGCTCCTGATCATCATGTAAGAATGCGATCCTAGGTATGAAAACACGATTACCAATGCAGTTACCGGTGATTATCTTTGCCTCTACCAGTCGCGGTAACAGCTGTGTAACAATTAATCGTGTCCCGTTGCACAACCCGGCAGAAGGATTTAGATTGCGTATTAGCATCACCGGGGTGTTTATTTTTAGTTCCAACCGATGAGGAGGTATCCCTGGGAACACCAAACCATTAAGATATTCGTTTGGGTACATCAACTCTGTGTCACTCGAATCATGTGCACGTGGGTCAACAGAGTCCGTACTCAGATCCGTCCTCACCTGACCAGGGGTCATCCCGAGAACGACTTGATTTATGTGGTCAGCAGTTTCATTTTTGGGACACACAATGGCCTTGTCGTGTAGGTTAGCGGTTGTTGGACAATTCAGCGTCTCCTCGTCATATATAAATCTAATCAACTCTAATAATGCACTGTCATTGTACGGTATTATGTATTCGGACGGTATGACAATATCTTTACTGTCTGCCTCTGAAGTATCAGCGCTGCTCCCCAACGTCCCGTCACCAACACCTAATAACCATAAAGAAAACCTCGCGACCTCCTCGCGCTCCAAAGCTGGCATACCTCTCCTATGTAAACGCATATTTTCAGTAAGGCGAAACACCCTAAAATGAGGCCACAGTTTAGAGCGCGGCAATGACAAAGATATAATTGTTGCTTTGGATGCCCCTCTTTTCACTGGCAAGGTCTGCCTGAAATCACCACCGAGTAAGACTGTTCGGCCGCCGAATGGCACATTCGGCTTATCCAATATGTCCTGTAGGCTCCTATCCAGAGCCTCAAAACATCTCCTATCACTCATGGGCGCCTCATCCCATATAATAACCGACGCTTGCAGCAGAAGCTCTGACATCTTCGTACCCTTTTTAACGTTACATAACGATTCTTCGGTTATTTTGATTGGTATCTTAAACCGCGAATGGGCTGTGCGGCCAGATGGTAACAGCAGGGCAGCAATACCTGATGCGGCCACCGCCAAAACAATCTTCCCTGCTGCCCTCACAGCGCTGGTTATCGCCTTCCATAAGAAAGTTTTCCCGGTTCCACCATACCCGTATACAAATATAAGGGCCTGTGTACCCGTAGCCAAGCAGCCCATGACAGTGTCATAAATCTCACGCTGTTTGGGATGCATGACAGAGCATAAGTCTCTGTTCTCAGCTGCAAGCGCAGTCCTGTTGTAGCAGAGTTCCTCCATCAACAATCTATTATCTAGGAGCTTAACATACTTTCCCTGTGGTGCCGGTAGCCCATACTGAGAAAGGGACGCCGACGAAGAGCTAGAGGTGAGGAGTTTCTCCAGTTCATAAAGAATAGCCTGCTGTACCGCGTCATCAGGAATACAATCTTCCTCTACATTGGTTTCGTTTGCTATCCTGCGCGTGAAATCATCAGACATTTTTGTCCAATACTTCTGCCATAGGCTCAAAGGATTTGACACCTCGCAAAATACCAGCATGTGCGTAAACAACTGCCTGAGCTCTATTGCGTTCGCCCAGGCACTTGCCTCCTCAAATGTCTGTTCCCATTCCCTATCGTCGCCTATAAGGCCTAGCTTTTCGCATGCTGTGCGGTATGTTGGCATCACGACACCATCAACAGTCCTGATATCACTGAATGAGCAACACCCGTGCTGGTGATTAAGCAACATACGCATGTAGAACAATTCGCCGCTTGCAGGGTGAATATACACAACCCGTCCAATAGCTGGCCTTCTCTTGCTTGTGCGTCGACTCCAACTTTTACCATCAGTCACCCACTTATACTCAGACAGGTAGTCCGCATAACGCAGGTGACGGCCTGACGGATCGAATCTGTTATTTCGTAGCCACTCGGTGAGGGTTGTCTTGCTGGACACTGGATTCTTAACAACCTCCTCCAGCAGGTTGTCATCATCAAATGTAACACTCTGTTTCCCTTCCAAATGAACAGCAAGGGCCTGTACAGCAGGACTCCTACAATGTATATGGAAGTTTAGTATCCTCCACGCGGCCTCATGTGGACAAATGAATCTCCCATCAACAAAGTTTTTAATTTCATCAATGACAGGCACAGGTTGGCCTTCTGATGTGGAGCTGGTTGCAGTAGCAGATGCGACTGAATATTTAATACGGTCTGTACCTTTAGAGATGTATTTGAATAAATACTTTATCAGCATGCTCCATCCACAATACTCGACGTTTATATGTGCATGGAACCTGCGACAAAGCTTCTTATTATAAGGAACGACATAACAGTTGTCAACCAAGATGTCATTCTTAGAAACGGTCGGGCCATCGGGGCGCCTCTGGTAGTAAACATGACCTTTCTGATCAAACCGTGTAACAGGCTCGTGCTTCATCGGATAATGCTTTGAACATGTCTCATTGTACATGCAAGGCGCATGGAGGTTGGCTGGTCCGCAAGGCCCGTGTATCATTGTCTCGGTGACAATGCCATAAAGTACAGGTTCGGTTGCCTGATCTGGGAGCTCAGCACATATGTACTCGTCCACTTGCTGAGGAGTGGTTATCCTAAATGGGTCAGCAACCCAAAGCAAGGTATGACAATGTGGGAGGCCCCTTTTCTGGAATTCTATCGTATACAGTTCTGCAGCACAATAACATGAGTCAGTACTGGTGCCGCGCATCACATGTGCAATAAGCACCTATAAACCATATATGAACACTGACCTGCCGTCACATCGCCAAAAGGCTTCTCTTCTTTGAGAAATGCTATAAATGCATTAACCTTCATCTGGAAAACCCGAGCGATAATATCAGGACAGTCTTGTGGCGTGAGCAGAGGTTTGGATTGCATATGTCTCTTGATCTCAGGCCATTTTACATTGCAAGTGAAAGTTATGAAATACTGTGGGTTTCCATGTACACGGCAAATTGCTAGCGCGTCTTGATAGTGCTTGTACATATAGCGTGGACCACCCGTAAAAGATGAAGGCAGCAAGATACGTTGTCCTATGCTACGACCCTCTGTATCGCCCCTGGAAATTGCATCATGTATACCGCTTAAGAATTCGCTACGTAGGCTGCTCTGATGGGACTGTATGTAATCAAGCCTGTTTCGTTCAATGGCTATGTACGCATCAACCAAGTATTGCTGAAAAAGGCGACCCGCATGCAGCAACAACGTATATTTCCCTGGCCTATCGTGAATCTGATAACTATAAAACATGTTCATGCTTAAGCGTTTGTCATCCTCAGATTCGCTGTTGACCAACGTTAGGGTAGGCGACCACCCTTGTTCACCGTACGGGAAAAGCAACGGATAATGCAACGACATGTAACATGGGTGCAAGTTATTCACACGCTGCGGTACATCAGATTTATCACGCACGATAATGTCAAAATCAGTGGCATTTGGATCACCATCATAAATGATAGCGCCTATAGTTCCCGCCGAGGGCGCCCCGTATGGGTGCTTAGCGACACCTTGATACAAACGAACACCGAAGTCTTCCACGCCGCCACCCTGACACATGTCCCGGGCAGTCCTGAATAACTTTATCATTTCATTATGCTGGTCCAGCACCCCAATGAGTGTCTGTATGATAGACTCGTCGAAGTCCGCAGGCCCGGACTTAGACATGGCCGTTAACCTATTGGAGACCTCATTCATAGTATCATATATATATAGCTGCAGGAAACGCGGGTTAGATGTGCCCGAGGGGCATAGAGAACCTATTCTATGACAGACCTGGCCAGAAACCTTAAACACGTACGGGCCTGTACCGGTATTAACCGTGTCGTCTACCTTTGCACCAAACGATGTCATTGCAAACATAGAATTGTATCCACGTATACTACCAAGGAACGATCTATTTTCATACAGCTGTTTAATTGCTTGCGGTGGAGGAAGAGGGTATTTCATTTTCACGCGTCCAGATCTGCAGCAAACATTATAGCGTGGCCTTTCACTTAGAGGATAAGACTTAAGACGCTCAAGAAACCAAAAAGCAGCGCCACAGTGCGCGCAGATCTGGTCGCAATCACCCAGATCCTTATAATCGTCATCTAGTCCTGCCACGACATGGCTCTGGTCCACTTGCGGTTCATACGGGTTAGGCTTGCGCGGACGGCCACGTCGCCGTTTGATGGGCGTGCCATATCCAGTCAACACAAACGCGGTTGAATCGCTAGAGGATGCACCAACAATGGCGCTGCTAGATGGAAGCTGTTGAGAGGACGATGGGCCAGTAGCAGTGTTGCATGCAGAAGCAACAGAAGGCAAAACGCGACGCCTACGCACACGCTTAGCAGGCACAACGGGGGTTGTGCTCGCAGCGAGGGCGCCAGCAACCACAGGAGCATTATAGCCAGACAACACAAATGTTCCAGGCATGGTGGGTGGCGTACCAACAGGTGTAACAGGAGGCGCACGCCTGCGAGAGGACGATGGGCTAGGAGTACCATAGGACCCAGAAGAAGCAGAAGGCAAAACACCTTGGCCACGGGTACATCTAACAGGCTCTGTGGGCCTGTTGGCGTCGGTATTGAGGGCGCCACCAAGCACACCAGCAGAGGACAAAGCAACTAAAGCACCATAGGAATCAGGGGCAACAGAAGGGGAATGGGCAATGCCACGCAAACGTTTGGCGGGCGACGCTGCGATTGTATAGCCAGTCAAGACAAACTGATTTTGGTTGCCACGCAAAGTCGATGATGAACGCAACGGCTGCGTTGGAGAACCTCCATTGGGAGTGCGAGCACCAGCACACGCAAGAGAGGCTTCGCCAGAGGACTGTACGATTGTAGGGCTGCACGACACATGGGCAAGCGAAGGCGAAGGTCTGCGTTTACGTGAAGGCTGGGCAGAGTCCCCTGCAGCAGCGTAGCCGGTCAACACAAAGCGTTTGTGGGAGCCATGCAATGCAGCGGGTGGATGCGACAGCTGTACAGCAGGTGTAGTGTCACCACGGTCCGGCGAGGCAGGATCCGAAGACATGTGGTGTTAGAGCCTAGCTCGTACGATACAAAGAACAGCAAACAAAACAAAGCGAGACAGCGGATGGGGAAAGCAGAAGAATAGACCAATGGCCTTGTTAGCGTAAAAGATATATATATATATATATATATATATATATATATGTATATGATATAACTATAGCTATAAGAAAAAAAGCAAACAGTAGCCAGCAAAAAGAGACACAGAAACAACACAACTACAACAGCCTTGCTAGAATAGCCAACATATAACAGCAATGAATAAGCTATTTCCCAACATAATATAAAAGGCGCAAGAAACTTAAGAAAAGGGCAGCAGCCAGCAAAAAGATACACAGAAACAACAGCACAACAACAATAGGCGTGCTAGAATAGCTAACATATAACAGCAGTGAATAAGTTATTCCCCAACATAATATGAAGGCTGCAAGAAACTTAAGAAAAGCGCCTGATCTATGTTATCAGCATACCACATAACGTATCACGCAACCAAGCAGCAGGCTGCAAGAAGGAAAACAGAATGAAACACAAAAAAAGACCAAAGACACCACTTTTGGGTCTATATATTTATGTATAAGCATCATAACCTGACTAATAAAACTATATCCTCTAACTGGCTAAACCAACACAGAAACAAACACAAACTCCAACACACACACCTGTATAGCAACCATTCCTATGATACCTCACAAACACACAGAAATGAGAACCTAACATTGGCACACACAGAGCCAGCAAAAAAATAAGGCCATATTACAGCTGAAAGTTAAACAAAAGACTAAAAGAGTAACGATTTATATTAACAAACTAACAGGTATTCTTTTCCAAGCATGTGTAATTATAAAAAACTATTTATCAAAATTACTGATCTGAAATATATTTAACAAAATCGGTATTCTTCTAAAAGATACATTTTTTGTCTCTTATTTTTTACAGGATAAATTTGTATTTTTATTATGATACACACACATGAACCAACAAATACAATTAAGATAGGCATTACATCTGAGTGCCGAGAATATACCTGAAGACACAATCCAACAAAAACAAAGGAGCCACCTGTGAAGAAAAGAAGCCAAATTAAGCAACAAAGGCAACAGGTAAAAAAAAAGCACAAAGAAAGTGATTCACCAACCCAAAACAACACAACCTAAAACACCCTACCAAACTACCGTCACGCAGAGGATTAAGACCCTAAAAACCAAAACAGAGGAAGATAAACCAGGCAGTGACACAAACAAACCATAAACCAAAGGAAAAAGAGACAGCTAGAAACGAACGCATTTACACAAACAGTTGGCGTGCAAAAGATGGAATGCAAGAGGGCAGAAAATAACATCATGGAAAAAAGGTAACCAAGAATGGAAACAACCGTCAAACAACACCCAAACGACATAAACAACCAAACCACACAGACCAAAACAACAACAAACAGAGAAATCGAAAATAGACCAAGATTTAGAACCAAAAACACCAAGAACAACACAAAAAACGAACCTCTGTTGAAAAAAAAAACATCAACAAACACAAACATACACGTTAATCTTTTGAAAACCAAAATCATAACACATAAAGGAAAACAATCGGAAAAAAGGAAATCTCAGACATGCTTACCAAAGCGTAATGTGAAGACAACAATTGAGATGTGGTCAAGAGTGGTGAATATAAGCACACGGTCCATACCCCAGAACAGTGATGCGGTACGACCGTAAAATGAGATAGCACGTGCTACAGTTGAGAAGTACCAGACGAATCTTACCTTTCTTGCCCAGAACCTGCGTGAGAGTTGATAAAGCAGGGTATGAGAGTTGAGAGAGCAGGTGAGATATGGTTCATTCTCAAGTCAAAAGCAACGTGCAAACAATATCTGATTGTCGGTAATTTAAAAAAAGAAAAAGCATGCCTCACAAACACACATGCATATCAGGGTGTACATTGTGCATCACTAATAGAATATTGAGTCATATATAAGCCTCATAAAGAAATATGCATACAAAGGTTGTACATTGTGCATCACTAATACAATAATGGGTTCTATTCTATTTTCCAATTCTACTTTGTTTAGAGTAAGGAATGAAGCTTAATCTAATTCAAACTTCAAATTCCTTTCTTTTATCTAATGTTTGATTTTTGTTGTTTGTGTTTACATTCATTGGAGCTGGACTTAAATGAATGCTATTGGGCTAATATGTTTGTGGGCTTGGAAGCATGGCTGGGCTTAAATGAAGACGGGTCGGGTCGTTGGAGCTGTGAAGACTCCTTGAGTATTTATCTCTTCAACCTCACAAATTAGGGTAAAGGAGATATTTTGATCGGCTGCCATTTTCCACTTACATCTTCTATCTAGATCATTCTCTCTGGTTCTCGTCTTCTTCGTCTAGCTAGGGTTTCTTCACCTAAGGACAATCCTCTCTTCCTTAGGTGTTTTCTTGGTTGATCGAGTTATTCCAGGACATCATAATGATGATCTGAAGTATTAGTTCAGATCTGTTGATTCATATTGTTCGCTTGGTTTGTTGTTTGTATGATTTCTTTGTATTTGGACGATATTTCTTGGTTGAGTTTATTAAGATCTAAGTTTCTAGTTGTTTGATCTGTGTATTTTGACATGGTATCAGAGCCACAATGGCTTTGATCGATTGTTACTCTCGATTACGTATTCCGCTGGTCAAACTTTGTTCGAATTAGAGTTAGCAGTTTTTTTGAAACCCTAAGTTTTTCATCTGGTTGTTAAGCTTCGAATTAGTCAGATCTATCATCCGGTTATATCATACAAGCAATTTCCTAATCTATATTGCTATCTCTCTCTGCACACCACAAATCCGATTGACTGTTCCGCGATACTTACGTTTCTCAGAGAGATCGATTAGTTCGTCACTTATCATACAGAGAAAGCAAGAAGCGAGGTCGAAGATAGACGAAGTTAATTTGGGCTTGTGTAGAGTCCTCTGTTCAAAGATCTTGGGGCTTCAATCGAAAGGCGCTGTTATACGTATGTTTCTCCTCCGACATTCTGGTTTTCCTCTCGTTGTTCTCTAGAGAAACAGAGGAGATGGAGAAATATGTCTCGCGGACTTGATCGGGTGTGCTCCTTGGTTTTCTGAATCGGAACCCTAAATACTGGTGACTGAAGACCCGCTTGAAGCTGGTGCACTTGAATGATCGATTTTGTTCAGCGTTGATCGCACTCTTGGGGTTTTCAGAAAGAAGGCAGACTGTAAATTTTAAGAGTTTTTTTATTGTTGGATCTTGGAATTGAAGCGCTGCAGATCTGTCGTGTTCTCAAAATTATATTTCTTTGAAAGCCATAGAGGCATGTAAGCGCACGTTTGCTAGTCACTGAGGTATGGATTCTTGATTCTTCTTTACTATTGCACTTGTTTTAGTTGTTATAGAGGTCAAGAGGTTGGACCTTGAATACGTGGCTTCTGCTTGCTTATGTGTGTAGTTTTGTGAAGTGATATTTTTGCTCCAGTATGAGACTATAAAAGGATTAAATGCACTTCTAAAAACTCCATGTTTTTTTTTTGTCATAAATCAAAGTATTTTGAGTTCATTGTATATTGCAAACATTTTTCATCTTAATATAAATGAAACTGTATAAATCTAAAGTTGGTGCTTTGGCGCACTTTGGTTTGTTTCACATGATCTGGTGTTTTTTTTCATCTTGAATTTTTTTTCATCCAAATTGTTATCTAGGGTCTTTGACTATGTCCGTACATGTCTTAAACCCTTGTTCTTAATGTAGGTTGTTTGCAATAATTGTCTAAATATTTTTTATCTGTGGTCTCCGATTCTTGGTCTGGATTGTGTGATCCAATTCTTTTCAAATAATGATAAAAATGTTTTTCGGCTATGTCCGAGTCTTGGTTGGTTTTCTGTCTTAAAACTGTATTTAGAAAAACAATGTATGTATTTTTATAACTTTGATTCTTGATGACTTGGTTATTGTCTATGTTTAACTTGTCTGTCTAACCATATGGTTCATGTTTTTTAAATCTGTTGTAGTGTCAAGGTTATTCTTGAATATTTCTAATTGCCTTGTATGTTTCTCCTGCGTGAGATGTATCTATCTGATTGCAGATTGGTTGATTTTGTGTTAAATCAGTATATTTGTCTGGCTGTATTCTGAATTCTGGTCAAATCATGTGGTTTATTTGTTTTTACCAGTTTTATCTTTCAAGATTTTTTCTTGATTTTGACAGCCTTGTTTTCTTCTGTTGTCTGATATAGGATCGTGTGATTCTTGTGTTATCAGATTTGGTTTGAATCTTTGTGATTCAGTCTTCTTTGATTTGTGTTCTTGTGAAGTCATAAAAGTTTTTGAGTAAGTCAAATTAGTCTTTAAATTCTTTACAAAGGTTTTGGCATGAATCAAATTTGTTCAGATGTAATTCTGAGTTTAAAAAGTCGTGTGACTTTTGATTTGTTTTTGAATCTTGTGATTCTGTTTTGATGTGAAGTTGTAAAAGTTTTTTTCTTGATTCAAATTAGTCTTTATGCTCTTTACAAGTTTAGTCTTGATATGTTTCTTGTAAAGTTGTAAAAGTTTTTGATCAAGTCAAATTAGTCTTTAAGTTCTTCATATGTATTTTCTTTCAGATTTTATTCTGAATTCTTAAAAGTCATATGACTTTGTGTTTCATCAGATGTGTATCTGATTCTAGGATGCAATCATATGATATCGTGTTAGTTAAGATATCGTATGATTGGTCTCGTCTCTTCTGTGGTGATTACCAAAATTAATATGCCTTGTGCCATTTTCTGAGTTTTTACAAATGGTGAATCTAAAATTCATTATTTGGTTATGGATTTGTGTTTAGTATCGTCTAGCTTGTGTGATATCTTGATTTTCTTCCTTACTAGTTTGTTTCTTCTATGATAAGTGGAATTTGAAACTATGTAAGTTTTTTTCTTCTTTATCACCAAGATATGAATTTCATACTATACAATCTATTTACATGATTGCTGATGCAAATGTTTTTTATTTTTAAATTGGTGATTTCAAGATTTCAAATGTTGATCTGAGGCTTCATCGTCGATTGTAGTGATGTTAGTTCACTGGTCTATGTGATGCCTGTTTTTTTTCTTCCACACTGGTTTAGGGTTGTTTGTAGATTCTTCGTGTTGTTGAGTCTAGTCCCGTTAGATCGTAGTGTTGGTTTCTGTCCGTTTTTCGTATTGTTAGTCGGACTATGTGGTATTACTTGGTTATTTTTCTGTCATAGAGAGTTCTTAGTTTAATGTCTTATGACTTAAGATTTTTTCACATGTTATTCCGAATTACATAGAGGTTTGTGCCTCTTGGTTCTGTCACATATGTTTGTGGTATTGTTTTCTGAATCTTGTGGTTCAAATTACTAAACATGTGTTTTGAATCTTGTTATGTGGTTACGTCAAGTTTTGTGACTTATTGTTTTACCAAATCTGTTTCTGGTATTGTTATTGAATCGTGTGATTCATTGTTTGTCAGAAATGTCATGATATTTGTTGTTTGAATCGTGTGATTCATTTCTTAATTGGAATAGGTTTTCTGATTTTGGTATGTGTTAGACATGATTTTATATTTGGACTTGAATTAGGAGTTAAAGTTCACTGCTCAAACTTGTCTGTATTGTGTGTTAAAATCTTGTAATTCTTTGTTTCATAATCCGATTGTCTATATTCTTCATCATTCTAGGGTTCATGTTCATCTTGTTCTATGAGCGTATGTTCCTGTTAGTAGTGAGTGGAAGAATAGTGTAGAACATTGTATTGTTGATATGTTCTTGTTTGTTTTGGTGAGGTGTTTGTTTGTGCAGATTCTCTCAGGTTTGTCTTCATATTGGGAAGTTAAACAAAACAATCTTTTTTAGTGTTCTACTTTCAAAGTCTTCAAAAAGTTTTTAATAAAAAAAAGAAACATTGTTCTTCCTCTCTTGCTGATCTGGGTTTTGGTTCATTATAGTTGTGAATATGTGTGTGTTATCTCGTAGATCATAGCATACCGAGTGAGATGTGAGAATCTGTTGTTGCATCATTGTATCGATGATTCAGGAGAGTTTGTCAATCTAGTTGATCTTGTTTGTAGTCTGCTTATCTTCTAGTAAAAGCAAACTTCTTGGTTTTTTTGACACTTATCACTCATAAAGTAGCATTTTCTGGTTCTTCCGTATGTTATGTTATTCACATGTGAGAATTGGGGAACTTTGTGTTATTCTGCTACTTCTGCACATTTATCTCCGCTTATATGTTACTGATATATTTGTGTTTTGGTTGGAATAGAAGTGTTTTCGCTGTTATGGTCATATGTTTAAATTTTATGAGCTGTGTTTTCCACACACTGGGTCCCTATAAAAGTACATATGGTTGGTTTTTTTGAAAAAGTTTTAAGTGTTTCAGTTATGTTGGGCACTTTAAATTTGGAAAAAAAAAACTTTGTATTTTGTCACCAATCTTGGACATATGTTATCACTTAGGGATTATATGGTCTTTGATGGATAAGTATAGTGATCTTTATTGTCTATGGCTCTCCTTTAATATATTTGAAAGGTAGCAGAAAACAATTATTTTTCTTTCAAAGGTGGAAGTTAAATATGTGTTTTTTTCTGATGAGTGTGAAGTTTGAATTAAGGGGGGATGTTAAAAATGAAGCTTAATCTAATTCAAACTTCAAATTCCTTTCTTTTATCTAATGTTTGATTTTTGTTGTTTGTGTTTACATTCATTGGAGCTGGACTTAAATGAATGCTATTGGGCTAATATGTTTGTGGGCTTGGAAGCATGGCTGGGCTTAAATGAAGACGGGTCGGGTCGTTGGAGCTGTGAAGACTAGTTGTGAAGACTCCTTGAGTATTTATCTCTTCAACCTCACAAATTAGGGTAAAGGAGATATTTTGATCGGCTGCCATTTTCCACTTACATCTTCTATCTAGATCATTCTCTCTGGTTCTCGTCTTCTTCGTCTAGCTAGGGTTTCTTCACTTAAGGACAATCCTCTCTTCCTTAGGTGTTTTCTTGGTTGATCGAGTTATTCCAGGACATCATAATGATGATCTGAAGTATTAGTTCAGATCTGTTGATTCATATTGTTCGCTTGGTTTGTTGTTTGTATGATTTCTTTGTATTTGGACGATATTTCTTGGTTGAGTTTATTAAGATCTAAGTTTCTAGTTGTTTGATCTGTGTATTTTGACAATTATCTAAATGGTTAAAAATATTTAAGTTTAAGTGTTATTTTGATAAAAATATAAATTTAAAAATAACATTAGAGATTGTATTACGTACTAGTCTAAAATAAAATAGCAAAACATATGTTTTTTTTAATGATTTTTATTCCTTTGTATTTGATGATGTTACTTCTTATTTATTTGTTTATAAATTGATGTTTTAGGTTGTATATTTTTAAATCATTTGACAGAACAGATAAACTAATGAAAAGAATAAACTTGATCGTACAATTCTCATAAACTCGTGTTGGATCAAGTTCAAGGGTCTAACAACATGGGAGGTGGTGGGACTTGGAGGATCAAAATGTTTTATTATAATAAACAACAAAGATGATTGAAAGAAAATTATTTCGGAAGTGCATTGATCTACTCGTTGGAATAAAGGGGTATCTAAGAAGGTTAATGTTATATTTGGAGACTTTTTTTTTAGAAAGGTTACCAACTCGTCTTAATCTTAGCAACAAATGTAGAGATATTTCTTTTATTAAGAGTGGTTGAATTAGTGGATCAAATTTTTGGTGATTGTGGAATTGCGACATTGGCTTGGAGATCAATCACTATCTGCTTATAACTCTCGGCACCTGTAACTTTGAGACTCATAAAGTTTTCTTCGTGGTACAAGTCCATCAATTAAGAAGCCAAAGCTCAAGAAAGAAATTATAGAGACGATTGTGTTCATGACTTGATGGGCTATTTGAAACGCTAGAAACAAAGCAATCTTTAAAGTAAGTGATTTGAAGGTGAACTTAAGTTTTTGTTAATCATGCATTTTTCTTTCATTTGGACAGTTATTAGGATTAGAAAAGTAAACATTTTTTCTTTTTTGAATATGTTTGGTTAGTTTTTTCTAACCATCTCCATTTATATAATTATCTCCTTGCTGTTAAAGAAAAAAATAAAAAACGCCTATAAAATTATAACTTAATCATTACAATAAGTAATCAACTTAGTTATCTATAAAATAAAAAGGGTTGGTAATTGAATCCTATCATAATAATTCCAGTGAACAAAGTTAAAGCATACATTTATATTTTTTGCGTCGTTAGTCTATCAATAGACAATAGTTACCGACGGATTATCTAAAATATATAAATATAATTTCTGATAAAATTATGTACAATTATATACGGCCATTAAATTGTTTGGGTGCATAAATTCCAAATTAATTCCGCGTGACAGCTCTTTGGCATGATTACAAAACCACAAACCGATCATTCATTGACAAACACCAAAACTTTTTCTTCTTCTCTTTTTTTTTCTTAATAAAAAACGTTATCTTTTAATAAATACAATATTAATTATTAAAAATTGACCGGACCGAAACAAACACCAAGTTTGAATTATTGGATCGCGGTGAGTTGAAGTTGAAGATTAGGGTGACGAGGCACACGTGCATGGTAGGACATGTTCACGAGCACACTTTTATCAAATTGAGTTTAAATGAATTGTCTCCATCTACTCATTGGTCTCCTCAAATAAATCTTCCTTCCCCACACACTCGATCTACCTTGTTTTATAGTAAGAGTAACAATATTCACTATTCATTCTATTATTCCGGACCCTCCAGATACATCAAATAGTAGAACGACATGGTAACAGACTAGAGTAACTAGGTGTCGCTTACTTTGTAATTCGTTTGTTGGTCGTTTTTGTTTGTATGGTGGTGTGTGCTGTTTTAGTGTCTTGCTAAACTCTTTGGCTACTTGATAGGCAATGTGGATTCTAATAATCCAAATTATATCTCATTGACGACGGATAATAATCAAAACTATTAATTTGGACACTGACAACATCAACTTTTATTTTTGTTGTGAAGGGCAATTTCAATAACGTAATAATCATGCATTTGAAATTGATTTACACTTGGTTTTAATTTGTTTTTTATTTTATATTTCCTTATTTTGTTCAGAATCATTATTACGAGCTGGAAATCAAGTGTAATTGTATGATGATTATGTTACTAGGACTACTCTTGACAACGAAAATAAAAATTGGAACTGTCATTAACCAAAATGATAGTTTGGATTATTATATATTGACTATAAGTAATAAGTCATCATTTAAATTATTAAAATTCAATTTGCCTTCTTAATAAAATTGTCGCTGTTTAACGATGCACTACATTCGGAAAGGCTACATTCGGGGTGGGAAAGATGGAGAAACGCCCTTGTACAACGTCTTGAAGCCAAAGTGGTGTATAGATGAGATGATTAAAAATAACTTTCTTCTTTTCCTTTTTAACTTGATTTTTGATGTATTGATTGCTAATGCATAAAATAAAAAAATATGCTTCTTCAAATCATTAGCTTTAAAAATTTAAAAATTGGCTTGTTACAAAACCTCTAAATAACTCACCAATTTGGCATCATGCATAATAGCTCCAAAAATCCTTTTGTTGTTTTACCAATCAAATCGACTCCAAACAAGAAATTAAATGAACGACTCCAAACAAGAAATCAAATGACTTCGTTTTAGTGAAGAGAGGCCGGAGACTAACTTGTAAGGCTATTTGTAATGGGGCGTTTTTGGGCTCCATAACGCCCCATATAACGCCCCGCCCCACTACGCTAGGGCGTTATGGGGCGTTATGGAGCCCAAAAACGCGAGGGACGTCAGGGGCAAAACGCCGGAGAAGGGGTGAATGTTTCGAGATATAGCCGTTGAACGGCTATATCAACGTTAATTTTTTTTTTAATTTTCAATTTTTTTAAATTAACTCTCAAACTATATATATATATATATATATATATTCCCACATTTTATAAACTACATACTCTCATTCTCTCTCATTTCACTCCCCTACATTTTTTTTAAAAAAATGGGTACGCCAAATGTGGTGTCGCGGGGTCCCTTAATGACATCAACGTCTTGGAAGGTTCTTCTGTGATCGAGGATTATATATCCGATAAGATGGTGAAGGTCGGGTTTTACGCGAATGGAACCTACTACCCACATGGATATGTTTTGGGTGACGGGATATATCCGGAGTATTCGATGATTGTGAAGGCCTTCAAAGACCCAATTGATGAGAAGCGACGATATTTCAAGACGGTTCAAGAGGCGGCTCGGAAGGACGTTGAATGTTGTTTTGGAAATCAAAAAAAAAATGGCACTTTCTTAAAAATCCTTGTCGATTGTGGACGAAGAGGATGACGATGAAGAAAATAAAGAAGACTACGACGACGTGCAATCCGATGATTAGTTGTAATTTTTTTTAAGTAGTTGTGATTTTTAGTTTAATTAGTTTGTAATTTTTTTTTTAAGTAGTTGTATGTTTTATTTTAATTAAGTTGTAATATATATATTTTTTAGTTTTAATATTTATGAAAGTAGTTTTTTTTTTTAAAAAAATAAAAAATTAAATAAATATTAAGTAATGATGGTGGGCTTTTGAGGGCTTTATCCATTACACCATAAAGCCTCATAAAGCCCTAGCCCAGTCAACGTCCACATGGCGCATAATGCCCTTTGTAAGACTTTATAGGACTTTAACCATTACACTTAGCCTAAGTTGTAACCAAGCGAAGATAGACTTCCATATGAAAATTGGAAGATGACAATCCCAAAAAACATGATCGGCCTACTCATAGCATGAGAACAAAAAGCACACATAATGTTTGGATATTCAAACCTTTATTGCTAAGATTCTCCCTGGTTACATGCGGTTAGAAAACGATTAATGTTTACACCTTTTAGGAACCCATAATTATTATATGTTGATTAGCATGAGAGAAAGAAGGAAACGACCAGGGGCGGATCTACGTTGGATCCACCGGGTTCATGGGAACCCAGTGACTTTCGAGTTTTTAGTGTTAATATATATATAATACTAGGAGTGAATCCATATAAATAATAGGAGTGAATCTTAATAATCAAAACACTCCTAGCTCAACCGGTATGCGTCGTACGTTTCAAATATTAGGTCTCAGGTTCGATTCCATTCATCTCCGTTTTTTACTTTTAATTTCTTTTAAGCAGATATAAGACATTAGGGTCTTTTGGTCTTTAAAAGAAATCGTTTTCAATATTAATAATAAAAGAAGCTTAGATCCACTGGTATGCACTATATGTTTCAACCAAAAGGTCTTAGGTTCGATTCTCTTTCTTTAAATTTTTTACTTTTAGTTATCTTCTATAAATATTATAAGTCACAAGTAAGTTTTGGGTTTTTTTCTTAATTGATTATTTATTGATTGATTTAGGTTGTTAAATAGTTGAATTTGTTCTTACTTCTTAGACTCTTAGTGATTGTTTGTTCTTTAGTTTGATGAATTCATTGATTAGTTTTTTTTTTAAACTAATTTGGTTCTTGATTTGTTAAATGTTAATAGATTTCTGAAATTGCGAATTAGATATAATGAATACCGAAAGATATTTCACAAATAACCATCAAATATTGGTATTGTTATTGTGTTATCTATCTTACCTGACCCGAACCAACCAAATCGAAATATATGTGGTTGTTAGAATTCTAACCACCAAAAAAATAGTGAACCCAGTGAAAAAAAATCCTAGATCCGCCACTGGAAACGACCCAGATACTTCCTCACATATTATAGTTTTGAATTATTTAAAATTTAAATACCTTTAATTTTTTAATGTTTTTAGTTTTTTTACGAGTAACAAATCTTAGTATGTAAGGGTTGCTAGGTGGTAGGGGTTATTAGTTTTTGATTAAATATTCCCTTAATTAAGAACCTAGAGTTCTTGAACCTTAATTTCGATTCTATTTACGAATTTGAAGAATTAAGTGTTCATGAGCAATTTGAATTTGAAGACATCCATTCTTGCATTAGTCTTTATTTAACATAAAGGAAGAAAAGTGAAATGATTGAGCCTTGACTTCAAATGTTAAATATCGAACTAATTGTCATTCGATATTTCATTCACACATACGCAGTCTCTCTCCCTCTCTAATTTTTTAAACAATTCACCCCCCCCCCCCACTAAAAACCATTCACGAAAGGCCTCTTATTTGAAGTAATACTACTACTTAACAATGTCGTTCTAGGACGTCAACTCTATTTTTGGTGACGAATGCTCTAAATCGACGGGGCTTTTGGAAACAAACTAGGTTAACATTTTATTACTTTTGTGATTTTTTCCCCCAAAACACTAATCATGTTGTTTCTTAAGCAAGATGTTGGTGTTCAACCATCTAACGAAACAATGTCAGATTTGAATGAGGGGTTGTTCGATATGAACCGGGCGAGACAATTATTCAATTTGATCAATTATTTTTGGTATAATTAAGACCCTAATCATTTGCGTTGTTTCTAGGAATACCTACCCGAGACTCAAAATTATTACGTCTTACGTCAGTTATGGTTATGACAGCCAACCTCAAAGCAACCAGGAGTATGTGTATGGCGATCGACCTCATTCGTCATGGGCCTCTTACGTCGGTTATGATTATGACAGTCAGTACTCCAGCTATGGCGGTGAACCATCCTCACCCTCGCGAATCAATCAGGAACCCGTCAACGACAATAAATGTTCACTAGACCGACCCGATGGTGGTGATGAACTCCGCGCACCGGACGTGGATTACAAAACTAACCAGGTAATAAAACATAATCAAAACATAAGTAAACGACTATTTTTGTTTTTACGGTATAAGTTTCACCGTACCGTTATTATAGGTTTTTATGCGTCATGATGAGCTGGTTGCTTGGGTTGTCAAAATATGAGGTGACAACGATTATTGCATTATCAGGGAGCATATGAAGAAAAAGAAAGACTCAGATTTTGTGAATAAAGTGTGTCTCAGGTGTGATCGTGGTGGAGCACACCACAAAACCGTTACCGTTAGAAATTATGGTAGCAAAAATATAGGATGTCATTTGAAGTTGGTGGGGTAATACGACAATAGGTAGGGGTCTATTAAGTTGGAGGGCAAGAATGATTTACATAACTATTCTCATGCCCGACATATGGAGGGTCACTCACATACAAGGAGATTGTCTGATGACGAATTTCGTTTAGTTAAACAGCTTACGGAGCAAAACATGTCGTCCCATAATATACTGTTAACCATCAAGAGCCAAAACTCTGACAAAGTTTATGTCCTAAAAACTATATATAATGCCCAAAACAAGATTAGGGGTAGAAAGAGAGTCGGTTCAACCGTTATGGAAGTTCTCGAGAACTTGTTGTGTTCCAGAGACTACATATTTCACACTCGGAAATATCCCAGGACCAATATCACCCAAGAGATATTCTTTTGCAGCCCAGCATCGTACGCACATGATGTACATTCCCGCATGTGTTAATGGTTAATGCAACATACAAATCGTTGATTTGACCTCCACACAACAATCGTTTCTCATCGACATGCGTTTGTAACAAAAGAACGGGAGGATAACTACCTGTGGTGGTACAGATGCTGAAAGATATGCTGAAAGGCCGTTTAGAACCACGAGTAATAATAACAGATAGAGAGTTGTTCCTTGTTAATGCATGAAAGCGGGTATTTCTAGACGCGTCGAACTTGCTTAATTTGTAGTTGGCATATCAACGCGAATATTGCGAAAACATTGCAAGGCAACCTTCGGAACATATACCTTCTACATCTGGAAAAAGTTAAGGGTTATTGGATGAGTTTGTGTGATTCTCCAGTCGAGGAGATATACGAGTACAACTACAACAAGATCTACAAGCAAACTATTAAAACCAAGCGACAAATAAGTAAGTATAATTAATTTTATGATAACCGTATTTGATAATTTTATTTATTGCTAATCTTTTGAATGTTAGATTGTTGGTTATTTTTCGAAATACTAGATTATTGATTGAATTTTTTATTAATTTAAATTACCTTGTCGGGAAAAGATTTACAGAAAACCAACAATTATACAGAAAACCAAAAAACCAACCTTTTTTCCCTATAACTTCTTCATATATTAATAATTTTTAAAAAAAGAATTTCACCAAAAAGTCTATAATTGTATTAGCTTTATTTATTGGAAAATAAAATTTAAAAAAATAAAAAGTTTAGTGATTTTTTATTAATGCATCATGCAATAGTACTAATAGTATTGCATAATGCATTATAATTAAAACTACTTAAAAATAAGAAATTTAACTTAAATATGAACGAGGTTTATGCGAATAATGTAAAAAACAAAGTATTGGCATTCATAAACCAATTTTATATTATTGTTGCATAAGTGCATTATTAATTTCAAGTTAAAATCCGAATTTTAATTTATTTTTTTTAGAAAAACTCGAAAATGTTTTTAAAGTTTTTTCTTTTTCCAGTATTCTTAATATCATGAAAGAAATATATAAAAAACATTTAAAAAAAATATTTTTTTTCTTGGTTTTTTGGTTTTTTTAAAAATATTGGTTTTCTATAGAACCCAACTAAAAGATCTACAGAAAACCAACAATTATCGAAAAAACCAACAAACAAACATTTTTTCTCTATAACTTCTTCATATGTTAATAAAATTTTAAAAAGAATTTCACCAAAAAGTATATAATTTTATTAGCTTTATTTATGGGAAAAAAAATTTAAAAAATAAAAAGTTTAGTGATTTTTTATTAGTGCATCATGCAATAGTACTAATAGTATTGCATAATGCATCATAATTAAAACTACTTAAAAAAAGAAACTTAACTTAAATATGGACGTGATTTATGCGAATAATATAAAAAACAAAAATTGACATTCATAAACCAAATTTATATTATTGTTGCATAGTGCATTATTAATTTTAAGCTAAAATCCAAATTTTATTTTATTTTTTTAAAAAAACTTGAAAATGTTTTTAAAGTTTTTTGTTTTCCAGTATTCTTAAAATAATGAAAGAAACATGTAGAAAAAGTTTTAAAAAATAATTATTTTTCTTGGTTTTTTGCAAAATATTGGTTTTATATAAAACCCAACCCACATAAATATTTACAATTTTAATGGACTGAAATTAAACATAGTGATTTATGACCTGCCTAACTCAGAAACACATGAACATGGTTAATTTCTTGATGTCACAACCCAATTATTGACATGAGAATCTATCTTCATGATTGAATTACAAATCACTATTTGTGAAATTTTTCTTTATGTTTTTTAGGAAAGATCTATAACATTCCCAATCAAGAAAAATGATAGGAATATGTACGTATATATGTACTATTTGCATTAATTTTATAAGGAATTAAAGTAAATTAAATGGACATTATACGGAGCAATCTTTAATTAATAGTACGAAACTATGAATTCTTTCGCTTTTAATGAATGCAAGTATGAATCAAAACAACACTTGTATAAATCTGATTATCGGTTTCCAAATTGTACACAACATACAATATGTTAATTAGTTTACAAAATCTAAGTTACTACGGCATTTTGGATGTTTCATGTTTCCATATATTAGTTTAATTAGTTACGTACTCTTATTTATGTCAAAAAGAGTTAGTATGTTTACTTGAATATGTTCTAACACTAAAGAACTAGATTTATACAACAGAAGGTAAGCATCTTTGTTAGACTAGATCAAATACATACGTCTACACGTGAGCAACCTTTTAATGTGTAATAAAAGTAAGACTCGCTTTTATCACTAAAATGTTTTATCTATCAATTTAATTTCATCTATCAATTAGATCTTAATAACTAATGTGATAGCATCAAATCTTTCTTAACCTTCTTAAATTAAACAAATATTTTAGAATAATTTCTCTCCATACATTTATACATAAAACTATCATTTAAATAAATAAAATGTTTATTTTATATTGATTTTCTACAATTTATTAAATGCAATGGTTTAATTATTCCCTTTTAGGGTTTTGATGGGGATCGTAGGCCATTGACACCCATGTGAGTCCATGTGCATTGTCTTTCTCTAATTGCCCCACCATTTTTTGTTTATTTGTGATGAATAAATAATGCCTTACATCAAACTTCATTCTCATTCATCCTCTTCAACACTTTGTTTGATCCCTAAAAATTGATCTCCCTGAAACTGCAAACATACCTTGCTTTCAGGAATCTTCATTACTATATAAGATCTAAAGAAAGGTAACCATTGATCTACTGATTATTGTTTCCAAAATGTTCATATGCTATTAATACCGCAAGAATTCTTTTTTTTCTTTGGATATCTCCATAGAGTTTTCAAGTTCATTGTTTTGATCATCATTTCTGTAGGAAATTTGTAGATTTTTTAAGATAAAATCACCAGAACCTTAATCATACATGACTCCAACCTATAACTTTTTGGTTCAAGGACAATATATATATCCCCTGGGAGCATTAATGTTAATAATATTGATTATAATGATGTTCATTTTACTTTGTTTTGTAAATTTTCTAGGTTAAGAATGCACACTTCAACCATGCTAAAGAAAGAGTTTCTCAAGAAATGGATAAAGGTTCTCAAAGTATGCTGTCCTTCAAACAAGAAAATGGATCTCATGGAGAGAAAGAAGAAAATAAAGCTATCTGCTGACATAGCCATGGTTTCTGCAAAAAAGACACCAACTTCTTGGAGCACTGCACTAGTTACCGAGGCGAAGAAAAACAAACAAGACACGATTCTCGTGAGCGAACTATTAGGCCCCGAATCACATTTGAAGCTACATGAAAAGAACACAAATAGAATTATAAGTTTCCACAAAAGAATTCAATGCAAGAAAATCTTGAAAAGGAGTTGCAATGTTGGTAAAAGGATGAAGAAAAAGAAGATGGGGATTTCGCGACCGAATTTAGCGACTATTCTTGCAAAAAGATTGGTGAAGAAGAGGACGAATGTGCTTAAAAGACTTGTACCTGGTGGAGAATCCATGGATGAATTCTCCCTTGTTGAAGAAGCAATGGACTATATTCTTTCTCTTAAAGTACAAGTTGATGTGATGAGGAGTGTGGTTACTGCAGCTGAGGACTTGAGGTTGTGAGTACTGATGATATATATAACTTGCTGAAATCTGTAGAATAAGTAAGGAAAATATATATAGAACTTGAAAAAGGATATCATGTACAGGTATTGCAGCTAGCACGTCTAGTTTCTTTATTTCTGTTGTTTTAACTTCATTATATTTTGTAATAATTTGCTCAAGCTAGTACATCATTTATAAGTAAAAGGTTACTAAAATGAATCAAGGGAACTTTATGAATGGCGTTCAAGTATGGCCTAGGGCAAATATTACATGAGGCCAGTGAATTTCACATCATTTGAATTCTCTAATCCCACATAATCTTCGGATGACTGGATGACTGGATGACTGTCTGTCAACACATTGAAGTTTGGGTGGCTTTCCAGATGAGGGTTTGTCAGAAAGACCCTTTACTTTTCACACGACAATTTGGTAATTCGTCAAACGAACTTCCAGAATAAGGTTTATTAGAAATGTGAGAACTCTTACATTTTAACGGCCGTTTGATACATCGTTGAGCAGTGGCGAACCCAGGATTTGATTTTATGGGGTTCGGAAATTTTCAGTGTTTAATTGTCCACCCTATATACAAATTCTTTTTAGACCAATTCGGTTCGGGTGTGACGGGTCAATCGTCATTCAAGAACAAAAGTACAAAATAAGACAAAAATATAAAACTTAGAACAAAATTCATCATTCCGCCCGTTGAAAAAGAAAATTCATCATTCCTCGACTTAAAAAATTACAAAACACTTAAACTTACTCTTTACGGGTTTTCATTTTTTGAAACCTATCAATCATATTATCTACGAACACTTTTTTAAACACTACAAATCGGTTCATATTACCTGCATACAGTGGCGAATCCAGAAAATTTTATCAACGGGAACAAAAACGCTTAGTTAAAACACTTGGTTAAAATGGGTCGGTGGGTGGTTCTTGCACTCGTACAGTGCAATACTAGTCGCTATGGTAGTCACACTGAGGTTTGATCCCGCATCTCTCCATATCGTCAAAGGATTCTCCGCACCATTTTGATCACGACATAAAATATAGATCGAACATTACACAAAGTCTCATACTCTTGTATTACATCTACTAATATATTATAATATTTGTTTTTGTTACTCAGCCTTTTACATACAAATAAATATAACAATAATAAATTACAAATAAAATGAAGGAAACTAGTTAAACTAAAATATATCGATTAGTTTCTCACCGAAATTATAAGAGGGAAATAGTTAATTAACAAAAGCTAATTGTCAGAGGACATATTTTCATATTATAATACTAAATTTTAAATTTACTTTTAAGTAAAGAGTGGCCTAGTCTATGGTAGGTTCTTTTCATTGACCTGACAAAGAAAAATATAACATACTTTTTTATTTATTTATAATACTAGGTCTTCTTCTTCAAAGTAACAAGTTATCAACCTCCATTGTTGACCTGCACATAAGATTTGCCATCTTCCTTTCGAGTTTCGCCCAGATGATAATTATAAATTTAGAGGGTCGGTGTAAAAATTTTATGGGGTTCGGTCACCAAATTTTTTGGGGTTCGGTTTATAAAACATCAAAAAAATAGCATACCGCGTAAAAATTTCATGGGTGTCGGGCGAACCCCTAGGGCTTGCCCTAGGTCCGCCACTGTCGTTGAGCAACTATCGTCGTCTGATTTGACAAGGGGGTGATGTGGCATGTGATGAGATCTTATGGTGTGTCAATAGCTTATAAATCAAGCATAGTAAATTTCCGTTCGAAATGTACGAAATACCTAGGATGCGCCACGCGTACTTTATGAAAAGGTAAAATGTTTCGTGTACGCATAATCACGTACACAAGTTAGATGATCATCATGCAAGCTATATTGATAATCACGCAATCTATATGGTTATAATTATGCAACTTATATGGATAATCGCGTAAATTATATTGATATTCACGCAACCTATGTTTTATGTAGAAATTATCACGTAAGTTATACAAGAATACATAACAATTTTTTTTTAAAAAGCTTTTTTTTTAAATAAAAGTATATTTAAAAAAAAATATAGCTATGCTATACTCAAACTAAAGAGAAAAAAATAGTTGATTTTATGGTGTAATTAAAAAAAATGATGGCATATAAAAAAGTTGTAAATGTTTCAAAAAATTAGGGGACGCTTCAAAAAAGTCAACAATGATAGCTAGACTATACCAATTTTATCCTTCCATCTCTTTTTCACATTTAAACCTTTATTTATTTTTTATATCCATATTAGATCTGGACCATTGATCTGGTAATTGTATGTCCAGAATCATTGTTACACTTTCTACGTACATATATAAATAAACCTTTGTATTTGATCCTTTCAATCTTCATTCGCATTCTTATCTAACCCTAGACCTAGAATGATAAAAACTAGATTCAGATGGTAACATTTGAGCTTGTACAAATTATTTAAATCACACTAGTCTAGTTGTACGTTGTCAACATCATCAAGCTTTAAGGCTAAGTGTAGTGGATAAAGCCCCATAAAGCCCCACAAGGGGCATTATGCGCCATGTGGACGCTGACTGGGCAAGGGGCTTTATGGGGCTTTATGGTGTAGTGGATAAAGCCCCATAAAGCCCACCATCATCATTACCTTATTATTATTTTTTTAACTTTTTTTTAAAAAGTACTTTCATTAAAAATAAAATAAAAGACAACAAAATAAATTAAAACATCACAACTTAAAAGAAAACACGAACGCCTATATATAACTATTAAACGTGAAAATAGGATCTTCGGGGTTGTTGATGCATGGCCTCAAAAAAGCCCAAACGCCTGCGTATATAAAGCTCTTGCCATATTCAGTTTTGTACTCGTTCAACGACCTTCGCAGCACTGAGCTTATACCCTCCGCGCCATATTGTCGCTCGAGTCGTACATAGATATCATTAAAAGTTCGTGCCTTCGATTGCAAGTCCCACCATTTCGCCCTGATAAAGTTCCCGTTTAAAAACACTCCACGTCGCCGTTTGAAGTCATCAATCACGGCATTCCAAAACTCGTTTGGCCGGCGTCCATCATTCCAATTGTGTGCGACGTTAACGAAAGATTGTGCCACCGCTAAGTCGTCTTCGACCTTCCAACTACGCCTACTCATTGTGAATGTTTGTGAAAGTTTATAAAATAGATGGGGTATATATAGTAGAAGAATAGAAGTAGAGAGGAGTTGGAGTGGTGTGTGAGATGTTTAAAAAAGTGGGGTATTTATAGGTAAAAGAGGGTTTAAATTAAAAAAATTAAAAAAAAAAAAACTTTGCTCAACGGTACAAAATTGAGCCGTTGAACGGCTATTTTTTTTTATTCATCGGCGTTATAGGGCTAACGCCCCTCGCCCATTCTCCCTCTATAACGCCCCCATAACGCCCCACCGTAGTGGGGGTGGGCGTTATGGGGGGCGTTATGGAGCCCTTTTTGGCCCAGTAACGCCCCACTACGGGCAGCCTAATGGTGGTGGTACGTGTGTGTGATCAACTTATAATTAAATGATGTGGGTGGTGGTGAATTCTTTATTGTTGTAATATGTCATCCCGAAATTAAAATAGACCAAATCATGTGGTGTTTGAGTTCTCATCTATCTTTGTATGTTGCAACATTTTGTGTAATGGTTAAGATTTTGTATAAGTTTAGAACTTAGACGATGTGACATTTTAATTCACACGTTCATCGAGTGAATTGGGCATCATTACACATGGCCAACATGTAGGTCTCTTAGTGAACGAGCTATATACACATGGTATGTGTGTAGTCATGTCTCCGGGATTACATTATTGTACGTTAAAATGTAATCTAGTACACGTGATAATATATCTCTCTAGAACTCTAGATATGGAGTTTAGTATGCAATATATTTGTATGTATCTAGTAATATAATTTTGTATATATATATATATATATGGTAATTTGTGGTCCTCTAGTTATATATATACAAGATCTAAATATATATCCTCCAACACCAAATGACTTGTTAAATGTGACTTCTTTTCAACGGTCACACAATTTAATTGATAATTAAAACAGAAACTAACAAGATACTAAAATATATAACGAGGAGAGACTAAAATGTCATTTAATTACCCGATGTATATATTTGTATGTTTTAACAAGTAAAAAAAAATAAAAATGTAGTGTGGTAAATCAACAAAACACTCAAAAGGATCATATATACCACCTAAAATGTTCCACATTAAGGTGAGCCTAAAATAAATCATTGATATGAAATAGTTGGGTCAAAAATGTCAGGAGAAGATGACAACAATCCTGTTCGTGCAAAAATATAAAGAGACAAAACATTTCACATAAAAAAATCTAGCTATATTTACTACATAATGTTTTTGTACTGTTAACATATATGTTTTATTTATGGTCTGACCTGACCTCCTTGCCTTTATCCATCAATGATCAATCAATGGTGGTTTAAGTTTATCAGGCACCTCCCACTCCATTGATGATGTCGCTCTATAAATGTTCCCATGAGATGAGCGTGACAATACATGTATTAATTAATTCCACCATCTTGAGACATTTTTATACCTAGTGAGTGTGGACAAATTAAACATACATGTTATAAGTATAGAAATTATTTCATCACTGTCACTTATATATTCTAGAGTCACACCCACTAAGACCTTTTATCACTATCCATTATAGATTATTTTATCACTTCTTTACTTAGTATGCCACGTAGAGACGGAACTATAATTTTTTTAAGAAAGTGCACTTTTTTTTATATCACTATTTTTAGATTATTCAGTTTCATATAAACATACATAAAAAAATGATTCGGGTCGGGTCAGTCACAAAGTATAAATAAAGTTCAATTATTTAGACTTTATTTATTTATACTTTATTGGGCTCGGGTTATTTTAAATCACGTATGGATTAGGGGTCCCGTATGTGATTAGGGTTTTGATTAAGATTATCAATAAATACATCTTAATCTCCATGTAACATAATTGTGTTGGATATCAGTCCCCTGACTAACACACAAAACACACACTCACGTATGTATGTGAAAGTAAATATGCAGAAGACAAATAACGAGAAAAGATTGCAATTCATGAAGTGATAATATTATTCAATAATCAGATGACTTTAAATAGCCTTAAACTAACAAACGTGGATTTACCAACAACCACAACAAACCCGCTCGCTACCTAAAGGCTCGGTATACACAAACAACCATTTGACATCAATTAACTTTGAACCATAAAATAAACACAGTCAATAAACGATTAACCCAACAAATTGTACGACCCAACTAAAGTGCTGACCCATTCGAACTACGACCCGATGTCCTGTATCCGTGACCCATTAAATAAATGATTAACCCAACAAATTGTACAACACAACTCACACGCACCCTAACCCCCCCCCCCCCGAACCTCCTCTCTCTCACTCTCGCCCTGCTACAGCTAGTAATCGCACCCGATCACAACCAGTCAGCCGCCGTCCATCATGCTCTACCGGTGTTGCTATTCTCGGACACCGCCGCCGCCACTCGTAGCGGTTTCTCGTTCCCGGATGACGTCTAGCACTTGTACCTTGACCCTCGGTGTCTCAAACGGTTAATCTTAACCACTAAGGTATATCTATCTTGCTTGATAGATTAAGTTTTGTATATCGTGTTTGCATGTTAGTAACCCTAGATTGTGTTTCTATTTCACTGCTATCATTTGAATGAATACTTATTCCGATGCGTGTTAGATCAAAATCAGACTAACCAGATTTTGTAAAACTGATTTTTGATAAAAACCTTAATCATGTTTTTGTTTAAAGAAATAATTAGATACCACTCGAACCCTATAATTTTTTATTTGTATATTTAAATGACAAAATAACCCCTCAAATTAAAAGGAACTAATACATAAATGGTCCTTTAATTATACAAGGGCGTTTTGGTCATTCTATCCGAACTTAACAGAAAAGTTAACAAAGGTAAGCCTTAGTACCTAACATTGTTACAAAATTTGAAACCACAAGTCCAGTGTTGTTAGTTCCCAAACATGTTATGTTCGTCAAATCACATGCACCAAATGTGTAATTATCTCTAATTTATTCCAGTTATCCTAGAATCGTGAACATATAATTGCATCAATTCTAAATTTGTAGTTTATACTAACTCAAAATCAACTCTAATTAAAATAGGTAAACTGTATTTACTCTTAAGTTAATATCAAACTTATAATTGATATGTGGAATAAACTAAAGACCATTGGGCCAGTCGAAAAATTGACGATATGCCGACATAACGATTGTTTATGGTTTCTATTATGGCTTTTGTTTTTTTGTTTGATTGTCTTTATTTGGTTCTAATTGTATTTTTGTTTTGTTCCTTGGTTTTCTACTAGGCTTCGACTATTTTTTTGTGTTTGCATATTACCACTAATTTTCCCTTGATGAATGGATAATGTTATAGGGCCATTTATGTTTGGTTCTTCTTCCTCTTCTGGGTGAATTCCGTCAATTAACTCGCATCATTGAGATTTCCGATATTTATATACATTTTGTATATTTTCGCTTAGAGGGTAACTATTAAAAAATAGTTAGTAAAATAACTACGAAACACTAAAATAAAAAGTAAGCAAAAATATATGTCACACCTGACTTGTGTGAGGTTGGATACTTGAGAAAAGATGTCGAATTTTGGGTTAAAAATACTTGTTGTAGAAGGTTTGATGTCGAATTGGTTGAGAAATTTGAGGATTTGTGATTGTTGTTGGGGCGTTTTCAAATGCTAACGTTTTCTTGGCATTGGATGATGTATCTATTTTTTTTTATAAGATTAAGATATTTTGTAGTTTTTGTGTGATAGATTTAGAGAGTTTGATGTGAAAAAAGATTTTATTGAGTGTGTATATGAAGAGGATAGATCTGATTTAATCATATGGATCCTTCACAAATTTTTTTGACATGCAAGACTCTTAGGTGGCGTTTGGTTCACGGAATGTAATGTAATTGGAATTGTAAAGTTTTTCTTTTAAAGTTGTGCTTAAGTTGGGTAAAGGAAGGAGTTTGTGAATTCCTTTAATCAATGGAATTTGAGGTCATGTAACTTTCCTTCGTTAAAATGAAGGATTTCTAAATTCCATTGAGTAAAGGAATTCATTGTATTTCAAGTCACTTCCTTACTCAACTTAAGCACAACTTTAAAAGAAAAATATTATAATTCCAATTACATTACATTCCGTGAACCAAACGCCACCTTAGTGGCGTTTGGTTCACGAAATGTAATGTAATTGGAATCGTAAAGTTTTCCTTTTAAACTTGTGCTTAGGTTGGGTAAGGAAGCGGTTTGAAATACAATGAATTCCTTTAATCAATGAATTTAGAAATCCTTCACTTTAAGTAAGGAAAGTTACATGACCTCAAATTCCATTAATTAAATGAATTCATTGTATTTCAACCCCTTCCTTACCCAACTTAAGCACAATTTTAAAAGAAAAACTTTATAATTTCAATTACATTACATTCCGTGAACCAAACGCCACCTTAGTGATTTCTCAATGCTCCCCCAAAAATCGCAAAAAGGAAGAAAGAGAAAGAATAGGAGAGAGGAGAGAAAATTAGATTACAAGCAATTAGCAATGCACTTATAGTTTTATACCATTGCATTGGAGAAAGTCTAAGAGGGTCTGAATTTTGATATGGCATGTGTGATGTATAGGCATGATTTGCACTCATCATCAAATCTAGGCCCTCAATCCAGAACTGCTTCTGGAAGGACCACATGCACTCTACGTGCGGGCATCTGATCTCACTCTCCATGCAACCCAAGTATATATACTCACAGTTGTACTAGTACATCTTCATGTTCACTTTTCCACCTTCACCGACACTCTCTTATCCAATTAACCAGGTACTTATTCTCACACCACATGGCACTCTTCCATGCCCTGCATTGGGCCTAACGAGTTGTTACATGTGTAGGTCATCTTATCATTTCTAGCTCACTCTGTTGATATGATCCAAACTTAGAGTGGAAGTTTTTCTGATCCAATTTACCGGCCCAATTCCGTTCCCGATTTGTATTTTGTGAAAAAATTTAGAAAATGGTAAACTTCTTATGTTGGAGGTCGGGAAAAATCATTGGTGATGTAGCACTAGTTCAGATTCATTTTTGTGGGAAAATAATCGTGTGGACGAGTAAATCAAATGTTCTGGATGGAGAGAATGCTTTCACCTATGGGCCTGAGCCCATACCGTCCAAGTCCAGTCTTAAACGGCAATGCATGAATTATTTTATAAAATTTAACCCTATTTATTAATAACTATTCTAAATTGTTTCTTGATATTGTTTTAAACAAAAATTCAAATTTATATAACTGTAATAACTATCCGTGTGCTACCAATCTTCTTTATATTGCTTAATTTGATTTTTTGAATCATGTTTTCGTATAGTAGACTCGTTTACATCCAACATATTAGAGAACTCAACTCTGCCCGATTTGTGTCTTTCCATTGTGGCCAATCATTTATACTTTTCAACACAGACAAATCTTAAATCTTGATCCTCATCATTTTGATTATTTCTAGCACTTATTATATCCAAAATATTATCAATGTCGATTTTGTTTCAATTCCATATTTGTTTAGACTTGATATAATTTATCGGGATCTCTTCATCACTTTTCAGGTACATGAGGTTCTTCTGGAACCATTATGTCTAATGTCTCTTTAAGGTACTCTTCTAGCAGTGCCTCAACTTCACCATCTTCATTAGTTACTCCAGTTTTCGAGGATATTTTATTTTTGAAATCGACTAGTCTACCACGATTTAAACGTGTCATAAACTCATTATCAATATTTATTTATCATATAGGACACTAATCTTAATTTGAGTATTAGTAGATAGTATATGTGACTTAGTCACTTTTTAAAATCTTTGTAAATGAATTATCTATTAAATTCTAATTCACATTGTTTTAGTTTTAATGATTAAAATGATACACTAATCATTCATTCCAACTTATTTCACTTTTTAAAATGATAAAAATATTTCACTTTAAATGATCATCAAAAAGGTTCTCTCATTGTTTGAAACGGTAACATTAAAAAAACGTATTATTAAATTAAAGATCATATAATGTTATGCGTTAAGCTTATTGGTTCGGTGTGGATGGTCACTTTACAAGTGATAGCCCCATTAACCATTAAATAAATGGTACTTTGACCACTCTAATCTGCATATATTATGGATTATGTTTGGTATCTTCGGAAATTGTGTTCCAATACATGCAAAGAGTATACCTGGCCAAAATGAAAAAAACGTAAAAGCATACTATTTATTAGGTTTATGTTGTTAAAATAAATAAAGAAAATATCGGTCACAACCTTTATAGAAGAAGACAAATTAATGTGTACAAAAAAAAAATTAAGAAAAAAACCTAAAAAGTATATATACTATTATAAAAAGAAAAGGTAACATGACCAAATAGAAAAGAAAAAAAAAAGTAAGATGCCTTAATTAAATAAATAAAAATAAAAATAAAAGTAACATGGTCAAAATGAAGATGATTAAAATAAATAGATAATAATAGGGACCTCTTTTTCAGATATGTCTCGTATTGGGTTATACGGGACGTAAATACGGGACGTAAATACAAGACGTATAGGAAAAGACAACCCAAAATTCAGTGCTATATGGGGACGTATAGCCCAATACACTCCCGTATGGAGGGTAATATACCTCGTATTGGGTTTTGTCTTTTCATAATACACCCCGTATTAATACACTTCCAAATTGGGGTTTGTCTTTTTCCTATACGTCCCGTATAGCTCAATACGGGGCGTATTGTGGTGTCAAATTAGAGATTCAGGGTGTCTAGTTAGTGATCCCCTAAAAATATTAGTCGTAACCTTTATGTGAAAAGACAAAAAATAATGTGGTTAAATGAAAAAAAGTAATGTGTCCAAATGATAAAAAGAAAAGTAAAGTTGTAAAATGAAAAAAAAAATCTAAAAGTAACGTAACAAAAATATATGAAAACAAAAAAAACCTAAAACTATTTTATTAACGGAGTTGGTTTTATATTATATAACTACATCTTATCACACACATGTTGCCGCGAAGATATGAGTGCATACAAAAAGTTCCATTGTTAAGTGCAATGTAAAGAAAACACAAATACAAAAAAGATATACATCGACCTTCAACCAAATTAGGAGACAAAAAAGATATACAATTTTACTCCAAAATAGAATGATATATGCAATCCCCAAAGAAAAGTAATTATTTATTTGTTGTCACGTGACATCCATTTAGTAGACCAGATGACCAATCAAATCAAAATAGTATTCATCTCTATAAAAATTATATAAAGTATATAATAAATTTTTTATAGTTTTTTACAATGAAATGGCCTTTGAATAAGGCACTATACAAATCCCAATGTCCGACCACACCAAGACAATCACGCTTCATCATAAGATTGTCCGTAGTGGGGTTTTATGGGGGCATTATAGAGCCCTATAGAACCCAAAACCACTACATCCCTTTAGTATAGAACCCCCCCCCCCCCCCCTTCTCTAGCGTTATGATCATGGCGCCATCCCCCCTTGTAAGTGATTGGCTCAATTTTGAAAGTTGTGATATCATTGGTTCACATATTATGATTTTTTTTATAAAATAGAGTTTTATGAGCCTTCATCCACTACACCATTTTTGCACATGTAGCCTCTTGCTGACTGGACCGACACGTGTCGAGAAACGTCCAAGGGTTAGACTTTAGCACTACGCATAGCCTAATGATGAAGGAGTGATGTTTCTAGCATTTTTGGGACGATATAGCAACCTCATAAAGCCCCATTGCATACATACTTTTATTTTCTGAATTACCAATAGAATTGTTTTCACATGTCTTCTTTTTAAGGTGTCCACATCATCAGTGCCACGTGTCAAAACTAGATTTAATTATCAATTTAATAAATTACCAATTAATACTAATTACCAGTTTTATCTGAATAAAATTTTCATTTAAAAAAAATGGCAAACATTATGTAAATTTGATAAATTACTCATTAATTTGAGTCTTTTTAAGGAAATAAATCAAGAATTTGTCATCCTTAATATATTAAATTATCAATTAATATTTTATAGTGAATTATGTCATTTATAATTTTTAAATTTCTTAATCGTTTTTTTATATTTAACTAATAATATGAACCTAAATTCAACCCGTGTAGTACACGGGTTACTAACCTAGTTAAACTAAGAAGGTGCTAGGAAATCTCAAAACGACAAAAAAACAAACACCACAAAACCAACAAATTGCGTGCATACTTAGTTTAGAATCTTCAGAGTTATGATAAAATAGTTTTGAGACAATAAAATTGTGTTTCGAAAGTTACATGATACGATCGATCACATTGATGATGAGTTCTATATAACATAATCAAGTTAAAAGGTTTGGTTGATTTTCAACTATATTTTATGGTTGGAAACTAACATTTTAAACACTCATTAATGACAAAGAAAGTCTATACAACAGAATTTAAGCTGATACTACTACTACTACCCTATGATATGATTCTAGTAACACTGATGGAGTGATGGATGGATGGATGGATTGTGCATATCTATTGTCTAGTCAAATCTTCAAGTTTTTTCTTTATTACTTTTTCAAAAAGGTTAAAGTGGTTTGATGTTACAAAATATGTGATAAGAGATAAATAAATTACAAAACCGAAATAAACAAATGCATGAATTACATGTGCTTCGAAAATAACATGCAAAGAGTTTCAAAATCCAAATAGACAAATAATTAATTTCTAAAATAAAGTGTCTAAGTTCTATTTTGAATCGTGTCTTTTTGGTTTTTCTTTTTTTTTACGTTACGTTTTGACTATGCAATTGTTTTGTGTATCTATGTTATCTTTATGACAACACAAGGGTAGTAAAATTTAGTTATAAAACAAATTTCACCATCAACAAATATTTTATTAAGAGGTTTAGAAATACAATCCGTAGTGCATGTATAAGTTTTGGTCCCCGGAGTTGAGTCTAGTGATCAAGCATGTTGGGTTGTAGTTCACTCGTAAAAGACAAAACCTGTTATTAGATATGAATTGGTAGTAAACTTGTACTTCCATACTACTTCCATAGTAACAAGAAAGTTGTTGGTACATAGTTGTTGGAGTAGTTGCTAATCGTTGACGATCATAACCGTCAACTAATAGACAACTTCTCGCAAACAATTGCAAATGCTCATTGTATGAGTCCTCATAATATCATCTAAAAATAATCTTTGATCATAATTTGGTACGTTGTTTTTATAATAGGATCACATATAATTTTATTTTGCGTGAACTTATACATCTTATCCTAATGAAAATTTACATACATATGCATAAGAAATATTTAAACAGTTTAGGTGGACTATCACTGTACCACAAAACTAGTAATTGCTTTCTTGCTGACGTGGTTTCTATAAAATTTTATAATGTTAAAAAAATCATAATAGACAATATATATTGGTTTTATACAAATTAAAAAGATGTTTAATTTAGATAGTGAATTATTGGTTTGGTAGAAAACTTAAAGTTTAAGAGGGTCTAGGTATAGAAGTATAGCCACCCTGCAAAACACACCACCTTTCATTATCAAGGGGACTGATAACTCAGTGAAAACCACTATCAGACTTTTTTAGGGTTTTTGTGTTTTCAATCTTTTACAACTTAAAGCAGAAATATATTTACTTAAGAGTTAAGAAATTTAAATTTAATAGTAGAAAAAGGATGTTGGAATTAGCCTGACTTTAATTTATGTTCGAGCTATATTTATTTTTCTCTTTTTTCAAATAATAAAAATATTATTAGTTTTTATGAAAGTGGAAGAATTGCATGATCTGTAGGAAAGAAACTTTTATTCTTGTGTAGACGTATCTCAGAAGTAAAAGATGTGTGGTCAGTGATTGTTTTTGTTCAGTCACATTAGACGCCCTCTCTCTCTCTATCTCTCTCTGACTCTCTCTATATATATCTCAATCTCTCTCTCTATATGTATCTGTATATATACTTCAATCTATCTAGTACCCTTTGATAGTATAGCTGCATGTAGATCGAATTTACAATTTTAAAGTAGGTGTTTAGTGTGTGTTTTGTTTAGATGTTTTTTTAGATCAGATTATCTAGAAATCAAAATCGAACCGTTAAAATTTAAAGTATAAAGTATCTAAAAGAATATAATACTCGCAAGTCTTATTATCCGTCTGCTATTATACGACTGTTTTTGGTATAAATCGAAACCAAACGATTTGTTACGGTATGAAATTTGTAAAATCAACTGACCGGAAGTTAAAGAAAAAGAACGACTTTGAAATCAAACTGATAACCAGTTTGGACGATTTTATAATTTCAAACTTGAGTTGAAAACTGAACCGAACCGTGTTCACAATTTTCGAGGACTATACTAAGGTTAGTTGCAATGCACTCCCCGAGCCCTGTGGGACTGCCTAGCTGGCCTCGGTGAGGTGGTGGCGGGGACGGCTTCGGGCACCGCTCCCCGTCGAGTTTGCTTTCCTTTCTTGCGATGTTGGTGGGCACGGGTTCTCTCTCTCCCAATAACTGATTTGTTTTTTTTCTTAAATTAGTTTAAAATGAATTAAATAGTATTAAAATAAAAATAAGGGGTTGGAAAGTGATAGGAATGTATGGGAAGTAAAAGTGTTAGGAGTGTGAGGTGGTGATTTGACGTTGAGTTGACAAAAAAAAGTGAGGGGAGTGAAAGGTGACTAGGTGAGAAGAAGATATTGTGAATACCTTAACCGTGAACCCTCCCTGCAACAACTATCAGAAAAGATCTTTCATTCTCTCAAGGCTTGGAACGGTAGTATCATTGACTCGATTATACATTTTTCACATTCTTGGTTTGTTTCTAGACAAGATACGTCGTTGATTACCTGAAATGTTTGGGTGAAAAACCCCATACTTATTTTGTAATTTCTTTCTTTGCTCTACTTAAGCTTTAATAAATTTTTTATTGCCGTTCAAAAAAAAAAAAAACTATCAGAAAAGAAATAACAAACTAACAAAGGGGACCACACCACTTAATCCAGCAAACGAGTTAAGTAATATAGGTTCACCTCCCTTGTATATAAAAACAAAAGGTATGTTACGTATTATTCTGATAAAGCGTCACTTTCAATTCCTAAACTTTATTTATAAAAAGTAGATTAACATCTTGGCATAGTTTAAGCAACTCATGTCTACCTTGTAAAGTTTAAACATTAATGGGGGCGAACATATGGATCGTATAATAAGCTCCACCCTATGTACCGTTATTGACCAAGTCAATAAAATACACTGAGAGGCTTCAAGTGTAACAATAATAAACTGAGAAAAGCTACCAAAGATGATGAAAATTTTATAAAGATAAGGAAAGGAAACAACATCAGTAATAAACTAAAACATCATCCGATTATCGAATATGGATGCACGTTTAGAAATAATTGTACTGAGAATCTCTTTTCGATTACATACCCTTCGTCCTAATAGATTATTAAAGGTAGTTTACACACTTCTAAATTTAATTTCTATATATTAACATCATACTATAACATTACAACTTTATCTTAATGTAAAAATAAATCTTAAATCTTGTTCATGATTTATAAATTATTTTTTATTATATAAGTGCCAATATACAAACATAAAACATTTGATGAATGAAATACATTTTACTTTTACCAAACAAAAAGATGTGAACCAAATTCCCATTTTCCAAGGAGGTAAAGTGTTAAAACCGAAAGTACAAGGACTGAAACTGACTTTATCTCATTCATCACCAATGATATTAAATGCAGGATACACTCGTGCATTAGCCTGTCTATATATGCAATGCAACCATCCTCCAACAGTCTCCTCAAATTCAAATGGCATCTATCTTTTCCTCTTTCCATCACTTCCCCATCACACCACCACCAACCACCACTTTTCCAATAATAATGCTATCCTCTCCTCCGCCTCCACCACCAACCGCCGCACCTCCATTTTCACCGGCCACCAATCACTGCCGTCACTCAACAATCTCTTCACGCAGGAAAACCAAGCGTTAAGATGTCACCTGACGCTATCCCAAACGAGCTTTCTTTTCTTATTAGTTACTAGTTTTTTTTTCTTGATCTTGCAAGACTTTTTATATATGTATTTTTCGTTCTTCCCGAATTTAGTAGCCTTTTTACTTTTTATATTTTCTTGTTTTCTTTCATAGGTTATCCCTCTTGAGCTTGTGTATACATTTTTAATATTTTATTTATAATTAATGTAAGCATTTTAGTGTGTAATTAATATAAATATAATATAAATATATTTATATTTATATTTGAATTGTTAATGTAACCAATGTATAGAATTTTGTGATTTTGGCTTGCCAAGAATTTTGTTCCCACTTTGACTGTTATATCGAAAGTCACATATAGCTTGATTACTATATATGTTATAGGTCCAGTTATATTTATTAATAATATAATATTTAATTATAATGACACAAAAACATATAAATTATTATATATGTTATACATCATGTTCTGTAGTATGGCTTGTTACATTAGTAGTGACTTAGTATTATTTGTGTAAAATTTTATTTCGTGTGTGTTGTTGGCTACTTTCATCAGACATAAAAGATTAAGAAAATACACAAGAAAAATACAACATATGAGTATATGACTTTGTTATTATAAGAAAATAAAATACGATGATGCGCGATTTTGTTATCGGATAATTTTTTGTCGAAGAAAATGTAAAGAAGGCGAACGATTAGCACTGTTTTAGTGTTGAAGCCTTGAAGGTGTGGTTTGTGGTTGTAGAGGTTCACTTTTGAAGTCAAATTGATAAATTCCAAAACTGGTCAACTAAAACTCTGATTGTTTTAGTTCAAACAAGTTCTGTGCAGGAGAGCTGGCTTAGTGGCTTACTGGCCCATGTTTTTTTTTAAGAAAATTACATAGATTTTTTAAAACATAAAGTTCTCAATTTAAAATTTAAGGAGATGTGAAATTTTATAATTTAAGCGTGTCAGCATTTTCCAAGTAGAGCCAAGATGTCTCAGAATTACAATTTTCAAATAAAGAATCTAGGAGTTCTGAAATAATTTTTGGGAACAGACGTGTTAAGATATCTAACCAGGGTTTAATACTTTCTTTTAACACATAACACATTCTGTGCAGGAGAGCTGGCTTAGTGGCTTACTGGCCCATGTTTTTTTTAAAGAAAATTACATAGATTTTTTAAAACATAAAGTTCTCAATTTAAAATTTAAGGAGATGTGAAATTTTATAATTTATAAGCGTGTCAGCATTTTCCAAGTAGAGCCAAGATGTCTCAGAATTACAATTTTCAAATAAAGAATCTAGGAGTTCTGAAATAATATTGTTTAAACGTGTCTGTGTTTGGTATGTTAAGTTGTAACCTTTTTTTAATAACGTTTTTTTCTAGTCTTTTTGTGATGAGATTTCAACTGTCTTTAATTATTTGAAGCTTCAAATCAAACTTGAAAATCTCTATAGATGGAAACCCTCAACAACCGGGTAAAATCGTTTCTTCTTCACCCGAGACAGTGTGGCTTATATCGGTGACCTCTCCTAAAAGAAGTCATCAGACTACCCACCAAGCCAGAAGACCCATGATATATTTGGTAGTAACTAGTAACCTAGTTAGCACTCCTAAAAAGTTGGATGTGGCAGTTACACAAACTAAATATAAAAAGTTAGGTCAAAAGGGTCATGAACAGGTGCTGAACAAAAAGTGTAACACCAAAAATGAAGTTTTAAAAAATTTGATTTAGTTGTGTTCTGAATATACTAATGGGCTAACCAACATATGATGTTTGATTGGTTGTATGATAGTACTTATTGTGTTATGTGTTAAAATGAAGGCTTGACCTTAAGCCATGGATTTGGTTTATGTAATAATGTGACATGTGAACTTGTTTGTGTCTAAGGTTAAAAGTAATGGGTTCGGGAGAGCCTAAATCGGGGAGGTTCGGGGGTTTCGGGGGTTCGGGAACACCATCATCCACATTTCGGGGGCACCGATCGGGGAGGGGAAATGGGACACCGATGCCGAATCGAAAAACCACGGGGAGAGAGCCGTTGGGCTGTGCCCCACCCCCCCCCCCCCCCCAAACGGCTATTTTATTATTATTATTTTTTTAAAAAAAATAATTTTTCAAAAACCCATTTTTTTAAACACTATGAATACCCACTCTTTCCAACCCTTTTCTCACACTTTTTTTTTTCACTTTACACATATATATAAATACCCACTCTCTATCACTCTCTTTAAAAAAAATGAACCCCAACCACATTGAACAACCTCCTTCAACCCCTTCTTTTCAAGGTCCCCGAGTGTGTATACGTTGGGATGAAACGCAAGAGTTGGCACTAACACGTTGTTGGGTCGACGCCTCCGAAAAACCAGAGACAAATAATTTATGGCAAACAATTACCAAAAATTGGCATAAGGAGTTGAACCTCAATCCCGACACCCGATCGAAACACCAGTTGATTGCAAAGTGGAGCCAAGATGTGAACCCGAAAATGCAAAAGTTCAACAACATTTTCATCAACATCTCCTCGCAACGCAGAAGTGGCCAAAGTGTTTCCGACATTTTGAAGATGGCACAACAACGTTTTAAATTGAAAAATAATGGTGCCTCCTTTGATAAGTTTGATTGTTGGGAAGTTGCTCAATCGTCCCCTAAATGGCGAGCGGAGACCCAAGCTCAAGCCTCAAAACCCAACGAGTAATTTTATTTTAGGAATTATAACGTTTTTTATTTTAAGGTGATGTAACGTTTTTTTTAGGATTTAATAAGTAATTTTAGGATTTAATAAGTAATTTTAGGACTTTTGTTTTATTTTGTAATGTTAGATTTAATTTTTATTTATAAAATGTATTTGTTTTTATTAGTATTTTATTTTAAATATTTTATTATAAAAAAGTGTTTGGGAAAATGGGGAAGTGGAAAACCATAATCCACAAAATGGGAAAAAATAGGAAGCGGTGGGGAATGATGAGATGGCACCAAAAATGGAGTGAGGAAATGGAGAAATGGGGAAACCATTACAATTACTCTAACAAGTGAACCCTCATTAGGTATTAAAAAGGTAGAGATCGAGTTAAGCAGGGAGGTGAAAGCTCAACACATGAGATAACATAATTTATGTTATAGAGAGAAGTTTAAATGAGAAGTTTGGTTTGAGTAAAAAGTATAAGAAGTGATTTCAGCCATTAGATTTTCATTTAATAAAAAATAAAGGAGGGTATTTTAGTCTTAGCAATCCTTGTTGACTTTTATCTATTTCATCCGTTTTTTTAAAACATTTATAACTTTCACATATGATATATTTTTTTTTAAATAATACATCATAAAAACAAGAGTTTTTTATCTTTAAAACGCGTATAGTGTTACTATATAAAAAATTAAAAAAACATATCAGTATTATGACTTTGAAGTTAGTGTATATGGTCTTGATACTTGATAGAGTGTAACGGTGTTTCCGAATGGAGTGTGGAAGGGTCGTGAAAGGGGTCGTGAAAGGCTGACAACGCCCTTTAACACGGCCCTCGGGCGTTATGGGAGGGGCGTTTTGGCCATTCCGTGGTTTGAATAACGTTGTTGAATTTTTCTTTTTCTTTTTCTTTTTCCACCATTCATATAATTACACCTAATATTATTTTCTTTTATAAAGAAACTTGTAATTACACAACCACCATTCACACCACTACCCTTCAAAGCTCAAGTGAGCGTATTAGTCATTGTAAATAAATATTATAGAGAGAAAATAAGTAAAGATGAGAGAGTGACATGAAATAAGGAGGGGCTCATGTATATAGGAGAGGCCCAGTAGGGTTTAAAGTGATTGGGTAAGCCCAATCATATCTAGCCTATACCAATTGAATGGCATCAACAACTCAAAAACAAAGCATCGTTTTGTATGATAATAGCAATCTTCTTAACAATAGATCCATTTCATAATTGATTTCCTAACATATCAGGAACCTTGTTCAATTTTATTATTATTATGACAGACACTGAAAAATCTATTAAACACATTGGTAATAACTTTCCTAGTGGCAGCAAGCAGGAACATCAATTCCACAAATCATCGAACAAATTTATCAAATTGATTCAAAGGAACAAATTTGCGATAAATAAAATTTAGGGCTTAGTGTCAATATGGGTTCGTTCCTACAAACAAACAAATGATGGGTTCAAAAAGTTTGTAGGCATTTATCAACCAGATGTAGTGCATAATTTGTACACGAAATGGAGGAAAACATACTAATCTGTTTAAGGCTTTCCAAATCAATTTAGCGACTTGCGAACAGAACGGTAAAGGGCTGTTGGTGTGTGGATTAGATATGCTGCAGATTCGATATACAAATTTCAGATTCGAGAACAACTTTGGGGGACGAGGGATTCCGTTTAGGCTTAGGAACGAACAGATAATTGATGGTTTGGGGAAGATGAGTTTCAACACCGGCTAAAAAAAACATTGAAAAGCCCAAAGTATATTGATGTTTTACGAAGCCCAAAGTTTTGGATAAGAGGGGATCCATTTTACATCTTTCAGCCCAACATAAACTATTACTATAAAAAAAGAGCTGTTATATAGACACCCAAGGTTTTACTAAATTCACCCATTTCCTACGGTCGTTTTGGTTGAAACTGTCGTTTCAAGGTCGTTTCAGTTGAAACGGACGCCACGTGTCGCGACGACGAAACCTTAAAATTCAGGGGGCCCCCCTTTTATATTGACCGTTTCAATGTCGTTTTGGTTCAAACTGTCGTTTCAAGGTCGTTTCACTTGAAACGACCGTTTGGTTTTGATGTTTTTAGTAAAATCCTCGGGTGGATATAGCAAGAGCCTAAAAAAACTTAAGATTAAGATGGGATTCATTTTGCTGTCTTCACCCTGTCTTTATGGAGAGAGATTCTCAGGGATATTTTTACAGGTAGAGTGAAACAACAAATAAAGCAACAATTTAGCTCATTTCAGAAAACGATCCACTTTCGCGAGCGACCGGGTGGTAGAACCTATCTGGCTCGGGGATCAAACTCGTGACCATTCAGTTCCGAGTCTTCTCCTCATCGCCATACCATTCATCCAAATTACCGATAAAGTGATATACTTTTTAATCAAAAGATTTTGTGGAATAAAATCAAACGACTATACTGACAACCGAAACAGTTTTAGCCGTAATATTTATACCTATTTTACAACCAAAACATTTCAGTTGCTATTAGATACCGACTTTGTCGCGTTCTTTTTGCTATTGTTTATAATTTTGTTGCTAATTTTATGATCAGTGAATGAAAATAATTTACATCTTTTATATTTCTTATATAAAGTCTTAACTAACTCTTTAAAATAGTATATTGAAGTTTTCTTATATTTAAAAAAAATTAATTTACTTGGAAACCAGTACTATAGGAAACATAGTAGAGTAATTAATTAATTATCTCCTAGTGACAACAAGATACGCATGTTTTCATGGTGGCGCCTTCAGCTTAAAATATGCAATGTACACCTTGTTTGGTGATCGGTTCATATTCATTGTTTTCTATTTTATCTTTTCACACATGTATACACAAGCGTATTTGTTTCAATCCATGTTCTTGTCTATTTTTTAAAGTAGCTATCTTCAAAGTATCATTTTTAATGTGCTAATCTTTGTCTTTTTATGTTTACAACATCTTATTAAAGCCGGTCTGTCAAAGCACGTCACAACCATAACAAACTGTCCAAAACGCGTCTGGGTTGGTTTACATTAATACCAAAGTGCGGTTTGCATGAACGCCCCTACAAGTGATTGATAGAAGACTTAAACGGGACACTCAGGTTACGATTAACCAGCTTGGATTTATGTCATGAAGTTCAAAACTATGCAGGCGATACACATCCTAAGAAAATTGATGGAGAAGTATAGAGAGAATAAGAAAATGTTGCATATGGTGTTCATTGACTTTGAAAAGACTTACGACAATGTGTCTCGTCGTTTGATATGTCTAACGACGCTATAACTTGTGTTCGTATGCCAGTGTGGGGCACCAGATTCGTTCTCTACGGAGGTTGGCCTCCACCAAGGATCTGCATTAAGACCTTTTCTTTAAGCGGTGGTCTTGGATGAGTTGTCCAAGTCGATATAAGAATGTATCTCGTGGTTTATGCTTTTCGCCAATGAGATTGAATTAGTTTATGAGAATAACTCAAGGTTGAATGAGAGGCTTGACGAATGGCGAGCAGCCTTAGAACACACAGATTTATAGATAAGTCTCCCTAAAACCGGGTATCTTCTTTGTAACTTCAATGGTGAAACCGATAAGGTAGACATCTAAATCAGTATCAAAGGCCTGATTGTCCCACAAGCAACCAAGTTCAAATAGTTAGGTCATTTTCCAGAGCGACGTGAAAACCATATAGTCCACCGTGTTTAGACGGGTTGATGCATGTGGAAAGTGGCAACATAAGTTTTTATGTGATAAGAGACTTCAACAGGGTTAAAGGGGAAGTTTCTATAGCGTTGTTGTTAGACCAGCTCTGTTATATGGAACCGATTACTCGGATATCAAGAAGACACAAGTGCGTAAGCTATAGCTCCTAGAGATGAGGATGCTGAGGTGGATTTGTGAACACACACAGATGAAACGAATTAGAAATTATCTATAGAAAAAAACTAGGTGTGGCATGTATCTCGTATAAGATTAAGGAAAGGAGATTAAAATAGGTTGACCATGTGAATATGAGACAATTGTGAGCTCCAATAAGAACCGTGGAGAACATCATGGTGGAAGGAGGGAAGAGTAGGAGTAGACCCAAACTGATATGGGATAAGCAAATTAGGCAGGATTTGTTGTGCTTATACATCTAAAGAAAACATGATGTAGTTGGATTAAGAAATTTTAGCGGTCTATAAGTATTTTTTAGATTTCTTTCTTTGGGACTTACCTTAACTTATTTTGTTGTTTGCCTTTGATTTAGCATTTGCCTTAGCCTTAGGCGTGTTTTTGTTGTTTACCTTAAATTTTTAGGGACGTGTTTTGTTATTTGCCTTAGATTTGACCTTAGTCTTGCAAATGGTTGTATGGTAACTTTGTTTATAGATAATGTTATTTGGTTGTTTATTATGTTATTTCTTTGTTAAATCTCATGTTCTGATGCGCTATTTCTAGCGGTATCTTTCAAGCTGACGGTTTTGTGGGAACAGCCTCTCTACGCTATGGTATAAAGATAAAGCTAGCACCTATCACACCCTCCTCAAACCCTACAAATGACTACTGCTATAAGTGAGCCAAGTAGCTAAGAGAAGAAGCAACGGCAAGATTATCGAAGCATAAGCAACTTATGGTGGTTTGGGCATTGATCGAATATTAATAACTTTTATTATTCACTCGTAATAAAATAAAAATGAATGACAAGTATGAAATGAGAATTGGAATAGAAGAAAAACGAAGCATATGAGTTCAAATCCCAAGATTTCGTTTGCTTGAAATAATTTATTAATAGGTAGGTATTTAATCTATTTAATTGCTTTGAAAACATTATTACTGGCTGCAACATTATTAATATTAAGTGCGTATTTAATGTGCATTGAATTGAGAGTTTTCGTATAGGGATGTTCAAATTTTTGAAAGTTAAAGTCAACGAAAATACAGCACATCAACTGAGCGATTAAATGCGTAATTAAAAGTTTCAGATTTATAAATTCGAGTTATGTATTTTTAAGAAAAAATAATGTTGCATTTTCTTTTTCGGCATATAGGAAGAAAAACGCACCAGTACGAGTTATTATACGATCTATATATATGACTAGGTTAGTAACCCGTGTTGTACACGGGCTAAATAGAGAGTAATAATATATGATAAATACAAAAGAAAATGACAATGATCAAGAAAATTTGAAAATTATGATTGATATAAAATATTTATAACATTTAAAATTTTATTATGTTTGACAAATTATTCATTATTTTTCATAAAAGACTAAGATTATTGAGTAAATTAATAAAATCTACATTAATTTTATCAAAATTTTAAAATAAAATTTTAGTTTTAATAAAATTGGTAATTAATCTTAACTAATGATTACTATATTGGTAATTGATTGTGAGTTTGACATGTGGCGATGATGATGTGGACCATTTATAAATAAGACATGCGGCAAAAATTTTATTGCTTTATTAAGATTAAGATAAGATGTTATTGTTTTAACGGTAGTTTAAATCATTAACAGGGTTTAAGGATCCCACACCCGATCATCTTCAACTCCAATCAGTGGTGACAGTAACTGATACGTATTATATGGGAAGCTCGTTCACCTATGCACACAACCGGGTCACCAATTCAAGAAAAAACTTACCACTACAAGAACCCCCCCCCCCCCTTCCCGGAGGATCGAACCCATGAATTCTCGATTACAGGCTCTATCCACCCCTCCATGTCCTCTACGCCAAATCCCAGAAACAATATAGACGATACTTATTAGACGGCTATGTATACAAAAAGCTTTTAATGTCATTTAGGAAGTAAAAATGTTAAATCTTATAAAATTAAGAATGTGTGTATAGTCTTCGGATCAGGTAACATTTAATATAAAATAAATTTTCTATAAACTTTTTAGTGATATTATTTCTTATATAATATTAAAGAAGCATAAGATTTATAGAGATTATATAGATATATAATACATTAGTCGGATATTCATTATAAAAACCCTAAATAATGTAGAATAGTATATATCTTTCTGGGCTTTTGAATCTATTTATCTGATTATTATGATTAAATAGAATAGAGTAATTTTGAATGCGAGATAAAGATATCTATGATTCTAGACTTTCTAAGGTATGTACAATAACCTTCTCACATTTGCAAATTACTCGAGTTCAATCTTGCTTTCAAGTATGTGTATTTGCAAATAACTTGTATATCTTTTCTAATTTTCTTTCAACATTTACATCTAAGGCTATCTGTAATGGGGCTTGAAAAGGGCTTGAAACCCACTTTCGCGCCCCGATAACGCCCCTTTAGCGCCCCCACCCACTACGGTGGGGCGCGAAAGTGGAAAAAATTGGGTGGGGCTTGAAATCTTTCACGCCAAAGAAGGAGATAGTTGTGAGGGGCTTGTAATGATTAAGGGGCTTGAAAATGCTTTTAACCATTACACAATTTATGTGATCAAGCCCCTTGCCACATCACCTGCCACATGTCGGATCATGCCCAAGGGAGAGGCTTGACCACTACGGATAGCCTAATGAAATGGTTTTCTAATTTAATCAGTGACTATAAATAAATTTATGTTTCAATTTTCTTTTTTACAAGTCAAGATTATGATTTTAGCAAATGTTTACTAAAATAAATACTAGTAGGTTTCATTGTATCGATAAATAATAGATATTTAAGGTTTGCGTAAGTAGTTAATTTAACGGTTAAGTCTACATGTAACTATATGAGTAAGTAAGAAGATAAATATACTGTTTAAAATAACGGTTAAACCGTTATATATTTTAATCTAACCGTATTAAGATGTATTTAATTATAAAATTACAACTTAACGTTGACATGTAACGGTATTTTAAAAGTATAGTTGTATGTATAAGTAGATTTGTATAGATTTATTTCAAACGAGGTATTAAAGTAGATTAATTACAAAATATATATGGACAAATTAAACTACACAATTTTGTTGATATTCTAAATTTCTAACATACCTATGTTTTTTAATCATAAGTAGTAATGTTCTAAAAAAAATTAAACAAAATTTTGAGATTGACCACAATGTTTTATATCATTTTGTGGATCAATCAACGCTAGCTCATTGCTCATCTGATAATTATGGAGTATTTATTATTTATTTTATTTGGAATTAAAGCTCCTCTCCAAACTGTCACATTCATCTCTCTCTACCTCTTTGACTTGCAGAGTCCACATCCAAGTAAATCTCTTCAAAAAGCTTCAAACGGACAAAATTCATTTATGGGTTCTTCAATTCATATGATTTGAGTGGTGGGTGTTGTTCATAGTACATGAATTAATCTCAAAGTTTCAATCTTTTTCTTTCTTTAGTTTTCAAATTTTCCCCTAAAGAAAATGGATCCCAACATCCTCCCTTCCCAATACCAAAAGCCTTATTTCCCCATTCAGCCACCGCCACCACCTCCGCCGCCGCCTCCTCCGCCGTTTCAATCCGCCGACGCCGGTGCAGATTTCAACAACAATGTGAGTCCAAGTGTCTTGCTAATCATCATAATCCTTGCTATCATCTTCTTCATTTCCGGATTACTTCATCTTCTTGTTAGATTCATTATGAAACCATCAAGCAGAAACCCTGATGAATTTGATAATGTGACTGCCCTTCAAGGTCAACTGCAGCAACTCTTCACCCTCCATGACTCTGGAGTTGACCAATCTTTCATTGACACACTTCCTGTTTTCATTTACAAATCAATTATTGGTGTGAAAAACCCTTTTGATTGTGCTGTTTGTTTGTGTGAATTTGAAAGTGATGATAGCCTGAGACTATTGCCTAAATGTAGTCATGCTTTTCATATGGATTGTATTGATACGTGGCTTTTGTCTCACTCTACTTGCCCTCTTTGTAGAAGCAATTTGCTTTCTGATTACTCTCCAACCACTTGTTCACCAATTGTGTTTGTTCTTGAATCTGGTAGTGGTGAGACTTCTAGAGATGTTGTAACTGAGCCCACATTTGAAAGGGTGAATTCCCAATTTAGTGTTGATGTTCATGATGATGTAGAGTGTGATGTAGGTCCTTCGAATTCGGGTCAAAATGAGGTGAAGGAAGAGGAAAATAAGGAGAAAGTGGTTACAGTTAAGTTGGGGAAATTCAAGAATGTGGATGGTGGTCTTGGTGGTGGTGGTTGTAATGAGGATGGTGATGAAAAGGGTAAAATTGATGGGAGGAGGTGTTTTTCAATGGGTTCATTTGAGTATGTGATGGATGATAATACATCATTACAAGTACCAATTAGATCCCAAATCAAGAAACAGTCTTACAAGAAGTCAAATCTCCCACTCACCCCAGGTCACAGACCCGCAATGTCGGAATGCGGTGGCTCTTCAAGACTGGATTTTAAAGGTATTGACGCATTTAGAACCGTTAGTGGCGCCAACAGTGGCTGCAGTTTCAGGAGGGAAAGCTTTTCAGTATCCAAGATTTGGGTTAGGGGAAAGAAAGAAAAGCCAAATTCAACACTGGCCCCCGTTGAGCCGCTGCCAACCGGGACTTTCTCGTTACAGTTTTTGCTTCGCCAGAATGTTTGCAGAGATGAACCAAAGGCTTCTGAGATGGGGTGTGATGATCAAGAAGCACAGAATTGTAACAATCTTGATCAACAAGGAACATCAAATCCACCATCTTTGGCAAAAAGGAGTCTGCTTTGGCTTATGGGCAGGCAGAAAAACAAGGTTGTTCACTCATCTATGTCCACACATGTTTGAAATTCTTTGTCCCAATATATGTTGCTATCTTTCTGTTAGATAATTGGTTGTTATTTTGTTAAAGATTCTTATGAGTACAAAGTGTTTCAAGATTTGCTCAAGTTGAAGAAATCTCAATACAAAGTGTATGCATTTGCATTCTCATGATTAGTGAATTATTTTGTTTTTTCCTTGTTGAGATACAAGACCCATGTGTGATTGAACCAGATCATGTTGTTTTGTTTCAAAAAAATGTTTTTTAACATCTCTTAATACAAACAATCATGACTTGTTCTTTAAGTAACAGACTATTTTGAGTAATGTTTATTTTCTGGACTGGTTCATTTGGACATACTCAAATTATATAGGATGGGTCAAATCTCATAACAGTGACAGTGATGAAATTTGCCAACTTGAAAGGTAGGTTTATTTTTTTTTTTTTTTTTTGAAAGGCACTTGGAAGGTAGGTGAAGCAGGTTGTGTTTGTCAATAAGAAGTAGTTAGCTATATTTGTTTGAATAATGATGCATATTTGGATTTTATGTTTTAAGTAGGTAGGTTTGAGCCTAGAATTATGTAACACTTTGACAATGACTCTACTTGAGGATGATTTTGACAGCAAGTTTTTAAATGCCATATGAGTTTGGAAATCTTTAAACATATGTCTACTATGAGGACTTCATATAGGAGAATATAAGATTGATTACGTAAATAAAACAATCATTAAAGCTTCAATAATGTTATACATACCAACTATAAAACCCATGATGTTGAATGGTAACAAGTAGCTGGCATCATAGTTGTTTATATAAATAATAAATATAGTGTTTAATATGTATACTTTTTTTTATATAATTATAGAATTTTATCAACCACATAAATGAATTGGGTGGGGAGGGGGAATGAGGTAGGATGAATGGATGATGATCAACCTAATGCTATACCGGAAATACGGAGCACATAATTTGGGGATACATATGGTTGGGATCTCCTAAACAACATTAAAGCATTCACATTGTTATGAATCTTTTGGGCCTAAACTAGTAGCATGTAAAAGAAGCCCAATACGAATAGGCCCAAAGGGGCATTAGTGGAGTACCTAGCGAGATATGAGCATGAGATGAAGAGTAGTAATAGGGATATGAAAAATATTAGAATGTCTCCAACATTGGATAAACAACAATCGACACTTCTTCAAATGATGGATTCTCCGATTTCTTATTCAACTGACTATTGCAATTCAATTGGCTTTCATCTCTGAATCTTAATGATGAATTTTCTCATTCCTTTCAATATTGTTAGTTCCTAATTTTTCTTAATCTCCACTAGTAATTGTTCAATTCAATCAATAAAATTATTTGGATTCTTCTCAATCCTTTACTACTCTTAACTGTGTTCATTTTGGTTCACTTTATTGGTGTTTTCATTGATTCGTTAGCAATAATGATGGACGAAACACTACTCCTTGATATAGTGGCTAACATCAAAGCCCAAATTGAGAATAATGATCGGATGCAGTGTATTCAGTTACAAATATAAATTTAGGGGTATAACTGTCAATTTTTACTGAGTTAACAAAAAAATCTAACTGCAGTTAGCGTCAAGGAGTAAAGGTGTTACAAAAGTGCAAACATTTGGACCTTAACCGTAATTTTTAAAACCTAAAAACGAAAGATGAAATTTAGACAAACCACATAGACGATTCTTATAATTTACTAAAAAAAAAGCAATCTAATATTGATTAATATTAGTTACAAATCATTTAGTTACTAAGTTTAATTATTTAATTATTTTCTATAAGTTAATTCAAGATCAATCTAGAAGCTTCTTCATACTGATCAACTTAAAAAGTTCATAAAAACATTGTATAAATAATATAAACCCTCCACCGTGAAATGTGAAAGTTGTGCACAAATACGTTAAGTGCACCTCTAGAGACTAGAGCTACCTTTCCTCCGATGTAAAATAACGTCCACATTTTCATCAAACTAAATAAACAGTCTCAAAAACACCCTTTATATATTACCTTATATTTCTTAAAAACGGTCATGTAAAACGGTTTGTGACTGTCATGAAGTGGTTTTACGACTACAAATAATTTATGAATAAATGTTTATTCTATGAATTTTAAAGAATTTTATTTTAATTTTTTTTACCACTGTTTACTCTGAGAATTTTCTTATTTTCCAATAATAACAACATCATTCATACGTTTTACAAAAACTAATCAAACAAAAACTGATAGCGGAAGCGGATAGAAAACCCTTGATCTATGTCAAGGAATGAAAACCTAGCCCAAAACCTGGTGCTAGAAACCCTAGATGCCAAAACCGGCTTCTAGAAAGCTTGGAAAATACCCCCAAACGAAATACTTTATTTCATCAAATCAACCAACTAAAAAGATTACAAAGAGTTCTTTAAATAGGCTAAACAACTTGAACCTAAAGAAAAGGAATTCAATTAAAATAAGGAAACCAAATAACTAAATAAAATACTAAATAATTGAATAAAACTATTTAAAATAAAGATAGATAAAAATCCCCAACCAAATGGAGACGGGTCTTGGATTTCCGGACAAGCTCGGGTGGGGTTCTTCTAGATCCGCATCATTTTCCCCCTCTTTGAAAAACTCGTCCTCGAGTTTTAACACCTGATGAAACCCTGTGGAAGCCACCTGGATCGAACGGAACATCCCGACGACCTTTCGCCAATGTCCTCACGACCAAGACGGTCTTGAACCACTTTTTAAGTTTATCTTCATATATCACTCGGGTCGGCTCCAAGCAAATACAACATGGACCAACGGGTCCCGGGTCAATTGGGTTACCGGGTCCTCCGTCCTCCTTCCCCTTCTCACAGTCTATGAAAAAGACTCGTCCTCGAGTCTTAAGAACGTCGAAGAGATCAACGCCCATATTGGAGCAGACACCACGTTTAGCCAAAACAACACTACCATTAATAATGTCATCCTCAACTAAAACAATATTCTTCTGATTTAAAAATCTCAACCGTAGTATATGCGTCATATTTGGAAATACCAAATTTAATGGATATCCAAAAAGTTCAAACAGAAACCCACATTTCATGGATATCACACATATTGGAAATCCCAAGTTTTGAGGACATTCCAAAAATTCGGAATTGAATTTGATCATTCTATCACGTTGGAATTCCGAATTGAATACAAAACAATGATGCAAGCATTGTACCACGTTAGGAAGATATGACAATTTTTTTAACTCCTGGGAATACAATATTGATGATTGTATCTTATGTCTTTCCACATGTGTTTTTCGAACGATCATGTCTTTTGAATTTTTAGGAGTATATGAAGATACCATCTCACACACTTCAATCATAGCCTCACCAACTTTTGAAAAATCCCTTTTGAATGCATACTCTACGCTACAATTACTAAATAGTATGAAAATTCTTTTGCCCAGATCGTCCCGTCCATCCCAATCAAATTCCGATGTGAATTCTAAAAGTTGAGACAAATATTGTGCAACCTTAAACAAACCTTGTTGATCTGAAGAAACCGTCTCTTGCACCGTAAGTCTAATCTCACGATCGACACCATCTTCCTTTTTCACTTGTCCATCCTTTTCTACATGTTCTTCTTGAATAGTAATCCAACCAAGAAGCTTTTGGATCAACAAGCATTCTTTCTTGTCGGGTATAATCCCGTCTTCATCGAATCTAGGTGTGCCTTCATAGATCGGACGCAACTCGAGTTCACGAACTCGTTGCAATCTCTTGATTTCTTCTACATCTCGGGGGTCACGGTGATAGTCGTCGTTGCCTCCGGCGGCGAATCTACGTCGATGATCACGGTGGTTCCTCCGATCCATGGCTCTGATGCCAAATGATAGCGGAAGCGGATAGAAAACCCTTGATCTATGTCAAGGAATGAAAACCTAGCCCAAAACCTGGTGCTAGAAACCCTAGATGCCAAAACCGGCTTCTAGAAAGCTTGGAAAATACCCCCAAACGAAATACTTTATTTCATCAAATCAACCAACTAAAAAGATTACAAAGAGTTCTTTAAATAGGCTAAACAACTTGATCCTAAAGAAAAGGAATTCAATTAAAATAAGGAAACGAAATAACTAAATAAAATACTAAATAATTGAATAAAACTATTTAAAATAAAGATAGATAAAAATCCCCAACCAAATGGAGACGGATCTTGGATTTCCGGACAAGCTCGGGTGGGGTTCTTCTAGATCCGCATCAAAAACGGAAATCTCCAAATTCTTGACCAGCAAATTATATATATTTACAAAAAGAATTGGTGGTCTTTGACTCAAAAGTCACTATTCATATATGGTCAATAGTTTTATGACACGTAGCAATATATGGCCAATAGTTTAATGACACATAATTCACTACATATTTAGGCCATTAATTTTATGACACGTGGCCTGATGCGTGGCCACGTGTTAGGCCATGTGATGACACGTGGACACGTGTTAGGCCACGTGTCATATGTATGCCAATGCTTTTGCGACACGTGGTCATGTGTTAAGCTACATATGGCGACATGTGGCCACGTGTTAGGCCATGTATCATATCTTGGCTAATGTTTTTGCGACACGTGGTCGCGTGTTAGGCCACGTGTTATGTACAGGTGATGTTTTTTTCAGACTTAAGCGCATGTGGTCAACTTTTAGGCCACTTTTAGAGTTTTTTACTTTGGTCACAATGTTTTGAAAAACGGGTGTTAGACCACATGTCATATGGATATTTTTTTTAGGCTTAAACGCAGGTGGTCAACTTATAAATCACTTTTAGAGTTTTCGATTTTGGCCGCGATGTTTCGGAAAATGGGTGGCCCGCCGTGAAGCGCGGGCGGGTCACCATCTTGTTAGCAATGGAAAAGAAAAGTCACATTATCCTTTTCTCAAACCGTAGGGATTAAAAATAGATGTTTCTGAAATAAAAGAGCTAAAGTGTAAATTTAAGCTACATAATCCAATCCCCATATCTGATTATTTGGTTCAGGTTCTTTTTGCATTTCTGGATGATGAACAGATAGCAAATTAGCAATCAACATTCAACGATTACCCAAATTCTTTCATACAGAAGAGTTAAAGGAAACTGAGAATATGATTTGTTCTTCATCATCACCGTCGACTGCAAATGGTGGTTTCCGACTCCAACAACCATCGTCTTCATCTTTCTCCAACAATCGACAGTTTGCAAACACAATCAGGTATATCTTCACTCTGTTTGCTTCACTTTAATGTAAACACCGCAGAACAGAATTGAGTGTTCTAGAAATCAATTAAATGTCATAAGGTTTTGCATTCCAGGAAGAATTGATTGATGCTCAAGTGATTAGTTCCCAATTGATTCAGTTACATGAGATTTCTAGGGTTTTCTTTTAAGTTTTTGTATATATATAATAAGAGCATTTTGAGGTTTTCATGGTCCTGGTCAAGTCAGCTACTTGTGTTGGATATGCTAAAAGTAGACAAGTTTCCCCAACCCTAATTTAGAAAGAAAATTGACCTAAAACTCCACAAATGTGAAGAATTCACAAAATTGAACTAGGTCAAAGCTATTGTGTGTGTGCATATGTAAACATAGTTTTGAAGATGGAGTGGGAAAGGGAAATAGATATGGTTATTAATATAGTTAAATCAAGAGGTACAAGTGTTGATATGGTCCATGTTCCCTGCTTAAAATTGGATTTCTATTGAATGGCCCTCTTTTTTTTATATATATAGTGTATGCATGGTCTTTGATGTTTGAAGGTACATTAAAATTGCAAATTTTATTCTTGATCTGTTTGATTATTTGCAGATGGGGTTCGAAAAGAGGGATTGATTCTGGATCAAGCATCTATAGAACCAAGGGTCAAGTAGCTAACGCTAATGTTAATGCTAATGTATGCATAATCAAGGCTCCCTCATGTATATATCTGCTTTGAATATGTTTTTAGGTATGTAATTGAGGATTGCATACCATTATAAAAAAGGCACACGATAAGTCGATAACTACACTCATGTTATATTCACATGACTGAAACAATATTTTTATTTCGTTTGTTTGTAGGGTGAGTAGATTGGAAAATGTATATGCATATATGAGTATTTTTTTAGTTTTTCCATGCCAATAGTTTTAAATATTGATGATTACTAATTAATATCATTTTGACTTCTTAAAGTCAAAAGGTTAATGTCCAACTTCTAAAGGGTTATAGATTACAAACATAGTTGTCGAGAATACTCCAACAAAAGTTACGAATTGATAGATTCTGGGATTAGTCTGAAGCAGCATTTGTGTTATTTTTTGTATATGGAAAGTACTAGGTTTGACATCTGAAAATCTATAAACTTGTATTATTTCTTGATATCCTGTCTATGACTCGCCTGTAGCCTTTGAGCTAAATTCTTTTAAAAGCGATGTGACATATGTAAGAGATGTTTTAATATGTAGGTTACAATAGCAAGTGGAAAGGGGAAGAAAGAGGTGATCATGGTTGATCCGGTTGAAGCGAAGCGTTTAGCTGCTAAACAAATGGAAGATATCAAAAGGAAACAAAGATTTAAAGTACATTTTGTGTAACTACCGTCTAGTGGTTTTTTGTGTGATTCTGAGGTAAATTCTTGTCTGGATCATGTTTTTTTTTTTACAATTTGTTGGTGCAGAGGAGACGTCAAATAGAAGCTATCAATGGTGCGTGGGCTGTGCTTGGTCTTACAGCTGGCTTAGTCGTCGAAGGCCAAACTGGAAATGGTATTTTGGCTCAGGTGAGCTCATGTCAGGTCTCGGCATTTAACCATTTGGCTTGTGTAAAACAGTTAGATTAACCTCTGGTTTGGTTGCAGTTAGCTGGATACTGGGCGGCTGTGGTCAACATATTTGTAAGATAACTCCGCAAAGGTTAGCCTGCAGGGCTCTACATGAATCATACATCTTCAAAGTTCAAACCCTCTACACTTTCTTGTATTAATTGTTTATTTTGTTTATGATACATGGATAAAACATGAATACATCAAACATTATTCCAAAACAAAATGTTTTTGATAATTCATCTTTTTTGTTAAGCTTTGTTTTATGAAGTAAACGGAACAAAACCCGATCAAAGTATATATGGTGCAACTCCAAGTGAAGTCTCGGTATGTCTTTGGTTCAGTACCCATTATGCTAAGTGTCCATTGCTATTGTAAATGGTTCCGTTTAGCCAGTACAGGCCGTTAAGATTATGGTGATTGCTGTAGACCGAGCATGTTGAGATGATGGATTGTCGCCCTTCAATGTCGACTTTCTTCAAGAAGTTATTAGCGGAATTTGTGATTACTGCATTTCTGAAGAAATCTAAGGTCACCCATCTGCTACCCTACTTGCACCTAACTAACATCACACCAACCCTCACTAATCAATAACCCAGCCCCATTTATAACACTTTGGAGAAAGACAGGTTTTGTGCCACATATATGACAGCAACAAAAAGAACATCAAGATATTTATTGCACAATTCTGATACGAAATTGATTCAATGGATTGGGATAGTTAGCTCGAGATCGAATTACTCAATGGTCGAACTAAATCAACACTCAGAGATTCAAGGAAATAAGAATTGAATCTGGTGATTATGTTGAAAATGGGTGTTTGTGTTGAACACGGTTAGAAAGAATAGGAAGAAGAATACATTCATTTCATTCATAACCCCTTTACAATCATGATCCTCCTATTTATACACCTTTTACAACTAAAGACTAATAACTAACTAGCCCTTTGAACTAACTTTCCATTTCTTAACTAACCTTATTATTAGGTACGTATTAATACCTTCCCCTTGAAAAGATCCTTGTCCTCAAGGATCATAGGTAAGAAAATGGTGTCTTCTTCATTTTAGTACAAGGACCCATGAATGCTCAAAATCTTTAACATTTTTCCTTCCATTTCCACTTCACTAACCACCTTCCCACCTTCTTCTTTTTATACTTGAACATCCAATTCTTAATAACATCTCGATTTCCCTTGAATCTGCCAAATTTTGCTTGGCTTTGACTTCTGAAAAAGTCAACAGCAACATCCATTTGCCAACCAAATTTGTAACCACCAGAAGCCCCAAAACCACTTTCTGTAGCTCCATATACTAATTTGGCAGCTCCATATAAAGTTGAAACTGTTCCAAGATTAGACTTTATATGACTCATCTTCATGACTTCATTTTGTTTAGTCTCAACCTCATCAATATTTGTAATTATGAACTCACTATCATACTCCTTTTGAACTTTTGCCTTTACACCCCAACCGTGACCCATTAATAGTTTCTCATGGTCTTCATCTACTACAGTTTCAAAGGCTCCAACTTTAACACTATCTTTTGAATGAACAATTACACATTCCACTGCCTTTTGATCTATTTTAGTTTGTTTAGTTTCTTTTGTTGTTGTCCCAACTAGCTGATCCACTTTATGTCTTGCCTTAACAACTTTGAATCTACTATCTAATTCGCTCCCTGTAGTATCATACTCCTTTACCTTCACAACACAATCATTCTTTATTATTTCATGCCTAATTTGAGAATTTTTTCCTTGTTTAAACCTTTTACAAACTGATCCCTCAACTTCCTCATCATCCAACTCAGATTTAATTTCTCCAACAGCCCAATCATTATGTTTTTCTTCTTTTTCTTTGTTGGATCGAGTGTCAACTTCAGTTTGTGTAGATTTGAAAACATATTCTAGAGTAAATTCTTGTAACTTTGCTAAACAATATGCATCATAAAGATTTGTAGGGTTAAACATTCTCACCTTACTTTGAATGTCTTCGTGAAGTCCATGTAGGAAGAACTTCAATGCATAATCTTGTGAAGGTTGTAAATGACTATTAATCTTGTTAAAAGAATCATAGTAATCATCCACATTACCTATTTGTTTTGGCATTGCTTTCTCATCCACAAAATCATCCGTTCTTGGTGTTATTGTTTCCCTAAACTCTGATTTTGAAAGATCATTATTTTGATTCCATATTGGTTCAGTCATTTCATCAAACACCTGGTGGGCAAACCCAGTTGTTGTAGATCTTGAGGAACAATCCGATTCCATTTCATCTCCATTGACAGGAACAATAACCTGATTTGATTCGTGTAGAAGAGTAGGATCCTTCTTAACATACCCGATTTGTTGAACGTGAATATCAGATTTCGTGTTCATCGTCGCCCCATTTGGTCCGGTTGAAGACACCTGAATCAAATTTGAAATAGCGGCATTACTCCCTTGGAGTTCCAGAATTTGCTGATTTATCTTGTCCATCAACAGCTTTAATTGTTGAAATTGATTAATATCTTCAACGTTGTTGTGATTCATAGATGGAGATCCAAGGAACAATGGCTCTGATACCATTGATACGAAATTGATTCAATGGATTGGGATAGTTAGCTCGAGATCGAATTACTCAATGGTCGAACTAAATCAACACTCAGAGATTCAAGGAAATAAGAATTGAATCTGGTGATTATGTTGAAAATGGGTGTTTGTGTTGAACACGGTTAGAAAGAATAGGAAGAAGAATACATTCATTTCATTCATAACCCCTTTACAATCATGATCCTCCTATTTATACACCTTTTACAACTAAAGACTAATAACTAACTAGCCCTTTGAACTAACTTTCCATTTCTTAACTAACCTTATTATTAGGTACGTATTAATACCTTCCCCTTGAAAAGATCCTTGTCCTCAAGGATCATAGGTAAGAAAATGGTGTCTTCTTCATTTTAGTACAAGGACCCATGAATGCTCAAAATCTTTAACATTTTTCCTTCCATTTCCACTTCACTAACCACCTTCCCACCTTCTTCTTTTTATACTTGAACATCCAATTCTTAATAACATCTCGATTTCCCTTGAATCTGCCAAATTTTGCTTGGCTTTGACTTCTGAAAAAGTCAACAGCAACATCCATTTGCCAACCAAATTTGTAACCACCAGAAGCCCCAAAACCACTTTCTGTAGCTCCATATACTAATTTGGCAGCTCCATATAAAGTTGAAACTGTTCCAAGATTAGACTTTATATGACTCATCTTCATGACTTCATTTTGTTTAGTCTCAACCTCATCAATATTTGTAATTATGAACTCACTATCATACTCCTTTTGAACTTTTGCCTTTACACCCCAACCGTGACCCATTAATAGTTTCTCATGGTCTTCATCTACTACAGTTTCAAAGGCTCCAACTTTAACACTATCTTTTGAATGAACAATTACACATTCCACTGCCTTTTGATCTATTTTAGTTTGTTTAGTTTCTTTTGTTGTTGTCCCAACTAGCTGATCCACTTTATGTCTTGCCTTAACAACTTTGAATCTACTATCTAATTCGCTCCCTGTAGTATCATACTCCTTTACCTTCACAACACAATCATTCTTTATTATTTCATGCCTAATTTGAGAATTTTTTCCTTGTTTAAACCTTTTACAAACTGATCCCTCAACTTCCTCATCATCCAACTCAGATTTAATTTCTCCAACAGCCCAATCATTATGTTTTTCTTCTTTTTCTTTGTTGGATCGAGTGTCAACTTCAGTTTGTGTAGATTTGAAAACATATTCTAGAGTAAATTCTTGTAACTTTGCTAAACAATATGCATCATAAAGATTTGTAGGGTTAAACATTCTCACCTTACTTTGAATGTCTTCGTGAAGTCCATGTAGGAAGAACTTCAATGCATAATCTTGTGAAGGTTGTAAATGACTATTAATCTTGTTAAAAGAATCATAGTAATCATCCACATTACCTATTTGTTTTGGCATTGCTTTCTCATCCACAAAATCATCCGTTCTTGGTGTTATTGTTTCCCTAAACTCTGATTTTGAAAGATCATTATTTTGATTCCATATTGGTTCAGTCATTTCATCAAACACCTGGTGGGCAAACCCAGTTGTTGTAGATCTTGAGGAACAATCCGATTCCATTTCATCTCCATTGACAGGAACAATAACCTGATTTGATTCGTGTAGAAGAGTAGGATCCTTCTTAACATACCCGATTTGTTGAACGTGAATATCAGATTTCGTGTTCATCGTCGCCCCATTTGGTCCGGTTGAAGACACCTGAATCAAATTTGAAATAGCGGCATTACTCCCTTGGAGTTCCAGAATTTGCTGATTTATCTTGTCCATCAACAGCTTTAATTGTTGAAATTGATTAATATCTTCAACGTTGTTGTGATTCATAGATGGAGATCCAAGGAACAATGGCTCTGATACCATTGATACGAAATTGATTCAATGGATTGGGATAGTTAGCTCGAGATCGAATTACTCAATGGTCGAACTAAATCAACACTCAGAGATTCAAGGAAATAAGAATTGAATCTGGTGATTATGTTGAAAATGGGTGTTTGTGTTGAACACGGTTAGAAAGAATAGGAAGAAGAATACATTCATTTCATTCATAACCCCTTTACAATCATGATCCTCCTATTTATACACCTTTTACAACTAAAGACTAATAACTAACTAGCCCTTTGAACTAACTTTCCATTTCTTAACTAACCTTATTATTAGGTACGTATCAATTGATACGTACCTAATAATAAGGTTAGTTAAGAAATGGAAAGTTAGTTCAAAGGGCTAGTTAGTTATTAGTCTTTAGTTGTAAAAGGTGTATAAATAGGAGGATCATGATTGTAAAGGGGTTATGAATGAAATGAATGTATTCTTCTTCCTATTCTTTCTAACCGTGTTCAACACAAACACCCATTTTCAACATAATCACCAGATTCAATTCTTATTTCCTTGAATCTCTGAGTGTTGATTTAGTTCGACCATTGAGTAATTCGATCTCGAGCTAACTATCCCAATCCATTGAATCAATTTCGTATCAAATTCATCCTTATAACTCTGGGCCTCTGGGGCAAGTGCTAACCCCCAGCAGGCCGAAAATACCTAAAATTCCTAACAATTATACTGACAATCATAATGTGCAATATCAAAACGAACATTAGGCCGGACGGAGTGGGCGGAGTGGGTGGCGTGGGCGCCGCGGCGCCGAAAATATAGGCGGCAAACACAGCCGCCGGTCGATCGGCAATGGCAAAAACCGATTTGGAAATCGACTTCTTACCGAACGGCATTCCCCCTTCCCCATAAATTTCTAGCCGTTGAACGGCTATTTGATTAAAAAAAAATTCTTTTATTTTTTTCAATATATATATATATATACATACATTATCACTAATTCTACTCACTCTCACATTTCTCTCATCTATCATTCTCTCACATTTCTCTCATTTATCCTCCCACATATTATTCAAAATGGATCGGTTTCCATTCAACATACCCAACCTCCCAACCAGTTCTGAAGAATCATCGGACTCTAACGATGAAGATACTAATTTCCTCGAATTAGTTGTAGCGGCCCACGAGCAACAAATACATCGGCCGCCACAACAAAGACAATATGTTTACCGACAACGTATCGAAGCTAGAGACCGACTTATGAGACACTACTTCGATGAGGATTCGGTCTACAATGAGGAGGTGTTTAACGATAGGTTTCGGATGTCGAAACGATTATTTTTAAAGATAGTTGCCGACGTCCAAGAGCACAACAATTACTTCGCAGAGGGGATGGACGCCCGAGGAAAAGAAAGCTTCACGGCTATACACAAATGCACATCCGCCATTCGCCAACTCGCATCAGGTAACGTTCCTGATAAATACGATGAATACCTAGCTATGGCCGAGAGAACCTCACGTGAAACACTTGATCATTTTGTTACATCTGTTTGTCTATTATATAAAGATGAGTTTTTACGTGCCCCAACTAGCCACGATATTGCACTTTTATATCAGGCACACGGATCGTATCATGGTTTGCCCGGCATGTTAGGCAGTATTGACTGCACGCATTGGGACTGGAGAAATTGCCCAAAACAATATCGAGGGCAGTTTCATCGGGGTGACCACAAGTACCCAACCATCATGCTTGAAGCCATAGCATCACAGGATCGTTGGTGTTGGCACGCGTACTTTGGTGTTGCAGGTTCAAACAATGATATCAATGTTTTGAACCAATCGCCATTGTTTACTAATGAGATGCACGGGATTGCTCCAAGGTGTCCATTTGTTGTTAACGGTCGTCAATACAAGAGGGGATACTACCTTGCAGACGGTATCTACCCAACTTGGTCCACCTTTGTGAAGGCATATCATCATCCGGTTGATCTAATTGACAAAAGATTCAACAAGCTTCAAAAGGCGGCAAGACAGGACGTCGAACGCTTTTTTGGTACCTTGAAAGGTAAGTGGAGGATACTCCAACGGGGTGCCCGAGCAATGACAAGAGAGAAAGTTGCAAGAATCATATATGCGGTAATTATTTTAAACAACATGATTCTAAAGGATGAAGGGAAAGCGATATCACCAGTGCATATCAGAGACCCTCCCGTAAATGTGAACGTTGATCCGAATATCATTTCGGAGTTACGAAATGCGGAGACACACTTCCAACTTCGACATGATATCAAGATGCACATTGAAGAGAACGTCGAGGTTGTTTTAACAGAGGCGGAAGTTGAGGAGTAGTTTTTTTTTATTGTATTGTCTTTTTATTTTAATTAATGTAATGTCTTTTTTTAATAAATGTAGTGTTTTTATAAAATAAATATAGTGTTTTAAAATTAATTACAATATAAAAATAACTAAAACATTAAAATATATTAACCTACAATTCTTCATAATCCTAACCACTCTCTCTCAAAATCCTTCAAAATTCTTCAAAATTCTTTCTTTTTCTCTTTCCTGCGTGGCACTCTCCTATTGGCTACAACCCATTCTTCAAAATCCTAAAAATTCTACCACTCCCCCCTCCCTTAGGGGGGACGGAGTGGGCGGCAAAAAAGTCGCGGCGCCGAAAACTTTCTCGGCAAACACCGCCGCCACTCAAAATTCTTCGGCAAAAACTTTCCAAAAATTCTACTTCTTGCCGGAGAAACTTTCCAAGAATCGATGCACATGACCGTTGAACGGTCATTAACTTAAATAAAAAAAAATCCTTATATTTTATATATAAACCCATCATCTTCACACACCATTTCACAATTTTTATACTTCTTTCATTCTCTTCTACACCAAATATAATTTCTTCCACACTCAATAACTTCAAAATGACTTGGACTATCAACGAGGATGTCGCTTTGGCTCGCGCATTCTACCACGTGTCCGATGAGAAGGTTCTTAATCAATCAACGGCGGATGAATTTTGGGCTAAAGTGCTTGACCATTTCAACAAAGAACTTGGTGGTACGAATAAAACCGTGCACCAAATGAACTCGAAATGGCACAAAATAAGTTCGAAGGTTAACAAGTTCGAAAGCGTGTACATCGAATTTGAACGAAAAGCTACTTTGGCGGATCTTGAATCGGGTTTGATGTTTAAGGCGTTGTGCGAGTACCGAAAAATACATGACAGATAGGGTTTTTCACACGTCGAGGTTTGGACCTTGATGAGGGACCGTCTCCAGAGGTCGTCAACTTCAAATAATAATATCTAAGTTTCTTATGTAATGTTTTTTTAGTGTGTGTTTTTTTTAAAGTAATGTCATGTTTTTTCTTTATTATGTAATTTTTTTTTAAATAAATGTGGTGTTTTTAAAAATAAATCTACTAGTTTTTTTTTTTAAATAAATATAGTGTTTTAAGATTAATTACAATATAAATATAACTCAAAAACATTAAAATATATTAACCTATAATTCTTCATAATCCTCACCACTCCCTCACAAAATCCTTCAAAATTCTTCAAAATTCTTTCTTTTTCTCTTTCCTGCGTGGCACCCTCCTATTGGTTACAACCCATTCTTCAAAATCCTAAAAATTCTACCACTCCCCCTCCCTTATGACCATCACGGGTGAAGAAATATCCGAATCCAAACATTCTGAATGAAAAACCCAAATTTTCAAACCCCGAAATATTTCCGAATTGCAAAATGTCCGCATAACACGCGACACGAAAGCTGAAAAAAGGAGCTAGATATCAAAGGGGGATTAAATGATCAACAAAATGTATAATGGATGAAAATGTAAAACTAAAGGCTGTGGTGAGGAAATTTGGTGAGAAGTATTTTTATGTTTTAGAAAAGAGATTATGTAAAACTAAGAGGTTGTATTTCATAAGCGGAGAATATGAATATATAGATAGGACTTTTTTAACGGTTTTATTTTTCACCATTTGTTTACTATGATTTTTTATCATTTGTTCACTACAGAACTTGAACTCTCAATCTTTAAGGGAAGAATACTTTACAGGCTTAAACAACACCATAATGCCATTAGACTAGAAGCCCTTTAGTATATAGATAGACTTAAGTGACGTAATATACTCTGGACCTTAGGCATGTGAGCACGGGTGCAAAAGAAAACCGGTTAATGAATCAGAATTGACTTGACCCATTTGTTGAACTGATGAATGAAGAACCGGTTGGAAACCGTTGGAGTGCTTAAGTTTTTTTTCTTTTTTTTACTATGAAGTCGGTTTTTAGCTATGCTTTTTCTTTGGTTAGGAACCGGTTAATGCTATTGGGGAAAAATTGCCTTCTATACCCATTTTTTAACCATTCTACTTCCATATGTTAGTATAAATAAGGTGGCGTTTGGTTCATGGAATGTAATGTAATTGGAATTGTAAAGTTTTTCTTTTAAAGTTGTGCTTAAGTTGGGTAAGGAAGGGGTTTGAAATACAATGAATTCCTTTAATCAATGGAATTTGAGGTAATGTAACTTTCCTTCATTAAAGTAAAGGATTTCTAAATTGCATTAATTAAAGAAACTCATTGTATTTCAAACCACTTTCTTACCCAACTTAACCACAACTTTAAAAGAAAAACTTTACAATTCCAATTAATTACATTCCGTGAACCAAACGCCACCTAAGTATTTGATGTATTTGTTGTAAATGGTTTAATTACAACCGCTCTCAAGCTCTTAGAAACTACAAAACCCTCAAAGTCTCAAAACACTGAAATGGTAAACTCAAGCGATCAAAATTTTGTTGGTGTTGATGCTTCATAAAGTGAACGAGCTATGGTAAAGTCAAACCAACAACGAGGAATCCTGGCGTTTGGTCAAATTTGATATATCTATAATGTATTCAAACATTAGTAGAAGGCTCTATGTAAGTATTGCGAATGGTTTTTCAAACTCGAGTACAACTCTAGTTTGAGAAGTCATTTGGCAAAACACTACAAGGCAATAAAATAATCCGACTCTTGATCAAGCACAAACTTTAAAATCTCAGAAGCCAAGATGGCTCGTGAGAGAATGCAAAATTTTCTAATTCTATAAAACTTAGTCATTTGATTATTTTGACAACCGAATTTAACAAAAAAACAAGTTAATCTAACTAAACTGTTTCTTTCCTCAAACTGATTTTGACCGTTTGACCATTAACCGATCCGATTACTACCACACCAACTTTTAGAGGAAAGAACATCTATGTACATCCATATGCAACGTATTTTCTCTTTTATAGTGTTCATATTTCACAGATAAAATTCAAAATTTCGTAATAGCATTTTTCTGAACTACTTGACGGTTTCTTTACTTTTTAATATTTTGCAAAATTAGAAAATTGTCACTAAACTAAATAAATGAACTAGAGTAGACCCACTTTTGTATTTTGTCAAAGAGGTGGATGATATCTTGGTTCGAAGGTGGTTTGCAGTCTTATCCATCCACGTGGACACATGTGATCCAATAGTTGTTGACAATATATGTCCACATCCATCAAAAGTAATGACATCGACCTGCGAGTAACAATACCCATGAATCACGATGCTTCTTGTCCCATTTTTATTTCGGATAGACGTGTCGTATACGATTTGGTTAGTACATTTTCATGGGATCATCTAATGAATTCTAATCTTATGAAATCAAACGGACTATTGTCAATAAGGTCATACGGTATACATGTGCCAACCAGTGTCGAGTTGCACTTTAACGGTATCATGGGACGTCAACACCGCCCCCCTCTCGCCTAAAGCAGCGGCGTCAAAGGGTTGCGCCATATCTTTGGCGCCTGTTGAAGATCAAATGTGAACGTTGAACGGTCTGATTTTCGACCGTTGGACCCCATTAATTAAAAAAAATTAATCTACCATTTTTTACACAACTCCACTATAAAAACTCACCTATATTCACATTTTTTACACCTCTTTATATCATTTTTACTCTTTTCTTTCTTTAAATTTTTTTTTTAAAAACACCATGAATCCCAACCAACAAAACCAAGATTCTTCAAACAACAACCCTCCCTTCAATCCAAACCTTCAACCATGGCATTTGCCGATGTAGGGGGGGGGGGGGGGGACCAAACCCGTTGTACACGGGTCAAGCACCTTCAAATGTCTACAACCCCAACCCCTCATTTTCAAATTACGTTCAATGGGGGCAATTCCAACCCCAACCCGCTTTCTCACAGACACCACCACCTACTCAATCACAACCTCAAACACCTAGTCTTGATCAAGAAGATGAGGCATGGAGGTTATCCCCGAGACCCAAGTGCCGGAGCGGGTTCGGAGAGGCCGAGGTAAAGGGAAAACACCGATCGAAGGATTCCAAGAAAAATAAGGACGGGTGCCATAGGATACCCAAGAGGAGTTACATCTTATTCGAGCTTATATCGATACATCGGAGGACCCGAAATATGGTTTTTTTAAACATAATATAAATTTTAGATGTTTTTTTCTTTTAATTTTGACATCACCTACTAACGTTTCTATATTTGTATTTTCTAATTAGGTAACTCGCAAACTAAAGATGCGTTTTGGGATCGAGTTAGCTCGAAATATCACGCTAGCTTGAAGGCGGCCGTAAAACCCGATGAGCTCCCGATATTCCGCAAAAACGACAAACTTAGCGGCAAGTAGAGCACCATGAAGGCGAAGATTGCGAAATTCCATGGGATTTTTGTATGCGTGGACCAAACCCGTCCTAGCGGTGCGAGTGACGCCGATTTGATACAAATCGTCGTTGCTCGATACAAAGACGACCACAACGAGTCGTCAACTCTTCATCAACATTATCAAATGTTGAAAGCGTCTCCAAAATTCAATGAGATTATGGAGTTTTCCAACGTTAGCAAGAAGCGGTCCTCGACCGACCGCGATAGTCCCATGGGATAAAACTCAACGGGACGTTGCAACATCAACTTAAACGATGATATGGTGTTCGAGGACGAAGACGAAACGCAACCTCAACAAGAGGTTTTGCGAAGGCCCGTGGGAAAGAAAAGGCGATTCGACAAGAATAGGAGTTCGAAATTACAAAGCTATTAACGCGCAAATATTGAGGTTTAACACGGAACATGAAAAAAGAAACTAATTGCGTGAGAAAAATATCGTCTTCAACAATTCCGTGTTCTCGGCATGGATACATTGAACTTTACTCCGTAGCAACAAGAAATGATTGAGAAAGAGAAAGAAAAAATCATGAGGGAGTTACGTGATGATTAGTTTTTTTTTTTAAATTTCATCTAGTATTTGTAGTTTTTTTTATTTAAATGAAGTAAGTGTAGTTTTTTTTTAAGTATTTGTAGGATTAATTATTTAATTATTTTTTTATTTTGTTTTTCTATTTTCGAAGCCAATAAAACAAAACTAATTTTTAGTCATTAAAATAATTTGGAATTAAAAAAAAAAATTTAATTAAAAATAGTTTAACACCACATGAAGTATCCCCACTTATGTTAAACTTTCAAATGTGGTGTTAACATCTACGTGACGCCTACATAGCGATGTTAACCTTTAACATGACATGAGTTATACATCATGCCCTAACATATTAGATAGCCGTCAGGATTAAAGTTTGTCAAAAAATCTAGTTACCAAAAAATAATCAAGTTTTGTATTGCATCATTTACATCAACTAAAAAATAATATAAGTTTCCTTGTATTAAAAATGTCATTATATGACTCTCAAATGATAGAAGTGTAAACATTTTATAGGAATGATTATGGGTTTAATTTCTTTTTTCTTTTTGAAAGGCAAGAGATATATTAAGAAACCACTAGCAAGAAACTAGAGAGCAAAAGGATTACAAAGAGAAAGAGAAAGTACACCAATCCGACCATTGAATAGTCGTTAATTTAGCCCTAAACTTAACCCACGTAAAAGCCCAAAGCTTAATGTCTTCAACGATCTCGATAGTATACTTCATACGGCGGTTGAAGATCGTCTCAACGATGGATTTAATTTCTGACTAAATGGATATGTGTATTACCATTTTTAGAAAAAAAATTTATATTAAAATAGTTCCAAGATGGAAAAACGAGACGAAAAAGCCGGTCCAGTAAAAAATTTCTATTCTGTCAAAGACTTTGGCTCTTACTTTTTCCCACATAATAGTAGCCCATCCGCGTGAAGACGTATGGCAATATGGGTCAATCATGAGTAGACAACATGTCACATGCCATCTTAGTGTCCATATCCCGATTAGCTCTCCGCAAAGATACAAGTCATCATTTTTATATGCATGTATATCCAACATATCATATTAGCTTTCTATGCATTCTTTTTATGTGTAACTTTTAGCCTAACACTACTAAACTCACCATTCTCACATGCAGTCACAATTAACTATTAATATATGAGAGAAAAAAGAAGAAAAAAAAACTTACATGCGCACACACTACAACTAATGATACCCTAAGGATGAAGGTGTCTCAATGTCGCATGCCAGAAATGCTGCTAAGGTGGAGCTAAGGATGGACTACGAATGGATGTGTTGGAGAGAGTTTTATTTTTAAGGTCGATTGCAACTTCAAAATCTTGTTCAATTATCAAATTTAGTTTTTATTTTCATCAAACACATCTATCTACAATAGACTCATAAATTATAACTCTAATAGTTCTTGAAAATATATCAATACCATATTCTAAACATGAGTCTCTTTCAAGGAAGTAAAGCAGTAAAATTCTAAAACTTCTTATTAATAGGTTACAACCCATTTATAAGCAGTAAAATTCTAAAACTTCTTATAATAGGTTACAACCCACTTATTTAACACAAGATATCCTAGTGTTATTAGTGTTCTTTCTTTAAGAGGTTAGAAAATTTAAATCCTACTTTAAAAACAGAGTAGATGGTTTAGTAGTATATTTCTCGTTCAAAGTTATTAAATAAATAAATCTCTTTTATTTGAGGCTATAAAAAATCGAACAGTTGTGATTTTGGTCAATGTGAACACATGTGAACACATTTGTCAAATAAACTAAACATCGGTAAACAAGAGATTCTGTGGGGGCCTAGAGATCGTATTTTCAATACTTTTCCTAATATGATTTAATTATCCGTTTCAAAAAAATATATCGTTTAATTATTATTGATGTAACTAATTTTTAACGGCAATTTTGTTGACATAACTTATCTATAATCTAAAAAGAAGAGGTTCATGTAAAAAGTTTATTTTAAATAAGAAGGTAAAAGAAGCATTTTAACCATTAGATTTTCAATTTAAAGAATTAAAGATAATTTAGGAAATCAACATTTTTATCAACTTCCATTATTTTTAAAAATTTCCATAAACTTTACATACGATATAATTTTTTTAAACAATTATACCATAAAAACGGGAGTTTTTTAATCCTTAAAAGACCATATATAATTTTTTTTTAATTATTTTTTCGATTTGACACAATAATCTAAACATTTGACACAATTATCTGAACGTTTAACACAATGATCTGAATATTTGACACAATAATCTGGACATTTAACACAATGAGCTCCACATTTGATACAATGATCTGAACATTTGACATAATGATCTAAATATTAGACACAATGATCTGAATATTTGATACAATAATCTGAATATTTAACACAATGACGCACTAGGAAATTGAAAGATTATTTTATATATATATGTGGTGTAAAAATAATATCATATCTATGAGTCATGCTTGTTTAAAAAATTGGGGGAACTTAATAAAAAGTCAAAAATGTCTTTCTATCTTTAATTTTTTTTTCTCTAATTTTACACACAAAAAAAACTTTGTGCCATAGATATTCATTTAATTAAAGATCTAATCGTTGAAATTACCTTTTAGTCTTCTTATCCAATTGATATTTCTTACAATAACTCTTTCCATAATATATATGTAATATATAAGTATAAATAAACAATTTTTTATATATTTAAATTATTAAATTAATTATTACGTCATCTGGTTCAAAAATTCAGTCCGACTGATTCGACAAGTGAACTAGTAAGACGTCTAGTTTGTTTATCAAAATATTGCATTTTTTATTGTTACTTTTCTTTATATGGTATTAAAAAAAATATAACTATTTTATGATATTTTTACAATGACTAATTACTTATAAACAAAGTTTTTAAATCATTAAAGAATAGTCTATATTTGAGATAGAATCCAGAACCTCCAGTAAGACTCAATAAGACTCATCCTAACCACCTAGCCACTAGACCAAGACCAAGAGCTCGTTAACAATTATTTTATGAAATAGAACTTGTTTACGAAATATAGTTCATTTTACATTCAGTATTTTGTCTTTAAATGAAAAGTACAGTCACTTGAATAGATATTGACTTAAAATAGGTTTCAATTTATTGCGATCTTTTTAGCAAAGCCAAATACCATAAAAATCTCTATCCTGTGTGATGGGTTTATCCGAAAAGCAAAACCATTAACTCAAAACGACAAAAGTTTCCCAAATGGCAAATCCCTTGTGAACATGACCACTAAACCAATCAATATTATTTTATGAAGGATTTGTACGTTAAATTATTCTTTAGAACTCCTCAATCATAACATGTATGGTTTTATTTGTAAATTAACTAGAAACAGTTACACGTTATAACATACTTTAGCTTTCTAATTTTTACACATAAGGATCGATTCATGAAAATAACAATTGTATGAATGTAAGACGGTAAATTTATCATATTCATACTGCTAAATTACTTTCATACTAAACTAATTATATCATGTTTGAAATAGAACCATTGGCCTAAAACTAAGAGACAATAACCTCTATCAAGTGGACTTGCTTGATATATTAAATAGGTTGAACAAGTCATTTGAATGTGACCCAAACAAGAATGTGTTAGACATAATTTATATATATCTAAATATATATATATATTACGTATATATATATGTATATATAAATCTTATTTATGTCCTTTAATCATTTATCTTAAATAATCAATTACGTATTTAACCCTATCTGGTATTACTTGATGGACGTAATTACCCTTTCTAGATAGACTAGGGTTTCCCCTTGGGTGTATAAATAGAGCCCTTTGGGAGAGATTAAAAGGTTAATCACCACCACAAAACTTTCGACCTCTCTCTCATCTCTCTCGGCTCTCTCTCTGTTTCGTGAACCCTCACGAAACCTTACACCATCATTAGCTATACACCCTAAAGGGGAACCAAGGCTACTCACAGGATGGACAACCTAACTACTGCTGATCTCAACCAGATGCTTACAGGTAATCTTTCTTATTATTATCTGTTTATTATATTAACGATTCAGGATTCGATCAACATGTGGTATCAGAGCATATGTTGCTCAATCGAATCATTAATCTGAATTCGTTAAGAAACCCTAATCTCGAAATCAATATGGGTTTTTTCGATTCTGTCTAAAAATCTCGAAACCCTAATTCGTCTTTAAGCAAATAAATTAAATCGGTTTTAAAATCAAACCCTCACTGATTTCGAGAGGTTATTGTTTTTTCGATCGAGTTACCAATTCTCGATCGAAAAGTCCACTTTTCGATCCGATAGAAAAGTCCACTTTACTACCGGCTTTACTACCGGCTTTACTACCGGCTTTTCTACCGGCTTTACTACCGGCTTTACTACCGGCTTTACTACCGGCTTTACTACCGGCTTTCCTACCGGCTTTACTACCGGCTTTACTACCGGCTTTACTACCGGCTTTACTACCGGCCTTTTTATTGGCTTTTCGATCGAATCATGTGGCTTAGACCCTGCTCTTCGATCGAAAAGCTTACTTTCCGATCGAAATATGTGGCTTGGATCCCTACTTTTCGATCGGACCATGTGGCCCTTTTCGATCGACTTTTCGATCGGGCCATGTGGCTTTTCGACATACTTTTCGATCGGACCCTACGGCTTTTCGATCGGCTTTTCGATCGGGCCATATGGTTTTTCGACCGACTTTTCGATCCGATCGAAAAGTCGGCTTTTCGATCGAAAAGCTCACTTTTCGATCAGATACCCTTTTCGATCGAAAACTACACTTTTCGATCGGGTATATTTTTCCGATCGAACACCCTTTTTTTTTGATCGAAAAGCTCACTTTTCGATCAGGGTACACCTTTACGATCGGAAACCCCTTTTCGACCGGATATTAGATTTGTTTTGTTTAAAACCTTAAATTTTATGTTTTACAAAACCTAATAAAATTTAGATTAGTTTCCCTACCTTGTATTAGTTAATGACAAGTAGTAATTCTGGCCAACGCTGTTTTGCTACCTTAATTAATGTCACTAATCCTTTCTAATACTAGGCAATTTATTTTAATTTAAACTAATCTATTAGCCTAAATTGATAACTGATTGACTTGTGTAATTTATTATCACTGATTTAAAATAAAATTAGATTAATTTATTAACTTGTATTAGTTATTGACATGTAGTAATTCTGGCCAACGCTGATTTGCTACCTTAATCAATGTCATTATTATTTCTAATACTAGTTAACTTATTTTAAATTAAACTAATTTATTTGCTTAAATTGATAACATCTTTAAAACCTCGATTCTGGCCAACGCTGATTCGTTGTTTTTGCAATGATTATCAACTAAGAATTAAGCATTCGCCCTTCGTATACAAGTGTTTCTTTTTTGGCCAACGCTGATGAGTTGCACATGTATTCAGCGAAACTAACTTGTACATAAAGCTTATGGTGTGTCATTTCTGGCCAACGCTGATGTGATACATCACTTTATGCACATACCCTTATCTAGTTCATAATGCTTAGGTGATAGGCAAGTAACCAACGCGAAAGCCGATTCATTTAAGTAGAACCTAACTAATCTGTTATTTTGGTGATATAACGGACTATATCACATCTTCTTTTGTTTTATATTTGCACATTATTATCAATTATAAGAATGCCTTATTATTGCGCCTTAATTTAAAATTGTGCATTCTTTATTATTGTGCCTTAGTTTTAAGTACCCCTTAGACTCACTCTTAGATCTTCATTTGAACTAATTTAACCTTTAATCTCCATAAAATTATCCACTCTAAATATATATAATCACTAAACGTTTCGATAAAGATTTTCCTCTCATCAAAATAATTATGATTATCTCTTAAGACAAAGACTCTTAATTACTCTCTCTCATAAGAGGTTTTACAATGAAAACATCAAAAGCGAGTAAAAGTCTATTCGAATTGTCTATCATGATAATCAAAAATCCCTTTAAACAAAGGATATCAGGGGAGATGTTTCAGATTTCCTAATCTAAACATCGTGTGAGTAATGAAAATTCAAAAGGACTTCTTAAATGTATGCAAACACTTTACAAAATGTAAATTAGGTTAATGATTTAGTGAACATATCATAATAAATGAAAAACATGACCCTTACAGGGCTTACACATGTTTCGAGTTAAACTTTTCTAGTGCATTTCTTAGTGAATTCTTTCTTAGCACAATTAAATGCTACTTAAAATTAGTCATCATGAAAATGAGTGCTTTATAGCATTGTGCATAAAGGATAAATAATGCCTTAAACTAGAAAAGCATATTTGTTCACCTCACTATCACTAACCCTTATACAATAAAATAGCTTAGATAAGGAGGATAGTTCTAATTTCTAAAATAAGATACAAGAAAGCTTCCAGTTCTAATTCCTTAATGGAAGAACTGGCTAAAAAGGATAATCAATAAGATAATTGTGCCCATTAATTTTCAAACTAACACAGTGAACTAAAACTAGTATTATAAAGATCTATTACAATCAATACACTAGATATAAACCCTAAAACAACTATAATGAGAGTAAGTGACAAAATAAATGTCATAGTTGTATAAACCATGAAAAACTGTCATTGTATTACACTTTATGATACCTTATTATGATCCAACATCACTTGGAACTTAGTATCATTACTAAAGTAAGACATTGACGGTTATAAGTTTTTCACATGGCTATGACAATGTCACATTTACCTTGAATTCTCAAAGTTGTTGGTTCTTCTTATCTAGTTGTCCTTATGTGGATTGAAATCTTTATAACTTATAACTAGATCATAAATGTTCACAATCTTTATTATCACGTAAGTGAGAACTTAACAAAGAAAATACATGTGTTAAGGGAATAAACAAGGTTCCACTAGAGTTCTAACTTACCAAAACTCAAACATATTGGTGAACCTTATCCTAGAATGAAATATCTGGGCATACAACATTTATCACTCAAATAATTGATTATTTATTCTTGTATCTAATTAAGGAGAAACATCTTTCTCACCTAAAACTTTTAAGGATAAAGTTGAAAATCAACTTAACCATAAAATGAAAGTTGTGAGATTAGATCTAATAGATTAAATACTAAAGATTGACATACAAATAATGGTAACGCTCTCAATCCGTTAGGATTGTAATAGTGTGAACCAGTAGCTCATGTATGATACTTCTAAAGATACATAATTAAGTTATGCATCTAAGTATCCTTATGAACATGATAATAAATATGTCATCTAAAGTTATAGATCTACTCCTATATATTCCAAGACTCTTAAAATAACAACTCATATGCTAAACGAGGTTACTTAAATGTCCCTAAAATTCTTTCTAAAATTTGGACATGAAGACAACCAAGTATTAACCATATGATTAGTTATTAGCCGAAATTAAACCTTCCAAATCCTCAAACACTAAGCATGTTGCATACCAAGTTCCTAAGGAATTCTAAGATTAGTGGGAGTAGTCCAAGTCCTTATTTATGACTTGTCCCTTAAGGTCAGTGGGAGCAGTGTAAGTCCTTATCCATGACTTGCCTGAAGTACAAAAGGCGGGGGGAGAGATAAAGTTAAATGTAACTCTGAATTTAACTCTAATTACACCTCTTGTACACCACGCTGCGATAACACTGATCCACTTCCACACACTTAGAAAATAATGTTACTCCTAATATACCTGACTTAAATGCTCAAGAGGAAATCTATGAAACTATTAATGTTTTGCTTCAACTCGTTAGATCCAGCTTAGTAGGTCACCAAGGCATGAAGCTTCCTATTAACTTTGATGATTATCAACCTACCTTAATAAAGCTTACATGGATATTGGAAAGATTACTAATCGTATCTCTGATTTAAGAGCCATTATTAACAATCAATCATCTGATGGAATAAAGCTATAATGAGCTTAACTCCCTAAATCAGAATAACGTTAGAAGTTTAGTTTTCCATAGCTAAACCGAAATCCGAAAGGAGAAATTAAACGTTATAAATTGTGATTGTTTTCTAAAGGCTATTAACAAGTTAAGAATTCATTTTCTAAATGATTCTTTGAGAGATTATCGTTGTCCTTATTACTCACTCATAATTATGAGTGACATTTAACGGACCTATAAAATATCTTTCCTTAATACTCACTTAACATGAAGACATGTTCATAAACTAAACTTAAGGTTTCAAGCCTGAAAGTTAAAGAACACTTAGTCTTTAAGATGAGTATATTCAAATAAAGGGTTAATGTAAGCAAAACTCATAAGTGAATTTAAATTTTGATGATGCTACAAATGTAATCATTCTTCATCAAGAATAAGTGGATAAATGGAGCTACCTTAAGATGAGTGAGAGCAACTAATACTGCATTTGCCCTTATATATAGGCAAATAATATATTAGTCTTGTTGCATGAGTCAAAGCGACTTATTCTCGCATAATTTTTGACATTAAAATCTTGAAGATGCTTCTTATGCAATAAGCATCAAAATACATCAAGATTAACCTAACGAGACATTAATTAAGTCTCATTAGATTACAACATGCAACGTCACTCTCAATCTGTAACTCTAGGAGACTGATAATAAAGGTTCAAGTAATTAAATCTTATGTTCAAGTCTATACCCGTTTAAGATATTGCCTACATTGCTGAAATACTAGAAATGATTAAAATCATTTCCTAAGTTTAGTAGTTCATTATAAAGCATCTAAAATGGCATTCCAATATCTATAAGAAACGAAAGACTATAATTTGAACTATAGAAGAAGTGAGAAACTTAAAGCAGTTGACTATCTCTAAATTTTGACTTTATTGTATTCAAAAGATATTAAAAGTCAACTCAGGGGTATATCCTTATGTCTGTGGACAGATTTGTCTAATAAATCATGGAAGAGTCATAAGAAAATGATAACAACAAGTCATTGTTGTTAAATTTATCATTAGACTCCTAAACTCCAGATAAATGACATATTGAAGACTCATTGTGATAAAAGTCAGCTACCCTAATTTCTTAAAACAGTAACAGTTTTGAGCGGAGCTGCATTAAATTTTCGATACAAGTTTTGTTCATTCAAGAACAAATTGAGGAAACTAACTTCTTGTATTGAAAACATTCATGATATGCTTAAGGATCCTATAATTTAAGGTCTATCCTCATAAGTCTTTCTAAGAGCTCATAATGAAGACGAGGTTTACTAATGACCAAGCATATCACAATATGAATGACTAATTATAAATTTTCCTCATACGTTTGATTTTGTCTCTTAATATGTTATGCATGCCTTTTGACATATAGACAGTTTTATTATAAATCAACGGAAAGGGCTTACTTTGGTAATTGATTCTGAATTTATGTTGAATTTTAAATTTGGGATTGTAGTATGATTAATGGGGGTCTTGAGTTGGATAATCAACTCTATGACTGTATTTTTCTGCTGCAATTTTGGTTTAAAATTGAAATGAGTATTAAATTCTGATCAGACTTATCTAATACCTCATATAAATGATCATTCGGCCAAGTGGGAGAATGTTAGACATAATTTATATATATCTAAATATATATATATATATTACGTATATATATATGTATATATAAATCTTATTTATGTCCTTTAATCATTTATCTTAAATAATCAATTACGTATTTAACCCTATCTGGTATTACTTGATGGACGTAATTACCCTTTCTAGATAGACTAGGGTTTCCCCTTGGGTGTATAAATAGAGCCCTTTGGGAGAGATTAAAAGGTTAATCACCACCACAAAACTTTCGACCTCTCTCTCATCTCTCTCGGCTCTCTCTCTGTTTCGTGAACCCTCACGAAACCTTACACCATCATTAGCTATACACCCTAAAGGGGAACCAAGGCTACTCACAGGATGGACAACCTAACTACTGCTGATCTCAACCAGATGCTTACAGGTAATCTTTCTTATTATTATCTGTTTATTATATTAACGATTCAGGATTCGATCAACAGAATGAACTAATTTCATGTGACGTCTTGTTCAACATCTATTTAATTAAACAGAGGAGATGACAAAATACTTAGCGATTCTCAAAGGGTTCCCACACTTTGACGTCATGGGCCGACCACCCACAAATGAGTGTGGTCAACAGAAAGAGACGAAACGGTTGAAGTTCATACACGTAATGTGAGAAGACACTGTAACCAATTAGAAGCGAAGTAAGTCGATACAACATACACATGGAATAACTGGTTACCGATAAAAGTAAGGGGTTGTTTGGTTACCTCTTAATGAGGTCTGAATGGTAAATTGTCTGAATCGCATAGATATAGATTGTTTGTTTGGAACCTCTTAACAAAAAAATGTTTGAATCGCTAAGAGATTTGTCTTAAAAATGTCTTATTCATCAAGTCCTCTACACAAGTCTTATTTATCCAGACACTTATTTATCTAGCACCCAATGAAACATATCGAACCAAACAACCCCTAAATGTTTTTGGATAGAGAGTAAACCTTGGAAGAATACCAACTCGAGACACGTTAGTAAAGCGGGGAATTAATATACAAGATATATGTTGCCCTTTGTGTCAAGAATTACCGGAGACTCACAGACACCTCTTCAGTCTTCACAACCGGTATGCTCAATTGCAAAAAAAGAAAAAATTATGGCAGAATATTTTTAGGTGGTTAAAATAGATCCGATCTATGCTTTTTCGATCAAAGACATTTTGGAGATTCACAAAACAGTGCATGGTAGATAGCGGAAGAAAAAGATGATACAAACTATAATAACAATAGCTTGTTGGAGTTTTTTGGAGGGTACGAAACGATTTGATTCATAACAACAAAACAACATAGGTATTAGTTATATATATTATTCATTGTATTTATGTATAGGGGTGCATTGTGTATTTATCCAGTCTATATATAGGACATATAATCTTCAATAATGATCAAGGAAAATACATTAACTTTCATGGTATCAGAGCCACAGTCTCTAGGAAAATAATCTCATATCTTGGTCGTCAAAACGTCAAGCCACAGTCTCTAGATCGAGTGCCGAGGCTTAATACAAGGGTGTAGCAAATGTTGTTACAGAGGCTAGCTGGATTCGAAATCTGCTTTTGGAATTACACGTCCCACTTCGTAGTGCTACAGTGGTTTACTGCGATAATGTCTCAGCTGTTTATTTATCAGGTAACCCAGTTCAACATCAACGCACCAAACATGTGGAGATAGACATTCAATTTGTTCGAGAAAAAGATCGTGTTAGTCAAATTCGCGTATTACATGTCCCGTCAGAATATCAATATGCCAATATTTTCACTAAAGGCCTTACTCGTCCGTTATTTACAAGTTTCGAGACAGTTTGCGTGTTCGTCCTCCTCCCGCTCCAACTGAGGGGGGCGTATTAGTTATAGATATTATTTACTATATATTATATAATAATATAGGGGTGCATTGTGTATTTATCCGGTCTATATATGTGGCATGTAATCTTCAATAGTGATCAAGGAAAATACATTAACTTTTAGTAGGAAGTTTTGGTGGGAGAAATGAAAACGCTATCGTTCTTATGGATATGCAATAAAACGAAAAACGTTGGTGTGACATTTTTTGTTTTCTACATAAAGTTTTGTTCTTTTTTCTTTTGGGTGTTTTCTGTTCCTTTTTCTTTCTCTGTATAGTTTTATAAGCCTCCGGCATTTTCTTTACGATATATCAACCGTTAATAATTAATTTCATGTAAGATTGAAAAGTGTATATTATTATTTGTTCTTTTGACATGTTAATTTTCCAACATTAATCTCTAACTTTAAAAAAAAAATAGTGTTATAAAAGTTATCATTCGGTGGACACTAGGATTGGGGACTCATCTATCCACCTTCAATTAATATTCCGATATATAAATAAGATGGGATTAGGATTGGTTTGAGTATTATTATTTTGTCCCTACTTAAATAATATTCTTTAAATTAAATTATAGTAATAATGTTACACAAAGTTTATTTATAAGTAGTGTATGAAAAAAAAGGTTTACTAATATATAATCAGTTTTAGATGGATAAATACAAAAAGTGTATATACATATTCGTTCAAGTGTGGTATATTTCTTAAAGACACTCTCTACTGAGTTCTTCTACCGTTATTTTTAATTAAATTTACATTTGTGCTTGTATAGTCAATTTTAACAAACCATTCATGTTAAATAATTATTTGCTTTCAAAATTGGATTTTATTAATTCAAGTTATTACTACTTGGCCGATATTAATTTCAATTAAGAAATTAGCATACATTAATCCCAATTATCATGGTATTGGAATTCATTGGACTGCCGTTAGTTTTGTTTAACTCCGTTAGTATTTTGCTGACGTGACAGTCTATTTTGCTGACGTGACATCACCAAAATCTAACGGATTTAACAAAAAACTAACGGAGGACCAGCGAATTCCAACACCATGATAATTGAGATTAATGTATGTCAATTTCTTAATTGGAATTAATATCGGCCAACTAGTAATAACTTGGATTAATAAAATCCAATTTTCCTATTTTTAAATGAATGGAAATTGATTAAAAAAAAAAAAAAAAAAACCCACACAAGTTCGTAATGAAATCTCAATAGTTGAATCTTACATATATATAACATATAAGTGTATAATAGGTAGATGTCATTCTCTGAACCCTCTCTTATAAAAACTGCACTAATTCTCCAAACTGACATAAAACTTGATGTGTTGAACTAGTTGTTATCCAATGCACATTTACATAATAGGACTTGTTGTTGAACTAGTTGTTAAACTAGACTCCAATGCACATTTAAATAAGGTTGACAGTTTTTCACAAGAATATGTTAACATGACACGAAGTTAAACATGTTTCGTGTTATAAACAGGTTGATATTTTTATGGCACGATTAAAATCGTGTCTAAATATGTTTTACCTTGTTTTGTCTGACTTATTTATGCTACGATTAAATACATTTATAATTTTAGTAAATTTTTAAAAAGGATAACTTTGTAGAATAGTAATGAAGTTTCTCAATTGGTTAATATTTAATGAATTTTTTTAAATTAACTTATTATAGGATGTAATTGTAATGGAACATAAATCACTAAATTATAAAGACGTCTTAGAATTGTTCGATTTAAGTTAACTTGACTAGTCTATTTGGTAGAGACTTTTGCCTATTATTTGAAGGTATAAGGTTTCAAAGACGCGATAGGAAATATAGAAAGCAAGGAACGTGGAACGGTAAGGAATTTGAAGACGCAAACACCCATCCGACTAGAATTGTCGACGGCATTAAAACAAACGCCTACATGTGGTGAAAACATCATGGAAACCAGTCACATCTAAAATGGAACAAAATCCAAACCAATTTTCAAATCAATTCTAAACAAATTTTCAAAAACTTTTATTGAACAGAAACTAGAAAGTTATATTGAATTAGAGAAAAACAAAATATTTAAGAATAAATATTTAGAACCACAACTCAACAACTTGAGATATTAGATCAATGGGCGGTGTTGGATGGATTTGGAACACAAAACAAAACAAGTACATGTGGCATCAACCAATAGAACGACGCCGTTCGTGGGAAACTAGGATGCATCAATGCCTTTTCTATTAAAAAAAATATTAAAATGACTAACTTAAATCTATCTATATATATTTTTTAACCGCATATTTGGAGTAGACGAGCGTATTACTCATACCGATCATTTGTAATTATAATTAGGAGGAAACTCATAATATATGAGAAAATTCTATGGCTTAACCTGTAATTTATTTTTTTTGTTTTTGTTTTTTGTTACAAGTAAAACTTAAACTTAAGACTTCTTATTTATAATGTCTTTAGGTATATCCCCTAACTAATTGTGCTAGAGATCAAAATGATGGATATTGGAATTTGTAGTCGTTATACACTTTCTAGTAGCTTAAATGTTCTTTAACAAAGGTAACAGAATAAAAAATAGTTTTTAAATTAAATAGATTTTACTATTCGCATGTTGCCATGGAGATTAACACGAATACATAAAACAGTTGCAATGTAGTGGCGGAGTTTGAAAGAAATCCCCGAGGGGGCGGGGCTCAAAATTTATACTGAGTAGGCGATACTTAATACATATAATTATTTTTACATAAAATCGTGAAAATAAGTACTTCTGGACGAAAAAACCGAAGCCCCCCCCCCCCCCCCCCCGGCGTCCCAATGAAGCTTCACCTATGATGTTAAGTATAACATAAAGAAAACAGAAATACAAAAAGATTGTATAACGACGTTAAACAAAAAGAATTCTTGCACAAAAAACACATTATAAAATATCGACGGAATGACGTTAAATAAAATAAAATTAATTAATAGGATGGTACCACGTAATATCCAACTATTAAAATCATCGTTACAAAGTTCTTGTCGAACCTCTGATTAATCGTCGATTAATCGTTTAACGTTATTTAACCGATTACCGATTAATCACTTAACCCATTCGAACACCGAGCGTTTTTACAATCTTGAATTTAAAACTATACGTCCAAATCAAAGAAATGAATTATTCAAAATGAGTTTTGTTTTGTTTATTACGGATAATTTTGATATTTTTCCGGATAAGCTTCTATACTGCTCATATTAACGATTAACATTTTATAATAAGCTTTAAAAATTTAAAAATTTAATGTTTAAGATAGAATCTGACTGTGAAGTTGCATAGTTATTGTACGTCATGCATCACGAATTGTAACCCTGCCTAAAACTATAAAAATCACCGCTGGAAAATTTTAAAACTATATAAAGAAGTTTCCGGTCTAGTGAAAGGGAGAGAGAAGAGGAGAGAGAGTCGGTTACAGTTAGAAAGTAAGAAACGTATTGATGAACAACAAACCGGGTCAAAATCTGACCCGATAAACACCCGACCCATTTCCAATCTTGTTTCTATTTAGTATTTACCCTTCTCTTCACTTCAAATCCGTATGTATTATTTATTAATTTAAGCAAGTAAAGTCGGCCTCTTCGTTCTTATCCTCATCACCATACCACCACCTTCCTTCTTCATCTTCTCATTCCCCAATTTATTCCCCAAATTCAAAATTAAATCCCCCATGAAATTCCCATGTTTTCCTTCCTTCAATTATTATCATTCAATTATCCATTCACAGCTCTGTAATACCCACTTATAACATCCTCTCTGTTATCTTTCCTTCCAATCCTCTGTTTCGTTATCGGGTTTTATTTTATTATTCGGGTTTGATTCGGGTAATCCAGTTACATAATGTTGTCAAGATCATCGTTTAATCTGCTTAACCTGGATGATTACTCACGCGTCGTTGATCGCCCACGAATCCCCAGAATTATGACGGCGAACGGAATTCTCTCGGAATTTGAATCGGAAAATGAAACGGAAAAGACATCCGACGCCGTTTCACCCGTTACCGTTACCGTTAATCGTCGGATCATCGTTTCAAATCAGTTACCGTTAAAAGCGCATCGCCACAGGGAAACGAACAAATGGGTATTTGAATATGACCCGGACGCGCTAGTGCTCCAACTCAAATCCGGGTTCGGGCCAGACGTGGAGTGCGTTTACGTCGGATCTTTGCCCGTGGATATCGACCCGTCGGAGCAGGAAGAAGTGGGTCAAACGCTGCTAGATAAGTTCCGGTGCGTACCCACTTTCTTACCGTTGGAAATCCAGAACCAATTCTATCATGGGTTCTGTAAGCATTATTTATGGCCTCTGTTTCATTACATGTTACCCGTGACCCGAACCCATGGAGTCCGGTTCGACCGGGTCGCATGGCAGGCTTACGTGTCTGCCAACAAAGTGTTTGCGGATAAAGTGATGGAGGTTATTAACCCGGATGAAGATCACGTTTGGATACACGATTATCATCTCATGGTGATGCCTACTTTTTTACGGAAAAGATTTCACAGAGTTCGGGTCGGGTTTTTCCTCCACAGCCCGTTTCCATCGTCCGAAATATACCGAACTTTACCCGTCCGGGACGAGATCCTTCGAGCGCTATTGAACTGCGATTTAATCGGGTTTCATACGTTCGATTACGCTAGACATTTTCTGTCATCTTGTAGCAGAATGTTGGGGCTTGATTACAAGTCTAAAAGAGGGTATATTGGTCTTGAATACTATGGTAGAACGGTTAATATCAAGATTTTACCGGTTGGGATCCATATGGGCCAGATCGAATCGGTGAAATCGTCGAATCAAACCGTGAAAAAAGTTGAAGAATTGAAGAAAATGTATGGTGGTAAAGTTGTGATCTTGGGTGTTGATGATATGGATATGTTTAAGGGGATTAGTTTGAAGTTCTTAGCCATGGGTCAGCTGCTGGAGGAGAATCCGGGCCTATGCGGTTCGGTGGTTTTAGTTCAGATTGTGAATCCGGCTCGAAGCAGGGGGCATGACATTCAGGAAGTCGAGAACGAGACACGAAAAGTGGCTCGTGAGGTTAACGGACGGTTCGGTGGAAACGGGTACGAACCCATTGTGTTTGTCGATGGTCCGGTTTCTACAGAAGATAAGATTGCGTACTACGCGATATCCGAATGTGTTGTCGTGAATGCGGTTCGTGATGGTATGAACTTGGTTCCTTACAAGTATACTGTTTCGAGACAAGGTAGTCCGGAGATGGATAGAGCGTTAGGGATCGGTGAACCGAGTGATAGGAAAAGTGTGATCATAGTGTCGGAGTTTATCGGGTGTTCGCCATCTTTAAGTGGCGCGATCAGAGTCAACCCGTGGAACATTGACTCGGTTACGGAGGCCATGAGTTTAGCCATCACGATGCCTGATAGCGAGAAGAGATTGCGACACGAGAAGCATTATAAGTATGTTAGTTCTCATGATGTTGCGTATTGGGCTAAGAGTTTCGACCAAGACCTCGACCGGGCTTGCAAAGAGCATTTTCACAAACGGTGTTGGGGCGTCGGGTTTGGGTTGGGCTTCCGGGTCGTGGCTCTCGGGTTGAACTTCAGAAAGCTATCGGTTGAACACATTGTTTCATCTTATAAAAACACGAATAGCCGGTTGATCCTACTCGATTACGATGGCACAGTGATGCCGCAGGCTTCGGTTGATAAAACTCCGAGCAAAGAAGTTATTTCGATCTTGAACGTTCTCTCTAACGACCCGAAGAACGTGGTGTTTATCGTTAGCGGTAGAGGGAAGGATTCACTAAGCAAATGGTTTGATTCGTGTAAGAATCTTGGGTTATCGGCGGAGCATGGGTGGTTGACTAGGTGGAACGGTGACTCGGATTGGGAGTCTTGTGGCGGGTTATCGGTGGATGCCGATTGGAAGAAGGTGGCACTACCGGTGATGGAGCATTACACGCAAGCTACCGACGGTTCGTTTATAGAGCAAAAGGAGAGCGCTTTAGTTTGGCATCATCAAGAAGCCGACCCGGATTTTGGAACGTGGCAGGCTAAAGAGCTACTCGATCACCTCGAGAGCGTGCTAGCCAACGAGCCCGTGGTCGTGAAGCGAGGTCAACAAATCGTCGAAGTGAACCCTCAGGTGATTTTCCCCTTTTCGGTCCGGGTTTCAAAAATGAGTTTTTTTTTCTTTTTTTCTTTTTTGACACTATTTGTGGTGTGAATGAAATGTGTAGGGTGTGAGCAAAGGGGTGGTGGTGGAGAGTCTGATTGCAAGTATGCAAAGTAAAGGAAAGCCGTTGGATTTCGTGTTATGCATCGGGGATGATCGGTCGGATGAAGACATGTTTGAGAAGATCTCGAGCTCGGTCGTGAACCGGGGGATAGCCGAAGTGTTTGCTTGCACGGTGGGTCAGAAGCCGAGTATGGCTAAATACTATCTTGATGATACCGTGGATGTGATCAAGATGCTTCACGGGCTTGAAGTAGCTTCGACCCAAGTTCCGAAGAGTAGCGCGATTGGGGTCTCGTTCGAAACAAGCTTTTAAAATGTCACGTTTGTGGGTAAAAATACGACGTATAGACTATAGACACGTAGTCTGTTGTACAGGGTATACACATGGTTTCTCTTTTGATATGGGAAGTAACTTGCTTTGTGTTTTTAGAGTATATTACAAGTTATAGATAACGCTGATTCTCTCCCTCTCTACTTTAACTTTTTTAACATTTGACCCTTTGGAAAAAGGCAATGGACTTAGGCTATCCGTAGTGGATGGAACCCCGGGTCGGGGGTTATGCGCCATGTGACAGATGACGTGGAAATGGGGGGTTATGAGGTAAGGTGTGTAGTGGGGGTTATGAGGATGAGGGTTATGAAGTATGAGGTGTACCAATAAGAAAAAAAAAAAAAAAACTCCTCCTCCTCCTTCAACGGCGCCATTAACATGGCGCTCCTTCAGATTTTGACTAACATGGCGCCCCGGGGGGTGGGTAGGGGCGTTATGAGGGGCGCCATATTAGGAAAAAAAACCCCATAACGCCCCATTACGGATAGCCTTAGAAGTTTAAAATTATGTTTGATTGATTCATGGTTTGAGAGTAGGTTTGTAGTCAATGGACTTGAATACCAAATTTGGAGTTTAACACTTCAAGTCAAAGATGAACCAAACTATGCCCCCAAAATAAAGACCAACAAGAAGGTTAAAAGATTCAAATAGAAGATCACGTAGGATGCTTTGTATTCTTAAGTGGACACTCTTGTCGTAAAGTAATGTATCTTAAATTAAAAGATCGAAATTTTAGACTATAAAATGCAGATTGTGTTGATTTTCTAGAAGAAAAGCATATGTGACGGTGTTCAGAAAAAATAATAGAGCTTTCTTGAGGGTAAAGGTTTAAACTTTATAGAGTTAAAAGTCTACCGTGTAACTTTAATTAAAAAATGTTACAGAATATTAGGGCAATTGCATGTATTTTTCGGTAAAATTATAAAATATATCGTATTTTCATAAGTCATGTTTTAAAAACAACGTACATTATGAATCAGTAGAGGAGTGCCCACATGATATACCAGAGAGCATAACATACTAATATAAACACTAGTTTCGTGAATAATTAATTGCTAAGGTGTCATATTTAAAAGTTTTCGAAAAATTTATAAAAATAAAGTAATTATGAAACCATATAAAATAAAAAATAATTTTATATAAAATTTAAAAAATTAAGATAGTTAAATTAATAGAAATGTCAATTTTACATTTTAACTCTTAAAAATTAATAACGATAATATCTATTTTTGTTTAATTTTCGTTTTCCATATATTGAGAAAAACAAAACTATATGCCATTAAAATCATGAAACCATTTTTAAACAACAGAAATTGTGTAATTTAGGTGAAAGATAATAATTGTTTAAAGTAAGGTCATGAGTATGAGTCGGCCCCACTCGTCACTTGCTCCCCGTCTGCTTGCTCGTGACTGTGACACCATTTTCAACATCTTTAATACCATGAAATTCCCATCTTTTTGCTTTCCTTTCTCATTCCCACAAACAAATCACCCCCAGCAGCTTCTTCCGCCCCTTATCTTTCTTTAATCACATCGGATTAACATTCCTTAACAACTGATTCATCCAATATTCCCCTCATTTATACTCTTTTTTTTTTTTAAGTTTTCTAACCAACAACCCGATTGCCCAATAATTGCCATCTCATTGATCCTCTTTTTCGCTCTAAACCCGTGAATTTTACCTACTGGCACTACTGTAGTTAGGGTTTCCTTTTTCTGCTACTTTTGGGTGATCTTCGTTTCTTTACAGGTAGGTATGCGTTCATCGTGAGTGGTTGATTAGTAGGGTGTAATCTTCACCAACTGGCAGCTATCATGGAGCTAATTAACAAGGAGAAGCTTGTCAGGTTAGTGTTGATCTAGGTCTTTTCTTGTTCATGTTCGTATATCTGTCGAATTTTAACTTTATTGACGAGAATCGGAAGTGGGTGTTCTTCGATTCTTCAAATTCGATCTTTCGTTGGGAGAAAGAAAAGGTTGTTTCTTTACAATTTTCTATATTTTATTGGTTTTTATGGAATGAAAGGTTGTGCGGTTTGAAAATATGATCTTTATGTCTGGCTTAACATGGTATTATTGGTTGGTTGCCCACCAAGTGTTTGTATTTATGCCTAAGCAACAAAAAGTAAAGAAAATGGAACCAAAACACAATTGTAACTGAAACTGAAGCTCAACCAAATGATGAGTTGCATTGATTATTCCCCATTTGATTTCCCTAACATGCCCTAGATTTTATTTGAATAGACAACAGTTCAACTGATATTATCTATCATCATACTTCATGACTAATATTTTCAGGTTTTATGGTGGTGATGGCAAGCATAAGAGCGGCAAGCAAAAGAGCGATTTTGTGTGGGGAAGAACCGATAATTTACAACATGAAAAGTCGACTTCTGGGTACAATTTCGGGTTACCCCTTAAGGGAAAACTCAATGGACCCATTATCCCTAAACATGGAACCAGTAATTTGTTTCCTGAGGACCATGAACCATGGCAGAAACGGATACTTGACCCGGGTAGTGAAATTGTGTTACAGTGGAACCGAATATTCATTGTTTCATGCTTGGTTGCACTATTCATAGATCCACTATATTTTTATTTACCCGGTGTAATGGTAGACCAAGATTCATGGTGTGTAAAATCAGACTTGAATTTAAGGATCATTGTGACTGCTTTTCGCACCATAGCCGATTTATTCTACATGTTACATGCTGCAATTAAGTTCAGAACAGCTTATGTTGCCCCTAGCTCACGGGTTTTTGGGCGAGGCGAGCTTGTTATGGATCCGAAGAAGATTGCTAAAAGATATATCAGAACCGATTTCTTCATTGATCTCATTGCAACACTTCCTCTTCCTCAGGTACTTCATGGAACTTTTATATATTTATTTAAGTTTTGTGAGTTTAACATATGATGTTAATAGTTGTGAGATTTTGTGCAGATTGTTATATGGTTTGTCATACCTGCAACTAGGAGCTCACGTGCAAATCACAATAATAATGCCCTTGCTTTAATTGTTTTGCTACAATATATTCCAAGATTATATCTGATTTTTCCTTTAAGCTCGGAACTGGTGAAAGCAACGGGAGTTGTTACAAAAACTGCTTGGGCAGGGGCTGCATACAATTTAATGTTGTACATGCTGGCTAGTCATGTATGTGTATTAAAACCCTAAACCATACCATTCTTTTTATATATATGTTGCAAATACGCAATATGGGGTGGTTGGACAGGCGGGTAAAGGGTCCAAACGGGTTTGGATTGAAACGTGTCATTTGGTCCGTTTGTTTATAACTAACTAGTGGTTTAGTTATGATTACACAAACAATATTACTACGATAGTCATAGTCAAATTTTGTGAATAAAACGAATCTAGGAGGTTGTATGAGTTGATAATAGAATCTGGAAAACTTTCAACATGTTTGTCCTGTAACTATTTTGAGATAAAACACAACTCAAAACGGTTGAAAATGCCAGCTCCACTTTTATGAAGTAATGATAATCAAATTCCATTTCCTGGTTTCCTAGTTTGAAACATGCATTTCTTGGTAATTAGGTGTTGGGTGCAGCTTGGTATTTGCTATCAATTGACCGACACTTGTCTTGCTGGAAATCAATATGCAATGGCGAAGAGCTGTGTAAATCTAGCTTTCTTGATTGCAGCACCGTCAATCATATCGATCGCCAAAATTGGGCGAATGTCACTACTGCATTCAAGAAATGCACTGCTGACGATGATTCGCCTTATGGTTTCAAATATGGAATATTTGAAAGTGCGGTGCAGAAAAATGTGATATCCTCGAGTTTCTTTCACAAATATTTCTATTGTTTATGGTGGGGATTACAACAACTAAGGTCTGTTTTCTCTTTCAAGTTATCAGATTATATATTTTGGGCAGGCGGGCTATACGCCTATACATTCCAAGTTTTTATATTTATTGACTTGTAGAATTATAAGATAATATTAAGTTCTATTTTTACCATCAAATTGGATTAATAATCCAAACTTTAACTCATTGGGTGATAATAATCCATACTAGCATTTTAACCAATGACACTCTTTAGTTTCACTTGCATTGCCAAGGGCAATCCCAATGATGTAATCATTGTAGATTTACACTTGATTTCCACTCGATTCCACTCCCATTGATGATTATGAGTGAAATGGGGAAATGTACCTTCCTTGTAAGTGAAATAAAGTGTAAATTGAATGTAAATCTATGGTAATTATGTGAGTGGGATTGCCCTTGGCAACGAAAGTGAAAGTTATGAGTGTCATTTGTTAAGTTGTTAGTATAAATTATTGTAAGTCAATGAGTAATAGTTTGGACTATTTTGATCCAATTTGCCTTTTCATTTTGTTTTTGTAAAATTGGGTTACTTCCCATATGCTTGGCAAAATTGGGTCACTTTGACCATAAAAGCAAAGAAGGGGTGTCTCAGCTGGCTTAAACTGGTTCATTGATTTTTGGTATTATATTTACACCCTTTTCATTTATATAATAGTTTCTGCTAACATACCTTTCTTCTATAACTTCTAATATTACCATGATTCATGTATATTATGCGACTATAATTTATTTTTTAGTTTCTTTACTTTACCACATAATAAACCTTTGTAAATCGCGATTAGCTTGAATAAAATAAACTATGTTATTTAGGTCTTATTTTTATCCGAAATAACTGTCAATCTAAATGTATTTTACCTTTTTTATGCTAAATATAAATCAAGTATCAACCACATTGATGTTAATATGTTAATTTAGTTCACAACTGTAGTTATATATACCAAGTATATTCTGCTTTATGTTGTTTTCCAGTTCATACGGGCAAAACTTGTCAACAAGCACGTTTATAGGGGAGACATCATTTGCGATACTGATTGCCATCGTCGGTCTGGTTTTGTTTGCTCACTTGATTGGCAACATGCAGGTATTTGCAAATACTTAATTGGTTAATTATCACTTTTAAGTAGTTAGTTAAAGCTTTAATTATTGCATCTTTGTAGACTTACCTGCAATCGTTAACAATGAGACTCGAGGAATGGAGGCTTAGGAGACGGGACACCGAGGAATGGATGAGACACCGTCAACTCCCTGAAGATTTGAGAAAACGAGTTCGACGTTTTGTACAGTATAAATGGGTTGCAACTCGCGGGGTCCACGAGGAAGGTATCCTTCACACTTTACCTGCGGATCTTCGCCGTGACATCCAACGCCACCTGTGTTTAGATCTTGTCCGGCGGGTCCCATTCTTCTCTCAAATGGATGATCAGTTGCTAGATGCAATATGTGAGCGTTTGGTTTCTTCTTTAAGCACCGAAGGTGCTTACATGGTTCGTGAAGGAGACCCCGTGACGGAAATGTTTTTCATAATCAGAGGCAGGCTCGAGAGCTCCACCACAAACGGAGGCCGGACAGGCTTTTTTAATTCCATAACAATGAGGCCCGGTGACTTTTGCGGCGAGGAACTCTTAGCATGGGCTTTACATCCAAAGTCAACGGTCAACTTACCATCTTCAACACGAACCGTTAGATCACTCACAGAAGTCGAAGCTTTTGCTTTACAGGCTGAAGATTTAAAATTTGTTGCGAATCAGTTCAGAAGACTTCATAGCAAGAAACTGCAGCATACTTTTAGGCATTATTCCCACCATTGGAGGACATGGGCTGCTTGCTTTATACAGGCTGCTTGGAGAAGGCATAAAAGAAGAACATTGGCGAGATACCTTTCAACAATGGAGTCTTTTGATGATCACAATGATGAACGAGAACAAGATCAAGATCAAGAAGATGATCAAGAACAAGAATATAATCAAGGCCAAGATCCGACGGCTCAGGTGAAGTCAAACCTTGGGGTGACGATATTGGCGTCTAGATTTGCTGCAAACACAAGAAGAGGGATTGCTCAGAGGGTTAAGAGTGCAGGTGGGTTGCCTAAACTGCAGAAGCCTGATGAACCTGACTTTTCTACTGACACTGATATCAGTTAGTTGACTTTTTTTGGGTCAACAAGAGGATACATATATAGTTATGAAAAACGGCACCACAATCTGGTGACTGAATTTCAATCTACTTAGATTTTGGTTTAGATCTAAAGTTATAGTTTTTGGGTTGTGGTGAATGCAGCAGCCCTGATGGACTATGATTCTGTATTTACAACTGTTGGAAACACTAGTAGTTTTTATATTTATATTTGACTATTTGAGTTAATTACACAAGTGGTCTACTTGAGATCTTAGTTTTTTTAGCTGATCAGAGGACCATGTCAACTGATGTCTCCGGAGGAATCTCCACAGGAATCCATCAGAGGGATCTTTAAGGGCCCCTTTGTTTACGGAATGTGTTGTAAAGGACTAAAAATTGTTAATGTGTTTGGATGGTAATTTTATTGATGGAGTTGTAATGTTAAAAAGCCCTGAAGACAAAAGTACCCTTTTAAATTAAAAACCCCCTTTTAGTCCCCAAAATCTGTCATCCATCGCGTTTGCTCTTTTGCTTGTAGGGGTGTGCAGAAACCGGGAATGTCCCGCGAATCCCGACAACCCGAACCGAACCGGATTGTCCCGTCCCGGATTTCAATTGGCGGGTCGGTACTCGGGTATTAGATTTTAACATTCATGGGACTCGGGTCGGGACAGGTACGACCCACGAAAATAGATACTGTCCCGTGAATCCCGAATTTTAATAGTTAATTACTTAATTAAGTAAAATAGGTCCCCGAATTTTAATAGTTAATTACTCTTTTAGATGTTTTTGAATTGTTTTTTATTGTTTAAATTGTTTTTGGGATGGTTTAAACTTTATGGTGCATTGGTGAGTTTACATATTAATCCAGGTCCAACTGAAAGAGATGTTTATTTCTTGCTGATGAACATCTAGCGCAGGGATTGTTTACAAAAGAACTGGGTCTTTCTTTTTGGGCTAATTTCGGACAAAAGAACTGGCCTTTTTTGGGCTAATAAAAATTCGGGACACTTGGGACGTCCCATTAAACCGGACCGGATTCCCGTGAAATTACCCGACCCGAATTTTAATTCATGGGTCGGGACTCGGGACTGTTTAGGGACAATTGGCGGGATCGGGTTCGGGCCGGGTCAGTCCGGGTCGGGCCGGGTCCGTCCCAATGCACACCCCTATTTGCTTGATAGTTCTAAAGTCATCTGGTTTGTTCGTTCGATCTAGACCTATTGCTTTTGAAAACGTAATAACCAAGTCTGTTTGTTTGTATGACGGATTTTGATCTCATAGTCATCTATAATCATAGGTTCGTTGTATGTTGGTTTTTGATTTCCATAATAATACCATTTTGGGATCTTGTTTGTTTGTTGTTTTTTTTTAATTTCACTTTCTAGAACATGTTCGTGGTTCGTTTGCTTGTTCTAATTTTTATAAAAATGGAACGAGAATTTCTGTAAAATGGACGGAGAATTCATTGTGATGTGAAGAGATACGGTGACCCGGACTGGCATGAACCCGACCTGGATGAGGAGTGAGCAGATCCAAAGAGCCCACGTGACTAGCACACGCACATTCTATTTCTGTTATGTGATGACTGCACGAAGAAGGGCCACCGAATCTCTCTCCACCCACTGATATGCCGACATCTATCCACAAGGAAATGCATGAACTGTGAGAGCGAATGAGAAGAGAGGAGTCACTTTCATTCGGTTAGTGACATCACCTTGGGGACCTATCTCTGTAAGTGTTATAAACCTTAAATGGGTATCACATACTTTCCTTACACAACTTATACTCAATTCATGACATATTAATAATACCACAGTTTTACACATCTTCATCATGATGAAAATAATCTATATTAGACACATACTTGATCCTTCTAAATAAATTATAGATAATTATATTGTCATTTGACAAACATTTCTTTAGGTAGTTTAAATGATTGTTAAAACTCCTCCACTACAATGCTTTGGTTTGCCATATATCCATATATTGTTATCATAAAACTATACGTAGTGGGATTTATGGGGGCGTCATAGAGCCTCATAGCGTCGCATAGCACCCCAAAACCACTACACCACTTTGTATGGCGCCCCTCTTCCCCCTTTAGCAGTATACATATCACGTCACTCCCCCTCCTTTTGATTGGTTCATGTTTGAGGCAAATACTTTGGTGGTCAAATATTTTTTTTAAATATAACATAGGCATCACGTCAACCTCCTCCTTTATCGAATACACCACTTGTTTTTATAATCCCCTTGTCATATCCTAGCTGATTGGGATATTGATGGTGCCAAGATTTCTGATGACGGTGGCTGATGTGTTGATCGTGTTTGTTCGTTTCTGTTACTAGTTTAGTGCTAGGGGTTGTGTTTGGTTGTGTTTTTCTTGGTTCTTTTTGTGATACTCTTAAGTGGCCTGTCCCTGATTGAGAATTAGTAGAGACTCTCTCTACTACTTGTTTCTTCTTTGGTTGTTAATATATATCACCGGGGTAACCCTTTACCTAAAAAAAATATTATCCGTCACATGACAGATTACCCTCAAAGGAGGGGTTACCATTACATATAGCCTAACAGGGTTAAAATAATAAAAACAACCAAATGAGGAGGATGAAAAGGAAAATCAACTAAACCCCCCAAAGTTTTTCTTTTTAAAAATCTGGCCCAAATTATTCTGTGGCATCAAATAACCGTCATTCCTTCCAATCGCAAACCCAGATATGTATGAAGCCGCTGAACGCGAGATAAAAGAAAGATAGGGAGTTGGGATAATGTTGATGAGCGGAAGAGAAATTGCATCTTCATGGTCTCTTTCCTGCAATTTGCCAAAGCAATCTCGCCTTTCACTTCACACTTCTACTAGAATTATTCGAACCAATCCATCCGTTTGCAGAGCCACACTTTCTGTCCACCACAAGAACTCCAATTCCCTCTTATCATCATCCTCTTCATCCGCCAGGTATGGCTTCCATTAATTCAATTTTGGTGCGAATTTGGGGTTCTTATCTGTGCTTTGAAACGAATTTCTCTTTTCATCACCCTAGGTAGGTCGATGTTGTTGATTATTATGGAAGTTTTATTTGATTGGGAAGTGTGTATGTGTGTGTGTTCTTCATTATGGCAGGAAATCAATTTCACAAATTTATTGGGAATTTGGTGTTTAGATGTTGAATTTACTAGTTGTGAGTTTGAATAGGTTGAACGCATCAATTTTGTATATGTCCATAGGCAAATCTATTGAGTTTCTCAGTTTATTGTTTTATTTGAAGAGTTTCATGTTTGAAACAAGATCTTCAAGAGTTCAATCCTTCAAAAACAATGGGATAACACGATTTTGACATTTGATTTCACATTTTGATATAAGCATATGGGCATGGCTGAACTTTAAGTAAACATATCATTGGAGTTTGAAGGAATTAACCAGAAAATTAAAACTGTTAAAAGTATAGAAATCAGGTTGCTTTGAAGCTTAGTTAGTCCCCTATTTTGGGTTCGGGAAGATACGCTTAAGCTTATCCTTGGTTGTAAAAAGTGAGAAGCGCACAAAAGCGACAGGGCCCCAAGCCAATGCGCTAGCCCACAGCTTTTCGTACGCGAGGCACGATTTATCTGTATAATTTTTTTTCAGTTCTCATAGGTTTCTAGCTTCACCTACCCAAATTTTAGCTATAAATAAGCTTTATAATTATGCACAAAATCTTCCCCGTACATAAGGTGCGCCTCATGCTGCTTTTCCAGGCACGTTTTGTGCCTCAAGTGCGCTTTTTGTAGAACATGCGCTTTTGCTAGCCAGAAGCAAGCACCCTTACCTCAAGCTTTGCCTCGCGTCTAGGTGTGCCTGAGGCGCGTTTTGTAACCCAGAGCTTATCAGTTGTTAATTAGTCCTGCTTTATAATTGATTATTTTTTGGTGGGAGAATTTGGCATTGGTGTTCATTATGTATTCTCCTTTCCATTATGCTCTTTTAGTATAGACTCTACATGAGTGTAGCACTGTAGCAGGATTCATTGAACAAATTTAATATTTAATTTCTATCACCAAAAAGGACTAACAAAGTGACATAACATCAGGGTATGCTGTAGACACTAAAAACTATCTCCTTGATGCAATATGAAATACACTTGGAAAGAATTTGACGTGTACAGTAATATTTTCAGTTTTCACAAAGCAGGCTCCATAATTAGTTTTTTCTAATTTTAATTTTTATTATTAGTGTACCGAGAATGTTGTATTGTCTTGTTCATATGTTCTATTCTGAAATGCCAGTATTATGTATACGACCCGTAAATAAGAATATATTCTTCTCTAAAATAATGAAAATAGGGCTTTGACTACTTGTATTCCCATTAAACCTTAAACAGATGCTTCTATTGAAATTGCAGTGTTTGACAATTGTTTTTATTTAATTTTGAATTTCATCTCTTTTTCAGCTGTGAGAGCTCTAATTTTGATCCACTAGGAATCAATTCAGGAAAATCATCTGGTCTTACTTCCGCTTGGGAAATTGTTTTAGGCTTGTTTTCAGAGGTATTCGAGAGCAGTTCAAGCACAAGAAATGAGAAGACTCCCTCAGCTAAAGGAGTGGCAGGTTTGGATTTGATCTGTGATCTATTAACTTTTCCTATATTTTTTCAAATGCTTAACTTTTCAAACCATCCTATTTAATCTTTGTTGAAAATATCCATCTTTTTTTGAAAAATAAAAAAAAAAAGGAAAGAAAAAGTACTAAGCTTTGCATGAAGTTTTGGAGTTTGGACGGTAGTGACAGGTGCTATGGTTACTTTTAAAATTTCATTTCCACAATGAAATGCTTATCATTTAACGTATAATGTCTTTCTTGCACATTGCAAGAACAATGGCCGCTTGCATCTAAGTACAATGCTTGTAGACGTGACAAAATGGTATGCTAATTCTTTTTACGAGTCTGGTTGACCCGAAACACTTTTTGTACATATTTTTTAGATTTTATTAGTAACTAGCGTCTGAGATTGATTACAAAATTTCAATAATAAAATGCGTTTTCATATAAAATGATTTAGGATATAGGCGACAATTGAGTATTGATCCTTTTCCTTTTTACATAGTTTTTCTTTATTATTTTTATTTTTCCTGTTAGATCTTTTGGACATGGAACATTGACGAATCCACCCATACATAAATAAATGTGTCGAAATTGCCCCCTCTAAATTGATTGCAAAAAACATTGATCATATTTTATGATCCCAACTAAAAAAACCGTTTTAAATTCTCCATTGTGAATTCTTTTTCTGTTTAATTGTTAACAGCTTCAATAGAGAACACATCGATTGACTTTGGGGACTTTTTCAAAGGCCCATTACCAGGAAAATTTCTCAAACTGTTAGGGTACTTGGCATTATCTAGACTTGGAATATACATACCGCTTGGTGGGGTGAATAGAGATGCATTTATTGGAAATTTGGATCAAAACAGTATTTTATCAACTCTGGATACATTTTCTGGTGGAGGAATCGGTCGGCTTGGGATATGCTCCCTTGGTATAGTCCCGTTTATTAATGCTTCAATTGTATTTCAACTTCTTACACAAATTTATCCGAAGTTACAAGAACTTCAAAAGAGAGAAGGTGAAGCGGGCCGAAAGAAAATTCTTGAATATACTCGATATGCTTCTGTTGGTTTTGCTGTTGTACAGGTAAAAAGAACATCTTTTTTGCTCAAGTTTATATGAACTTAGATAACCTGGTTTTTTTTTACTTTAAAGGTGAAACTTATATCTTTCATAATTGCATTCATATTTAGTTTTCCACTACTTTAGCATCAATTGCTTATATTCATAACAGTGTTAATTGCATAAAAAGTTAACTACTATTTGTCAAATTTTTATATTAAATTAACCAGTTTCTTTTTATTTTCTTCAGAGGTTTCAATTAAATTCCACAAATTGCAGTAAAAAAAATCACCCAAAATTTGAAAAAAAACCAATGTTGACATTTTGTTACCCCCGATATAGAAATCTGCTGAAAGCTGGTTACTTTTTCTTTATAATAGTTATATAAATTGTAATTTCATGGTGTTTCTAAATGAAACAAACGTTTTTACATTACAAGTTATTAATCTCTTTTAACTTATGTTTTCTTCCCGGTGAGCAGGCCATTGGTCAAGCACTGTTTCTTCGTCCATATGTCGATGATTTCAGCACTCAATGGGTGTTATCTTCTGTTATTTTATTAACACTTGGATCGGTTTTTACAACGTTTATTGGGGAAAGAATTACAGATTTAAAACTCGGAAACGGTACTTCACTTCTCATCTTTACAAGCATCATCTCCTATTTGCCAGCATCATTTGGTAGAACAGTTGCCGAGGCTTTTCAAGATGGTAACTATCTGGGCTTAGCGGCCATAGTTTTCTCCTTCGTCCTGCTAGTTCTTAGCATTGTATATGTTCAGGTAAAATTACCTATTTACCCTTTGGTACGTATTATCAAATGCTATTGATTTGGCAGTGAAGTATAGACCATGTTAAACAATATTTTCAGGAAGCCGAAAGAAAAATTCCTCTAAATTATGCTTCAAGATACAGTAGTAGAACAGGGGGGATACAGAAATCTGCTTATTTGCCCTTTAAGGTTTGTATTATTGTATATTTACTAGGGATGGTAATTCCTGTTTAACTCTTTTAATTATATGGGTTGTGTCCGGGTTTACTTGTTAAGCATGTTTAGTTAAACAGGCCATCGGGTTAATCCATTTAACTAAACAGGTTGATATGTCAACCAGTTTACAACCTGTTTAACCCATATGGGTCGTGTTCAATTCAGTAATTCAACTCGTCAACCTGAAAACCATCAACACGCCAACTTGACACATTTGACACCCCTAATTATTATTTCCTGAAAAAACATTATTTCTTTCTGGCTAATTGTTTATTGATAATTTTGAGCATAATTTTGCCAGGTTAACAGTTCAGGAGTGATGCCAATTATATTTTCCACGTCATCATTAGCTCTTCCTGCCACTCTGGCACGGTTTACTGGTTTAAACGTGCTGAAAAATGCTGCGGTCAGCTTGAACCCTGGTGGTAAGAATATGATAAGTAGCAACAAAACACTATATAAATGTCAGCTGGGCCACATTATGTGTTTATCTAATTATAGTTTGTGATCTGTAGGTGCTTTTTTTCTCCCAACAAACATTTTGTTGATAGGTTTCTTTAATTATTACTACACTTTTCTACAACTGGATCCTGATGATGTCAGCGAACAATTGAAGCGCCAAGGTGCCTCCATTCCTCTGGTCCGACCTGGGAAAAGCACAGCGGCTTTCATCAGAACGGTAATACCTAATCTCACGGTCAAACTTGTCTTTCGTGGTCAGATACAAAATTTTAAGAAGCTAATATCTTTGTTTTTTTCGGGATCCAGGTTCTGAGTAGGATATCAGTTTTAGGGTCGGTGTTTTTGGCAATTCTTGCAGCTGGGCCTGCGGTTGTGGAACAAACAACACACTTGACGGCTTTTAGGGGATTTGCGGGTACCTCAGTTTTGATTCTGGTTGGTTGTGCTACCGACACCGCAAGAAAAGTTCAAGCAGAGATTATTTCTCAGAAGTACAAGAACATTGAGTTCTATGAGATTGACAAAGATACAACCTTTTAAACCTAGCAACATAACCCTCAAATAGTTTTGTAATTTTGTACGCCATATTTGTGATTAGCCATTGTATTTATTTGTGATGGGTTATATACTTATATGTGAAGGGTGTCAAAACAGTTTGGTTGGTACCACGTTAAGTTGGGTTTGGGTCAAAATATGTCTGCTCTAGAAAAGTGTCAATTTGATTCAGCTTAAAATGGTTTAGTGTTCAGATCTTGATGCGTTGCTTAATTCGCCTAAATCCAGAAAGCCATTACGAGTTGCTTATTGGTCTGACTTTGATCTTCACTTCAAAGAACATAAATCCGCCTTTAATCGTTTAATCTAGTCGATTTTTTGGTTCGACTATTTTATGGCTCATAATTGTTGAAGACAAAGAGTAGAGAAGCTTCTGGTTCTTCTCTATTCGACGTACATATTCTCGTCAATAACCAATTAACCACTTTCACTAATGAAATTGTATGTTGGTGTTATTCACTTGTTTTGTATACATATAATCGCTTAGACACCGTAAAGGTTGAGTTAGCTATCTCGTTCTCTATGATGAATACATTTTTCTCAGTAGACATGTGTGTTTGATATGCTATTAGAGAGTGGATTACTTAGTCCAACGCTTCCTATTGTGAGGCTTCTTCTAACTGACAAGATCCAAATAAATAACACGGAATGATATAGACGATTGCTTGAGAAACTTAACTACTTGATTGTTACTCAGCCATATCTTTCATTTACCGTGAGTGTTCTAAGCCGGTTTATAGCTCACAATATACTGGACATTGGGATGTTGCTCTATGCCAGAAGAGAGATGGATAGATATACGATATTGGGATTGTCATAAATCACAAATCACAATGGTCTACAAAAGGATATCATGGGTTTGTTATGGGAAAAAAGTGAAGCACTAAAAATCAATTGGGTATAAATAGTACATAAACATATACTGTAGGGACTATTTCTGCACTTCACTTTTTAACAATACTGTCTATAGTGGTAGCGAGCCCTCGTTTCTGAAGCTTGGCGTTAATGGCGAACTCTACTGAATCCCCTAATTCAACATGGCTGACTTTATCCATCACTTTGACCCTCGCTTCCATTTCTGCATCTTCTGCTGGTAACAACATTCTCTCTTGTTTCCTTTGAATCTCACAGTGAATTATTAAGTCTTATAATATTTCATCCCTTTTCAGTATACTTCTGGAGCAAGAGAAGAGACGGAGATTTGGATCAGAAGCAGCTTATTATAAATGAACTTGAGAAATCTCTCAAGGAATCATTGAAAAAGTGTGCTGCTGAGAGGCAAGGTCGAATTAGAGCTCAACAGGTTAATTACACCTACGCCCTAAAACCCGTTCCTTTTTTTGATATCCTAATTTTCAAATAACTATGGTGGAAAGATGTACTGTGATATATGGTCAAATTGAACATGAAATGCTCTAATTAACACTTCAATGGCCGTGTTTTATCACAAAATTAAAGGCACTTTGGGGTAAATTGGATGAATTTGAAGTTTCTTATGTATTGCAATGCAAATGTATGTCTATAACAATGTTGAAATATACTGGAAATTCTTATGTGTATATATCAGATGATATTTACTGCACCATCTTAAGTTAAAGATGTTTAACAACAAATCCTTTTGAAATATATTGGGAATTCTTATGTGTTAATTCCATCTAAAAAAGAAATGAGTAGAGGAACATGCTTCTAATATCTTCTAATCAGTTATTAACTCATATATATTATATGCTAATACTGTAGGATTTAAGAAAAGCAATGCTCCAATCGAAATCTGACAATTTGAAAACAACTTATCCCATGGCACCTATTGGCATCATTAGATCATGTTTCTCAACCAGGTATTATTATTATTACAGTAAATTTTAAGAAGCTTTTCATATGGAACATATATTGGAAATATTCATATATATTAGTTACTCGACGCTTCATGTACTCAGAAACGGGACACCAAGACAACCTCTGATTGTACCACTTGCAAGGGCACGTTTGACGTTTGATGCGGCTCTGGTTCCACCTGCATCTCTTGAGGGTCTTGAAGAGTATTCCCACTGCTGGATTATTTATGTTTTTCATCTTAATACTGATCTTGACAAGTTGTGGAAAGATCCATCTAGGTCAAAATTGAAGGCAAAAGTGTGGTTTGTTCTCTTCATGTTGATAACTTTTTTAACGTTTTTAAAGGCTTGAGACAACCTTACATTTAATGTTGTAGGTAAGAGTACCAAGGCTGAAAGGTGAAAAAATGGGGCTTTTTGCTACACGATCACCACACCGCCCCTGCCCAATCGGTCTTACGGTTGCTAAAGTACGTTAAAAAATGTCATTTAGCTCCATTACGTTATTATTATTATCTATTATTATCTATTATTTGTCTTTAGTAGATATTACAAGATATTAGCAGCATTGGTTTTCATCTACAAGATTTTGTTATATTTTTTTAATTGACGGGTGTTATAAATATTTGATTATCCGTTGAACTGTATTCTAAAGTTGCATGTATTTTGAAACAAGGCAAGTGGGTTTCAAATTTTATCGTCAAAAAGTCAACTTTATGATTAAAATCTGCTACAAAGTTATTTGGATCTAATGGTGACCATAGGGGAGCAAGGGGACTATTATTTTGAACTATGTAGATTTCACTATTAATATCAAATCTGACATTTTAAATGAAAATACAATCTTTGTCAATTAGGTGGAGTCCGTTCAGGGAAACAGCATCTTGCTTTCTGGTGTGGATTTGGTTGATGGCACTGTAAGTCCTTCCTTGCTGCATTACTATATTGATCATCCAAACACACACACACTCACCAAAAAGAATAGATTTGGCATGGGGAAATTAAAATGGGTTATTGGATTTAATTAATCCCAACTATCATCAATTGGCCGATAATAATCCCAACTGAGTAAATGTTTTTTAATGAGCCTAACTTTCACACTATTTTCCTCTGGCAATCCCAAACTAACGAAATGCTAACGGTGTTAACTTTTGATGACGTGGCATACTAATGTGTCATTTTTTTGTTGACATGGCATGCTGATGTGTTAAAAAAATATTTTTTTAATTCTTTTATACTATGTGGCAGCACCACCACATCACCACCACCACCGCTCCGACACCATCGCTCCGGCACCACCGCTGCACCCAACATAGTCACCGCCACCACCACCCAACATGGTTGTCACCACCTCTGTTGGAACTGGGTCCCACCATGGCCACCCTCGTCACCACCGCCAAACCCTATCACCACCCCTCGCTGGAAGTCAGATGTGGAACCAGTCGCCGGAGTTGCAGGTCGCCGGAGTTGCAGGTCACCGGCCGGTTGCCAAATGTTCAATGGGTGGAGAGTCGCCGCCCTCTTCCTCTTTCCCTTTCTGCTTTTCCAGAGGTGGAAGTAGTGGCGGCGGTGGTTGTGGTAAGTGGTGGTGGTGGTCGGCGATGACACATAGGATGATGTTGGATGAGTTGGACTGCCACGTAATCATGTTGGGTGAGTTGGACTGCCACGTCATTAAAAAATTAACGGAGTTAGGGTTCCGTTAGTTTGGGACTGCTAGAGGAAAATAGTGTGAAAGTTAGGCTCGTTAAAAAACATTTACTCAGTTGGGATAATTAGCGGCCAATTGATGATAGTTGGGACTATTTAAATCCAATAACCCAATTAAAATTAAAATGTGCCATTACTGAATTTTTGATGGATTTTATGTTGTGAATATAGCCTGTTCTGGATGTTAAGCCCTATCTACCATATTGTGACAGCATTGAAGGAGCAACGGTACCCCATTGGGTTAAGGTATCCTGTATACATCAATAAATATTCATTGTAAAATAATTACTTTATCCGAATATGTTTTAAAGTTATATCAATCAGCAATCCGAGAAACTTTTTCTTTTATTGGGTCGGGTCACCAAAATCATATTAATGTACACTTTAGGATCAAGAGATACATACAATGTTTAAGTGTAATCACATAAACAATATCTTGATTCAGCTCATACTTAAATCCTAAAACTTCAAAATCCTTCAACAGGATTACTGTTATCTTTTAACTTATAGATTTATTGAAGTCAGGCTTCGATATTTGTTACATTGATTAATTGATTTTTGGCAATGGAGACTTTGATGATTTATTGGATGGATAACTATTATTATATGCTGTGTTGATTAATTCTAAATGTTGTGAAGTTTAGTTTCTATGTTAAAATATTCGTTATTAGTATTATAAGAAATCATTAAATTATATTACATGTTAGAAATTATTGCACACATATAGGGTAGGGTTCAAATAAGAACTCTATTTTTCGTGAGATGGATGTAAATTTCAACATTTTGAACAGATGGATGATTTGTTGACCGTGGCTTCTGTTGACTTCTCTGATGATTTTCTTACAACTCTAACCAACTGTTGGCCAGCCATAGTAAGAATTAGGCCTTCATATAACATAACATCCATCCATGTTCACATGTTTGTTTGCATTCTCATTTGCTTTATGCTGGGCTGTTATTTGCAGGACAAGAAATCATTATATACATCCCCTGAAGAATTTCAAACGTTGATCAAACAAGTGCTTTCTTGGGACATACGTTCGGTATCACAACGAACCCAAGTCGAGGAGAATTGTGAAAAGACCAATAACGAGCAGGATAATCCTGACGAAAGGCGTGATATTATTTATCATCTGAATTTAGAAGGCTTAGATGTTTCATACAGAATCACATCCAAAAGTAACGTGCTTGTCGAAAATGTTACTCTCCAAAATAATATAATTAGCGAGTCCGGAACCGTGTAAAACCAGTTCCGAACCACTAGACCACTAGACTGACCTAACAACCGGAAAGAAGTGAACATCTGAGTCGAGGATTAAGGTTTAGGATTTTAGGATTTAGCTTTCATCATTATTTTCTTTCTATTTTTATAAACACTTTGGGTTAAATGATTTGAAATATTTTATAACTGTTCAAATCTTTTATGTATGTTACATCTGACTGTTTAATTAGTATTTTTTTTAATTATATTTATTAACTTGTTATTTTAAAGAAGTTTTGGCTACCATCACGGCATCACAAGAATGCGTGTTTTGACTAGCATTTTCATTTTTCTAAACTGAAAATGATTTAACTTCTAGTAATCTAGTCACAAAGAATTAAAGATTAAAGAAAGGCCCGTCACTTTCTTAGAAGAAGGGTTAAGATTGGCCTTTTGGGCCGTTTTAGTCCAACTTGAATTGTGATGGGCTAAATGTAATGGGTTAAATGCAATGCATGTAGTAGCCTCATTCATTCTTTTTCTTTATGATTATTCTCTCTCTTAGTCTAAAAAATGATGTGAAAGGGGTTTAAATAATATTAATGTGTGTAGTATGATGTTTCATCCTAAGTGCTTTAAGGTTCTAGTCATATAGTGGACATTAGTGTTAACTTTATAACAAACACAATTGTCTTGACTTCACTTCTTTTCAAAATCCAGATTATCTCATAAAAAAGATAACGCAACTAATTAATTACAAGAATGATTGTTTTTTGGATAATTAAAAAAATATCGTATTATATCTCTAAGCTAAAATTGTTTGCTTCACAAAAAGCAATTTTCAATATATTTTTTAAAAAGTACTATAAAAAGAGTCAAAACAGAATGTTTATTAGCACCTGGCCTTTTGACTTGTACAATGTGAAGCTTCTTAAATTTTATAAACCATGTGACATGTGATTTTAAAGATGACTATCAATTTTATTGAAATATTTTCTTTAAATGTGAAATACAATACAGTGTCCATTTCAGATTAATATAATATACGGTTTAATATAAAGAAGGCGAATTATAATAAAAGACTATTTATACATGCTTTAAAATTATATAAAAATAAGTAATATTAGTCTAAAACCTTTTGTGTCATATTTCTTTCTATTTATAGTAGAGACCGAAATGAAGTTCATTTGCAATTTGAATAGGACATCTGGACTATTAAAGGTCGTAAGAGCATGCGTAATGGAAGCTATTCATAGCCAAAGCGGTTGACCTCCCTGCTTCTCTCACAGTACAATCATCTTCCCGCCGAGCCCCCCTTAACAAAAGAAAGGAGAGTACGTTGAATACGTGGCAGGGTCCTTGTCAAGCATGTTGAAAGTACGTGGTGTTGTCATCATTGTCAAGTGTTTTGTAAAGCTATCAAAGGATTTTTAGCCTAATGACATCTAGAATTTATTTTCAATCAAGTGATATAGGTTTAAATTTCACAAAGTGCGTAATGGGTAGATTGTGATGGTGTATTTATAGTTAAAATAAGTATTTTTCAAGGCTATAAATGCATATAGAAGAACGACCAAACGAGAAATAAAAAGACGACAGACAGAGAAATTTTTTATTTATAAAGAAGCTTTATTTGAATTAAAGATTATATGTTGTGTAATTTTATAATTTAAGTACTTGTATATACATTAAACTAGTAGTAGAAAACCAACGTGATGTTGCAACGCTGGCAATTCACAACATGATATTTGTTTATGTATTTGAATCACAGTTTTTGTATTTGACTTACTTTTTAATTTACTTATAAAATCATAAAAATTCGACTAACATTAAATAGATTTTTTAGATTTATGTTTTCCATAAAAATAAAATTTTAATTCCTTGTTTAAAAGATTGTAATACTCTCTAGATGTTTAAGTAAATAACAAGTTTATCCTACTCAAATATATTATAATATAACTAGTCGGAAACCCACGCGATGATGCTGTAGCGACAATTTATAACGTGATACTCGTTTCTATATATTAAAGATAATTTATCGTAGTTGAATTATTATTTACTTTACTTATATAACATTATTAAATGTCAATGATCTTAAATAAATTGTTTATTTTTTTCTTGTTTCTTGTAAAAAGATCAATTTGATTTCTTATTTAAAAAGACAATTTTGCCACAATAAAACTCTTAAAATTTTGAAGTAATGAACAACTTGATACTCATTTATATGTATTATAATATAGTATATATATAGATAACAAAGTTTATCTTTATAGCGACAACACTGTACAAATTAGCATAATTTACTTGCTTATGTTACTTCTCTTTTAGTGGCTGTGTACAAATTTGAAAGCATAATTTTTTATGCTCTATTGTTGCTCTTTTTATGGATGTGTAACCTATAATGTTTAAGCATTACTTGTTTTTCATTGGTTGTCTGATGTACACATGTCCTGGTGTATAGATTTTTAAGCATAGTTACTATTTTTGGGTTGTCTAATGTATATGTGTTCTATCGGTAACTTTTTATCTCTGCTATTATACACCCGTTGTTTTTTTCTCAGATATTTCCCTTATTAAATTCGTTCTCTAGTAGGTTTCTCTGCAGTTTTATGCCTTCACTTTGTTGTTTTTAGGTGATTGCAAGTGCTCACATTGTTTTGTGCTTGTGGATTATCTCTTTGTAACTGTCTGTTTGCCTCTAATGGTTAGATGTCACGTGACAATATCATAATAATTATTTTTGTATTTTTATTTAACGTCGTTACACACTCACTGAATCTCACATCAACAAAGACACCAATAACCTGGCACACCTGTGCGATCGCGCCGGCGCCGGTGAACTCATCGGTGATCTTACCGGAAGTCGGAGATTGTTTGAGTTGAGCAGAGGCGTGCGGATCTCGTGGAGTGAGTAAACGGAGATCTGGAGGGTGATCGGCGGAGGTAGGGTGATTTTGTGGAGTGAGTTTTAGGTTTTTATTTTATTTTAGTATTTAGGTTTTTATGTAATTGATATTTAAAGATAAGGGTATAATGGTCAATTCACACTCACATAACATAAATTTTTAACGGTGTTAAGGCTCAGGGACTAAATCCGATACAGTTTGGCAAACGTTTGAGACCATGTTCGTAATTAATGAAACCTAAGGACTAAACCCGAAATTCGAGCAAACCACAGAGACTAAATCCGTAATTTACTCTTTTCAAATTTTATGAACTTTTGGTTGATTAATTTATCGAGTTTTAAATTTCAAACTTCTGTTCACCTTCAGAATCACAATAATACAATTAAAATAACCTTAGTACGATTGAAATCATCTTCAAAACTAATAAAAACCCAATCAAGTTATCCGAAACGAGCTTTTTTGATGACCCGACCTGACCTGACATAAAACAGTTGGGTCATGACAAACCGAATAAAGAACGCCCCTGTACAAACAAACATACACCGAAAAATTTATAACTCCTATACAAACATCATCATAGCACCTACCTACTTAGAAGTAAATGAAACTAACAAAAGCCATGCATGCCGACTTACCTTTTACTAGAAGTTTGGTATTACATGATGCAAAGGCCACATGCATCCTTACAACCCAAATATAGATAGAAACTTTTATGTTTGAAACTCCTCAACCAATCTTTAAGAAATTGACGTCCTAACAATGGTTAGAGTGTGCATCAGTCAGTTTAAACCTCCAACCAATACCATTTAGGATTTAGAGTTTAAGATTTTATCTGATCTGGTATCTCATTCTTTGAAAATAGAGGTTCAATCCTTACAATGAGATACTTACTAGACTTATAGGTGTAGTTAGAAAACGTTCGAAACAAACAAACAATTAATGAAGTTATGTGGGGCATCCAATCAATTAACCGTCTTGTTGCAATTGGCATATTGGTTCAATGACATGGAAAATGAGAGTTAGAGCTTGGAGTCTCAGGTCACATTGTCACGAGTATCATCCTGACTTAGGAGGTTTTCTCACAGTGATGGGTTTCCTTTTTAACTGGTGAAAGAAGTATCAACCAATCGATTGTTATAGTTCAAAAAAATGTTAATTGTACGTCTGGTTATATGTGGTTTCGATTAACTAGTCGATGCCATGTGTTCGGTCCGACTACCCTAACGGCCTAACATGAAAGCGAACAGAGCCTAAAATGATAGGTAAGAACTCCACGCTTCTCTTAGATCAAAGATAAAATCAAAATGATCAAAGTATTATGGACAACTCTATATAGAATTAATAATGTCACACTCGTATTGCATGTCTTCAAATTAATATATACGTGTAACAATTTTGATTATTTAAATCTTAACCCTTTATAATATACAAGTTATAGATTCATGGTTTACCTAGTTTTCAAGTTTACATGTTATTTAAAGAAACTTCATCTAACGGTTAACTAAAGGTGGAAGCTTGGGCTTTTCTTACGCCGAAGGATTGGTCAAGCACGAGGAATGATGCTCCCTCCCTTTTATAATTTCCCTTTATACCCTCGATCATCTTCAAGCTTAGACATTGGGGATTTATAGGGTTGGAAAAAACCTAAATTTGATGGAATACTAGAAACATTTATAAATTAGAATGCTAAGAATAATCTATCTATCTATCTATCTATATAATAAAAGAAAAGTTTTTAGCATCACAATTTGTCATGTGGCACCACCACATTTATCCTCAACAATTTTTCCCGCCAATTCTCCTAATTATGGAAATGATTTGTATTTCCAATTTTTTATTTAAAAATGCATTCTAATTATTTAATAACCAATTATTTAATAATAAAGATATAAAAATACATAATTGTCGTAGATTATGATTGTATTTATAGATTTTTTTTAAAAGTCACCCGTGTAACACACGGGGATAAAAAACTAGTAAAATATACTTGAAAATCCAAACCAATATTAATAAATTGGGAGAAGTTATTCTAAGAATAATACCTTTGATCCAATACGGCTAAGGATAATTTGAGCCCATTAAATTTATTATTAAACTTTAATTAATAGTTAGAGATTAAATTGGTTGAGATAAATGATTGAGGGACATTTTAACTTGATCAATTTTATTAATTTTTTTTTATCAAATTCTTATATTTTTAAAATGTTCACAACTTTTATATACGATATTATTATTTGTTTAAATTACACTATAAAATGAGTTTTTTTAATCTTTAAAATGAGTGTATTGTTACTATATATAAAGTTTTTCAAAAAATATGTTTTTAAGCTCTTTTTGTTTTCTAATGCGTCATTGTTCTAATGCGTCATTGTGTCTTTTTTCTCGTCATTGTAATTTTGTATTTTTTTTTTATAATTATTAGTTCTGGACAACATAATTGTAAAATAAAATCATTGTGTACTTCTAATATGTTAAACACAATAATCAGAAAGTCGACCAGAGTCAAGAAACCTACTGCTAGATATTCTTCATTTTCTTGTTTTCTCTTGTTAACTGAAAATGGAGAACCACAGACTTACACTGAAGTCATCAGTGTGAGAGATTCGTCGCAGTGGGAGCATGCAATGAAATAAGAAACGAAATCGCTTGAGAAGAATCAGACATGTGTTCTTACTAAACTTCCAGTAGGGAAAAATGCTCTTTAAAATAAATGGCTGTTTAGAGTCAAATATGAGCATAATGGTACCAAGAGATTCAAAGCTATGATGGTTGTTAAATTTCAACAGAAGGAGGGTGCCGACTACAATGAAATTTTCTCCGCAGTTTTGAAGATGACCACAATCAGGCTAGTGCTCTGTATTGTAGTAGCAGAGGGTTTACATCTAGATCAGTTAGATGTGAATACTGCTTTTCTACATGGTGATTTGAACGATGATATTTATATGACACAACCAGAGGGGTTTCAAGTCAAAGGCGAGGAAAACGTGATGTGTAAACTGTAAAAAAGTCTGTATGGTCTCAAGCAGGCTCCAAGACAATGGTACCTAAAAGTTTGATAACTTCATGGGTAGAACTGGTTACAAGAGACGTGGCATGGATCACTGTTGTTACCTCAAGAAGCTTAACAGTCCGCACATCATTCTACTACTGTATGTAGATGATATGTTAATTGTTTGATCAGACATGTCAGAAATCAAAAAAGTTGAAACCACAAATGTCTAAAGAGTTCGAGATGAAAGAGCTAGGCCCTGCAAAGTGGATACTCGGGATGAGCATTATGAGAAACCATAAAGATGGATCTTTGACACTATCTCAGGAAAAGTACGTCGGGAAAGTGTTAGAGAAATTTAGCCTTAAAGAAGTACTCCATTGGGTAGTCACTTTAAGCTTTCCAAAGATCAGTCATCCATGACAGATGAAGACATAGCAGATATGGCTAAAGTTCCTTATGCATCGGCAGTTGACAGTTTGATGTATGCTATGGTGTGTACAGGGCCAGATATAACACATGTTGTGGGGGGTTGTTAATCGGTTTATGTCCAATTTGGGAAAATAACACTAGGAAGCAGTTAAATGGCTATTGAAGTACTTGAAAGGGACTTCAAAGATGGCATTGTGTTTTAAGGGAAAAAAAGTTGTCCTGAAGGAGTTTACTGATGCAGATTTGGGCGGGTCAAAAGTTATTTCAAAAGCACCACAGGTTATTATTATTTTTTTAGCGGGAGGAACGACAATCAGTTGGATGTCTAGATTGTAGAAAAACGTTGCTCTCACCACAGAAGAAGAGTATATGGCAGTGGCTGAAGCCGCCAAAGAGCTTATATGGTTGAAGAATTTTCTAGAAGAACTTGGCAAGAAGCAGATAAACTGCTCGCTATAATGTGTTAGTCAGAGCGCTATTCACTTGCCCAAGAACCTTGTGTTCCATGAAAAGACCCAACACATCTAGCTGAGATATCACTTTATTAGAAATTTGATTAGTGATGGTAGCTTGAAGCTGGAGAAGATCAAAGGAACAGAAAATCCAGCAGACATGTTGACTAAGATTGTTACCTTAGAGAAGTTGAAGTTGTGCGTAGCTTTAACTGGCCTCAAGGAATGAATGATGAAAAGGCTGACATATCAACTAGGGGCTTAAAATGATGAAAGGCGATTACATATATTATAAGATGTTGGTTGGCAGAGTTGAAGATGTCAAGGCCAACAAGTGGGAGAATTGTTAGGTATGATGGCTCAGTTCACATCTACAGTGTTGGGTCCGACCCATTTACGAGATGACCTAACTGTTTCTCTATTTATACCGATGTAATTGTAACCGTTTCATTGGAGCACAAGGAATATATATCTCCTAGTTAGCCCGTCGACGTAGGTCAGTTTAAATCGAACCATTAAATTTCGTGTTCTTACTTTTCTTGTTTAAATATGTGTGTTCATGATCAGTGTGCACTATACCCTAACATTTGGATTGGGGTTCGAATGGTTGAAATGTTTCAGAAGCTGTCCTTTAGTTATATGAACTTTGAATTTTCATTATGTAAATTTTATTGTTACCTAGTCACCTAGGGATTAAACAACTTTAGTAATTGCTTTGGTTGGGATGGACGGAAGTTTTATTTTGATGAATTATTTCTCTCAAACTTATGAAGTTCTTTTTAATAATCAGAATCTTGCCACTTTAAAAATGTGTTACTAAAGTGTCCCTACCTAAATAGAGATGATTGAACTAACGTTAGACTATTAGAGATAAGATCATAAGATGTAGAATAAAATATGCGTGTCTTTATCATGCTTTTTTTTTAAAATCCTAGATAATGTTATGTTATATTTAGCATGATTAAAGTAATTGTTTCATTCTAATCTATTATCTACAATTTTTTTGATACATAGTTTTGCTACATGTGTGTTGTCATAAGGATAACATGAATACACGAAGCAATTGTAATGCTATATAGATACTAAAGAAAACAGAAATACATAAAACAGAGTAATGACGTTAAAATTTGAAGACAAACACTTAAAATATTAAGCCCCTAGACTTTTTTTTTTTAGGACAAGATAAATTAATAGAATTGTTCAGGTAATTCGTACGGGGTGACCCAATGATAAAAGGTCACCGCCAGCTGGCCCAACCCAGCCGTACGGAGCCCTAAGCACACCCAAGTTATCTCCAGTTCCGGGGAAAACCCACCGCCCAAGGCCCACTGGTGGTAAAACCCGGTCGCTATCGGGATCGAACCAGAAACAACAAAGTCATGGTCTTCCTTCATAGAACCCCCCCCCCCCCCCCCGCCTCAGAACAATATTGTTGGGAGCAAGAATAGAACCTGGGTCACTTGGACACAAGATGATCACCTTAACCACTCCAACAACATGCCATTGACCCTTAATTACTATTCAAATTAGAAACATAAAGCTGATCTTCACTTTGACTTGTATAGTTACTCGGCATTTTTGATGGATTAGGGCATGGACACATAACAAATGTCTGTTGGATTTAGGTGTCCAGACTCGACTAAATCAAGTACCCGACCCGGTCAAGACCCGTAAGAGTTACACCGGAGGCAACGGGTATTTAAGACCGCTTACTTTTATAACCGGCAAATTCACAGAAGAATTAATTATTTGTTTATTAAATAGTTTAATAGATAAATAATTAATTACTTATTACTATTAATCATTAAGATTAATAGAGCGACAAAAGACGTTAAATATTATTTGCGTCATGGACGAAGATCGACAAAATTATTAGTTTGACTAATATTCGGCAAACGCAAACATTTAAGGAGTTAAATGTTAATTTCGGAAATTAAATGGTTCGATTAAGGATTAATTAAAAATCGAGGGGGTTAACGGGAACTAAATCAGTTATAAATATAACTGACTAAAGGGGGTGAAAACCCTAATCCTCTAAGTGAGATTTTCGGCCCCCCTCTCCTCCCTCTCACGATTCCGCCGCCGACGGCCAGCCCGCTGTCGCCGCCTCCCTTGTTTTCCGACGACCCGTTCGCGAGAACCCTAATCCTACATCACCGTCGATGCCCGTCGTCTCGCCGCCGACAGCCGCTCACCGAGCCGCCGCCGCGCCCCCTCGTCCCTCGCCGCCGCGCCCCCTCGTCCCTCGCCGCCGCGCCCCCTCGTCCCTCGCCGCCGCCGTCGCACCACCGCAGCCGTCTGCCACCGAGCCGCCGCCGCAGGCCGCGATCAAGCCGCCGCCGCAGCAGCCCGGAGAAGCCGAGCCGCCGCCGTTCGCAGCCCAGCCGCAGTCGACCGCCGCACCACCGCCGCCGTCACCGTCGCTCGCAGCCGCCGCCCGAGTTGGCTGCTGCCTCTCCTCGCCGTCGCCGTTTTATCGCCGACAAACCCTAGCCGCGAACCGCGTCATTTGCGTGTTCCGCCGTTGTCCGCGAAACCCTAATTTCGCGCCTATCCGACGTACGGGATTTCAGTGCCGAGTCACCGAGAGAAATCCGTACTTTTTGAGGTTGTTTCGATTTGCCTGTCAAATCGATCTGCGAAACCCTAGCGTCACTCGTTGACTTTCGGTGTCTCAAGCGTTTGTTTGAAGCACCGCTCAGGTATATCTAAACTCGTTATTAGTTTAGATTTAATTGTTTAATTATATTTATATGTCGCGTTTTGTTTAATGCGTTTTTGGTGTTTGCGTGTCTGGTGGTTGTCGAATCCTGTTGTTTGGTGTTTGCGTTTTGTTTAATGCGTTTAGGTTTACGCTAATTTAATTATTTATTTTAATTTACTAGCAATTGATTAAATAATTATTTATTGTATATAATTATTTCCTTTAAAAAAAATTGCTATTACCGAGACCCGAATGCCACTGTCGTAACCCTACAATGTCAACCATAACCGAACTATTTAAAATATAGGTCAATCCGAACACGACCCTTTAAATAAGTGGGTCGACCTCTTAACCCGGTTAGGGTTTTTGAAATATAAGTTTTTATATTATATAGAACAAAAATGTTAACACTTAAACTTAATTACATATTTTATTTTTCTAACTATTACTCTATATATAAATTTCTAAAGTCGTTTAATTTTCTATTTCATTAATTTATATTATTAGTTCTAAGTATATATTTTCTAATACTTTTTATTCATTTCTTCTTATATCGAGTTAAATATGTAACTAAGTTTACTAAATATCAATTAGGAATGAGAGAAGGGGAAAAAAGCATAAATTAAAAAAAAAAACTTTCGTTTAAATATATTAATTGTTTATATCGTTATTCGTTAAATAAAAATAGTTGACGTGAAAGACGATCCAAACACGAAACGATTTAAATGGATAGACATAATACAACACTAACACAACACTAACCCGACAACACAAATAGGCACACATAGTTATATGGGTCAAATAATTTAACCCGCTAACCCGAAATACATCTTTCCAACAACCCACAACCAGACTCAATAGACACCCTATTATATTCTGGTTGCATATTGGGTGCGCCGTTGACCGTTGTCCTTTAAGAAAGTTTTCCATATCTATTTGCTCTTGTGTCTTCTAGAACATGAAGAATAAAAGATGTGTTACAAACCCAAAATCAAGGCTGGAAAAATGGAAAGTAAAGAAAGCGAAGTTTGAAAATTATTTTTATTTGTAGCCACGAAAAATATAACTTTTAAATTTATGAAAGATAATTCATATATATAAATATGTCGCATAGATACTTTTAAAAAGAAGATCCATGCATAAAATAATCATGGAATAATACAAGGACAAAGAAGAAGTTTAAGTTATGCTTATGTAAAGAATAAACAAGGCATATTTTAATGGTGCTACTTATTGGTAGGGTGTAAATTTCTATCCGATTTCTAACCAGTTATGTCTTGTTATTGATCGATTCTAAGCAGTGGTTACTAACCGATTATCGGTTTTTAAACACTAACTGGTTACTAAAATAACCATTTAGTAACCGATGAGCACTACTTAAAAGACTAGCCGTTTATAACTGTTGGGACCATTTTTTTTTTACCATTTTAACATTAGTTTTTAGTATATATAAGTATTGGTTGGGTTATTTTATTACCCCACGTCTTTAGCTCTCAACATTAATCAAAATCTTTTTTAAAAAATCTTATTGGTTTTAGTTTAGTTTTAGACCTTTGCGTTTAGGTGGTATTCAATTTCGTGAAGTGTTATATTTAATTATTACAACATGAATTTATATCAGGTCATACATATGTGAATTGTTTGACTTTTAATCAGGGCGAAACTAAATAGGGACCAGGGGTCCCCGTGCACCACCTCAACTATTTTTTAATTTTTTTTATATATTGTTACCTCTAAAAATCTCAAAGCCAGTGCTAGACATTAATTTTTTTTTAGTCAATTACCTGACTAAATACATATTTACCATTTAGCCTATTATCTAACTCTAGACCACTATCTATATATTCATTTAAAATAACCAATTACCTAACTAAATATCTATATACCCATTAAAAAAACTTTTTGAATCTTGATCGCCGATCGGAAATCGGAATACCCAGTACACTTATACTTAATACCTATTTCAGTGCTCCACCGCTTACGTCTCACGGAATCTTGACGCCGATCGATATAGAGGAGTGGTCAGTCACTAGTGGGTGAACTCGATTATCGGTATTAATGCAATTTTGCGTTATTTGTACTTATCTGATAAAATAGTAATTATAATTTTTTTCTTATATATCAATGTTCGAGAATTTTTTTGTGCACCTACTAAAATATTTTTCTTGTTCCGCCCGTGCTTTTAATTTTAATGTTGTCTTGCAATCTTTTTATATTTTCTTGTTGTTTATGTTATATATTTAAGCAATTTAATTATTTTGTATAGACGTATTATCTAACGAAAACATAAAGATACGTAAAATATCCTACATTATAATAATGATGTATGTATGCCTTTTAATTAATTGAGCGACTATTTTCTAATCTTTTAATTCTAAAGAAGCATTCGAGCTGTGGATACTGATTAACTGCATGTTCACATAATATTTTTTAATGTGAAATAAATAAAATATTCGCATACGACATGATACAAGTGGAAAATAATTGAAAGAAAAGAACAAAAAGGCAACTTTAAATGTATTATTTTATTTATTTAATTAATTAATTTTGTATTGAATTTGTTTTTCTTCGAAATAATGGCTTTTTTATATTGTTTGTAGTGGTGACCAACTGACCATCTTGCGGTCAACATAACAAAACCGATGAAGTGGTTCGAACCGGTCAGGGACCAATACAAAACACACATAACCGGTCTAATCTTCGTATAAATACTTATATTTCCACTGCTGGTATTAACCATTTTTACATATTAACTATATATTTATTTGTGTTAATATCACTCATAATATTTTTTTAACAGCAAGCAGACACATCATCTACTAAACTACTCATAATTACATTAAAGAAACCATTGTCTGGGATTTTAGAGATTAAATACATGACCGCCATTTCAAAAGCCTTATATTTCTATCAACTGAGCTAGTCCTAATTGAAAATATCACTCATAATTAAATAGCTTTAATCTTGATTTATAACTTTGTGCTTTTTCGATTCTAACTTGAACAAAACTACGTTTAATAAAAAAAAGAAAAAAAGATAGGAGTAGTGAACTAAGTATAGAATATTGTGTGTAATAAATATAAAATATCCTGTATATGTGGAACTTTGACAAACTGGTCCATTTGGCACCTTGCTTTTCAAGTTATTCCCCAAATTAAATGTGAACAAAGTTTATTGTTTCAACCTAAACATTTATAGGTCTACAAATGAAACCCCTACAATTACATAATTATTTTCTTTTCAGTGAATTTTTGCACAACTTAGTTTTTGAAGCCTTCCATAATTTGTTTTACCAATTTTATTAAGTTAAAACTCTTAATTTGTTTTATAATGTTCAAATATTTTGTTTCATACTTTTGTTGTTACTGTCTGGACATTATATATATTCATATGAGCTTAAGTGTAGGGAGATAACACCTAAGTTTTTACTCGCCACACACACATATAAAAGGTATCGTGTCTAAATGATTAAAAAGTGAAATTGTTGAGATGAGAAGATGTCTCATGAGCGTGATGCCTTATACGCATGAGCCATTCACGCCCACTCCGAATGGAGGATGTGTGTTTTCTTGAACGAAATATCAACTTTCCCGAGTTTGTTTAAGAGGATATACCCCAAGACCTTAGAAATGAGATCGCATCTTAAAATGATCATTTTCACGAGTTTGTTTTCACAAGATATACTTATTTTAAATTAGGGTAACACAGTGACGGAACCAGCAACTTTCAACCGGGGGGTCAACTTTAATTTATATACTTGCAATACGCTAATTTTTTTACCGTTAAACATTCTTTACTTTGCAATACGCTAATTGTTATATTCCATTGATTATTAAAAACATATTAAACTTAAAGAAACTAAAAAGCTAGTACTAAATATTGAATTAATTTTGAAAACTATACTTATCAAATTATGCTTTATTATGATTTGACTGCACGAAGATATTGCTGAACCAAAATGTACAAAACAAAAAAGTAAAGAAATAATGTTTTAACTTTTGACGTGACTTTGTGTTAAAAAATAATCATATTTCACTCTTCATCATTCATTGATCGTCTTCTCCATTCTTTTTTACAGTGATACTCCAAGGGCACCAGTGAAAAGATTTTCAGATCAAATAAATTTCTTCTTCAGCAATTTTAAGACTAATTAGAGGGTCCAAAGGTCAAGAAAACATTCACGTAGTGGTTGTTTTAATCAGAAATCTAGTTCACCGAAGGTTCGCCGGAGGGTCAACGGACCCTCCAGACCCCCTTTAGTTCCGCCGATGGGGTAACACTAGATGAAAACTTTTTAAAGATTAACAACATTTTATCCATTAATAATTATGATAACTATTGTTAAAGTATCTAAAAATGCTTTTCCAAAGATAAATGAGATCTAAGTATTCATATCAACTGTACATATATCGATATAACTTTGAAAAACTAAAAGCAATATAAGGTTGTCCAATACAAGAGGTAAAACAATAATATAAGGTTGTCTAATACAAGGGGTAAGACAATAAATGAAAAAAACTCATTCAACACATGAGCATTACATAAAGTATTTTTTCTAATAATAAAACTATCTAAAAACCAATTAACTTTACACTTTCTTTTTATCAAAGTCAAATTTAGAAGCCCAGATCTTTATTCTTCTCAAATTTTACATGTGCCTTAAATAATTAAAAAAAAAATCTAGAATAAACATAAACATCAATATTCAAAAGAAAGTAAGAAACACACAAAATGGCAAAGATTTGTCAAATCAATACATACTTTTTTAATCAAGGAAGCTATGTAAATCACATAAACTACAGGGACTATCATGCAATAATTTCTCACATCAAAATAAGACACCCAATAACACCAGATTTTTCAAAATCCCCCCTCCGCCGGAGTTCCAAAACCGCACCCACCCTCCGCCGATCTCACCTCCCCACACACGCACACGCGTATACTCTCTCTCTCTCTCTCTCTCTTACGAATAAATCGAAGTCAATTTCAAGTTTTCCACACGTAAGAAGCTTCGGATTTGATATCCCTGAGGCTGAAAAAGGAACATATTCAACCCTTGCTCCAATAATTGTGTCTCACCTGAACCAGACTCACCAATGGAATCTCCCGGTCCGGAGACGTCGGTGAGTAAAGTGGCCGTGAGGTCGTCGGTGATCGAATCGATTAAAGGATGGTCGTTATCCGGTGTACGGATCCGTAAAGAGGAACTCCGGCAGAAGATCACGATGCCGGAGTATTTACGCCTCGCGATGAAAGACGCCATTGCATCTAAAGATGTTGAGGCCGGAAAACGTCATTATGACTTCACTTCCATCGGTCACGATACGCCGCCGGTCACCGCACCTGAATCGCCGTTGATTGTTTTCATTAATTCCAAAAGCGGTGGTCGATTTGGACCTGAACTTAAGGTTTTACTTCAGGATTTAATGAGTGAAGAACAGGTTAGGTTTTATTTCTCCCAATTAAGCAATTGCAGATATTTATTATTTAATTAATTATTTTTTTTTTGAAAAATTTCATGTGGTTTTACACTGGTCAGAGTAAAGTTGCATAGAATTAGGTTGCTAGTGAGGGTTTTTAAATCATTAAGTAACACTAATAGTCTAGTTCTGCTTCTAATGTTGCAAAAAAGAATCAAAACACAGAGAAGTTTCATAGTTTCTCTATCTTAATCTCAGTGATTTATATTGATTATGCTGGTGAAGTTTGAATGATTTAGTGCTAGATTGAGGCTTTCTTTATGAAATTCATGTGCTAAACTGTTCAATTTCAATAAGTTTAGCTGCATGATTAAGTTCCTATATAGATGCAAACAGATTGATGTTGCTGCAGTGTCTTGTTAAAAGATGGATTTTTTTTCTCATTGATTTTGGTTAATTTCAGGTTTTTGACCTTCTAAAAGTGAAGCCCCATGAGTTTATTCAATACGGGTTGGGCTGCCTTGAGAAATTTGCTAGTCTTGGTGACAGCTGCGCGAAGGAAACACGTGAAAGATTGAGGATTGTGGTATGTGTAATATGCTCAATTGCAACATTTCATATGAGTTAAAACATAGAAGTTAAGATCTTGGGTTGGTTGTTATTTGACAGGTTGCAGGAGGTGATGGTACTGTGGGTTGGGTCCTCGGGTGCCTTGGAGAGCTTCATAAAGCGGGTCGGGATCCCGTTCCACCTACTGCAATTATACCCCTTGGTACTGGAAACGACTTATCCAGGAGTTTTGGTTGGGTAATTATAACAGCATCCATCTATTATCAGTGTCTCTGATATGGGTCGGGTTCTTCATACGGTTTTGGAATTATTTTCAGGGCGGTTCGTTTCCTTTCAACTGGAAAACAGCTATAAAAAAGACTCTTGATAAGGCAATTCGTGGTCCAACTAGCCGCCTGGATAGGCGAGTTACACTTTCTTGAGCTTCTGTAAATTCTTAATTTTTTCTTCGTAAAATATTTCATAATGTGAAATATATCTTGTTATCCACAGTTGGAATCTTGCAATATCAATGCCAGGGAGTGCTGACTTGGACACCCCTTATTCCTTGAAACAAACAGAAGAAGATGTTCTTGATGAGGTTAGGATTGCAGTTGTTCATTAACTTGTAGTTATGATGCATAAATCATAATATTTGTTAATATTTATGACTTTTTCCAATTTTATTTCAAGAATTCATGGATTTTTTTATTTTTATTTATTTTTTATATATTTACTTTTGTGCACTTATTTGCAGGATTTAAAAAGAGAAGGAGCATTACCTGAAAAAGTATCTTGCTTCCAAGGAGTCTTCTATAATTACTTTAGCATAGGTATTAGTCTTTCTGCAGATTTCTTTCACTTATTTTCTAGCTAGTTATTATTACTATTATTATTTCTTAATTATGGGTTTATTTTGATCCATTATTCTTTGCTCTCTGTCCAATATACGTAGGGATGGATGCCCAAGTGGCTTATGGCTTTCATCATCTAAGGAATGAGAAGCCTTATCTTGCACAAGGTCCTATTTCAAACAAGGTCTATTCTTATTCCACTTTTTGTAAAATTTCATAGATAATAATGTTATTTCCGAATTCCAGTCTCTTTCTTGATTGGTGGAGAATGGTGTAGATTTAGAGGTAGGATTAGATGGGTGTCTGTGTTTTTCGTTCTAAAAAATGTAAGCATATATGTTAGAAGGTCAAATGTTTGATTATTGTTGGGGGGTTTAAGTTTTTGTTGGACTACTTTTGGTTGCAGATAATCTACTCAAGTTATAGTTGCAAACAAGGGTGGTTTTTTACGCCTTGTATAGCTGATCCAGGCTTAAGGTCAGAATTTCTTAAATTGAACTTTTCTGTTAGTCAAAAATATTGCGGGGGCCTCTCCGGGAGCAGCCTTTCTATCCTATGGCCTCCCCACACCCTACTATTCGAGTGGGATTTTTGTTGGGTATGTTTGTTTGTCTAAAATGTTAACATGTTTAACTTTGCACAAATATTTGCTGCTTTTTTTTGTTTAATTTGAATAAGCTATTTCTATCTTTTTGAATAAAAACTGTAGTAACAAATTTAGTTACCATTTGGTGAAAAGAAACATGAGTTACGAAAATAGCTGCTTACAAAATATCTCCTCGAGGACCCTTGGTGCATTAAGGTCTTATATTGTAGAGGAATTGCAATGTAGTGAAGTTGGATAGAGGTAGTACAAGTGACGGGTTGGGTAACGGGTCAAAACTCGTAATATCTGTTGTACTGGTTGAGATGGATAGGGTCGTTTTTTACCTGCTAACACTTTTTGTGCAAGGTTTTAATTATTTTTTTCAATTTTTCATAAATAGCTACTGTGCCGAATATGATTACAAAATTTATGATATGTTGTTAATAGTAATAATGATGTTGGAGGTTTTATGCATTGGAAGTGCATTTTGGGTGACTGTCAACCCGTCTTCTTTTCAGCTGATTTTAAGATATATCCTTTGTAACCGACAATGTGGTGAATGCCAGGGGACTAAATAACATCTTGAAGCTACATGTTAAGAGGCTCAACTGCACGGAGTGGGAGCCAATTACTATCCCCTCGAGGTATGTTTATTTATATTTCTATTTGTATATTTAACCATTTATTTACTTGCTGTGATATTAAAGTTAGTGAAGGTGGGAGCTTCATCATTTGGGTACCCTTAATATCTAATTTGATCTAAAACAATGGATCCCATCGTCTGTGAAAATTGCAATGATCAAGTGATCAACATGACATGTAGTTCAAAGAAATGCTTGATTATTTGTCAAATGTCTAAAATCCCCTTGGTAAAATTATGGAATTAAATGAACACCCAAATCAATACCAAAATTTTATCTTAAAAATTTGTTCTTTTTAATTTGAACATGATCTAACATGTGTATGTTTCAGTGTTAGGTCTATAGTCGCATTGAATCTTCATAGCTATGCAAGTGGAAGGAATCCATGGGGTAAATTGAAGCCAGAATACTCTACAAAAGGTAACAATTTATTTTGTCAAACCAAATCTGGTAGTAACAAATGGATATGGAATCTGATTTGAATCCAAACATTAACTGCAGAAAGGGTTTGTTGAGGCTAAAGCAGACGACGGTGTTTTAGAAGTTTTCGGGTTTAAACATGGATGGCATGCGTCATTTGTTATGGTCGAGCTTATCTCAGCCAAGCACATTGCACAGGTATTTAACTCGGTTAAGTTTGTTTGATATTGTCTATTCATCTGTCTTTTTCTAACTTTTATTTTACGATTTTTCAGGCTAGTGAGATTCGGTTCGAGTTAAGGGGCGGAGCATGGAAAGAAGCTTTTATGCAGATGGATGGAGAACCATGGAAACAACCCATGAACAATGAATTCTCAACGTTTGTCGACATCAAAAGGGTGCCGTTTCAGTCGGTTATGATCAACGGTGAGTAAGTTAGTGATGTGTTAAATGCTTCTCTGTCTTGTAAAAGAAAAAAAAAACATTTGCGTGGTTTGGTAATTAATTGTAAATCTTAGTTGTTTTATTGTTAGTAGTGTGGGATTTGTGAAGCCTGAATATTTATGACCATGGGTGTAAATGGTTCATTTTCATCTTACCATGGACGTTGTCAAACTGAACTGCACTGAAGCAAACTAAACTGGCCGGTTTGATTCATGTGTAGTATGTAAAAACCCATTAGATCTTGGTGGTATTCTATATGTTGTTTTTAAAAAATGATGTTTTGTTAATGATGCACTATTAGTTATGACAGTTGATACAAATGTTAAAACTGTGTGTATATCGTTGTCACACACCCAAGTACAAAAATGGGCGAAATTCACGTATGTACATGTGTCGTCTCCTTGCGGTTTCTCATGCTTTTTATGATATATCAAATATTTGCTAGGGGTGCGTTCAAATGGGAAACAATCAAATTTAGAATATGTCTGTTTTTTTTCATTGCTCTTGCAACCTCTGAGGATACTCTTTTCTTTAAACAAAACCTATTTTTTACTCTAGGCTACTTATGGCTTCAAAAGATTTACACCTTATTTTTAATGGTAGTTTAGGATTAAAATGATGTAACATTGTATAATTGAATGGCGACAAGGGTAGTTGCGTGTAAGACCAGAAGTGTCCCATTCACTCTGAATCTTTTTTTAAAGGAAGCACATGATCTCTAGGATAAAAAAAACAACCATGTCGCATTCTTAACAGTAAGTAATAAGCATCTATAAAATATTAATAGTATAGTGTATGTTTTTTTTTTTAATAATGGGATATCCTAGATTTTTAGTATACATCTGTATTTTGTAGGTTTTAACCACAACCTTTTAGTTGACAAATACATTATTTACCATCAAACCATCCTCTTGAAGACCATATTGTGTACGTATTGTTGCAGAAAGCCTCATGGTTATGTTTTATATGTCACACATGTCATGCGTCCCGAGACTTTCACAAAGTGCCCTTTAGTATTTTTAACCTTTCAGGATGTCTTCGCCCAGCTTCATATATAGCAGCATGTCCACTATGTAAGCTTAATTAATATTGGTGGTTTTGTTTAGAACAGGAGCTAGTGCTAATTTTCAGCTATTTGGTTTGAACTAGCAGACATTGTTTGAACCAGAGACATGATATGTATTGATATCTCAGGAGAGATTTTGGCCGATGTACGCATAAGTGTGATTTCTGAACAAATAACAGCGATTATAGTCGCGAGACCCATGAATACGAAGAGTAAAAAGAAGCTATGAATGTCAAGACTTTGTGGAAGGGAATCAGCTGTTTCATGTGTTGGACCAGGAATTTGAACTCCAAAATACTTTTTCTTCATCTCGGTCATATCTGGACTTTCATTTACTTTTACAACGGCTCTTGAAAACTCTTGTTGCAGAAGAGACCCGCGAGAGAAAACCTGCGATAACTGAACACATTGAGTCATGTAATTCTTACTATCGGATCGATTAGGCTAGTTGAAAGAACTCATGGTTTCTCATTAGTTGATCAATAGGTGTTCACCACATTTAAATGTTAAATAACAATGAGAGGGAGACTCACAAATCCTAGTCCAGATTCACCAGCCAGTGGCCCAACCTTCATGTAACTATCTCCATACTTTGCTAGAAAGATGTCAATATAAGGAAGCTCATCAAAAATGGCATCCACAGTGCCATTATCCAAAACATTTTTATAGTCATCCAGAACTGATAATGGCAGTCCCCTCACCTTATCTACCTTCAAAGATCTTTGCACATGATCATTCACAAAATCCATGATAAAAGAACCATCTTGATACCCAACTACTTGATATTGTTTCGGCACTTTGGGTTGTAGCTGATTTACGGTCAACCAAGAGGATAAGCACGCCGTGAAGATCTGCATTACTATGAAGATCGTTGTTAGCCATATAACAAGCACAACTTTAGAGCACCTATTGTGTATCCTTCCTGTAACAAAATCACATTGTATAATTAGCACCCTTACTTCCCATTATAAGTTCATTACTGCTATCAAATTAGTAGTTTATGACTTTATGTACCTTCTTGGAAGAAAATCTTTGAAACCGGAAACCAAATGATCATAAATAGTTTTCGATAGAAAGGAACATTAAGAAAATCAGGGTTCTTTTCACGGTACTCCAGATATCCAAGAGCCGCTCCAATGAATATACAGGCAGTGATTACCGCGATCCAAAGTCTGATTGTAAAAGGTCTTACTAAAGTTAGCATGGTTTGGTTCCATTTTCGTACGGCTGGCACAAGCATGTAGATTTCACTACTCATATATGGCATTGTAAAATCAACAGATTTTGTTCGGTTTGATGTGATGGTAATGTCTCCAACCACAACATCACAGTCCTATAAAGATGATGCTCATGTTATTATGATTCCAATTAGCCAAGCTAATATGCAATAAAGTTTACTAAATTTTGGTATTACCTTGCTTTTAAGTTTCTGAACAAGATTGCTTGCCTTGTGAACAACCTTGCTTTCTTTTGTGGCCACCTCAAAAACGGGCTGAATCTTGAAAGGCAGTTCTTGTAACACTAAGCAGAATACAGCTACGGAGAATCCTCCTTTTAGTGTACCATCTTCGTTGACATCTACGAATTCGGGGAAGGCTTTTCTCTCTGGCACACATACAGTAAATGGCTGATTTGCATTTGGAGACAATATTATGTTGATGTCATTCTTCCATTTTGTCCCTAATATATCTTTATGGGCAATAAACAATTAGACATCAAAATGAGGATATAAATGACAATAACTCATTTATATCTTGATTTATATCTTTGTCGTCTAAAATTTATGAGATCTACTAATTAAAGTCACCCAAACCATAACCAACAAACACCAGTTTAACAGAAAGTTGTCACACAACATGCTCAAGGTGTTAAGAAGTAATGGCAAAGCATTTGATAGGGTGGTGTGTTTAGGGGCCAAATGAGAAGGTTAACATATATGCCCATAATTGTAGCATAAATTAGAGCCTTCACGTCTACTCGCCGCATACCTTTGCACACAGTTACGGTGCCGTTGATCTGTTGTTCGATCCATTTTGTATAAGCGGTCACCGGCTCTGTTGAAGCAGATTCCGTAGCTAGATGATGATGGCAAATAAAGAACACGAAGAAGTGAAAGAAGAGGATGGGTTTCCTAATACCCATCTTGTATCAAAGTTGTACACATGATCTATATTTCTGTATGTGGAAGTGGTTCATACTCTAGACACTACCTTTTAAGTTTATACGTGTATTGAGGTAACTGGTTGGATGATTTGACTATTAAAATCATTGTTACACATATATATATACACACCTGTGTTGTTTATATAGGAAAAAGATGCATTTTTTTCTAACTTTGGACCTAAATATCTGATAAAAATTCTGGGCGCGGCCGCGCATTCTGCGGACACAAACTCTCTCTGCGATCTCAGGCAAGTAATAACTCCGGCAATACGTTGCTTTAGACACCGTATCCTGGAAAACATACCGAAATCTGTTTTAAAGAAATCGTGTTCAACACGAGCTCTGGCTTCGTCTTTTGTTATTTATTTTCCTGTTCTCTTATTTATTTTACTTATTCTGCTTCTACCCTTTCTATAGTGTAGTAATATTGTTCTCATTCAGTAAAAATTGTGTTATTTTATTTCTGTTTACAAGTTCGCGTTTAATTTCCAGTAGCGTGGCATACATGTATATGTATATTACATACGAAAAAAATTACATATAATGAAAACCCATTTGAGCTTAGCTCTGAAAACAACTCTGAAAACCCATATGTTTTTTTTTAAAAAAAATTACAAAAAAATATTACATTGTTCTAAATGTATTTCTGCCACAAAATCTAAAAATTGATTAAGATCCAACGCTTAGTTTTTTTTTAAAAAAAATTTCTGATAAAATGAAAAATACCCGTTATCGGAAAAATAAATATGTAACACTTTTTTTATAAAAATGTTACATAATGTAATAAAGGAAAAAAGTTTAAAGTTTCTTTTTATATATTTTTTTTTTACTCCGCGCTCTTTTTTTTTTTGTTTTTTTCTATACCAAAAGAGATTAAATTGAGTGTAGAATCCATCTCAAAAATAATTTTTTTAACATATGCAAAACAGGGTTTTTCAGGCTTTTTACAACTTAAGTGGGTTTTCAACGGATCCATCCCCAATTACATATATCTAAACAAGCTCGGGTTATTCTAAAAAAACAGTTTTGACCGTTTTCCATAGTTACAGAGTTTCCAGATTCGCGAGAATCAATAGAAATAATTTCTTTGTAGATAGAATATAATTGTATTTTATTATATTATATAGATAAAATTAATTGCAATTATCTTTATTAGTGCATTCGCTAGTTTCTCCGTTTGCATCTCCATCCCCATGACTTATGAAAAATGTCTAACTTTATTTACTTTTACTTCTTAATTAGGTTCCTCATCCCTAGAGCCCATAGGCCCATACCCAAATTATAAGAAAAACTAAACTCACCCCCTCCTTCCCACCCACATATTTATTTTTCCTTTATTCATCACACCTCGTATTTTTATGAGTAGCTATACGTAGATGAGAGATAAATATACTGACTGCGTTTATTTATTTTTCTGTTATAAATGCGGCACCAACCTATACTATTTACACTGAAACAATGATCACATAAAATATAAAATATTTTTTAGGCTTGTAATAATATTATTTATAGAAGCAAATTAAGACAGCCGCACAAAAAATCAATTTAACGACGTAGAGGAATTGAAAAGCATTACACAATTGATTGACCAAAATGACCATGGACTCTTTCAACGAAAACTTGTTGCAATCTGGTTCATCTCCTTGGGTCCGCAAGCCATTTTTCTTACCCACGTTGAAAAAGGTGCTTCTACAATATAGGAAAGTTTCACAAAAAGAAGTAAAACAAACGCCACGCTGATTAAGTGATATGCTTTACAACAAAAAGATTAGGGCGCGTTGAGTTATAGAATTCAGTTTTTCAAAAACGTTTTTCAAGAAAACATAGAAAACAGAAAACGTGATCAAATTACAATTTTCTAGAATTTTTTTTTTAAATAATGAAAAACACCGTTTTCTACTTTTTAAATTGAAATTAGAAAAATATATTTTATTGTTTTCAAAAATTTTCATTTTCAGTTTTCTAATATGAAAAATGGAAATTCCATCTTTCAATTTTAACGCATTTTAAAAAAAATCATATGTT